>ML663008.1:19580828-19758003 GCA_007570785.1 Antilocapra americana | reverse complement strand
TGTGTGTGTGTGTGTGTGTGTGTGTGTGTGTGTGTGTGTGTGTGTGTATATATATATATATATATATAGAGAGAGAGAGAGAGAGAGAGAGAGAGAAAGAGAGAGGTGCCTATGCACTGATGCACACATTCATACACACGAATCATTGTATGTCTAATTATTGAAAATGATCTATCAAGTACCATAACCTGAATATGTAGAAACACCTGTGCTTTCATTCATCTATAACTCAAACTCCAACACTGCATAATACACTTTAATTATTTCATAAAACTTTAACATTTTTCTATGTGACAAGGGAATATACCTTTGTTTCCATATTGTTATACATATATTACTTTGCCTTTTTAATACAAGGGAAGGAAAAAATGAGGAGAATCCAATTGTTTGTGGCTTTTTGTATTTTGTTATTGAATCAAAAATTTCAAAAGAGGCTTATAAATAGCTATCAGCAAGGTTAGTAAGTTTTTTTCAAAATAAGAGATTGGGCATAGCGTGACTTTAAGCTGCTAAACTTAAATAACCTAAATTAAATTAATATAAACTAATATAGAAGAGTATCTCCAGCTTATTTTACAGTTATTTAAGTATTTTGTTAATTATGATATGTTCACATTCTTATTAGCAATGTTATATATATATATAATGTATATGTATATATATATAAATATATATAGTGAGGTTCTTTATTATAAGACCCTGAGGCTGGGAAGGATTGGGGGCAGGAGGAGAAGGGGACAACAGAGGATGAGATGGCTGGATGGCATCACCGACTCGATGGAGTCGGTGGACTCCAGGAGTTGGTGATGGACAGGGAGGCCTGGCATGCTGCAGTTCATGGAGTCACAAAGAGTCAAACATGACTGAGCAAATGAACTGAACTGAACTTATTATAAGTGGATATAAATATGCATTTTAAATAAATGTACTTTCTTTGAGAATTTTTAATCTTCTTCTTATCAGAAGTAATAGTCTTTTTTAAGGCCTCAGACTCTGACTGATAGAGTTAAAAATATGAGACACTTCCACTTTGGTCTTTTCTTCTTCCTGGCTTGTGCTTGGATTATTAGTATTATTTTTCAACTTGTGACATTTTGGTAGGAATCTTTTTAAGCCACCTGTTCTTTCTGAGATTAAGTTTCACGACAGTGGTTAAATCTATGAGAAGAAAACACATAGAGAGAGACGCATTGTAGTACCCTGAGTGCATGAGGACTTCCATGGTGGAGGCTGTGGGCTGTTCACGGATCCTTTTTCCCCTTCCTGGCTGATAACCAGGTACATTTCCCTCCTTGCTTCTCCCCTTTGTGGTTAGGCGTGGCTAGGAGACCAAGTTCTAGCCAAAGAAAGGTGAGCTGAAGCAATATGTGTCTCTTCTAGGCTGGGGCCGTAAAAAACATTCCTAGGGCTGATTCTCCATGTCCTGCCCTTCTTCGGGCTGGGAGAGATGCAGGTGGCCTCGCTGACCCTGAGTAGAAGCTGGCAGAGTCTCATTAACCTGAGAGCCTGAGCGACTTGAGCTACTCTGCTGATCTGATCACCAGAATGACTCCCTGAGCTAACAACTAACTTCTTTTGTGCTAAGCCATGGCATATTTGGTCCATAATTACTGCAGCCCAGCCTTCCTGAACTGAGGCAACCTGTGTCACACTCTCAGCCCTGTGGAACCCTCAGCCTCCTTCAGGAAGGCTCACAAGCCCCAGTGCTATGGGATCCTCTGTCTGTATCTGTACCAAGTTAACGATACGTAGTGTCATTTTCATTTTAACTGTTAGTGAGGCTTACTTTCTTATTTTTTAGATAAAAAGTCAATACAGCTAAAAGTTCTAATATTTCTTCCTGCATCCCAGGATATGTTGCACTTAACTTAGCAACTATTACATTAACAAACTACAGTCTGTGGATTTCGCATTTCTTCACTGGGTCAACCTTCTGTTTGCTTTAAGATGACAATGTAAGTAGGAGTTTGGCATTGTTAAGATGCATTTTTCTGAAAGAAGAGGGAAAGAGACCTGATTCTCATTCTCCTGGCAACAGAAATAAGAACAGCGTGAAATGTGAGTTTCATTTATTTTCCCTTGTATATACGGCTTACATGGGATTTCATGATGGACCTTTCTTACTCCATAGATCCATTATCTGTTAATTTGCCATGGGCAGAGGGTTTCAATGTTGCTACCATTTTTTTTAAAAACTTTTTTTTAAGTGAATGATGGGAAATAGTGTTTAATTTGAGTTCTATTCCCATTTGGTGGGAGACTGGACAACGTGATCCAGCCCAGATGTGACTCTCTCTCACTGGAGTTAGCTTTTGCTTGTGAAAGAATGCTCTTCAGTGAGCTCTGTCCCCTGTCCTCCCACCCGTGGAATAAATCACAAATGCAGAAGAGAGCTGCAATCCAGTTGAGACACTGCCACTAAATAGCTTCATCCTATTTTCCTGGCCCCTTCCCCACCTGCCCATCTTCATTTTATATGAATCAATATTAAGCAAATCTATAACCACCCAAAGCAGACGGCACTTTTAAAATGAGCAGGGCAGGCTGAATCTCTACACTCTGGTTGACAGAATTAAAACGGATGAGAAAGTAAAACATTACTTCAAATGTTTGCTTAAGGATGGGGAAGTTGGGCCCAACCCCTTTGTATAGCCAAATGTTACATGGAGCATTGTAAAATCAAATTCTCACATCTTCCTGTCCTCCCATTAGATCACATTAAACTCTGGCAGTGAGGCCAGCCCGCCTTGGTGGTTTTCTGATTTGTGGTTTGCACTTGGCTCTCCTCGCAGGCTTTAAAAATGATTTTATTTTGTGAACAGTCAGTGATAGTCAGACTCTAGAGTAAACTTGCCTGGGCCAACATTTGCAGTAATAACATTTCACATTATCAAGAGTTTCCTGAAGGACTGCAAAGAATGAAAACAAAGAGGAGCTTTTCTGGTAGTGGTTGTTTTTCTTCAGATGCTGGTAACCTCCCGCGTGGAGAGGCTGTGAATTTAGGCTTTGAAAAGCTGTTCATAAGCATCTACAGTCTTGTGCCTTTAAGGTGAAACTGGAGAACTGGAACAGATTTGCGTTTTCTTGCTCCTTGCCTTGTTGAATATGTAGCTGATCCTTCCTTCTTCTTTTCTTGAGTGGCTTTTCTGATTATCTCGTTTAGCTCTCTTGTGGCTGGGAGGTGGAAGGTGCTAGGCTGGGGAGAGGTTTCCCTGGGGGGCAAGGAAGGGAATGTTGAGATTAGGTGAATCCATCAAAGAATTCCAAAGAAGGACTTTCTCAGAGCTCTTCTGGTGTTTTTCACCAAAAAATATGTATGCTGCTTGTATGATGAAATGAAAAACAATCTTTGGAGTAAAGCATGCAACTGGTTTCCTAGACTGTCTGATGATGACAGTCTAGATGAAAATGATGATTATGATCATAATGATTCATTGGTGAATAATAACAAATAAATAAGCTTAAGAAACTTAAAATGAATGCCAGCTAGGTATACACTACCTTGAAGTATTTACAGATTCAATTTCTTTTATATTTAGTTTCTCTAGTTTATTTTTAAAATTGTGGTAGAATATACATGGCATAAAATTTCCCATTTTACCATTTTTAAGGGCACCATTCAGTGGGATTCAGTACACTCACATGGTCAGGCAACCGTCACCACCAGCCACCTCCAGGGCTGTTTTTCATCTTACAAAACTGAAGCCCTGTACTCATCAAACATAACTTGTCACCCACCCCTCCTCTCAGCCCCTGGCAAGCACCATTCTTCTTTCCGTTTTTATGAATTTGACTATTCTAAGTACCCCGGAGGAGTGGAATCATATATTTGTCCGTTTGTCACTGGCTTATTTGACTTAGTATAATGTCTTCAAGGCTCAGCCATGTTGTAACATGTGTCAGAGTTTCTTTCTCTTTCAAGGCTGAATAATACTTCATTGTCTGTAAAGGCCATGTTTTGTTTATCTATTTATCTGCCAATAGACACTTGGATTTATAGACTCAGTTTTTTGCAACTAAGTTTGAATGGCAAGGCCAATCTTTCAAAGAGAACTGAATAGTCATCCATATTATCTTAGTTTGAAATTCTTATAAGCCAAGCCAGGTGGTCAAAACTATATCAGTTTACCAAATTGTATTTACCAAATGTCATAAGTAACCTCTTTCTCTCTTTAAAAAATAGTTATAGTTTTTTATTATTACACAGATATGTCACTGTAAAAAAAAGACACAGAAAAATTTGAAGACAAATATAAAAGACACTTGAAAATTGTAACCTATTAATACTGTGAATATTTTGGGGGTTCATGATATAAAAAATGATATAAATCTAAATATAAGAACTGTAGATATAAATATAAAGAAGGATTTTTGTAGTTTTGCAGAATTAGGGACATGTTTACTTGCTTGAAAGCTACCTTCTTCAATTAGCAATATATTGGGAACAAAAATAAAGCTGTATTTTGGTAGCTTTTAAGTATTTTAAAGTAGTAGGAAGTTAGGTATTTTGAAGCAAAGGAAGGTAGAAGACCCTTCCTTCACAGGAACACTCAGAATACTAATTTATAAAAAATGGAAAGTTTCTAGTTGAAGTGGACAATAGAATTCCAGAATTTTCCATCTCAGGACCAATAGTTCCAGTGGTTTTTGAGGAACTCTTCAGAAACCCTAAGACTCGGTTGTGGGTTAAATTGTATCCCTCCTCCCAAAGATGGTGAAGTCCAACCCCAGTGCTTCGAACCTGATTTGGAAATAGACTTTGCAAATGATCAAGTTAAGATGAGGTCATTAGGGTGGGCTCTAATCCTATATGACAGGTGTCCTTATTAAAAAAGGAGAAAGTGGACACAGAAACAGGGACAGACACACATCCACAGAGAACACCATGTGGAGCGGAAGGCAGAGATAAGGGTGATAAAGTAGCTTCAAGCCAGGGAACCCCAAAGATTACCAACAACACAAAAAGCTAGGAGAGAAGCATGGAAGCGATTCTCTCTCCCAACCCTCAGAAGGAACTAACACTCGAGGCACCCTGATCTAAGACTTGTTCTAGCCTATAGACCTGTGAGACAATACAGTTCTGTTGGCCTAAGCCACCTAGCTTTTGGTACTTCGCTGTGGCAGCCCTGGGAGGCTAATGCAGACTCCCAAAAGCACGATTTGAAAACCACCGCATGATGTGTGTGCTCAGTTGTGTCTGATTCTTAGCGACCCTGTGGACTGTAACCCGCCAGGCTCCCCTGTCCGTGGGATTCTCCAGGCAAGAATGCTGGAGTGGGTTGATGTTTCTTCCTCCAGGGGATCTTCCCAATCCAGGGATGGAATCCAGGTCTCCTGCACTGGCAGGTGGATGCTGTACTGCTGAGCCAACTCAGAAGCCCCCTACTGCATTATCCTGTTATGTTAAAGAGCCTCCAGGTATCCCATTGTATGGAAGAGCATAATCTACTTAATCATTCCCTTATCAATGGACATGAATAGTGAGAGTGTCCCAATATTTTAAAGAATGATGCTGTGACATCCTTTTCGGTAAATCTTTGCATATCTGCCGTGTTGTTTTCCTTGAAATAATTTACCAGAGGAGGAATTGTTGGATTTGAAATTTTGGTATTTTTCTGTCAACATGCTCTCTGGAAAGCTCATAATAATTTTTTCTCTCCCTATAGTGTCAGAGGATACTCTGACAGAAAGTACCCAATATACAGTTCTCCACATCCTTACTGGGTATTGTTATTCATTCTTTTTTAAAATCTGAATTTAATGTTAATTTTTTTAATCAAAGTAATACATGCAGATGCTTCAAGAAGTGAATGAGTATTAGGAGACTTACAACAATAAAACCATGCAGTCCTCGACACATCCCTCTTCACTGCTACTGCAACATCAGTAGCATCACTATCGATTCCTAATTCTTACAGCTTCGTCTGACTTTCACATTTATATTTCTAAATATGAACATTTCTAAACAACATGCTACTATTTTTTTAAGTTTTAGATACTATCTACTGACTTCCTACTATGGAAGATAAGGAATTAGCTTTCATATATAAACAACTCTTCTTCTCATCCCATTTTCCCAAACAGGTCCTATCACCATTTTGGTTCAATCAATATTCAGACTTTACCTTTAACATTATTGTGACGATATAGATTATTTGCCACTGAGTTGCATCAGTTCAGTTCAGTCCAGTTCAGTCACTCAGTCATGTCCGACTCTTTGCGACTCCATGAATCGCAGCACGCCAGGCCTCCCTGTCCATCACCAACTCCCAGAGTCCACCCAAACTCATGTCCAACAAGTCAGCAATGCCATCCAATGATTTCATCCTCTGTCGTCCCCTTCTCCTCCTGCCCCCAATCCATCCCAATATCAGGGTCTTTACCAATGAGTCAACTCTTAGCATGAGGTGGCCAGAGTATTGGAGTTTCAGCTTCAACATCAGTCCTTCTAATGAATATTCAGGACTGATTTCCTTTAGGATGGACTGCTTGGATCTCCTTGCTGTCCAAGGGACTCTCAAGAGTTTTCTCCAACACCACAGTTCAAAAGCATCAATTTTTTGGCACTCATCCTTTTTCACCGTCCAACTCTCACATCCATACATGACCACTGGAAAAACCATAGTGTTGACTAGACAGACCTTTGTTGGCAAGTAATGTCTCTGCTTTTTAATATGCTATCTAGGTTGGTCATAACTTTCCTTCCAAGGAGTAAGTGTCTTTTAATTTCATGGCTGCAATCACCATCTGCAGTGATTTTGGAGCCCCCCAAAATAGTCTGACACTGTTTCCACCATTTTCCCATCTATTTCTCATGAAGTGATGAGACCAGATGCCATGATCTTAGTTTTCTGAAAGTTGAGCTTTAAGCCAACTTTTTCACTCTCCTCTTTCACTTTCAGCAAGAGGCTCTTTAGTTCCTCTTCACTTTCTGCCATAAAGGTGGTGTCATCTGCATATCTGAGGTTATTGATATTTCTCCTGGCAATCCTGATCCCAGCTTGTGCTTCTTCCAGCCCAGCATTTCTCATGATGTACTCTGCATACAAATTAAATAAGCAGGGTGACAATATACTGCCTTGATGTACTCCTTTTCCTTTTTGGAACCAGTCTGTTGTTCCATGTCCAGTTCTAACTGTTGCTTCCTGACCTGCATACAGGTTTCTCAAGAGACAGGTCAGGTGGTCTGGTATTTGTATCTCTTTCAGAATTTTCCACAGACTATTGTGATCCATAGAGTCAAAGGCTTTGGCATAGTCAATAAAGCAGACGTTTTACTTGAGTTTTTCTGGAACTCTCTTGCTTTTTTGATGATCCATCAGATGTTGACAATTTGATCTCTGGTTCCTCTGCCTTTTCGAAAACCAGCTTGAACATCTGAAAGTTCATGGTTCATGTATCGCTGAAGCCTGGCTTGGGGAATTTTGAGCATTACTTTGTTAGTGTGTGAGATGAGTCCAATTGTGTGGTAGTTAGAGCATTCTTTGGCATTCCCTTTCTTTGGGATAGGAATGAAAACTGACCTTTTCCAGTCCTGTGACCACTGCTGAGTTTTCCAAATTTGCTGGCATGTTGAGTGCAGCACTTTCACAACATCATCTTTCAAGATTTGAAATAGCTCAACTGGAATTCCATCACCTCTACTAGCATTGTTCATAGTGATGCTTCCTAAGGCCCACGTAACTTCACATTCCAGGATGTCTGGCTCTAGGTGAGTGATCACACCATCGTGATTATCTGGGTCATGAATTTCTTTTTTATACAGTTCTTCTGTATATTCTTAGCCACCTCTTCTTAATATCTTCTGCTTCTGTTAGGTCCATACTATTTCTGTCCTTTATTGAGCCCATTTTTGTATGAAGTGTTCCCTTGATATCTCTAATTTTCTTAAAGAGATCTCTAGTCTTTCCCATTCTGTTGTTTTCCTCTATTTCTTTGCATTGATCACTAAGGAAGGCTTTCTTATCTCTCCTTGCTATTCTTTGGAACTCTGCCTTTAGATGGGAATATCTTTCCTTTTCTCCTTTGCTTTTCGCTTCTCTTCATTTCACAGCTATTTGTAAGGCCTCCTCAGACAGCCATTTTTCTTTTTTGTATTTCTTTTCCATGGGGATGGTCTTGATCCCTGTCTCCTGTACAATGTCACGAACCTCAATCCATAATTCATCAGGCACTGTCTATCAGATCTATTCCCTTAAATTTATTTCTCACTTCCACTGTATAACCATAAGGTATTTGATTTAGGTCATACCTGAATGGTCTAGTGGTTTTCCCTACTTTGTTCAAGTTAAGTCTATAGTATACTCTAATTCAACTAATTTTCTTAAATAACTCTCCCCCAAATTAATAGTTAACTAATATTATTTCTTTGCTTACTTTTCAGGATTCCTATTACTAATTCACATGAAAACTCTGCTGAAGACATCTCCATCTCTTCATAATACATGCTAACACTGTTCTCTCAGTTTCTTCTCTTTCTTTTTCTTGGGATTATCTTTCCTATAGCCGTTTAGCCCCCTACCATTACTCTCTAGACCTGATTCACATCTGTCAGCCTGGATTTTTTTTCCACCAGGTTTTTGGGGCTTTCCGTTGCCTTTTTCCCATGTTGAATCACCTGTTTCCTGGATCAGATATCTTCCTTGCGGTAGAATAGTTTCTACTGAAGCATTACAAGAGTGGCGGAACCTTTCCCTTTAGTGAGAATGATCTTTATGATTCATCGAAGGCATCATGTAGGTTTCTGGCAGCATCTTCTACCAAGTTGCTTAACACAACTTTTCAGACGAGGATTATCAGTAATTTTAGCAAAAGTCTTTTCATATGTACTGAGAGAATGATATAATTTTTCTCTTTTAAGCTCTTAGTGTAGTGAATTACAGTAAAGGACATGCTAATGTTAAACTATCCTAGCCTTTCTGTGAAAAAGACTACTAGTCCATGATGTAATTCTCTCAGTGTAGAGTCGAGTTAAATTTCCCAGTATTTTATTTGGCATTTTTGCCTCTATTTGTCTTTGGGTTCCTTGTTTTGTTTGTGGGTGGTTTTTTCCCCCTCTATTTTTATCTGGTTATGATTCAGTGTTATGCTATATTTGTAGAATGAACTGAAAACTTTCCATGTCTTTTTATGTTCTTAAGCAGTGTAAATATTACAGGAATTATCTGTTCTTTGCAGGTTTAGTACAATGTGCCCAGAAGATCATCTGGGCATTGTGCCCTTTTTAGGGTTTCTGTTACCTCTTAAATTTCTTTTGTGGTTATTGGTCTTTTCAGGATTTCAGTTCCTTCCTGAGTCAATTTTGATTACTCAGTTTTTCCTACAGAATAGTCAATTTCAACTAATTTTCAAATTTATTTTGTATAAATTTGTATTTGACTTGCTTGTAATTGATATTTTTTCCATATCTTTTCTTTCTCAATCCTAAGATTATTATATGTCTTCCTTCTTCATCATGATCACATTTGACAAAGTCTGCTTATTTAATTGCTCTTTTAAAATAACTCTTATAGGAAGAGCTAGCTTTTCATTTGATTAGTCATCTACTTATTTTTGTTTACTACTTTCATGTTTATTAACTTATTTTTTAGCTTATTCAATTATTTGTTCCTCTTCTCTGTCTTTCTCTCTCTCTCTCTTTAGCTTGAATTGGCTCTTAGTTCATTTAGTTACAGGATCTTCTTCCTACTCCAAAATGTAGATTTTGATTGTATTTGCATCATTTGTGGATTCTGCAAATGTGTCGATGTAATTTATGCCAATATCAGTGTAAATGTCCTAATAATTTTTAAAATTTATTTGACTGTGCTGAGTCCTTGTCGCTGCACACAGGCTCTCTCTAGCTGCAGTGAGTGGGGGCTACTCTCTAGCTGTGGTCTGGGCTTCTCGTTGTGGTGGTTCCTCTTGTTGAGCACAGGCTCTATGGCTCATGGGCTCAGCAGTGGTGCAGCCTGGGTTTAGTTGCTCCTGGGCATGTGGAATTGACCCAGAGCAGGGATTGAACCCACATCCCTTGCATTGGAAGGAGGATTCTTAACCACTGACCACCAGGAAAGTTCTAAATGTTCTTAATTACTTTTATCTTATTCCTATTTTTTTTCTGATATTATTATTACAGAATTATTTGTCTCGTACTTATCTTTTTAATTCTTTGCAGTAGATTTTTTCTGTGTCATTTTATTTTACACATACCTATTATAATCATCATATAGCTGGCTCCTGCCTCCTGTCTTTTGCTCTGAACTTAGCTGTATTTTTATTATGATTAATGATATGCTTGGATTTATTGTTTCTACTGTACTTACTATGCATTTTTTCTTTTTCTTTCTGATTTCCTGTCACTGTCTTCCAGCATCGAGTTTTGGAGATGAGAAAATGGATGCCAATCCGATTCTTATTTTTTTGTGAGCAACTCCTTACTCTACTCTTGACATTTTTAAGATTTGTTTTTTATGCTTGGAGTTCTAAAATTTCACCAGAATGTACTTAAGGCATTTTCTTCTTCATTACTTCTAAAACTTAAAAATCTTTGTATCCATTACTTTGGATAATTTTATTTTTGATAATTTTATTATTTCCATCATCCTTCTTCTGGAGTTTCTATTTGGCATGTGTCAGAACTCCTATATCTATTTTTCATGTCTCCATTTTTTCTGCTTGCATACAGTACCATGCTGTAGTACTGTGTTTTGGGATAATCTTTCCTTTCAGTCTTCCAGCTAAAATATTTGATGTTCCTCTATGCCCATACTCCTATCCAGTCTAGATATTGAATTATTTCAATCAATAATTATATCTTAAATTTCCAAATCTTTTAAAAATAATTTCATACTATTTTTCATACATAGATCTTTTATTTTATGAATTTAATATATTAAAATATCTCTGAGAATATATATACTCTGATATAAGTGTATGTGTGTGTCTGTGTTAGTTGCTCAGTCTGTCCAGCTCTTTGCAACCTCATGGACTGTAGGTCCTCTGTCCATGGAATTCTCCAGGCAAGAATGTTGGAGTGGTTATCATTCCCTTCTCCAGAGGATCTTCCCAATCCAGGGATCAAACCTGGGTCTCTTGCATTGCAGGCAAATCCTTTACCATCTGAGCTACCAGGGAAGCCCAGTTAATGTGTACCATATAGTTTATATATGTACCATATAGAGGCCCAAATTATTTCTTTGGGAGGTGGGATAGAGATGTATATAATTGTGGGCAAAGAGTTATCTATCCTTAAATGTATGTCAAGTTCTCACTAGGTCTCTGTAATTAAGATTCAGTGGTTTTTTTCAATTCTGGTTTCTTCGGTGTGTATGCCCAGCAGTGGGATTGCTGGGTCACATGGCAGTTCTATTTTCAGTTTTTTAAGGAATCTCCACACTGTTCTCCATAGTGGCTGTACTAGTTTGCATCCCCACCAACAGTGTAAGAGGGTTCCCTTTTCTCCATATCCTCTCCAGAATTTATTGCTTGTAGACTTTTGGATGGCAGTCATTCTGACTGGTGTAAAGTGGTACCTCATTGTGGTTTTGATTTGCATTTCTCTGATAATGAGTGATGTTGAACATCTTTTCATGTGTTTGTTAGCCATTTTTATGTCTTCTTTGGAGAAATGTCTTTGGCCCACTTTTGGATTGGGTCGTTTATTTTTCTGGAATGGAGCTGCACGAGTTGCTTGTATATTTTTGAGATTAATTGTTTGTCCATTGCTTCGTTTGCTATTATTTTCTCCCATTCTGAATGCTGCCTTTTCACCTTGCTTATAGTTTCCTTTGTTGTGCAGAAGCTTTTAATTTTAATTAGGTCCCATTTGTTTATTTGTGCTTTTATTTCCAATATTCTGGGAGGTGGGTCATAGAGGATCCTGCTTTTGTTTATGTCAGAGAGTGTTTTGCCTATGTTTTCCTCTAGGAGTTTTATAGTTTCTGGTCTTATGATTAGATCTTTGATCCATTTTGAGTTTATCACTGTGTATGGTGTTAGAAAGTGTTCTAGTTTCATTCTTTTACAAGTGACTGTCCAGTTTTCCCAGCACCACTTGTTAAAGAGATTGTCTTTTCTCCATTGTATATTCTTGCCTCCTTTGTCAAAGATAAGGTGTCCATAGATGTGTGGATTTATCTCTGGGCTTTCTATTTTGTTCCATTGATCTATATTTCTGTCTTTGTGCCAGTACCATACTGTCTTAATGACTGTGGATTTGTAGTATAGCCTAAAGTCAGGTAGGTTGATTCCTCCAGTTCCATTCTTCTTTCTCAAGATTGCTTTGGCTATAAGAGGTTTTTTGTATTTCCATACAAATTGTGAAATTATTTGTTCTAATTCTCTGAAAAAGACCTCTGGCAGCTTGATAGGAATTGCACTGAATCTATAGATTGCTCTGGGTAGTATACTCATTTTCACTATATTGATTCTTCCAATCCATGAACACGGTGTATTTCTCCATCTATTTGTGTCCTCTTTGATTTCTTTCATCAGTGTTTTATAGTTTTCTATATACAAGTCTTTTGTTTCTTTAGGTAGAAATACTCCTAAGTATTTTATTCATTTTGTTTCGTACCCCAATGTTCATCGCCACATTGTTTACAATAGCCAGGACATGGAAGCAACCTAGATGTCCATCAACAGATGAATGGATAAGTAAGCAGTGGTACATATACACAATGGAATATTACTCAGCCATTAAAAAGAATTCATTTGAATCAGTTCTACTCAGGTGGATGGAACTGGAGCCCATTATACAGAGTGAAGTAAGCCAGAAGGAAAAACAAAAATACAGTATACTAATGCATATATATGGAATTTAGACAGATGGCAATGAGAACCCTGCATGCGAGACAGCAAAAGAAACGCAGATGTATAGAACAGTCTTGTGGACTCTGTGGAAGAGGGCAATGGTGGGATGATATGGGAGAATGGCATTGAAACATGTTAATTATCATATGTGAAATCAATCGCCAGCCCAGATTTGATGCTCGGGGCTGGTGCACTGGGATGACCCAGAGAGAGGGAATCGGGAGGGAAGAGGGAACATATGTATACCCATGGCAGATTCATGTCAATGTATGGCAAAACCAACACAATAAAGTAAAGAAAAAGAAAAGATTCAGTCGTTTTTATAAGTTCACTTTTCACCTACTCTGTTCTTTGTGCAAAAAAAAGAAAAGAAAAGAAACACATGCCTCTAGGAAAATATAGTTTAAATACTGTGTTTAAGATAATGAAAGTTAGTAATGCTCATTATTTAATAAATTTTGTAAAGTACAAAGTAAAAGAAATACATACATATACATGTATTAAAAAAAAATTTTTTTTTCTGATGTTCCCTGAAGCAAGTAGCATTCAGCAGTAACATTTTCTGCATCTCCCCAAGTAACAGAAAGTCTCTGCTCTCAGGGCCAGTCAAGCTCTAGGGTAGCTAGGGAAACAGACTGATTGAAATTCACAGAATACAGTCTGTCCTCCTGACTAGGTAGTTTTCACCTAGGTAGGTTCCCCTTTGGTGAATTTTCAGTGGAACATATTCTTTCATTTTTTGCAGTTTTTGTGAATCCCTCCACAGGCTTTTTCTGCAGACTTTCTCACAATCAATTCTCTAATTTTGTTCCTTTGGCATCCATGACCATCTGGCCAAACCATATTCTATTGCCTATGAATGACTGAAGAATCCACGCGTACATCCTAAGTATCTTCATTCATGTCCGACTCTCTGTGACCCTATGGATTTAGCCTGCCGGGCTCCTCTGTCTATGGGATTCTCTAGGCAAGAATACTGGAGTGGGTTGCTGTGTTCTTCTCCAGGGGATCTTTCTGACCCAGGGGGTCAAACTTGCATCTGTTTTGTCTCCTGCACTGGAAGGTGGGTTCTTTACCACTGGGGCCACCTGGGAACCCAAAAAAATCCATACCTATCTCTATCTCTCCTTCAGAGAAGGTACACAGCTTATAGTTTTGCCTGTTGGAATCCTGAAGATCTGACAGTGCTGTCCTAAATACCATTTCCTCTAGTTAGGCTTTATGCATACCCCAGGAGGAAATGCTTCCTTTCTCCTTTCAAATTGCTTCACATTTTATACTTTTCTCACTATACTCCTCTTACTTCACCTAGCATTACTATAATATTTGCAAACCACCCATCACCTTCTCCTATAGCACAAAGATCTTAGGATCATTTCTTAGTCACTTATGTCCCATGTAATACTAACAAAGTATTTTAGACATGAATGTCTAATAAATATTTGTTGACCAATTGAAATACATCCACTAACACTCTAGTAGGTACTGTGCTAAATATCAAGACGAATATAGATGGTACCCTTCAAAAAGTTTGTAAACTTCTCATATTGAAGGATATCTCAGCTCTGCATCTTCAAAGAGGGCAAAGTTTATAATATTTCAAGTGGTGCTATAATGTGTGGGTTGTGCTGTTTATAACCTACTGGGTCAAGATTAATAGAAGTGTGCAGATAAGGAAACTTATTTCCTTAGAGCTTGTTTTTTCATGAATAAGGCTTTACCAGAGGATGTACTGGAGCCATAGGAAAGAGTTAAAAAAGAGTCACAAATGTGTGTTGTTGTTTTTGTTTTGCACCTAAGTACTACATTTTGGACTCTTTTTGTTGACTATGATGTCTACTCCATTTCTTCTAAGGGATTCTTGCCCACAGTGGTAGATATAATGAGTTAAATTCACCCATTCCAGTTCATTTTAGTTCGCTGATTCCTAAAATGTCGATATTAACACTTGCCATTTCCTCTTTGGCCACTTCCAATTTGCCTTGATTCATGGACCTAACATTCCAGGTTCCTATGCAATATTGTTCCTTACAGCATCGGACTTTACTTCCATCACATCACATCCACAACTGGGTGTTGTTTTTGCTTTGGCTCCATCTCTTCATTCTTTCTGGAGTTATTTCTCCATTGATCTCCAGTAGCATATTGGGCACCTACTGACCTGGGGAGTTCATCTTTCAGTGTCCTATATTTTTGCCTTTTCATACTGTTCATGGGGAGTACATCATGAGAAATGCTGGACTGGATGAAGCACAAGCTGGAATCAAGATTGCCAGGAGAAATATCAATAACCTCAGATATGCAGATGACACCACCCTTATGGCAGAGAGTGAAGAGGAAATAAAGAGCCTCTTGATGAAAGTGAAAGAGGAGAGTGAAAAGTTGGCTTAAAGCTCAACATTCAGAAAACTAAGATCATGACATCCAATCCCATCACTTCATGGGAAATAAATGGGGAAACAGTGGAAACTGTCAGGCTTTATTTTTTTGGGCTTGAAAATCACTGCAGATGGTGATTGCAGCCATGAAATTAAAAGATGCTTACTCCTTGGAAGACAAGTAATGACCAATCTAGATAGCATATTAAAAAGCAGAGACATTACTTTGCCAACAAAGGCCCGTCTAGTCAAAGCTATGGTTTTTCCAGTAGTCATGTATAGATGTGAGAGTTGGACTATAAAGAAAGCTGAGCACCAAAGAATTGATGCTTTTGAATTGTGGTGTTGGAAAAGACTCTTGAGAGCCCTTTGGACAGCAAAGAGAGCCAAGCAGTCCATCCTAAAGGAAATCAGTCCTGAATATTCATTGGAAGGACTGATGTTGAAGCTGAAATTCCAAAACTTTGGCCACCTGATGAACTGACTCATTTGAAAAGACTGAAGGTGGAAGGAGAAGGGGATGACAGAGGATGAGATGGTTAGATGGCATCACCAACTCAATGGACATGAGTTTGAGTAAACTCCAGAAGTTGGTGATGGACAGGGAGGCCTGGTGTGCTGCAGTCCATGGGGTCACATAGAGTCGGACACGACTGAGTGACTGAACTGACTGACTGAAATTTGTTTTCCTTTCTCGCCAAAGCTTCCCAGTGGTGCTAGTGGTAAAGAGTCCGCCTGTCAATGCAGGATCCAACAGAGATACAGGTTATATCCCTATGTCAGGAAGACTCCCTGAAGCAGGAAATGGCAACCCACTCCGGTGTTCTTGCCTGGAGAATCCCATGGAGAGAGGAGCCTGGTGAGCAACATACAGTCCATGGGGTCACAAAGAGTTGGACATGACTGACCACATCGAGCAGTAGCCAGTCCTAGCTTAAACACTGTGAAAAAGCAGCGTTGGGGCTCTATTAGTTATGATAGGATATACTCTGTCTCCTCAGTTCCTGCAGTACATGCAACTTAATAGTGTGTGTTATCCTCAAGTTCTATGACAAGTAACTGGTGACACCCCCTCCCCTACCCACCCAGCTCCCCTTATTCTTCTGATGGGAGAGACTCCAGATTGAGTTTGACTCCACTTGGACCATCTTCAGTTGAATTAGCTGTCGACTTGTTGGATCACAGGGTTTTTCTTCTGCCATATTCTATTAGGAAGGGAAAATGGGTAGAGAAGAAACCTCTTGTGCCACATTCTATCCAGCTGCTGGCTGTGCTTCGGGAAATGGAGGAAGCCAAGAAGGAAAGGGAGAGGTACAGTCTGTGGTGACTTTGAATCCACCAGCCTGTGGGTATATAAATTTCTCCACTCTCTGCCTGAGTGAGACGGATGTTTTGCAGCCTCACAGAAGATGATCTCTCTGTGAAAACATGGATGTCAAGTGTCATATGCAGACATGAGCGATGACTGCCCTCTGTTGTTCCTGAAGTTGGAAAATGGGTGCCAGTGGAAAAATCAACGAGTCTAGCTGTCACTGAGGAAAGCAGTTCAGGGAGATTTTGTTTTATCCTCTGCCAGTCTCAACTCACCAATGTGCAGGCTACATATGTTTAGAATTAGCAAGTAACGTTGTATCCTTCATTTCCCCATTGCCCATCTCCCACTCTTGAAGTTGCTTGTCTAAAATGGAACTAAGCTTCCATGGTCCCCGGAGGTCACTCATCTGTCTTTACAGATGCAGTGGAAAGAGCTCCCCACAACTTAGGTCTTCCAAAAGACCACCTTGCTTACTGAGCTCTCATTAGGTCTGGAGCTCTTTTATTTTCATAGGTCTCCAGAGGGCTAATGAGCTTTTAAGAAATACCTGCAGCAAGTCCCAATTCTCCACAGCCACCCAAGTTTTCAGAGAATGTTTTCAAGAGCACTGTGGTGGTGGCGGGGGGAACCAGGAGTGGAGGTGGGGGGCAAATTCCTTGCCCAGATAAATGGAATAAGGACTATGAGGGAAGTTAATCCAACATTCACATCCACTTTCCTTTTTTTTTAAAACTGATATACCCAAGCTCTAATGCCTTCATGTTCCCTTCATTTGCAACAGCAAAGCCTCCTTGACCAGAAAAATAAATGTGCAGTTGGCAAGAGCTGAGTAGAGGTCTGCTTCAATAATACTTAATTTATGTTAAAATGCTAAGAGCAGTTTTCCAGGTCCCTGTTGAACACCTCATGAAATGAAGTTTCAAATCTTACCTTTAAAAAGGGAGCTAAAAGACTTAAAAACATTCCCTTTACTTTAAGCTGCCCCAGCTCTATCTTTCAATCTTGCCCTACTGAGATGCAGCAACTGGATCTTAGAGCCCTGGTCTGGAAGTCAGAGACCTGCTTTCTATTCTCTCATCCAAAACAACAATAAGAAAATGGTGTTAGTTCGGAAAAAAAAAAAGAAACTGGACTGTGACTTGATGAAAGTATGTAAAGAATCATAATCTCATCATTGGAAAATAGTATTTCTTGGAATTTTTTTACATTTGTAACATGTTCTTCTTTTTTAAATTCTTGTCTTCTTGGAAGGAAACCATGAAGTAATCAACTGTTTAAACTGTGAACTCTTTACACTCTTGATTGTTATGGCCTAATCTTTTAACCAGGTTGATTTTCATCTGCCACTCAACGTATTGAAGACATCTAGCTTAAAATTTTAACAATGTGTATTGACCAAAGATATAGTCATGGTGATATACACCAGAAGAGAAGTGCTTAAAAATAAGTATTGAAACAGTTTTAAAATGTACTCTTTTTAGAGAAAATTTATAACAGGCTTTCTCCAAATAAATAGAGATGTCTTTTAAAATATTCTTTACAGCGATGCCACTTCATAACTTGGGATAATAGTTGTCAATTATTATTCTTAACTGAGGTGGTTAATCATCTAATGCCGTTTTGGCTTTTTAAAAAATAATTTTAAATTTTTTAAATTTAGGTTTTTGCCTATAACTATGTTGTGTTCCGTAGATCATAAAGACGTATAAGATCTTATGCTTGTACAATTTATAGTTTAGATCAGTGTGTGTGTGTGTGTGTGTGTGTGTGTGTGTATAGTGGACGGTATAACACAAATGATCAGTGTTAAATGAGGCATGCCCATTCCTTTTAAAAAGTGTTTAAATTTTATATTGTAGTACATTGATTAACAATGCGGTGTTGGTTTTAGGTATACAGTTAAGTGATTCAGTTATATATATGCATGTATCTTTTCTTTTTCAATTTAGGTTACTATAGGATATTGAGCAGAATTCCCCGGGCTATACAGTAGGTCCTGCCGCTGCTGCTAAATCGCTTCAGTCGTGTCCGACTCTGTGCGACCCCATAGATGGCAGCCTGTATTTTATTTTCTTATTTTTAAATAAATATTTATAGAGCATTTGTTGAAGACCTACTAAGTCTCTAGGTGCAAAATTAATCATGAAACATAGTTTTTTGTTGAGAGAAATTGAGTATGTAAGAGGAAGCTGTGAGTAGCTGAGGGTATCTCTAATCGTTCAGACGGTGTTAAATAGTCCTTCTTATTTGGGGGCTTTATAGGATGTTGCTGTGGCAACCAAGTGGAGGTCCCATAGGCTTTTTTTTTTTTTTTTTCTGGGCTGCACCACACTGCCTGTGGGATCTTACTTCCCCAACCAGGGATTGAGCCCAGGCCCTTGGCAGTGAGGGCACAGAGTTCTAAGCACTGGGCCACCAGGGAAGTCTTTGGTTATCTCTTTTAAACACAGAAGTGTGTATCTCTCAACCCAAAATTCCCAGAGGCACACTGAACACAAGCAGCTCAGAGAAGAAAGACAAGGTGAACATTTAAAGGATCATGAACATTTCAGACTGAGGCTAGGTAGGAGAGGAGAGATTGGGGTGTGAAAACAATGTAAGAGACTAAAGGGAGGCGCTCCCTAGCTTGATATTCACTTCTGTATGAGGCCTGTCCACCTAGATGGCTCTAATCTAAAAATCAAACCAAAGCGAACTTACCGTCTTCTCTCTGAAACTCTCTCTCCTTTTGTATTCCAGAACCCAGCAGGGGACACTAGTACCCAACCAGTTTCTTAGACTAGAAAACTGGGAGGGGTCCTAGATTCTCCCCCACCCCCTCCTTTCTCTTCTTTCCTGCCCTTCTCGCTCTGCCCGGGGGCTGTCTTTCGAGGGCTCCCTGGAAGGTCACTGCCACAGATCTGAGATCAGCTCCAGGTAGTCCCCATCTCCTCTCCTCGCCCTCATTTCAGTTCTCCTTGTTCGTTATTCCTTTGGAGAGATGTGTTCTTGAATTTCTAACCTTGGCGGGAATATTGTCAGATCCATGAATGGATCCAGATTGACTACCCAGTTCTCCCAAGCCTTTTCCTGAGGTAAAGCTTCTGACTTACTTTCCAAGTGTCCCCACACGGCAGTCCACCTCTGCCCAGGCCAGCCAGCTTGGACACAATCTGTGGTAATGGTCCAGGCTTTCCTGATGCCCTCTTGCCCAGTCCTCCTCTGTCTGCCCTAGTTTGGATGTTCAAAATCTTTAGCTTGGTAGATTAAGTTAATGCATGTGTGTGCTAGCTGCTCAGTGGTGTCCGACTCTTTGTGACCCCATGGACTGTAACCCTCCAGGCTCCTCTGTCCATGAGATTCTCCAGGCAAGAATACTGGAGTGGCTTGCCATTTCTTTCTCCAGGGAATCTTCCCCAGCCAGGGATCAAACCCGGATCTCCTGCATGCAGGCAGATTCTTTACCATCTGAGCCACCAGGGAAGCCCAGGTTGAGTTAGTAAGTCCAGCCAATATTTACTCTCCCCCTCATCACCCTATGGGTGGAGAATCCCACTGTGCCCTACAGACTCTGAGCTTGGCCATGAAGCTTTGGCTAGCCTGGTGTGGACAGAAGGGACGCTGTGCTAGCAGAGCGCTAGACGCTCTGAGCAGAGGCTTCAGGAAACCTTGCGCGTTTCTGCCCTGCACTCCTGCCACCCACCCAAAGGAGAGCCTGGCGCAGAGAAGCCATCGCTCATTCATCCTGGGTCCTTAAATGAAAGACCCAGGGAACACATGTGAATCGGCCAAGCCCAGCTGAGTTAAAACCAACCTTCAGTTGACCCGCAGATGCGTGAGTGAAAAATTACTGTTTGTGGTTCTAAGACACCAAGGTTTTGGGGGAAATGAATATTTGCTGTTATAAACCACTGAGATTTTGGATTGTTTATTACTGTGGTAAAACCTGACAGATAAATCAGAATTTTTCAAAACCCCCTTCCTAATCTTCCAGTCTCCAATCATACCTTCCTCCCATCTATCCTTCACATTGGATTAAATAAAAATTCTTCAGTAGCTCTTATGTCCCACAGGATAAAAAACCAAGATGGAATAAAAGACTTACCTGCTTAGCCTACCCTCCCACTTTTTTCTGTCTTGCTTTTTAAACTCTAGCTATACCTCACACCCTTATGTTCCTATGATTCACATATTTGAATTATATTTGTCTATGTTCCCTTTTGCAAATGCTGTCAATTCTGAGCCCAGTACGTCTGATCCCTACTCCCAATCCAGCACATTCACCTGCAAAATCCTGATAAATTTTCAGTGTTGCCACATCTGAGCATCTTCCCTGGCTTCTCAAAGCTCTGAAAACAATTTGTACAATTCCAGGAGAGGACATTTTGTTTTGAGATAGATTACTTTTTTTAAAAAAAATCTCTCGTTCAGTTAGATTGTGAACAATTTGCTGACACAAAGTTTCTCTCTTCGTGTTTTCACTCCCAGGACTTAACAATAAATGAAGCAATAAATGTTTAGTTGGTTTGGAAATTTAACCTGCATGTCTCTCTTATCCAGTTGAATCACTTACACTGAATGTAAGTGGTTCTCACCAAGATGCTACTTCTCCAGCTATGAACACTCTCACATACCCAATGACCAGGTCAAGAAATAAAGCATTTCTAGTCCCTTCCTTCTTCTCTTACTGGTCACTACACCATTTTGGAAGAGAAAAGCACTGTTCTGATTTCTAACACCATAGATTTGTTTTGCCTATTTTAAAACAATACATGAATGGAATCACAGGTGCACTTTTGTGTCTGCCTTCTTTTGCTCAACATTATAGTTTACAAAGATTCACTAAAGTTGTGAACAGCAGTAGTTCATTTCACTGCCGTATAGCACTCCATGACATACATATAACACTTTTATTTATCCATTCCACCATCAATAGATATTTAGATTGTTTCCAGCTTTTGACTCTTATGAATAAAAGTATTATGAATATTTTTAATCTGTGTCTTTTGGTGTGCATATATGAATTTTTATTGAGTATAAACCTGAGAGTGGAATTTTCGGGCCACAGAGTATGTATATGTTCACTTTTGGCAGATACCTCTAGACTCTTCTTCAAGGCAGTTGTACCAATTTGTGTCCCCATCAGTGGTATGTGAGTACTTATTTTGCATCCTCACCAACTCCTAATATTTTCAGTCTTTTTAATTTTAGTAATTCTGGTAGATGTGCTTTGGCTTTAATTTATACATAACTTCTTTTTTTTTTTTTGGCCATGCCATGCAGGATCTTCCCCATCCAGGGATCGAACTCATGCCCTCTGCACTGGGGGTACAGAGTCTTAACCACTGGACCACCAGGAAAGTCCTGTTTTGGCTTTAATTTGCCTTTCCCCAAAGACTAATGGCACTGAATACATAATACATTTACCTAATATTTAGATATCTTTTGTGAAATCCTTCTTTTTGTACCAGGTTACCTTTTCCTTATCTAATATTTTATACTGTGCTTTGTGGCTATCTTCCCAAGAGAGATTCACTTATAATTTTCCATTGTTATATTTTTATCAAATTTTGAGTAATGGTTATTCTGGTCTCATGAAATGAGTTGAAAAATGTTCTTTCTGTAGTCTTTGGAAAAGTTTATTTTTAATGTATTTTATGAAAGTATAGTTGATTTACAATGATGTGTTAATTTCTGCTGAACAGTGAATTGATTCAGTTATATTCTTTTTCATGTTCTTTTCCATTATGGTTTATCACAGGGTACTGTGTTATATAGTAGGACTTTGTTGTTTATCAATTCTATATATATATGGAAAAATTAAATGCAAGTGTTGTATTATTTCTAATTTTTTCTCTAAAGTCAGTATGTATGCACGCTAAGTTGCTTCAGTTGTACCTAATTCTTTGCCATGCTATGGACTGTAGCCCGCCAGTCTCCTCTGTCCATTAAAGTTCCCAGGTAAGAATACTGGAGTGGGTTGCCATGCCCTCCTACAGGAGATCTTACCGACCCAGGGTTTGAACCCTCATCTCTTATGTCTCTTGCATTGGCAGGCAGATTCTTTACAACTAGCACCATCTGCAAAGCCCAAGAGTCAGTATGAAAGTGAAAGTGAAAGTCACTCAGTCGTGTCCAACTCTTTGCAACCCCATGGACTGTATTCTCCAGGCCAGAATACTGGAATGGGTAGCCTTTCCTTTCTCCAGGGGATCTTCCCAACCCAGGGATCGAACCCAGGGCTCCCACATTGCAGGTGGATTCTGCCCCAACTGAGCCACAAGGGAAGCCCAAGAATACCAGAGTGGGTAGCCTTTCCCTTCTCCAGGGGTTCTTCCTGACCCAGGAATGGAAGTGGGGTCTTCTGCATTGCAGGCTGATTGTTTACCAGCTGAGCTATCAGGGAAGCCCAAGAGTCAGTATACACAGTGCTTAAGCTTATGGGCCTGGGAATCAGACTGTTGAGACTGAATCATGGCTTTCTGCTTTCTTATCATGTGACTTTGAAGAATTTATATAACCAGTTTGCTCCTCAGCTTTCCCATCTGTAAAATGGGGGTAAAAAAGTATCAACTTTATAAAATTATTGTAAAGACCTTATGAGTTTTACATGTAAAATTTTTAGTAATGTGCTTGGCCCATAGTAGGAGTTTAATAATAATTAGCTTTTATAATTATTTATTCATCAAATCAGTGCTTTGGTTATAATACAGTCTTTCATAGAAGCTGAAGCTGTATTCTCTTTTTGGTGTTGGTTCAACAAGAAGCCTTACGTGGGTTGAGGAGCTAAGTACAACCTTCTAAATGGGATGCCAAAAATCAAATTCTTCTTCACACTTAGCTTTTTCTCTGTTTTGTGAAATATGAGGCAAAAGACATCAGAAGCTTTCTGTAGAAACAGCACCCAGAGAAAGACACAGATCTTAATTATGGTGCTTTTCGGCAGTGTTGTAGGTGGGTGTGGGTCCACACGGCAGATAATCCAATAGTTAGAAAGGAGTCAGGACTTCTGATTTTCACTGCCTGGGTAACTGACCTCAGAGATTCACAGTTTTTATTTTTAACAAAAGGAAGCCCAGCCTTCCCAGGGTGTGGTTTGAATTCCTGATTTGGTGGTTGTTAGGGACTCTAAAAATGCCCTGGAGCTTTAAAGCGAAGATAGAATCATTACTATGCAAATCTTTTTTTTTTTCTTTCAGCCTTTGTGCCCCTAAAACACCACTTAAGTGGGATGTCTTTTTTCATCTGGCTTAGAGCCGAGATTTAAGACACATGGTTCTCTGATTAACTCTGAAACCATTAGCACCAGAGCTTCATCAGGAAAACCACAGAAATTAGGGTTAATGGGTCCCCTTGTGACTCTTCTCTTTTTCCAGCTTTACTGGTTTCTCTCCGCTTCCACTGTGTCTTCTCTTTGTCTGCTTTTTATTTGGGAACAAATTATCTGTTCCAGATCTCCACACATAGTCTCATTTTTGCATAGTTCCTGACCTATAGTAAGGACTTCGTGTAGGCAGTGTTTCTCTCAGTCATTTTCTTCTGAGCAACAAAAGACAGATAATAAAAACTGCTGTAGATTCCTATTAGATTCCTATTGTTTACAGGTGTCTGGTCTCCTGAAGACAGTTGTTCCCCTCTACGTGCTCAATACAGCTACAGAAACCTCTGCCATTTCAAAAAATAATTTTTATAATATTTTGCTTTCAAAAAACCTCATCTTGTATAGCACAGATCGTGAGTGCATGCTAAGTCGCTTCAGTCGTGTCTGATTCTGTGCAACCCTGTGGACTGTAGCCTGCCAGGCTCCTCTGTCCATGGGATTCTCCAGGCAAGAATACTGGAATGGGTTGCTATGCCCTCCTCCAGGGGATCTTCACGACCCAGGGATCCAACCCATGTCTGTTCCAACCTGCATTGTTAAGCAGGTTCTTTACCACTAGCAGTACCTGGGAAGCCCCTTGCATGTGATTATGTGTACTTAAAAATAGATCATCCCCTTTGTGCAGCTCCTACCACGCTAAGATTTTATTATGGATACTAATCTTTTTCTTTTGTCTTATTGATATATAATCTTTTCTTTCTATGTGTGTGTCCTACTTACATTTTATAAATATATATATATATATTTTAAATTTTCTTTACTTTATTGTGTTGGTTTTGCCATACAATGACATGAAACCGCCATGGGTCTACACATGCTCCCTCTCCAGAACCCCCCTCCCTCCTCCCTCCCGATTCCCTCCCCCTGAGAAATCTCGGTGCACCAGCCCCGAGCATCAATCCTGGGCTGGCGATTGATTTCACATATGATAATTAACATGTTTCAATGTCATTCTCCATATCATCCCACCCTTGCCCTCTTCCACAGAGTCCACGAGTCTGTTCTATACATCTGCGTTCCTTTTGCTGTCTCGCATGCAGGGTTCTCACTGCCATCTTTCTAAATTCCATATATATGCGTTAGTATACTGTATTGTTTTTCCTTCTGGCTTACTTCACTCTGGATAATAGGCTCCAGTTCCATCCACCTGAGTAGAACTGATTCAAATGAATTTTTTTTTAATGCTGAGTAATATTCCATTGTGTATATGTACCACAGCTTTCTTATCCATTCATCAGTTGATGGGCATCTAGGTTGCTTCCATGTCCTGGCTATTGTAAACAATACAGTGATGAACATTGGGGTACACGTGTCTCTTTCAATTCTGGTTTCCTCGGTGTGTGTGCCCAGCAGTGGGATTGCTGGGTCATATGGCAGTTCTATTTGTAGTTTTTTAAGGAATCTCCACACTGTTTTCCATAGTGGCTGTACTAGTTTGCATTCCCACCAACAGTGTAAGAGGGTTCCCTTTTCTCCACATCCTCTCCAGCATTTATTGCTTGTAGACTTTTGGATGGCAGCCATTCTGACTGGTGTAAAGTGATACCTCATTGTGGTTTTGATTTGCATTTCTCTGATAATGAGTGATGTTGAGCATCTTTTCATGTGTTTGTTAGCCATTTTTATGTCTTCTTTGTAGAAATGTCTGTTAAGTTCTTTGGCCCACTTTTTGATTGGGTCGTTTATTTTTCTAGAATGGAGCTGCAGGAGTTGCTTGTATATTTTTGAGATTAATTGTTTGTCCGTTGATGGAACAAAATAGAAAGCCCAGAGATGAATCCACGCATCTATGGACACCTTATCTTTGACAAAGGAGGCAAGAATATACAATGGAGAAAAGACAATCTCTTTAACAAGTGGTGCTGGGAAAACTGGACAGCCACTTGTAAAAGAATGAAACTAGAACACTTTCTAACACCATACACAAAAATAAAGTCAAAATGGATCAAAGATCTAAGCATAAGACCAGAAACTATAAAAATCCTAGAGGATAACATAGGCAAAACACTCTCTGACATAAACCAAAGCAGGATCCTCTATGACCCACCTCCCAGAATATCGGAAATAAAAGCACGAATAAACAAATGGGACCTAATTAAAATTAAAAGCTTCTGCACAACAAAGGAAACTATAAGCAAGGTGAAAAGGCAGCCTTCAGAATGGGAGAAAATAATAGCCAGTTAAAAATATTTTGATTACATAAGTATTACATGAGTACAGTCTCCTTTTAAAAAACAAGACATTATGAAGAAAACTAAGATCCTCTGGTAAACACTTTCAATTTGGAATAGATCTTTTTCAGGTTTTTTTAAATATTTTTTTTTATAAATGGGAACTAAGATCCCACAAACCAAAATAATAATAATAATATGTATTATTATTATTAAATAGAGTCAGTCTGACAACTGTGTCACGTTAATCAGTTCTTTTTCTGTTTTTGTCTACGGATTTTTCTCCTGGACATATAGTGACATTTTTATGCCTCTCTGTATGCACGATTATTTTCTTATTGGATTCTGGACACTAAATCTTACATTGCTGAGCTACTGATTTTTCCTTTAGTAAATGTTGTGCTTTGTTCTGGCAAGCAGTGAAACTATGCAGTATTTCATTCTTTTTGATTCTTTGAGCTTCTAGGCTAAGTTTAGAATAGTCTTCACTCTAGCGCTAAGTTAGCCCTAGTATAACATCTGGTCTTTCTGAGGTCTCTACTAAATGCTCTTCATATTGTGAAGTTTCTTTGCTCTGAGTGTTGAACTACTCCTAGCCCCATCCTGGGAATGCTTCAGCCCACTGCTTTCCTACTTTCAGCCTCAAGGAGTTTTATTCCATGGATGTGGAGATTGGTACTCTGCCAAACACTCCAGAGAACTCCTTTGCAGATCTTTAAAATGGTCTCTTCAGTTTCCTCATCTCTGGTGTTCTGTTGCATACATTCTAGTCACCTGGATGTCCCTGAACTATAATCTCAGTTCCTCTTAGCCCTGTTAAGATAGTGAAGATACTGGGGTGTGTATAATCCCTTCCTTGAGCTCCCTGGACACTGTCACGTGGTAGAAAGCCAAGAAGATCCTAGGACTTCTCTTGTTTGCTTTCCTCTCTCCAAAGATCACAAGGCTAATGCTGCCCACTGCCCAATGTCTGAACAGAGTTTATGTATTTTGTCCAGTTTCCTTGTTATTTTCAGCGGGAGGATAATTCTGTTAACCCTTCCATGATATTTTTGCTTGCTATTAACCATATTTAAAAATTATTTTATTTTTCTTTCTTTTGAAGAAATTGGATTTTCTTTGTTTCATAATTTTATTATATTGGTCTAGAAAATGTCCTATTCTTCTAGTTGAATTTAGGTTTCTTCCAATGAGGATATTGGATCAGAGTTACCACACACACCGCACAGGCTGTGTACTTAATGACTCTAGGGAAAATCATTTACATGTCCTTGTGCAACATTACAGCTGGTGTACACTGTGATCTATATATATTCGATCTTATTTTTATTTTTTTCATTACTGTTGAATGATAGTTTGGATATAGTATTTAATGTTCAAAATTATTTCTCTTTAGATATATAAAAATAACACTTCATTAAAAAGTAGTCACCTATGTCACTTTTGAGATTTTGGATGTAAATCTGATTCCCCTTGCATTTTAGATGATCCATATTTCTGGTAGCTTTTAGGATTTTCTCTTTATCCTTGATATTCTAGATTTTCAGTGCCAGTACTCAAAGGATAGATTTAAACTTTTTTTTTTTTTTCTGTTTGGCAGTCTTTTTTTTTTTTTAAGGAATCATGATGTTAAGTTCCGAGAAAATTTTGTTATAATTACTTCATTTATTGCTTGTCCTATAATGTCTCTGGGGCTTCCCAGGTGGCTCAGTGGTAAAGAGTCCACCTGCAAATGCAGGATACATGGGTTCGATCCCCGGGTTGGGAAGATTCCCTGGAGGAAGGTGTGACAACCTACTTCATTATTTTTGCCTGGAGAATTCCATGGACAGAGGAATCTGGCTGGTTACAGTCCATGGGGTTGCAAAGGAGTTGGACACAACCTAGTGACTAAACAATAATTACAACGACAGCAACAATAATCTTTCTAGTCTATTTGAGAGTGCATTCATGCTAAATTGCTTCAGTCGGGTCTGACACTGTGACCCCATGGACTGTAGCCTGCCAGGCTCTTCTGTCCATAGGATTATTCAGTCAAGAATACTGGAGTGGGTTGCCATGTTCTCCTCCAGGGGATCTTCCCAATCCCGGCATTGAACCCACATCTCTTATGTCTAAACAAATGTTGGTACTTTTGTATCTATTCTTGTCATTCAAATTTTTTTCATTAAAAAAAAACTTTTATTTATTTTTTTTCTGTGGGCTAAGATTCTTCAGCCACATTTTCCAGTTCAGTAATTCTTTAATTTTGTAGTAAAAGAATTACTTTAATTGATAATTATCCCATCTATTAGATTTTTTAAAAGTATTTTTATTTTGAAATAATTTTAGGTTTAAAAAAAGTGTTGTAAAGTTAGAGTTCTCCTATACTTTCATCCAGCTTCCCTTAATGTTAACATCTTAAACAATCATAGTACAATGATCAAAACTAACACACTAACATTGGTACAGCAGTGTTAATCAAATATAGACCTTACGTGAAGATTACCAGTGTTTTCCATTGATGCTCTTTTTTGTGTTGTGTTTCAGGATCCAACACATGATCTCACATGGTATTTAGTTGTCACATCTTATTCTCTTCCAAACTGTGACAGTTCTTTAGTCTGTCACTGTCTTTCATGAACTTGGTGCTTTTAAGATTAGCTTTGCTGAGGTATAATTAATCCTGTAAATTGTACAGATTTAAAATGGATAATTTTATATTTTTGCATATGTGTGCACCTATGAAACCATCACCACAATCAAAATGATGAACCCATCCACTGTTACTGAATTCCAGGATGTCTTTGTGTCCCATTGGAATCCTACTCCATTGCCTTCCTTCACCTCCTGTGACCTGGCAACCATGGATCTGCTACCTCTCACTAATTTTTTTTTTTTTACATTTTAATGCATTTTAAAGGTTACAATCCATTTATAGTTATTACAGAATATTAGCTATATTCCTTGTGTTGTGCAATATATCCCTGAGCATATCTTACACCCAGTAGTTCATGCCTCCCACTCCCCTACCCCCATATTGCTCCCACCCACCCCCTGTCCCCACGGAGAGCCAGTAGATTATTCTCTGTATCTGTGAGTCTCCTTCTTTTTTGTTATACTCACTAGCTTTGTTGTATTTTTTCAGGCTCCACATATAAGCAATATCATAATCATTCTGTCTGACTTATTTCACTTAGCATAATGCCCTTCGAGTCCACCCATGTTGCTACAAATGGAAAAATTTCGTTCTTTTTTATGGTTTAGCGGTATTCCATTGTATATACACACTACATCTTTTTCAATCCGTTTATCTGTTGATGGACGCTTAGGTTGCTTCCGTACCTTTGCAGTTATAAATAACGCTGCTACAAACACTCGGGTGCATGTATCTTCTTGAATCAGTGTTTTGGGGTTTCTTATATATGCCCAAGAGTGGGATTGCTGGGTCATACAGTAGTTCTGTTTCTAGTTTTATGAGAAATCTCCGTGCCATTTTCCACAGTGACTGCAACAATTTGCATTCCCACCAAGAGTGTAGAAGGGTTCCTTTTCCTTTCAACATTTGTTATTTGTGTTTTTTTGATGATAGCCCTTCTGACAGGTGAGGTGATATCTCATTGTGGTTTTGATTTTATTTCTCAGACGATGAGCCGTGTTGAGCATGTTTTTGTGTGCCTCTTGGCCATCTGCATTTCCTCTTTGGAAAACATCTATTCATTTCTGCCCATTTTTAATCAAGTTGCTTGCTTTTTGATGCTGAGTTGTATGAGCTATTTATGTAGGTTGGATATTAACCCTTTACTGGTCATATTATTTGCAAATATTTTCTCCCACTCAGTAGGTTGTCTTTTCCTTCGGTTTCCTTTTCTGTGCAAAAGCTTTTAAGTTTAGTTAAGTCCTATTTGTTTTTGCTTTTATTTCCTTTACTTTAGGAGATGGATCAAAAAAATATATTGCTATAATTTATGTCAAATTTATGCCTATGTTTTCCTCTAGATGTTTTATAGTAGCTAGTCTTACATTTAAGTCTTTAATCCATTTTGAGTTTACCATTGCTTACAGTGTTAGAGAAAATTCTAATTTCATTATTTTACACGTAGATGTCCAGTTTTCTCAGCACCACTTTTGGTAGAGAGTTTCTTTTCTGGATTGTATATTCTTGCCTCCTTTGTTGGAGATTATTTGGCCAGATTAATTAACAATTAACTACATCAAAATTAGTTTTAATTTTATGGAAATTTATATAAATGAGAAATCCCTTGGTGATCCAGTGGGTAGGACTCTATGCTTTCACTGCCTAGGGCATGGATTCAATTCCTGGTGGGAGAACTAAGATCCCACAAACTGTGGTGCAACACCCCCAAAATTTATATAAATGAAGTAATACAGTATACTACAGACTCTTTTTTTTGGTCTAGATTCTTTCTTTAAAAATAATTAATCATGCAACGCATGTGTGCTTAGTCATGTCTGACTCTTTGCAACCCCATGGACTGTAGGCCACCAGGCTCCTCTGTCCATAGAATTTTCCAGGCGTGAACTCTGGGGTGGGTTGCCATTTCCTACTCCAGCGGATCTTCCCAACCCAGTGATCCAACCCAAATCTCCTAAGTCTCCTGCATTGGCTGGTGGATTGTTTACCATTGAACCACCTGGGAAGCCCATCAATAGTTCATAACTTTTCATAACTAAAGAGCATTTCATTGTATTGATTGATACTCCCTAGTTATATATTTACCTGTAGATGGACATTTGGGGTTGTTCCCCATTTTGGTAATAACCAAAAATATACATAAAAATAAATTTAAAATAAAAATTAAAAACAAATTTGGTATGGACATTCCTGTACAAATGTTTTGTATGGGCCTATATCTTCATTTCTGCTGAGTCAATGGGTAGGAGTGGAATATCTTGATTGTATGATAGATGTGTATTTAACAATTTAAGAAAACTGTCAGACTATTTGTGAAATGGTTGTATTATTTTAGATTCCCTCCAGCTGTTTATGAGATGAAATTTACCCTTTTTCCGCATCTTCACCAACAATTGGTATCATCAGTCTTTTTACTTTTAGCCCTTATAATAGATGCATGGTAGTGTATTATTGTAGCTTGAATTTACATTTTCTAAATGACTAAGGATGTTGAGTACTTTTAAAGGTGTTTAGTTGCCATCTGCATATCTTCTTTGGTAAAGGATCTGTTCAAATATTTTGTGCATTTTTTTTCCCCTACAGTTGAGTTCTGAGAGCTCCTTATTTATTCTGTATTCAAGTTCATTGTTAGTTATATAATTTGTAAATATTTTACCCTAGTCTCTGTCTTGTGTTTTCATTCTCTTAACGGTATCTTTCAAAGAAGAGAAATTTTATATTGTGATGAAATCCAACTTATCCATTTATTTGGTTATGAATCATGTTTTTGGTGTCACTAATAAGAAAACCTTTACCTAACCAGAGCTCATAGAATTTCTCTTATGATTACTTCAAGAAACTTTATAATTTTAGGTTTTACCATTGGGCCTATGATCCATTTTTACTTAATTTTTACATGTGGTACAAGGTATAGATCAAAGTTGTTTTTTTAAAAAAATTCTGCATGTCCCATTGTTTAACTACCATTTGTCAAGAAGACTATCTTTTATTCAGTCAGTGATCTTTGTACCTTTGTTGGAAATTGGTTGTCCACATATATGGAGGCATTTATAGAGTTTTTTATCTTCAGTTCAGTCAGTTCAGTTCAGTTCAGTCACACAGTCATGTCCGACTCTTTGCGACCCCATGAATTGCAGCACGCCAGACCTCCCTGTCCATCACCAACTCCCGGAGTCCACACAAACCCATGTCCATTGAGTCAGTGATGCCATCCAGCCATCTCATGCTTTGTCGTTCCCTTCTCCTCCTGCCCCCAATCCTTCCCAGCATCAGGGTCTCTTTCAATGAATCAACTCTTCACATGAGGTGGCCAAAGTATTGGAGTTTCAGCTTCAACATCAGTCCTTCCAATGAATAATAAGATAATAATAATAAGATATTATTATTGTATTAATAATTATATATTTAACTTCCAAGATTTCTAATTTTTATGTCTGCCTCCTCTCCTGTATCTGAACATTATGTTTTCAAATCTTTTTACCATTTTAAAAACATTTCCATCAAAATTATACCTTTATGCCATTTAAAGAATCAAATAATTCTGCAAAGATGGTTATAGGAAGACACTACCAGATTCTACCTTTTGGTTCACATTCCACCTACCCAAAGGAAACTCATTTCTTCTAGCTACTCTTTTTGTTACTCAGTTAATTTTTATGAGTCTAAATAACATGCTGTACTGCTACCTCTTCAGGGGCCTCCCCGGTGGCTCAGTTGATAAAAAAAAAATCCACTTGCAATGCAGGAAACCCTGGTTTGATTCCTGGATTGGGAAGATCCCCTGGAGAAGGGCATGGCAACCCACTCCAGTATTCTTGCCTGGAGAATCCCATGGACAGCGGAGCCTGGCGGGCTACAGTCCATGAGATCACAAAGAGTTGGACATGGACTAAGCGACTAAGCACAGCACAGCAGCCATGGGTATCTTGGTTCCCCCCCACACACACACCACGTGGCTTGCAGGGTCCTGGCTCCCTGATCAGGGATCGAACCTGTACCCCCTGCAGCAGAGGCATGGAATCCTAACCACTGAATCGCCAGAGAATTCACAGCATTTTGTTTTAATGGATGTATGAAATATACAAAGTGAGCAAAACACACTGATTTTCAGTTTGCAGCTGGATGGATTTTTACATCTATCTCCCTACCTACCTACCTTAGTTATCTGTCTGTACATCCATCTTAATCATTAGATAAATTAGGAGATAGATTATTTCTAGCATGCCAAAAAGAAGTTTTATGTTCTTTCCAGGTCAATGCCAATTCCCTCTTGTGATCTCTTCTGACTTCTATCACCATCAAATAATTTTGCTTGTTTTTTTATTTATAGGGAGGTAATTATTACGCAGTCTTTTGTTTTTGGCTTATTTCACTCAACATAGCCTCTGAGGGATTTGTCATTGTTGTTACATGTATCAGTAAAGCAGTGCTGTGCTGAAGCTGACTCATTTCAGCCTGCAATTGTGTGCCTGACTTTCTAATTCTGTATTTTTTGACTTCAGGCTGATAACATGAAATTGGCTATATTGGAAGTATTTATTCCACAAAAGTTAGAAAACATTACCAATCGGGACTTTTTCTCCTCCTTAAGGAGCCAATTGTTAGATATTTTTGAGCATATCACTGCAGTAGTTTTTTTTTTTTCCCTTTATATTGCTGTGTCGTATTCCATTATATGACTATACTATGTTACTTATTCACTGTCTTGTTGGTGGACATTTTTGTTATTTTTAGTTTTGCCTGTTATGAATAAAGCTGCTTTGAGCATTCTTATTCATATCTTTTAAATAACATGTGTATTTATTTCTTTTGGGTACACTATACACTTGGAAGTATGATCGCTGGGTCATGCACTGGGTAGATATTTTATTTTAGGAGATATGCCAAACAGTTTTTTAAAGAAGTTTCACCAATTTATACTGCCACCACCAATGCATATTTTCCACATTTTTGTAAACTCTTGGTTATCAGTCTTTTCAATTTTGCCATTTTGTTGGAGGTGTGATGTTCCTCATCGTGGTTTAAATTTGCTTGCCTTGATGAATAATGAATTGGGAACCCTTTCCTTAGATTCAGAATCTTAGCCACTGGGCCACCAGGAAAGTTCCCCAAGTCCTTTAAACTTCCATGTAAATTTTAGATTCATTTGTTAATTTCCAAAAAAAGAGAGAGAGAGAGAAAAGAAAAGGGAAGATCCTTGCTTGGGTTTGGTTTTGGATTTTATTGAATCTACAGATAAATTTGGAGAGAATTAAAATATTAATGATCTTGAATTCTGCCAATCTACTGACATGGTGTGTCTCTTAACTTATTTAGGTCTTTAATTTCTCTTTAATATTTTTCAGGTTTTAGCATAGTGGTCATATACATCTTCTGATAGATTCATTTCTAGTTCTTTGATTTTTGAATAAAATTTCTATAAAATTGTGTTTTTAAAAATTTCACTTACCAAGGTTAGGTCCTAAAAAACACAATTATTTTTATATATCAATTTTGTTTTTAGTGGTACTTTAAATTCACTTATTAATTTTCATAGTTTGCAGATTGCTTTGATTTCCATGTATATAGTCATGTTTTATGCAAATAAAGGTAGAGCATTTTTCTTCTTTTCCAATCTTCATGCCTTTTCCTTCCCTTTCTTTCCAATTGCACTTGAGTAGGGCCTCCAGAACAATGCTGAAAATTTTGATAATGGTGCACATTTTTGTCCTTAACAGAGTGGTACTGACATCTGGAAGGGAGAGGCCAAAGATGCTGCTAAACATCCTACAGTGCATGAGCCATATGCCCACAACAAAGGATTATTCAGTTACAGTGTCAACAACACTGATTTGAGAAACCCTGGTGTAAAGGAAAGCAGACTAACAGCTCGTAAACCTTAGGGCATGGCTGCTAATATTTGTAACCTTGACCTTGAATCATTTGGGAAACATTAGATTATGATCAGTACTCTCCAAAATGTAATTCAGTCTAGAAAAATTTATGTAAAAATGCTTAAGATTTGCAATGATTTGGGGCTTAAAGATCTGTTTCAATTGTCTAAAAAAATCAATTTATGTGGAAGATCTCATTTCCAAATCATGCCAAATGCAAGAAGTATTACAGAAAGACAAGACCTTTTTACAATTTTCATATTGTTCAACGATAATTTAAAAAACATTTCTGGCTTGCTGATTTGATATTTGCACAAAGAGAGTATTAAAAAGAAAAGTTCTAAAACAAACTGTGGTTTGGACATTAGAGTCCCAGTGAACATTCTTCCTGTCTGTAGAGACTTTTACATAATTCTGGACATGGACCTCAGCAGCATCTCGCTCTCAGCTGGGAGCTCACTCAGAAGGGGCTTCTCCTGCAGACCCCTCATCTATTTCACCTTCAGGGCAGAGGCATCCTTAACTGTGGCATGGAATAGCCAACTAAATTTTGGTGTAATTGGAGCAGCTTTCTGGAATTCTTCTGGATGGGCTAGAGGAGCTGGTGGGGAAGGAGGTATGGAGGGAAATTATGCAGAAGTTCAAGAAAGGATAAACTATGCTGAAAATAAAAAGAATATGCAACAACATCTGAAAATTGATTGAAAAAAGGCAACAACTGAAAGTGCATCTGGTGAAGAGAAAACAAGACCCAGATTGCCACGAATCTGGAAAGATCTGGAGACTAGAGAAAGTTCTATTTAGAAAAAAAGAAATGAAGACCCTGTGGCAATGCACCAAGAAGCAAACAAAGTTGGCTTGGCTTCCTGACCCAGAAATCTCTGTCTGTATCTCAGCACGCTTTCTGTTGCAAAATCCGCACAGGAAGGAAGCAGAAGAGCCATAAATTCCTGTGATAAGGAAAGATGGTACTGCTGTGGCAGGACACAAAAGGCACAGAGCTGAATGGAGGCTGTCTCTGGAGCCAACAGGTCATCTGTTAGGCAGAAATAAGCAAATTTCATTGCCTCTTCGATCACTGCATTCCACCCATCTCCTCAATGGAATATCTTCTGGAGTCCTAGATCACAGTATCACCGGATGGCTCAGGTGACACTGGATTTAAAGTGGCCTATGCGTGTTTCTCTCTGTGTTTTTAAAACACAACAGTGAATAACAAGCACTTCGTCCGCGCTGGTCATAAATCGCGCTATCCTCACAGTCTCCGATCATGCAGAGCTGATCACGGTTCTCCCTGTCCATCTGAAGAGTGAGGAGAGCCTAGCATTTTCCAGTGGACCTCGGTATCCTCATTTGAGTCACGGAGGGGTGACTGTGCAGTGCAATCTTCAGTGACAAAGTGAATGTCATATCAAGTCTCCAGGGACGAGGAGGTGACGGTCACCAGAGATGCTGGCTGGTATTTCTTGTGGACACTCGAAACTAGAACAAAACGCCCTTCTCTGTTAGGATTGCTGTAGGATTGTTTGTCAAGAACCTGGTCCTGTTTCTCAGGAAGCTCACAGATTTCTTCTTGCTGTAGTACTTCCATTCTTTGATAGCAAGCCCTTTCCCTTAGTTGTTTTGGGAGAGGGAGCCTGGCCCACTCTATAGCCTGAGCCTTGAATTTCAAAGACGGATGCCTTTTGTAGTCCCTGTTATATTTACTAATCTGTGGAGAGGAGGAAGGCAGGAAAATCTTCTATTTGGAAAGCATTTTGAAGACAAAATGACACATACACAGACAACCACTGTTATGGATTGAATCCATCCACCCCAAATTTGTAACACCCAGTATCACGTAATTTATTGGGAAGAAGACATTTAAAGAAGTGATTAAGTTAAAATGAGGCCGTTAAGGTGGGCCCTAATACAATATGGGGCTTCCCAGGTGGCTCAGTGGTAAAGAATCAGCCTGCAACGTAGGAAATGTGGTTTGATCCCTGGGTCAGGAAGATCCCTTGAAGAAGGAAATGGTAACCCACTCCAGTATTCTTGCCTAGATAATTCCCATGGACAGAGAAGCCTGGCGGGTACAATCCATGGGGTTGCAAAGAGTTGGACATGACTGAAGTGACTAAACAATACAACATGACTGGTGTCCTTATAAGAAGAGAAGATGAGGACACAGAGGGACAATCACATGAAGATATACAGTGAGATGGCTGTCTGCAAGCCAAGGAGCAAGACCTCAGAAAAAACCAATGCTATCAACACCTTGATCTTAGGCTGCTAGCCTTCAGGACTGGGGAGAGAGTACACTTTCATTGTTTAAGCCATCCAGTTGGTGAGTAGTTCATTATGACACTCCTAGCAAACTAATACACCCATAGACAGCTTGATATATTTTTATGGATAAACTGTAGGGGAGTATAGAAGTAAAGGGCTTCCCTGGTCAGTAAAGAATCTGCCTGCAATGCAGAAGACCTGGGTTCAGTCCCTGGGATGGGAACATCCCCTGGAGGAGGGCATGGCAACCCACTCCAGTATTCTGGCCTGGAGAATCCCCATGGATAGAGGAACCTGATGGGCTACAGTTCACGGGATCACAAAGAGTTGGATACGACAGAGCAACTAAGCATAGCACAGCACATAGAAGTGAAACACAAAACTTGGGTTAGGAAGCAGGCTACCACTGTGGGCACCTGGGGGTCATTCCCATAGGAGAGTTCTGGGATAGGGTACAGAACAGACCTCAGAGGTGCTGCTCTTAAACCCATATATCTAAGAGTAAAATTACTGGGCCCCATTAGCTCTTTGTTGAACATTTTGAGGAAGTGCCAAACTATAATTCACAGAGGCTGCATCAATTTAAACATCCACTAGCAGTGTTTGAGAGTTTTAATTCTCCGCATCCTCATCAATATTTGCTATCATTTATCTTTTGTTATAGTCATCCTAGTGGTTATAAAGTGATATCTTGTGGTTTTTATTTGCATTTCTCTGATGAGTAATGATTGTTGAGCATCTTTTCATGTGCTATTTTCTTTGGAGAAGTGTCTATTCAAATCTTTTGTTAAATTTCTGATGAGGTTATTTGTCTTTTATTGTTTAATTGTAAGAATTATGATCTGGGTACCATTGGTTGAAAGACTATTTTTCCTTATTGAAAAACTACTTTTCCTTATTGAATGGTCTTGGTACCCTTTTCTAAATCAACTGATCATAGATGTATGGGTTTATTTTTGGATTTTCAATTCCATGATCTACATGTCTGTCTTTATGCAAGCACTACAAAGTCTTAATTACTGTGGCTTTAAAGTAAATTTGAAATTGGGAAGCATAAATCTTCCAGCTTGTTTTTTCGTAAGATTATCTTGGCTATTTTGAGTTTCTTGGATTTCCATATGAACTTTAGGATCAGCTTGTTAATTTCATCAAACGGAAAACTTCCTTTGCATTTAGTTTTTTCTTCTAAAGGTGCAAGGATAGGTTATTGATTTGAGATCTTTCTTTTTTCTTAACATAGGCATTTATAGCTATAAACATTCCTCTAACAACTGCTTTAAGTACTTCCATACGTTTTGGTATGTTGTGTTTTATATACATTCATCACAAAGTATTTTCTAATCTCCCCATGATTTCTTCTTTGAAACATTGTTTTTTAAAGAATGTGTTGTTTAACTTTCACATACTTGGGAATTTTTCCAATTTTCTTCTGTTATTGATTTCCTATTTCATTCTGTTGTGATCAGAGAATATACTTTGTATGAATTCAAGTCTTTTAAATTTATTGATACTTATTTTATGTCCTAACATGTGATCTCACCTGGAGAATGCATCATGTATGATTGAGGAGAATGTGCATTGTTCTGTTCTTAGGTGGAGTGTTCTATAGATCTCTGCTAGGTGTTGTTGGTTTACAATGCTATATTGGTCTTTGATTTAATTGTTGACCTTTTGTCTAGTTGTTCCATCTTTTATTGTAAGTAAAGTATTGGAGTCCCCAGCTGTTGTTGAATTGTCTGTCTCCCTTCAATGTTGCCAATGCACCAAAGCATGTATTTTGGTGTTCTGTTATTAGGTACAGTTGTCTTTTGAATCAGATAGGAGGAAAAAAGCAAGTTATAAACAGAATTTTATTTAGTCCATCTTTTATTTTTACCTATGTTGTTACTTTTGGCCACTGCCTCTTCTTCATGAGGGTGAAAGAGGAGAGCGACAAAACTGGCTTAAAACTCAACATTCAAAAAACTAAGATTATGGCATCCAGTCCCATCTCTTCATGGCAAATAGTTGGGGAAACAATGGAAAGAGTGACAGACTTTATTCGCTTGGCCTCCAAAATCACCGTGGACAGTGAGTGCAGCCATGGAATTAAAAGATGCCTGCTGCTTGGAAGGAAAGCCATGACAAAGCTGTGCTGTGCTTAGTCACTCAGTCATGCCCAACTCTTTGCAACCCATGGACTGGAGCCCACCAGGCTCCTCTGTCCATGGGATTCTCCAGGCCAGAATGCTGGAGTGGGTTGCCATGCCCTCCTCCAGGGGATCTTCCCATCCCAGGGATTGAACCCAGGTCTCCTGCATTGCAGGCAGACTCTTTACCTTCTGAGCCACCAGGGAAGCCCATGACAAAGCTAGACAGCATATTAAAAAGCAGAGACATCAGTTTACCATCAAAGGTCTGTATAGTCAAAGCTATGATTTTTCCAGTAGTTTTGCATGGATGTGAAAGTTGGGTCATAAAGAAGGCTGAGCACCAAAGAGTTGATACTTTAGAGCTGTGGAGCAGGAGAAGACTCTTGAGAGTCCCTTGGACAGCTAGGAGATCAAACCAGTCAATCCTAAAGGAAATCAACCCTGAATATTCTTTGGAAGGACTGAAGCTGAAGCTCCATTACTTTGTCCACATGATGCAAAAAACCTACTTGTTGAAAAAGACCCTGATGCTGGAAAAGATTGAGGGCAGAAGGAGAAGAGGGTGGCAAAGGATGAGATGGTTGGATGACATCATCAACTCAATGGACATGAGTTTGAACAAACTCCAGAAGATGGTGAAGGGCAGGGAAGCCTGGCGTGCTGCAATTTCTGGGATAGTAAGGAGTTGAACAGGACTTAGCAACTGAAGAATGTTGTTACCTTTACTGGCACCTATTTTTTCTAGTATAGATTTTAGTCACTGTTTAGTGGCCTTTACTTTCACTTCTGTAACTTCTCTTTAGTATTTCTTGTAGGGCAGGTCTTAAGTTTGCTTATGGTTTCTCATTTATTTCTTTCAGAAAGAAGACCATGCAACCATTTGAGTGGCAATGAAATCATTATAAATCACTGATAAAATGATGAAACAATAATAACTCTTTATTACAAAAATATTTCATGTTCTTTGGAAACATCGTAGTTATTTTACTTCAAATCAGCTTTAAAAGTTCTCATTTTTAAAACTGAAAAAAAAATCTTCTACAAGAATGATGGAAAAACTCTTCCTGAATGTAGCAATACTAATAAGTAAATTATAAAAAGCACTTCAGTTTAAATTATGAAGTAAATTCTTTGTGGAATCAAATCTGGTCTGTAAACAATGATGTTTGCTTGAAAACTGAACAAATAATGGAAAGCTTGGATAAAGGCACAGAACATAATTCTTGAATATTGAGTGGTAGGATTGACTTTCATAATTCCTTTCAAAGTGTTTTATACATATTAATTTAAACCTCACAACTGTTCACTGGTAGATCATTTATCCACAAGTGTTGGCCTGGAAATTATTTATCCTAGAGTTAGGAGATGGAATTGAAGATACAACTAATGGAGTCTGGGATCACAATTTTCTTACCAGAAGCAAATGTTTTTTCCCTCTGAAAAGTTCTGGACTTTTAGAAAGGATAGTGGACATTTTCCTAATAGCATTTGTATTTAATCATGGACAAAGTAGAATCCAAAGTAGGCCTTGGCACACGAAGAGGGTATTCAGGGGCCTTACATCATAGAAACACGTCCATTTGTAGTGTGCAATATTCACACACTATTTCTTTTTTATTTTATTTTTTGGGATGATAGTGGTATTCTAGGATTCTAGTTCTCTCTGATTCTTTTATTTATTTTAATTTTCTAAATCATGCAAGTGTGATAATGCATTTACAAGAGACTTGGAAAAGACAGAATAAAGTTTTACTATGTATTACAACTATTTTTTAAGTAGACAAATAAAGATTTTTAGTTGGAATTTAAGTATCAAACTCTCAATAATGAACAGAACAAATAGACAGAAAAGTAGAAGGATAGAGTAGACCTGAAAAACACCATGAACCTATTCAACATAATTAAGATTTTTACAATTTTTACACAACAGTAGGATACAAATTCTATTCAAATTCCCATAGACTATAAATGAGGAGACATTGAAATATATCTAGGGCCACAAAACATGGTGCAAAAATTTCATGGTCTAAAGGTATTGAAATCAGAGTCTGTTCTCTTATCACTGTTCAGACGCTATCTCTAATCTTGTTCATTGCTGACTCTCAAGTTTCCTCAATTAGGTAGGCAAAGTTCACTCCTTTGGTCTACTTCAGGTAGACCAAGTTCACTCCTTCGGGTCACTGAGGAATTGATTGTTGTCATAACACATCAGATGCTGTCACTGGAGCCAAGCACGCATTGTAGATCTTACTTGAGAATGGTACTTTGCTCAAAGCCTTTCTGGAGAGTTTCTTCTCAGCGTGACTCATCAGGAAATTTTCTCAGAAATTTAGGGGCTATCTGGGAGGTCCAGCCACTAATGATCTACCTTCCTGTTCAGACAGGATATTTTCCCTTAGCCAACTAAAGAAATCCCTTTTATAAAGAGTTGTCCTGCTGAGCTTTTGCAGGATTAAGTGACTAGTTGAGTGCCCTCTACCAGGGAAAGCTGGAATGGATTTGGTTTATTTCTTAGCTCTGTGGAATCCATTTTGAAAACTGTCAGCCAAAGCAGATTAACAGAGCGATTACCATAAGCTATTTTGTGGATTTCATCCAAGTTCTGAGGGCTTGAACTCAAGTCTTTCTTGTCTTGAATGTCATGCATTTGAACAGGAAAGAGTGAAATGACCCATTTTGGTGCATCTTGGCACTTTATTAAAATCAGGTCTAAGGCTAACCCAGTATGATTTTTTTTTCCCTAAAGAAAGTCTTATTGATAGAGGAGTTACTTTTTCCCAAGATTGTTCCATCTAGCAGGTTACTTGAGGTCTACTTTATTTACTTCCTCCACTAAGTGGAAGGACTTTAAAGCAATGTTGCAGACATGTCCCAGAAATTTCTCTTGAAACAGAGAAATTAGAATTGTCAATATTTGAGGCAGGTCAAGGAGTTTAACTGGATTATGCCTCTGGGTTTCTGTAAATACCTTACTCTACACCTCTCCCTGTGATGGAGTTTACTTTTCCAGGCAGACAATGCATTAAGAATGTATTTGGGGGGGCCTTCCTGGTGGCTCTGTGGTAAAGAATTCACCTGCTAATGCAGGAGACATGGGTTCAATCCCTTATTGGAGAAGGTCCCACATGCTGAAGACCAGCTAAGCCTGTGCATCATAACTATTGAGCCTGTGCCCTAGACCCTGGGAACTGCAACTACTGAGCACACCACCCTAGAGCCCATGCTCTATAACAAGAGAATCCATCACAAGGAACAGCCCACACCCTGGAGGGTAGTCCTTGCTCACCACAACTAGGGAAAAATTGGTGCAGCGGTGAAGACTCGGCACAGCCAAAAATAAATAAATATGAAATGTTCAAACAGAATGTGTCTTTGTTTTTGGCATCATGTCTCAATTGCAGAAGTGACTTGGTCACAGATCATTGGCTGAACCATCTGTGGTTTCTTGTTTTGGGGAAGAAAGGGGATGCTCTTTGGACTTGGAAATGACAGAAGATGGAGTCTTTCAGTTCTATCTAACATAGCAAGGGAGGAGGATGCAGTGCTGGGGCTGGTGGAAGAAGGTTGGGGTGTTTGAGCCTGAATCGAATGGAAATGCATGAAAAGAAATGAAAGGAATAATAATATTAGGATGTGGCAAACACTATGATTGTGAGGGAAAGTCCGTTGCTTCTATGAATTAAGATCTGATGGAATATTGGGTTCACATTATATTTTGCTTTAATTTTTATCACTGAATAAGGGCCTTTTGAGTCCATGGTTCAACGTAAGTGGCATTGGGGCGATCCTGGCTAATTGAGAAATTAGTCAAAATGCTTTAGAAATCATGTCATCAAATACCAGTAGAAAATATTTTCCCAGCTATCTGAAAAATAAACCAGTGAAAAATGAAAAGGTCAAGTTGCTATAAACCCTTTGGCTTTTGTTATGGGCAGTTGCAAATAACATCACTCATTCTCAGATAACTGGAGCTTGAGTTACATGAAATAAGCCTTCGGAATTAAGCTGATGGGTGGTCTTTAGCTTGTTACTCTGGCACTTGGGTACCAATACTTAATATTCATGATTAAATCCAAGGAGAAAAGTTCCTGAAATTACAACCTTCTTTTGTGTTTGGAGAAGAATCTAGTTACAGCCCAAATTTTCATTTTACCAACATGTTTTAAGCTCACTTAACAGAAAAGAGGTAGAGTTCTAAGTACTATTCAGTGTTTACTTTTGGTTCACTTGCTGGAGACTGTGACAGGTTTGCAAATGTGTTTCTAATGCAAAGATAAGGAACCTGTGTCTCTCTTTCTCTTGCAACACAACACCTCACAGAAACCTCTATAGTGCAGATCCAGCTGTTGGGAGAGTATAGGCACAAAAACTCTGCAAACATGTAATCTGTTGTCTCCTTGGTGCACTATGAATGTCTGGCTTTCACAGACAGATGCCCTTATTTATAAACTTCTCCCGTGAAGACAGCCAGAGGTGTGAGCTGTGCTTGTCAGGGTGAGTGATGGGTGCAGAGGAGTACAGAGGAGTAAATAGTGGGACTGTCCTGAGTTAAAACCTGAACTCTTTCAGTCCCTAGGGGCAGGACACCTGGAGCTCGTCCTGCCAGGTCACCCTAACAGGTTTTGTCAGATGTGGCCCGTGGTGAGAAGTAAATAAATAGAATATGTGTATGGGAGGGGAGGGCTTCCCAGGTGGTGCTAGTGATAAAGAATTTGCCTGCCTGTGCAGGAGACATAAGAGAGGTAGATTTGATCCCTGGATTGGGAAGATCCCCTGGAGGAGGACAGGGCAACCCACTCCAGTATTCTTGCCTGGAGAATCCTGTGGATAGAGGAGTCTGGTGGGCCGTGGTCCATATGGTCACAAAGAGGTGGACATGACTGAGGCAAATCAGCACACACGCACTTGGAAGGGGAATGGAATGAAGGATGTTTGGGGAATTTAATCCAACCAGTGAACTTCCAAATGCCTCTCACGACTGAAAACAGAGTTCTCAGGGGTTGTTCTTTAATTGTTCACTCAGGTGAACCCCCGTGCTACGAGGCATGCCTTCAACCTACTCCCCTGCCAGCCTAACTTCTCCTTTCCGCCCCTTCTGCCCCTTGAAACTCATGGTTGAAACCAGGGTGAGGTGGAGAGATAACTTGAAAAGAACGACCAGTGTGAAGTCTTCTCAGTCTCTTGGGTAATCCATTGGGTGACTTTTGAAACATCTGTTGGATCTTTCACAAGGGCGACTGATTCCATATTGGTTTTCATGCTTGTGAAATATGAAATACTCTTTTATTTTGTATTTATGTGAGTACTCATCAAATTCAAGAATTAGTGCCTGATGGTTTAAATAAACCATTATAATAATGTGACTCTGTATGCAGTTTGTCTCTTAAGAAAGGAAGCTTAACTTAGATACCATTATTAAGTTAATCTTTTTTATTTTTCTTTTTTAAAAATGAAAAATGTTTAAATTTTTTTGAAAGAGTTTTTGATATGACCCATTTTTTTAAGTCCTTACTGAGTTTGTTACAATGCTGCTTCTATTTTATGTTTGTTGTTGTTGTTGTTGTTTTTGGCCATGAGGCATGTAGAATCTTACATCCCTGACCAGGGATCAAACCTGCATCCCTTGCATTGGAAGTTAAAGTTTTAACCACTGGACCACCAGGGAAGTCCCTAAATTTTAATTAAAAAAAAATTGAAGTATAGTTGATTTACAGTGTTTCAGGGTTACAACAAAACAATTATATATTTGTATATAAATATATATATTTTCAGATTCTTTTCTATTATAGGTTGTAACAAGATATGAAATACAGTTCCCTGTGCTGTACAGGAGGTGTCTGTAAGCTAGTCTTTTTAAGTGGCAAACAAGCTCCTATGTTGTAGAGGAAAGGTTTTATAATCAGATACGTTTGAGTTAAATTTCTGTTCCAGCCTCTATTACACATAAATGACCTTGGACACGCGGTTATACTCTGTGCCTTAGTGTTCTACCTCTGTGAGATGGGGTACTGCTGTTTCTCTTTAGTGCTGTGATGAGTGAGTCCATGGACTGTGCCCTCATTCTGATGCAGAGGGTGCCTCCGTGCACGTTAGCGTCTTCCTTCAACAAGTCGTGATAGAACCTCTTTTAAAACAAGGATTATACCAAGGGGGAACAGACGATGGGATGCATCGGGCGATTGGGATTGACATATACACTCTGGGTACCATGTATAAAATAGCTAACCAACGAGAACCTACTGGATCGCGCCAGGAGCTTTAGTCAGTGCTCTGCGGTGACCACCGTGGGAAGGAAGTCCAAAAGGGAGGGGGTGTGTGTGTATGTATGGCTGAATCACTTTGCTGTACAGCCGTAACTAATACAATGTTCAGAAGGAATTATACTCCAATAAAAATTAATTTAGAGAAAAGAAAAAAAAATAAAAACAAGGATTATCCATGATGCAGTGACCCCAAAAGGTTATCTTCTTGGTTGCTTCTTAATCACTGTAGAAAAAATTTCCCTGGATGCAGAGTTTTCTGCTGTTTGTCACTCTCTCCTGGAAGAGACGCTGAGTACAGAAAGCACCAGTTAAAAACAATGTTTGGTAACTGGGAAATGAATGGAAACATGAGAAGTATCCTTATCAGGAAGATTTTTTCCCCCCTGTTCTTGGAACTTAGGTTTTCCCTCATTAAACCCATCTCCAGGGATATAAGCATGGCTTTTCTCCACCCATGTGTCAGACATTTGTGATGATACTGATGCCTGTGTGATAGAAATCTAATTTCGGGGATAATAAAGCAAGAATATTAGAGCTGGAAGAAATTACCCTGTTAGTAAAACAGGACACTGATGGGCCCAGAAGGAATTTGGGAACCTAGAGATGTCACATGGTGAGTTCATGGCAAAGAAAGGATGAAAATCCAGAATATTAGATGTTTAACCCAAAGCCCTTTATTTAAGAAAGGGTGTTTCATTATAAACGTTTGTTTTTCTCTCAGTTGCTGCTCTTGGTGAACTGGAAAGATGGAAACCAATATTAAGAAGCTGGGCTTTTTTACTGTCCTTCATGAGGTCTCCTAAGTTATTTGAAAGAGCAGAGTCAGGTGGATTCGAGTTGGAAAAATAAAAGAATCAAGAATGGCCTTCCCAGGTTGGAATCCCCACAATAGTTTTCTGTGTGGGGCAAATATTGGAACATCATACCTTGAGTTTCTCACTTATTCTACTCATTAATGATCAGCATACTCGCTGATTTTAAGGAGCAAAAAATTCATATAATTTGGGGGAAATCAGAAGGAGTATTTCTTAAAGCTGTGTGAGGAACAATCTCTTATATGGACTTGTTTTGATTGCTGTATGAAACAAAATCATAGTGAGATTTCTCAGGCTTTACAACTATGAATTAAAAATTAACAACCAGTCCCTGGCCAAAATCTGCTCCCTAACCTGTGTTCCGCATCTTGTTCCAAGAGCAGCACTGCCTGCCAAGCATACCGGATGGCGCATAGGCAGCGAGAACTGGAAAGGAGAATTTTGCCCTGGGTCTGAAGGTGTTATTTTTCCCATGGTTTGATTTGCCTGGCATTCTTTGCCTGGCATTTTTTTTCCCTTTTCCTTTGCAAGGAAAGGGAGAAATGAGCGTTAGTTGCTGACGAAGTCGAGAGGGCTCTGAGGCTGGCTGGCTTTATTACTTTTGGCAGATGAATGGTGTGATGTGGTTTTACTTCCTATTTGCAGAGCCTTTCTAGAAACCTGGGCTCTGTTCTCTGGTGAGTCCTCCTTGTCAGCTTATATATATTTTAGAGAAAGAAAATGAAAATGCAAAAGGTGGAATGGAATTTTTAAAAGCAGATTGTTAAGAGAACAATCTTGTTAAGATTGTTAAGAGAACCCACGGGAAAGCCGGGGCATCAGAAGGGGTGGAGCGGAAGACGATTGTCAGCATCCAAAAACTACTTTTCTTTCTAGCACAGAATTTGTAGAATTTGCACGTGTGCAGTCTCCCTTTGACTGCAAGGAGATCAAACCAGTCAATCCTAAAGGAAATCAACCCTGAATATTCACTGGAAGGACTGATGCTGAAGCTCCAATCTTTTGGTCACCTGATGCGAAGATCTGACTCATTGGAAAAGACCTGATGCTGGGAAAGATTGAAGGCAGGAGAAGGGGGCAACGGAGGATTAGACAGTTAAGTAGCATCACGGACTCAGTGGACATGAATTTGAGCAAACTCCGGGAGAGAGTAAAGGACAGGGGAACTTGACATGCTGCAGTCCATGGAGCTGCAGAGTTGGACATGACTTAGTGATTGAACAAGAAGCCTATTGTAGCTAATAATGACACCAACAAAAGCATCAGTTACAAATGACATGTGTGTGGTACATCCCAGCTTATCAGTGGCTTTTGGCACACATTATTTCATTTAAACAAAGAAAGGAATACAAAGCAAACTTTTTGAGGATTCACAGTAAAACCCCCAGAGCTTGGGCCCCAGGATGATGCTCTAGTATGGAATAGAGGAGGAGCCGGTGGACCTGGCCTCTGGTGAATGGTTTGGGCTCAGCTCACTCATTAAAGCCTTGGATAAGGCACAAGCCCCTAGGCCCGTTTTTCTCATTTTTAATATGATAAAATTAGATTAAAGATCTCTAGGAATCCTCCCAGCACTAATATTCTAATTCTGTGATCAATTTCTCTGGATGGGGAGAACTTTTTCATCTTAAACAAGGCACCCTTTGAATGTTGCAAGACTCACTCTGCTCTTTGAAGAAGTCCCTTCTTGCAGCCAACAGTCTTTCTGAAGTTTTACACTTGGTTTACTAAACCATTATCTTTTCAAGCATGCAGCTAGCTAAAAAAATTAGAGCTTTCATCACCCCGGCTTCTATTCTGAAATGAAAAATTCTCTCTGAAAAGATTAAAATGGGAGTGTGTCCTGCACTTATTGTGTAACGACCTGCCAATGTCACAAGTCTGGAATCCATTATTGGATGCCGTAAGCCAACTCTTTTTTTATTTTTTAAATCTTAATACATTTTTTGTTTAATTTTTATTCAAGTATAGTTGAGTTATAATAGTATGTTAGTTTCAGTTGCACAGCAAAGTGATTCAGTTATATAGATATTTACCCTTTTACAGATTCTTTTCCCTTATAGGTTATTACAAAATATTGAATAGAGTCTACTGTGCTATACACAATATAGTCCTCATTGTTTATCTATTTTATATATAGTAGTGTGTATATGTTAACTCCAAACTCCTAATTTATCCCTCCCCCACTCTTTTCCCTTTAAGCCAACTCCTCTCGTTCTCTCTCTCCCACTCTCTTTTTTTAAGCCAACACTTCTGAATGTAATTCTAAGCCTGGAAACATTCGATCTCTACGCATGGAGACTTGTTGTGTTACTTTAAAAGAGGTTTATGTACAGTTAGGAAAATGAAGAGCAAGTGTGCAGAAAAGGAAAAGAAAGGATGAGTTAGCTGTGTTTCAGCAATAATCTGGAGTGTGAGTGTGTGTGTGTGAGGCTCAGGGAAGATGGCGATGATCAAGAGGTTGAGTGTTGCAAATTCAGAGAGTTTAAACATTAAAAGATAGGAATCTTGCCTCCTTAACTTGAGACATATGATTCTTCTGCACACTTGTTCCGTGTCCATACACCTTAAAAGGAGATCTTAAAACCTTGAAGAGCACAGTCCCTGTTGCATGAGAGACAGAAGGGAAAATACAACGAGAATATTGTCTTTAGGGGAATACCAGTTTCTGGGTTTGGTATTTGTGGATCTATTTCAGAATTCACCTGCAATGCAGGAGACCTGGGTTTGATCCCTGGTTTGGGACGATCCCCTGGAGGAGGGCATGGCAACCCACTCCAGTATTCTTGTCTGCAGACTCTCCATGGACAGAGGAGCCTGGTGGGCTGCAGTCCATAGGGTTGCAAAGAGTCGGACACAACTGAGCGACAAGCACAACACACAGATCTGTTTTCTCCTTAGTTTCCAGGAAAAAATACAGCTTGTTGTTTGGAGCTGCATTTTCCATGTCTATCTTGTTCTTTTTCAAGAGTAGCTTTTTATTGTTAATTTTAAGGATTCTGTTTCATAAGCAAACATTTTCAAAGTTATCCTCTTATTTTGGAGTAGTTTTATTAATAAAGTTGTAGAAAAGCTGCTCAGGCAGTACAAAGATTTCCTAAATATCACTCACTCCGTTTCCCTGGTGTTAATGTCTACATAACCATGCTACATTAGACAAAACCGAGAAATCAATATTGAGATATTGATTTGAACTAAATCCATGAACTAAACTCCAGACTGTACAGACTTCATCTGTTTTTCCACTTGTGTTCTTTTTCTGTTTCAGAATCCAGTCCAGAGTCCCACATGGCATTCAGCTCACCATGTTTTACAGAGGTGAGCAGAAGGGTCTGGGGAAGACCCACAGTGCCTTTTAGAAGTATTGCTTTTTATCTGGATTTTCCCTCTTGTTCTAGACGTGGTATTGCACAGTGATTAGCTAGACTCTGCTTTTTGAAAAAATTTATTTTATTGATGTATAGTTGTGTTGTTGGAGTAAGGTACTAATTTCTGCTCTACAGCAAAATGATTCAGTTATATATATATATGGAGGAGAAGGAAATGGCAACCCACTCCAGTATTCTTGTCTAGAGAATCCCAGGGACAGAGGAGCCTGGTGGGCTGTCATCTATGGGGTTGCACAGAGCCGGACACGACTGAAGCGACTTAGCAACAGCAGCAGCAGCATATATATGTGTGTGTGTATATATATATATGTATGTACATTTTTTTTCCATTATGGCTTATTGTAGGATATTGAATACAATTCCGTGTGCTACACAGTAGGACCTTGTTGTTTATCTTTCCTACGTATAATAGTTTGCATCGACCAACCCCAGATTCCCACTCCACTTCTCCCTTGTCCCCTTCCCCTTTGGCAGCCGCAAGCCTGCCTTCTATGTCTGTGTAGAGGCTGCTTTTCTGACCGATCACTGATCGCCTCCAAGACAGCTTTGGCTATTCTTCCACAATAGTGTCATTTGCAAACCTCTCTTACAACACTCATCAGACCGGACGGCAGTCTCACTCACACATACTGGGAGTTGTTTAGCATTAAAGCCGTACCGGGGGCTGAGAGCAAGTGCTGGCCATTCAGGCCATGTAGTTGGCTTCAGCTGGCTTTGGTGGCCTTGAGGAAAGGAGTCTGGAGACTTTTGCTTATGGCTAGACCCTCAAACTATAAGCCCCATGAAGTGAGGGATTGTTTCTGTTTTGGTTACTACAGGCTTTCCAGGTCCAACTGGTGCCTGACCCAGAGGAGGCGCTTCATAAATATTTGCTGAATGAACAAATGCATGAGAAGGTGAGAAGCTGCAGAGCTGAAGGAACACCAGCAGAGACAGGGAACACCACAGCTGGCAAAGGAAGGGCGTTTGGCCCTCTCGGTCCCCACCCAGGCGGCCTTGGCAGCGAGAAGGAAGGAATCCTCCTCTCCCGTGGGGGGCAGCGCCGAGTTCTTCAGCTGTTCTGAGTTGGAAGCCTCCCCTCACTACATCACACCTGGCTATATTTCAAAGATTAATGAACAGCGTCTTGTCAGGTTTAATATATTGCACTCGGGGAGTTTACTTTGACGATGTAATCATAAATTCCCTGAGCTGCGAATTACACCTTAAGGACTTAAATGAAGTCCTAGTGAGAACCAAAGGAACAGGAATCACCGTAAAATGTAAAAAGTGCCAGTTTTGAGAGAAAACTGTAAATTTTCTAGGACATTAGGTTTCAAAAGAAGGATTACACACAGACTAAACAAAGTAGAAGTCATAAAAATTTAAAGACACCACAAAACATAACAAAAATAAGATCTTTTTTAGTTATGACAGAATTCTAAAAGGAAACTTACACCAAATTATGCCACCCAAGCAGAGCCATTAATTAACCTAATGAGAAAATATGTTCCATTTCCATGGCCAAAACATGTCAGGAAGCCTTTGACATTTTAAAATAGGAAAAAAGAAAGAGAGAGGTGGGGTGGGGGGAGGGAGGGAGAGAGAGAGAGGAAGAAAGAAAGAAAAAGGAAGGTAGTTGCACCATTCTAAAAAGTTTTAAACATTCACTTATCAGTTCAGGAAATCTAAGGTACTTTTGATAATATTCTCAATGACCCCTTTGGGAAATTTTTGCAGTTGTTGCATAAATAGAATGTGGATTACAAAAACAGTATTGGGAAAAAGAATGTGAAGTCAAGGGAACCATCAGGAAACCAAGGATCAGTGTCTGAAGTGGAAGCTTAGCCACTGACCTTTGGGCAGAACTTCAGAAGATGAACTTAAGTAATGTGGACAGAGAGAGAAAACAACGACCTCCCTTCGACCCCCTCCCTACCAAACCTACACTGACCCGAGGAAAGACTCAAGCAAAGCATGGAGATAGAAAAATATGTATTCTGAAACACCAATGACAACAAAAATTCCCCAAGTCAACCCCCCCTTTCTGTTTCCTAGTAATTCTATTGGTTCTGTGACTCACGTTGCTTACATTACAACCGAAGTCATTTTCTCTCTGGAGGGCCATATTCCACTCCCTTTCTTCCTGGGCCCTTCCTTGCCCCAAATCTCTCTACCAGCTCTCAGCCTTGAGCTTAGCTTAGTTATGAGCTCTAGACCTGGATAATTCACTGATGGTCTCTTTTTCCCTCCTGAGAAATGGAGATAATCATATTTCCCATATATTTTTCAGAAGTTATTTTAAGGATTAGTGAGGTCATGTGGGTAGTGCTTTGAGGTCTTCAGATGAAAAGGGCCAGAGGAGGCCAACATAGCATTAGTCAGCTTTATTCAATTGCTATACATTCTTATACCAGTGTAGTTACAGTCAAGAAGGTATTAGTCAGGGGTTTATGTATTTCTCCCCAAGATTACTCTTGAAACTGAAATTGCAAAGTGGTCCCAGTTGTGAAAGTTGAAACCAGAGTAGGTAACGAAGGCTGTAGGCCTGATCCCCAGGCGTCCTGAACAGGGCTTTGTGGCCTGGACAGGCTCCAGGTTCTACCTTCTCTGGTGACCTGGGGGGCAACTTGCCCTTGTGCCCTTTTAGAAGTGATAGACAGTTAACAGAGTCCTGGCAGCTCTGGAAATATTGCCTCAAGGTCTGAGGTCAGAGATGTTTTTCCAGCCTATGCTGGGAAGGTAGTCTAATTCCTACCAGCTTATTGATGTTGCCAATCATTTTGGGAAGGAGGTTCTCCTCTTGACTGACTCCATTTGAATAGAAGAAATGACTCCTGAGTCCACCCTTTTCCAGCCTGAGGTATCACTGAGTTATCTATCACTGAGTTATCCATCCATCTCCCTTTGGGGATAACCCCAAGGCCACTAGAAATGTTCAAAGACGTGCCTATGCTATGCTAGGCTTGTCATGTCTGACTCTCTGAAACCCCATGGACGGTAGCCCGCCAGGCTCCTTGGTCCACAGGGATTCTCCAAGGAGGAACATTGGAGCTGGTTGCCATGCCCTCCTCCAGGGGATCTTCCCAACCCAGGGAATGAACCCAGGTCTCCCACATTGCAGGCACTTCTTTACCACCTGAGCCACCAGGGAAGACCAAAGATGTGCCTAGACTTCAGGAACTCCAGTGCTCCTTGGCCTGATGTGCATACCAGGGTATTAAGAGCTTAACTTTCAGGATTCTGAACTTGTCTGAAGATCATATTGAACCAGAAGATCTTTAAATGAAGGTTGAGGGGATTCATCTTTTTAAATGTGAAAAAAAAGCTGATGATTTTTATATGGTAGTTGCAGTTTGATGATGAGAGGGAAACTCATCATCATCATTTCAATGCAACTCATCATTTCAGTTTGGAAATGAATTTAAACTCTAAACTCCAATTTGTGTTAAATACATCAGACGTATGGACTCGAGACTTGATTCTGAGATCTAGATTTGGAGACAGTGGCTAAAATTCTTTAGTTCACCTGAGTGAATCTTGAGACTGTCAAGATCCTTCTCAGACTTCAGGATGAATTTCCTGGAGGAAATGAAGACATTTAGTGCTGAGTACCACCAGGGAAAGGTCTGAGGTGGGAGCTGAGAATTTGCCTTTTTCACAAGTTCCCAGGTGAGTCTGGATGCTGCTGGTTTGGGGTCATGCTTTGGGAACCACTAAGCTAAGGGTACAGGCTTGTAGAATCTGGAGTCTAAACTAGCTTATACCATGTATGGTCCTGAACCAGGACGTTGACATCACTTGGAAGCTTGTTAGAAATGCAGATCTCAGGCCTCACTCCAGACCTTTTGTATTTAAATATGTATTTCATAAGCTGTCCAGGTAATCAATGGGATTTCCCTGAGGGCTCAGATGGTTAAGAATCTGCCTACAATGCTGGAGACAAGGGTTCAACGTCTGTGTCAGGAAGATGCCCTGGAGAAGGGAATGGCAACCCATTCCAGTATTCTTGCCTGGAGAATCCCATGGACAGAGGAGCCTGGTGGGCTGTGGTCCACAGAGTCACAGAGTTGGACACGACTCTTTCACTTTCAGGTAATTAATGTGGATGTGAAAGTTTGAGAAGCACCATTCTCAACCTCCCTGTATGTGACTATCCAGTAACCCATAAATTGTTCTTAATTCTCAGATGGAAAGCTCCCTGAGTGACATAACTTTCCATTCAAATACAGCTCTGATTGACTATAATCAAGGACTCCAGGAGAATCAACTTAGCACAATAAAACGAAAACTCATCTCTCACTCACATCTCATCAAAGAATGAATGGGGACCTATAAAAATGGCCAATGAACAAATTCAAATGACTTCAGTACACAGACAAGCTTGCTTTTGTCACAGGAACCAAAACCCCAGGAGAGAGTCTTTACTTCTGAAATCACCTGTGGGGTGACTCCTTGTGAGCAAGAGTCCCCTGAACCAGACGGGAGCTCTTGGGTGTTCAACTTTTAGCTCCACTGTACAATTCTATAGAGCAGAAATGTCAACACCTCTCTCAGCAGGGCCAGCCACAGCTCTCCCTGTGTGAAGGCAGGTGTTCAACATCAAATAACACTGTCCTGGACCTGAGCAACCCAGAGAAAAATGTAAATGAAACTAAACAGTTATGATAAGAACCAGTCGACCACCCGGTCCACCCTGCCCCCAGCTCATCCCACCCACCTCTCTTCTTTGCTCACAGGGCTGAAAGGCCAGGAGTTGTCTTTAGAATTTCAAATCCTGTTTGGAAGAAACAGATCCTACAAACCTCAGAAATCAGGGCAGATGAACTGACGGTCCTGGCCACAAAGGATCTTACCCACAAGAACCCACCAAGCTATCCAGTGAAGGAGAAAGTGAGCAGATTACAGTTTACTAAATGGGCAGACCTGTCTTCTCAAATAATTGGTGCATCTTCCATGGGTTTGTCCTAGCAAGTCAATTCATTCAAGAAGTATATATACCCAGTGGTAGGGTCTACAGGAAACACGAAATGAAACACCTTGTAGGGGAAAGAAGTGTGAAGATAAAAAAGTAGAATGCAAGGCTGAGAGTGTTAAGGAATCCCTGCAGAGAATCTCCAGGCTGGTGGAAGAGAATCTTAGGGTACCAGTCTCTGAGATGAAGGAGATGGGGGCCACAGCAGTATGAGCAGAAACTGATGTACTTGTCTCTTGAGGTCACTCCGCTTTGATTTCCAATAGAAACCAAATTTCCAGCCCCCATGTAAGCAGTTTGACTACTCGGGGCCAATATGCTATGAAAAAGCTAAGATTAACTTCCATAGAGAGACCACAAGAGTACAGGAAGGAGAGTGTTATCTAGTTAAGTCTGTTGGGACAGCTCCAGTCACCTCCTGAGGGTAAGGTCATGAGAACTTCCAAGCACAAAATACCCAACCAAGCCTCTCCTCAATTCCTGTTCTAAAGAAACTTCGAGATATAAGAAAATGATTGCTTTTGCTTTAAACCACTAAGTTTGGAGTGATTTGTTGCATAGTCACTGATACATGGGCTTCCCAGATGGCACTAGTGGTAAAGAACCTGCCTGCCAATGCAGGAGACATAAGAGATGCAAGTTTGATCGCTGGGTCAGGAAGACCCCCTGGAGGAGGGCATGGTGATCTACTCTAGTATTCTTGTCTAGAGAATCCCATGGACAGAGGAGGCTGGGGGCTACAGTCTATAGGGTTAAAAACAGTCAGATATGACTAAAGTGACTTAGCAGGCACACACGCATTGATACACAGAACAGTTAAGAAGGAAATAAATGGGTTGATGGCATACAGAGTAACTGGGAATGAGAGCTACTTTGAATGGGAGTGAGAGGAGGCATACAAATCCCATCTCAGGAGGGAAATGTGAAGAGTTTGGAAAAAGGCATCTCAGGCAGAATAAAACAGCAAAATATAAAGGGGGGAAAGACTGATCCTTGTTATAGAGGCCAAATGAAGAATAACATTGGAGATGCAGGCAAGAGACAGTTATGCAAGGTCCAGGAGGTACTCCTAAAGAGTTTGGTCTTCATTGGAGAACCCTGGGGTGACCTAAAGCCACTAGCTAACCCCCATCCATGCCCATTACTCCAGCTGCCTTGGTTCCAAGGCTCTCCCCTCCACAGGCCACCACTCCCTTTGTGTATGATATCGATCCAAATAATAGGATCCGCATCCAATGGAACCCCAAATCTAGTGTTATCAAGAGACAGTACATCCACAACTCCAATCACCAGGTTCCACTCTTCCTGTGGTGGTCCATGTTCCCTGTATCTCAGAGACTGGCACCCTCTTCCCTATGGAGTCTGGTTATTCTCGGACCACTGGCCCAAAGTATGTGTGCATTCATTGTTTAGCTGAATGTTGAATGAACGCCCAAATGTCAGGACACATGGATGGGTCAACTCAATTTTTTCACAAAACTAAAACATAGCCTTTGTGAAACGGTCTTTCCCTTTGACTTCCCCACTTTCTAAAGGATGTAGTTAATAAGTACACAGTGGCAGTAAGACATCTCCCCTACCCCTTTTTCCTTTTACACTGACCTTTCTCCAGTGCTGTTTGGTTCTCAATTGAAAGACACGGACATTCTAAACTTTTCCTGTGTTCCCAACAGGTTTTGGGCTAGCCTTCAGGATTTGATTGGTGGATTGTTATAAGTTATCCATGATCACTTACAACACTAGCCTGGATATATAGTCTTCCGGTCCTAATGTCAGTTTTATTGTGTAAATGAAAAGAGAAAGTATATAAGATGGAAATGTCTCAGCTTGTCCCTCCTCCTTCCCTCCATTTTCATTCTTTGATTTTTCTCTCATTATAGAAATGTAGAGGTGGGTTTGTTTTGTTTTTTTCTCAAACGCTTGTAATCAAACTTCCCTTTCTCCCTTTATACTTGTAGTCAGAATGGCACATTGATATGAATCTTTTTTTTGAAATCTAATTTTGTAGAGAGAAGTCATTAGGGGAAATAAATCACCATGAATTCCTAAGTGAAAACAAGCAGAGGTGAAACACTACTTTAAAACAAAATTCTAAGAGATAATCATTTCTCACAATGGAACAAGGGCATGTATGAAGTAAGTCATAAAGAGAAAAGCAAAGATCATATACGAGGCATACATGTCGAATCTAGAAAGATGGTACAGATGATCTTATTTGCAAAGCAGAACTAGAGATGTAGTCGTAGAGAACAAACGCATGGATTGGGAGATTGGGATTGACATGTATACACTACAATGTTTAAAATAGATAATTAATGAGAATCTACTGTATAGCTCGGGGAACTCTACTCAGTGCTCTGTGGTGACTTAATAAGAAGGAAATCCAAAAATGAGGGGTAATATATATAACTGATTCACTTTGCTGTATCACAGAAACGAATACAACATTGTAAAGCAACTAATCTCCAATAAAAATTAATTTAAAAAAGAAAAAGAAACAAGGGAGTATAGAGGCCAGTCTTCACATGCATCCATGATGAGGTAGGGGTGGAAAGTAGGTAAAAAATACCAGTTCATGTCCAGAAATGATGTTACATTTGCATTATGAGGGAAATGCATAGACCCTCCACAATTGTTGTGGTGGATATTCAGCAGGCCTTTGAAAAACCCTGTGAACTTTCTTTTTACCAAAGTTGGTAATATAGTGAGTCCAGCTAGATAATGAGCAAACTTACCAACAAAGCATGCTTTCATTGTAGCGTATTAAACTCATCATCAGAAATAAATGTTTGAAAATAGAATGAAAATAAATATTATTATTAACTTGGTAGTCACGTTGTGGGAGGCAACCCAAATACCTAGAAATCTGGAGTGATTAGGTCATTGTAATCTTAATCAGTTTTTTTGTTTTAAAAGGATAGACAAGACTTTCCTGGTACCACAGTGGTTAAGACTTCGCCTTGTAGGGGAAGTCTTTGCACTGTAGGGGATGAGGTTTGATCCCTGGTCAGGGAGGTAAGATCCCACATGCCTCGCAGCCAAAAAACCAAAACATAAAACAGAAGCAATATTGTAACAAATTCAGTTGACTTTAAAAATGGTTCACATAAAAAAAAAAAAAAACCTGACTAGGCAATTTGCAGTAAACTCCAAGTCCTCTTTCCCCCTTTCCGCTTACTATTGAAACAATGACATGGTCTGTTATGCCAAAGAGATAACTGGTCAGCTGGGTCTGTCAGACTGCCAGTAAATTGATTTTGCATCCATGAAACACCATTTTCAAACAGCACTTTCACTATATCATCTCATTTGACATTTGCAAAACTGTGGTAGTTATTATTATCCTTATGTCCATTTTATCAAATATGATCTACATAGAGATGATGATTTCTTGCAAATGTTAGCCTTCTAGTGTCTGTTGAATGTGGCATTGGAAAGAACACTGGTCAGTGACTTCTGAGCTTCGGGCTCAGTTTTCACTGCTGGTCCTGCAACCCTGCCACTGTGTCATTATCCAGTCCGAATTACCTTGCTTTGAACTATGAATGCAGATTAATTTACATGCTGAGTCGCTAAATCGTGTCCAATTCTTTGGAACCCTGGGACGGTAGCCCATCAGGCTCCTCTGTCCATGGGATTCTCCAGGCATGAGTACTGGAGTGGGTTTTCATGCTATCCTCCAGGGGATCTTCCCAACTCAGGGATTGAACCCGTGTCTCTTGCATCTCCTGCATTGGCTGGTGATTTCTTTAGCACTAGTGCCACCTGGAAAGCCTGATTAATTTACATAATCATCGTTGATTCATAGATGTCCATTTAGACTAGCACATGACCTTGAGTTACAGTCTGAGGTCAAAGGGATATAAGAATGACTGTGTTGGCCCATCTTCCGATATACTATGGCCGAGGCCCTTCCTGAAAGAATGCTGTTGCTCTCTTTGACACCATCCTTCAAATTTACATGTATTTCAACTTCAGTATTCATTTAGGGCTTTTCCTCTTACTCATGTCCACTAGGAAAAGAAGGCAACATTTAGCTTAATCCTGTAACTCCTTAGTCTAACAATTCGAGGTCCCTTTTGGAAGGAGTTGGAAAGATAAATAAAACCTCCTAAAAGTTTGCTACTCAGAGAGGGATCTGCCGGGGGAGGGGGTGGCAACATTGGAATGATCTGGGAGCTGATTAGCAATGCAGACTGTCGGGCTCCACTTCATACTCAGTGAATCATAAATTGATTTTCCCAAGATTCCCCAGACACCTCGTAAGAAAGGACATTAAGGTTTGAGAAGCACTGGCCTGAAAGACAAGGTACTCCTTAGACACGGCATCTGAGGTTGGAGAAATGAGCGCATCCTTTTGGAGGTTTGATGTTCCGGTGGTTCGGGTTGGTGATGCCTGCTGTTCAAGGTTTTGGGCACTAGAGGGGGACATTGGGCTGCATGGTTAAGTGAGCAGAGCCTTTCTCCAGGAAGCTAATGGGTATCTCGACATGATGCACAATTAAACCTTCGCCTTTTTAATCTCTTGTATGAAATTTAGTCCAGTTACCAAATAGTAAATGACACTTATTTAGCATGAGCTATGTGCCAAACACCATGCCAGGGCATTTACATGAAGGGCTTCTTTGAATCCTTAGAGGTACTATTATCGATGTACTTTCAAGATGAAGAAATTGGAGGACTTCCCTGGCGGTCCAGTGCTTAAGATTCTGTGTTGCAATACAAGCCGCGTGGGTTCAATCCCTGATTAGGGAATTAAGATCCCACATGCCATGCAGCCAAAGAAAAAAACTGACGATGAAGAAACTGGGGTTCAGGAGGTGGGGAAATACACTTATGCTCACACCACTGAGAAGTGACCCGAAGTGATGGAGTGGGCATCAGGCAAGGTCCTTCTGACTGCAAACCTGAGCTCTGACCCTGCACCCTGCACTGCCTTCTCCTCACTCTTCTCAACAGCCCTTCAGGTCAGGCATCACTGTAACCACTGGTGATCCCTTTAAACAATTAAACTAGAAGAGCAAGGAATTGAGAAAAATTCTGTACATTTTTAATGCATTTTTTGTGAGGCAGGAGAGCCCAAAGATTATTGCACAGGCTTTAAAGTTATTCTGTCCAAAACAGAAGCCGCTTGCTAAAGATGGTTAGGAGCCCTTGAAATGTGACTGATGTGATGGAAAAAAATGAATATTTAATATGTTTAATTCTAACTAGTTGACCTTTAACCTCTGATAGTTGATTATTGGAAAGCTTTAAAGTATGTTTGGAACAGCTTGGGGGTGTGACTCTACTTTTTCAATTGTCAAGTTTTTGCATTAAAAATTTTGGGTCTTTATATATAAAATGCATATGTAAGTATTAGTCGCTTAGCCTGACTCTTTGCGGCCCCATAGGCTGTAGCCCATCAGGCTCCTTTGTCTGTGGGATTTCCCAGGCAAGAATACTGGAGTGGGTTGCCATTCCCTTCTCCAGGGAATCTTCCCAACCCAGGGATTGAACTTGGTTCTCCCGCATGTCAGGCAGATTCTTTACTGTCTGAGCCACAAATGGAATGATTTTGCTGTACACATGAAGCTAACAAAATGTTGTAAATTATTCTTCCAGTATTTATAAAAATTTCATTAATAAACAACAACAACAATAATTCATTTATCAGTCACATGTTGAAATGATCATATTCTGGGTATACAGAATTACATAAAATATATTACTAAAATTATTTTCACCTGTTTCTTTTTACTTTTTTAATGTGGCCACTAGGATATTTTCAATGATGCATGTGGCTCATATAACCTTTCTGTTGGACCCTGCTGCTCCAGAGACATTTGTTGGATTTAAATCCTTACTCTACCACTCAAAGCTGTGATAACTGTAGGTTTCCATTTCATTGGTAAAATGGTATAACAGTACCTACCTCACATGGTTGAGAAGGTTAATGAGTCAGTATATGTTAAGTGGTCACTGCGTGACAATTCTCCATGGGCCTTGTGTGTTTCTGCACCTCTGATGGCAGAATTTTGTTGTTTTGTTGTAGTTCAGTCACTAAGCCACTAAGTCGTATCAGACTCTTTGTGACCCCATGGAGTGCAGCACGCCAAGCTTCCCTGTCCTTCACTGTCTCCCAGAGTTTGCTCAAACTCATGTCTGTTGAGTCGATGAGGCCATCCAACCATCTCATCCTCTGTCACCCCCTTTTCCTCCTGCCCTCAGTTTTTCCCAGCATCAGGGTCTTTTCCAGTGAGTCACTTCTTCGCATCAAATGGCCAAAGTATTGGAGCTTTAGCATCAGTCCTTCCAATGAATATTTGGGGTTGATTTCCTTTAGGATTGACTGGTTTTATCTCTGCAGTCTTTGCAGAATGTTCTAAACTATCTTATCAAAGATGCTTGTATAGTAAACAGCCTTTGGGAAATACAGGTAGCTTCTCCCTCTCATACAAAGATCAGGTGTGTTTGTCTGTTAGTTTAAAGATTTGGTGGCCCTAAGTGCAAAGTCCCTCTTCTGAAACTCAACCTTTTCTACATGTGCAAGAATCATTCTGTGCAACCCTGTGTGAGCGCTGGGGCTTGAAGAACTAGTTATGATCATGGCTATTTCTATGACTAATAAACTGTCCTTTGTCTCTGACTCAGGAGTCTCCTGTCTTCTGCTGGTGTCTGAGACACTGGCAGGCTGACTTGTCTACTTCACTAAGTAAAGTGAAACTAACACACATTGTTAATCAACTACACTCCAATATGAAACCGAAATTGAAAAAAAAAAGAAATCTTGGACTCTTCACAGTTTGGGACGATACTTAGAAATAGGCCCTGGAACACAGCGCTGTGTTAAGTGTTAGATATTATTATCATTACCTGCCCCTCCCCCTACTTCCACTTAGTGCCGCTGAATCTACTACTTTCTGCCTTTGTATCCCCTTCTACCTAAGGAGAGAGCATTTCCTCACTCTCTCTTTGGACCTCTGGCATTCTCGTTGGTTGTACCTTGTCGCTTACCCCTCCAGGTGATGTGTTGTTGCATGAGGTCAAATTGTCAGAGCTGAATCTTATAGATTAGCTTGATGGATTTGATTTTCTTTCTCCAAATATTGTTTCTTATAGCTTGTTCTCTTCCAGGAGAATTTTCTAGAACTAAATATTAAGGCACACAGTGGTACTTTATGCCCCCTAGTTCCTCTGATTGTACCTCCTCTCATACAGAGGACAGTTTGTCACATGACAAGTGTCAACCAGCACCTCTCTCCACCAAAAATTCTATCTGTCTAGTGCTACTTCTTCACTTTTTCTCATTAAAAAAAAAAAAAAATCTGGGGGCTGTACCACGCAGTACGCAGGATCTTAGCTCCTAGACTAGGGATCGAACCTGTGCCCCCTGCAGTGGAAGCACAGAGTTTTAACCAGTCGACCAGCAGGGAAATCTCACTGCTTCACTTGTTTATGCTCAGAGACGTGCATACACACAGTCCCAGAGGGTCGTTTCCACGATGCATGAGACTGATTTTGACTGTACTGTAAAACTATACCTAGAGTTAAGAGCTTTGTTGGGTTTGGTCAAAGGCCAATGTAAAAGGCTTCAGAGCAAAGAGTATATACAGTGTACATTTGGAATAAGCTACAGGGTCAAAACAGAACAAAGCTAAAGGGAATGTGAAACATTTCGGTGTGAAGTATGTGTAAAGGATAATCACTCAAACACATCGCTGGAATGTTTTAACTGAACTCTCTGAATTGCCTTTAGCTCTGGTTTTTAAAGTAGCCAATATAAAAGGACACCTTACTTTCATACTGGCAATGGAAACTTAAATTTAATTAAAATTAAGACCTTGATGCTGGGCAAGAGTGAAGGCAAAAGAAGGCGGTGGCAGAGGATAAGATGGTTGGATAGCGTCACCTACTCAATGGACATGAGTTTGAGCAAACTCTGGGAGATAGAGAGGGACAGGGGAGCCTGGCATGCTGCAGTCCATGGAATTGCAAAGAGTGGGACACATCTTAGCGACTGAACAGCAACAAATAAAATGAAACATTCACACCAGCCCCATTTCAAGTGCTTCAGGGCCAAATGTAACTCATGACTACCATATTGGACAGTGCAGATATAGGACATTTCTATCACAGGGAGTTCCACTGAGGAGCCATGCTGTCAAATTACATAAATGTCTGAATCAGGCGGTAAGTATTATTCATTAACAAACAGCATTAAAAGTTACATCCAAGGTATTTGGATTGGCAGAATTCTAGATATGTTTGCCACTTTAAGCAATATGATTGTATTTTGGCTGTTATAAAACTTCAGCTATGAAAATTCGACACAACATAGAATTTGTTTTCTATTTTGTCAGTGGTTATATCTTCATTTAAATCTATCTGCTCACAGTGATATTTTCCTTTTTAAACGTTTTCTCTTGACAGAAATCTTTCCCTTTTGTTATGACTGCATACATCTTGGCGCAATTTACAGAGCTTAAAACTAGCATATATTTTATTTATGGTGCATATTGCTGTTACAGCCCAATTTATTTTGAACAGATTGATGAATTTCAAAGTACATAAAAATATTGTGCTTGTTTGTGTCATTATGATACTATTGCTGAAAATCACACTGGCTATAGTAACAGCAGCAGCAACCACAACAGCTCTAGCATGGTGAGGGTACTTGACTGCCAGGTACAAATATTTACCCTGTGTTGTTGCGTATATTCTACTCAACTAAGCTCAAGCCTGGAATGAAGATACAGGACATATGACTGGTTCTGTGTCGGTGACAGAAAGCCATTTCCCCACCAAGTTTTTGCATTATTACTATTCTTTCCTTGGAGAAGGAAACGGTAACCCACTCTAGTATTCTTGCCTGGTGAATCCCATGGACAGAGGAGCCTGGTGGCCACAGCTCACAGGGTAGTTAAAAGTCGGAGATGACTGAGCGACTGAGCACGTTCTGTCCCTGAAACCACCCTCTAGATCTTGTGCTTCAGTGTGGTCCAGGAACCAGCATTAGCATCACTTGGGAGTTTGTTAGAGGTACAGGCACCCCTAGACTCTGTGTTTCACCAAAGTCCCCAGAAAACTGGAGGCACACTGAAGTTTGAGAAACACTGCTTTAGACACCAAAGATGAGGCATCAGTACATCTGATGCCATTTCTGGGGCAAGGTGTTACAGACTGAATCATGTCTCCTTTCAAAATGCCTGTGCTGGGGTCTTAAGCGCCTATACTTCCGAATGTGTTCTTATTTGAAGTTAGGGCCTTTACAGAGGTAATCGAGTTAAAATGAGGTCACTGGAGTGAGTCCTAATCCAATAGGACTTGTGTTCTTATAAAAAAAAAGGTGGGGGGGATTTGTGTCAGACCCACGGTGTCTACAACCAAGATGACTGTCTACAAGCCAAGGAGCGGGAACAGAACCTTCCCTCCCAGCCCTCTCTGAGGAACCAACTCTGCTAGTACCTTGATTTCAGACTTCTAGTCTCTAGAATTATGAGACAATAGAAACTTTTGGTGAGGAAGCCGCAAATTTGTAAGGGCAACCCTAGTGGACACCAAGTGGTGACTCTTTCTTCTGTACCATGACTTGTCCGCCTTTTTAGATGTCTCAGGCATTTCCACTGTTGTATCTGCTCAGAATATGCTATCTGTCAGTCAGTAGGGTGCCTACAGCAGTCCTCTGGGGAACACAGTTCATGGAAGAGACCATTATGTTTCTCACAGGAGCAAAAGTAGTTATCAAGGGCCCTGGAAGGAGTGGCAGCCTCCTTGTGACAGTGGGCTTCTTCAGCAAGAAGAAAATGATGGCCACAGGTCAGTGTGTGTGTCAGTCACTCAGTCGTGTCCAGCTCTTTGTGACCCCATGGACTGTAGCCCGCCAGACTCCTCTGCCCATGGGATTCTTCAGGCAAGAATACTGGAGTGGGTTGCCATGCCCTTCTCCAGGGGATCTTCCCAACCCAAGGATTGAACCTGGGTCTCCTGCATTGGCAGGAGGGTTCTTGATCACTAGTACCACCTGGGAAGCAGATCAGAGAGTGCTTTAGAAATCAGAAGAGAGACAGCTGCAGGAGACAGGAAAGGATTATTCAAGAATAAATCATACCACGATGGGAGAAGAAAAAGTGATTCGGAGAACCCAGCAAAAGCAACAAAGAATCATAGAAGGTAGGAGAGGTGGCTGGAAGACTGGGGAAAAAAATGAGTGTCTTTTCTAGTCATTTAGCTGCCACAAAATGCAATGGAGTAGATAATAAACTATCCAAGATACGCAATTTCTAATCTGCAATTCACATGGATCCTGGGATTAGGAATGTCTAATAATAATACCTGTTAGAGCTGGTAAGAACTTGTCTCTCATTTTATACGTAAGGAAACTGAGTCCCAGGGCAGTAAGTGAATGACCCAGTATCACTTGGCTGATTAGTTGGAAATACAAACCCAGGAACCCCATCTCACAGAGGAAGCTGAGAATTCCTGCCAGCACACCTGGCATACACAACTTTTAGAAGCTGAAGATTACAGAATAGAGTGTCTATGATAATCTAAATTGCTTTACATGAAGCACATGGATTTTGCATCAAGTAGTTTTAATTATAAGGCTAATTTTAATTTATAAGGCTATAAGTATGTCAAAGGGATCTGATGACGTCTTATTAAATTACAAAAGTGAGCTCAAGCATTTTCTGATGTGGGCATAATCCCAAGAAGAATGAGTTTTATAGTCAAGTGTTACACAGGCTTCTCTCCCCCTCTCCCAGTCCCCTACTTTCCCCCTTTTAAACTGTTTGCTTTAATCACAGAAACTATCATCAAGAAATCAAGCATAAATCAAATTATGAAAACATAGAAGAAATATTGTATCTAAATTATTTTCTTCCTTTGATCCTTTCATTCCTTTAAATGCGGGTAGAATTTAACCTCCAGAGACCCTTTCAGACCTTCAAATAGGGGGAAGAAAATGTATTTTTTTCTGATGAGATCGTGTAGTTGCTATTTTAAGTTGTACTTCCATTGGAATTAATACATTAGTCAAAAATGCAATTCAAAATAAGAAAAAGAAAACATGGAATGTAAAGAAGCAACGTATGTAAAGAATCAACGTATGACTGTAAAGAAGCAAGTTCAGAAAACTCTCTCTCATGTTAGCTGCCCAACTCCTGGACAAATTGGAAGCTGATAGGTTTAATAGCACAAAGGTGAGCTATGAGATCTCTTAGTGACAACTGGGGCAATAAAGGACTTTTCCATTTCCATATATAACCCTGCAATTACTTAGGCAGTAAGAATCCCTTACTTTGAAGGTAGGATCCCTCTGACTATATGTTGCTGTGATCATGTTGGGATTCTAGGAAACGGTTTCTTAGCGTATTCTCCTAAAGGAGATCTCATTGTGTTCCTTTGTAATGCCACCTGTACTCTCTTTTCTCATCTGTGTCTAAGTCACTCTTAACTAACATATGTATCATTTATGTATCTATTTTCCATCTTTTGGCCGTGTTGCACATGTGGGACCTTAGTTCCCTGACCAGGGATCAAACCTGGGTCCCCTGCATTGGTAGCATGAAGTCTTCACAATGGATCAGGGTCTAAAAAAGGAAAATAGAAACTGCTTCTAAATTTAATGCAGGGAATTGATGACACTGTTGACAGCAGAGGAGAAGGCAATCAAGGGACATGAAGAAACCTAGAGAGATGGTTAGCATCAGGAAAAGAACCACTTCCGTCTTTAGGCTGTTATATACCTATTATTATTATTTTCCTCATGGCAAGTAGGCAGGAGCTGCTCCAGGTCTGTCAGGGATTCTAAGTAGAAGATATATCCTTGGGAGATTTATAATCTGGTTGGAGAGACCAGGCACGTGCAGAAAACAGATTGTGATTAAGGGCTAAATCTCAGGGACAAAGTCTCAAAACTGGAAGGGCAGTGGCTGAAGGAAAGAGACCTTCTGTGATTCCTGGGCCATTGAGGGGGCTTCCCGGATAGAGTTAGTGGTAAAGAACCGCCTGCCAATGCAGGAGACATAGAGATGGAGGTTCAAACCCTGGGTTGAAAAGATCCCCTGGAGAAGGGCATGGCAACCCACTCCAGTATTCTTGCCTGGAGAATCCCATGGACAGAGGAGCCTGGCGGGCTACAGTTCATGGGGTCACAAAGAGTTGGACACAATGAAAGCGACTTAGCATGCATGGGCCACTGAAGGAATGAGCTAAGGGATGCTTTTCATGGATTTTCTTTGCCTAACTTAACACTTCTGGAGAGTAATCTGAGTTCGAGGACTCTGTGAATAAGCACCTGTAACACATTTTCTTCCCAGAACAATCTTCTCTTCTAGGGAAACAGCTTTATCTGCCAGTCAGGGACGTATTTGTTCAGGAAGAAAGGAGATCGAGATGAAAGCATTTTGCTCTTCTACAGAATATTGGCAGATTTTAAATTCATGTTCAAAATAGCACAGCTGACCTTGTACAAATACTCTTGATACAATTAACTAGAAGCCAAATGGCCAGGTCAACGAGGTTGTACGGTATCTACAATCGCCTTTTCCCCATGTCTCTCCTCCTCTACATGCTTCTTTCACTCAGAACTCTTGACTGCTCTTTTGTATTCTTCACTTATTAATTTTTTACTTTTTTGAAAGGATCAGATCTAAGTCATTTACAACTTATAAATTTAAGTCAATATTTGTACCCAATGAAACTGACCGTTAACACTGCCGTATATTTTGAGGAGTAAAATTTTGAAAATAGAACACTAAAAGTGAAAAAAGGCAAGAATAGTTTGAACAAGTAGTTTGAGTATAGAATATTTAAAAATTAGTGTTTATATAGTCAATATGGATACTTAAGAAAAGCTTTAAAAAGTTCTAAAATAAAAAATAATTTTAAAATCGCACATGTACATTAGATCATAAGATAAAGTTTAATACATTTGATCATGTTAAAGGACACAAAACACAGCCAATCTAACCAAATTTCAGGCATGCATTTACATAAATATATTAAATTAAGAAAAGAAATTATACACTTAAACATCCTTTTCACCTAAAAATCATTAAATCCACAGATCAACAATAAAAACCGATTCTCTGCATTAAGATACAATTGTTCTATTTTAAAGATAACACAAATACACTTGTTAGAATTTATATGCATTATACATATATTATATATTACATAGATAGTGTGTATACATATGTAGTGTTTGTACAGATAGATAAATATATATACATGGTTGTGTGCACACATACAGATACACACAGATGTATTTTAGGCCATCTGTACTATTATTGCTGGATTTTGATGTTGAACTGAATTAGAGCAGTTGGGTGCAATTACTGTCTTCTGCTTCAAATACACCCGTTGGGCTCACAATCTCCCATTATAAACATCCTTGCCTTTTCTATAGTACATAAATCGTGCTGGGCACTTCAATAAATCTTTGTTAAATTAATGAATGGATGGATGGCTGAATAATAGAAGATCAATCAAAGAGAACTAATATTATAATAACTTGGTAAAGTCAGTCAGATTAATGCAAATATAGAAGGATTATCTAAGCTGATGACTGAGGGTTACTTTTCCAAAGAACATTTATAGAAAACAACTAGTACATATAGTAACTTGCTTTCTTAAATGTGTACCTGTTTTTGTTACTTGTTCCGAGTCTTCTGCCTCTTATTAACAGAAATCCAAGCAAAGTATCTTCTGTGAGTAAGGTTCTGGAAAAATTGCCCTAATTGTCAAAAATCTAAAGGAAAATGAACAGCTAGGAAAACCAAAACTTAGAACACTTTAGCCGTTCTAAAGTTAAAAGATAAAGTTAACCATTCTTTAAAACTGGACAAAATTAATCACAGATAAAGCCAAGAAAGACATGGTTTCTTTATGAATTTCTTTTATGTTTATTAATTATAATGATTTGAAAATTTTTTTAATTTTAATTAGCTGAGTTTCTTTTAAATAGACTTCTTTAGCATGTCCTAGGGAATGAACTCCAAAAGTCTCATAGAACCTCAGTATCATTTATCTTGTTGCTCCCTAGTTCTTGGTGAAATGCAAGTCCAAAAATGTCCTATGAATTGAATGAGATGTGGGAAATACCTGATATAAGATTGTCAGTTTGATTTCTCAATAACAGTATTATGAATAGAATGTATTAATGTGTTAATAGTATTAGGTTCTACTATACATAAACTCCTAATTGATTCTATGAAAATCATGTTTCTGATTTTAAGAAAATAAGGTGCAGAAATACCCAACACACTTTTGGGCACAGACTATATCAAATTTGATCACACATTGTCCATGTGAATGGAAACTCTTGGCTGGTTATTTTTTAGTGCAAAGGGAAACGTACAAGAGTTAGTTTCTAACTGTGAAGACAAAGCTTATCTTCTATTTAGCCATTATGAATTTCCCATCCCTGTTACTGTTTTTTTTTTATCTTGTGTTAAAACTTTTTTTAAGTTAAAATCTTTTTAACTTGAAAGGTTATATTCAATTGAAATAACTGACCAAACATTTATATTAATTTGCATGTGTATAAGTAATGTAAAATCTACATATGCAAAAAAATACCCTAACCAAAATGTGATGTCTGACTTTGTGATGTACATGAGATGTACCTTAGAACTCATGATGAGTTGGCATCGTTTTTGTTGTTGTTGTTAGAAGCAGTGACAAGTTTTAAGCTTAGGCTTTATGTTAATAGAAGGGATCATTATGTTTTATCACTTTCAATCAACTTGTAGATGACCTTAAAGTATCTTTCTTTTGGGTGTATCTTGGGCTAACAATTCCTGAAAAATTAAAAGAGCTAATCTGATCAATAAGTAAATCTCTTCATAGTCACTAGGGAAATAATCACTGTATTGAGAAGAAAATAGCGCAGCACTTTCTCATGCTCTCCCGAGTATACTGTGCTCCCCCAAACAGTTATTTTAAGACCATTTTCAAAACTTATGAGTGGTTATTAAGAGGAAGAAGTGTTGCAACTGATTCGGATTAACAATCCGGCAGATTTTATGGTCATGTTTTTAATATTTTTAATATCAAAATGCTTCTATTATTAGGTTTCTCACCTCCTTAACCTTCTCTACATATTAATTATAACAGGTATGACTAATTTGTGTTTGTGTGATAAAGAGAAAGAAGGTAAGGAAGAATATATTTCTTTAGGATATTCTAACGACAAACTTTCTAGAGGTATTGTCTGTGGCCACAGTAACAGGCCCACTGATTTCTTGGAGGTAATAAAGAAATGGGTACATTTTCAAGTCATGGAACTTTGGTCTGAATTCTCTATAAGTTCATGTTTCCTTCCAAGGGTGGGGACTATTTAATTTTTTCCTCATAGATTTGGGATAGTCTTACTTAAGATTACTCAACCACCCTTAGAGATGGTTGTTGTTTAAAAAGGAAATAGCTGCTAACTTTCCTTATTGTTAACTCACACTGTTGGACTGGGGACACTCTTTCTAGCCTCCAAGATGGAACCCCAGTTGAGCTGTGACATCTAGGCTGGGAGTCATGTACACTTTCTGTCACTTCTTTCAATGATTGAAATAGGTCAGTCTAGTCTGTTCATAATTGTCTAGTGTTCTGTATGATTTAGAGTTTAAACAAATGTGGTACTAGGAGAGGAATTTTTCAGGAAAATAAAGATCATAACTGGCAAAATCAATAGCAACCTGCTCTAGGATATCTTCATTAGTGTCCTGAGGACATGGCTGTTTAGTCAAGACCAATAGAAGCAGAGAAGAGAGAGGTTAACAAGAAAAAGGATGTATGGGGGCAGGGGAAGAAAAAAGATAGAGAAAGATATCATAACATTCTATACAGATGCTCAGAAACTTTAATTTATTGAGCAGCCAAATATAAATGCCTATAATATACCTTATTTTTCCTCTTAAAAATTTAGGCTTAGTTTTTATGTTTCAAAACTAGAAGAAACTAATACAGTTTAACTTAATGTGTATTTTGAAAGACCCTAGATGCAGCATCTAACCTAAGATCATAAACCTAGTAGATTTCTTTTTAGTTTATGATTTGGAGATAAAAACAATATTACAAAATTGTTAAAAATTGTTAGTATATTATTATGTAATTATTTTCAAATAAATAGAGAAGTGCTTACTCTTTTTTTTGATGCTTTTGAACTGTGGTTTTATTTATTTATTTTTTAGTTTTTAAAAATTATTTATTTTCTTTACATTATTGTGTTGGTTTTGCTATACATATATTTAAGAGTAAGCACTTCTTCAAATAAATAGAGAAGTGCTTACTCTTAAATATATAAATGAAAAAGACAATGGCTTTCTATTTGGGTTATATGTGTAACTTTCTTTGCTCTTCTTTATGAGATAGTCCACTAACCTGAGAAAACTTCTGTGTATTCTTTGTGATAAAATAAAAGGTATATTTTACAATAGTCATATTGAAGGGAAATTCCAAAAAGAAAGCTGTAGATGGAAGCCATTTTTATCATAATTCAAGTTTCTTAAATCTTCCATTCTCAGTTGTCTTCTTATTACCTCAAATAACTAGCAAGAAAACAAAGTTCTATCAACCAGAACAAGAGTTTGTTAGAAGCAGTAGCAGAAAATATTTTGCCCCAACTCTTTATAACTACCATCATAGCATTTTACATTAAATTGATCCCCAAAGCTTAAGCTCTAGAATGGAAGAAAGGAATAATAACTTATATTTTTATGTTCATTATATCTTTATCTCCCACATCTATATTCATACAGAGGACATTTTCTTTCATTTTGATTATGTGCTTTTTTACTGAGTAGATATTGCCATTCATGTGATGAAACAATTATTTTTCCCTAGCTTATCCTTTCTAACCAATTTCTACTTGCCTCTCATCATGAATTATTTAAGATCATTCTCGGTAACATATATATTTAAAATCTACTTGAAAGGAAAGGTCAAAAGTTTTTTTGAAATGATCACTTAGTTTAAAATATGTAGGTATTAATCTTCCTTTGCTATTTACTTCTTTCTTAAGAACAGAAAGAAATGATTCCAATGACTGTTTTTGCTGGGGTTTAATGTCAGTGGATCTGTTTTCTTTTCAGAAAATTTTGATCTTTTTTTTATTCTAATGACTCCCCATAGAAAAGGCAATGATACCTGGGGTGCATATGTTTTTCTAAGTTATTTGAAACTCTTTCACTTGGGAAAGGACTATCTAAAAAAAAGCTGGGTCTGGTCAATTTAATCTAGGTACTTTTAAATAGGAGAACTAATGGCCATAGAACATCTTTTCTTTTATAAAGATTTTTTTGGTAAAGATGGAAAGATTCAAGATATCAGAAAAAATGTTTTTTTTTTTTAATTTGGCTGAATATACGGCAGTATCCTGATTGTTTTCAGTGAAACTATGAACAGGAGAATGTGTAATAAAACTGCACGATCTGACAGATTTAGACAGCTGGCTCCCTCACAAGAAGCTCACATTTTGTGAATGTCACCCACGTTGAATAAGAGATGAGGAGATGGTAGGGTCCATTTACAAAAATGGTTGTCAGGACATTTTTTTTTTAATTGTAAAACTTTCTGTGATGGAATTCAGTAAAAGGGCTATGAAGAGAAAGCCACAGGGACAAAAGACTGCTATTAACCTACAGATGCGGGCTACGGCAGGGTGCACTGCAAGATTTGTCACACTGCTGGGCCAATGAAGTGTTCGTGTGACTAGAAGGGACCACCCCTTTTCTGGGGTAAGAGGGCAATTTGGTCTCCATGCTCATTTAATCCTGAGACTTCTTTGAATAGACTGTCCATTGAAATCTAAATTGTGCAAAATTATGCATGCACTTTTTAATGCAGGCTATTGTTCACTAAGCACTGAACCAAGACTTGTCAACCCATTTCCACTGGGCATGAGGTCACTTGAAACTTAAGCAATCATATATGGCAGACAAGAACAGGGTGCTTAACCAAACTCTCTACGTGGTGGTTTCTCACTGTGCTTTCATTGCAAATCTCTCACTTTCCAACAATAAACACATATGAGTTGCAAGGTTTTGTTTATTTTGTAAATTGATGCTCCTGTTCTTAAAGGTAAGGAGTGGGTCTGCGAAGTCAAGCTGTGTTGTATGATCTGCCCTGATCTACAATTTAGACTCTGGAGGAACAGATGTTAAAGAAGGGCAACCGAAAGCGGGGGCCCAGGTGTCAGGAGTCGATGTTTCTTCAGGGGTGCAAAATGACCTGATAATTCTTTATAATCCAAACACTGCAGGCTGACTTCAAAACTCATGAAGAGAAGCATCTACCTGAGTTTCTGCAGTTTAAGTTAGGACATGGCATTTCTTGAAAAACCCAAAAGAACATTTACAGGAAATTTATTCATACATGAACCAGAGAGGATTTTCATTGAGTTCTGAAGGAATGTACACATTAAAAGTCATATTTGGCAAGAATGAGCATATTAAAAATTTGTACAAGTGACAGCTTACATAGGCAAGATTTGTTCAGAACGAGTGAACTCTTTTTCCAGTGAGGTTCGACTCAGTGTGATACTCACAACATTCTAATCACATATACTCTGACAGGCTTCCTATGGTGAAAAGCATTTTACGAATGTTTAATGCTGGGATTTTATAATGAGTGGCTGTTTTCTTGCTTTTTCATCCGTCATTAATGATTACATGTTGGCACAAGGATACATTGCTAGATTAGATCCACAGCACATTAAAGGCTGTTTGCTTTCTCACTCCCCTTCTTTCCAATTAAGTTGGTGAAAAATGTAACTTTAGTATTTTACAGGACAGGGTAAAGGTGTTTCATCTAGGTGATGTCTATATTATAAAAATAAAATAAAAAATATAAATATGTAACACAAACCCAGTGCCTATTGTTAAATAAACTATACAATAAAAGCAGACCTTTTAGGAAGATTGGTTTTAGAATATGCTGTTATGATTTAATTAGAAAACATTGGAAAACTATCTTGAAATTAAGCTAGAGTAACCGGATTTCTCTGCCAATAAAAAGGTAAGTGCGTTAACATTCTGTAATTGGATACGTTGATAAAAATGCAGATTACAATTTTATACTGTTGCCCACTTAGAAATTAATCAGGGCTGAAACATTCTCTCATATTATAGTCCTTTAATATTAATATAAAAATATGGCCTTTTAAAATTCAATCCATCAGATTGCACAGTAATGTTTTAAAACTCCATTTAAGTAGACTTCAGTGATTACAGACAGAAAATTCCTGGGAAGTCAAATAATCTCTTCTGGTGACATAAAAATGCCATTACCAATTTACAGCGGAATTTCCGGGGAAATTACTCCACACACGGAAATACATATTTTTAAAACCCATCTGTTATGCAACCACATGCATAGGGGGGGTTTTGAGTGTGTGTATATGTGCATATGTGAACAAACATGTCAATATACACACACAAGACCTGCACATTTCTGGAAATGACTTTTAAATTAATCAAAGAAAATGAAATCACAGGAGTGTGTAGCAAGATAACAGTTGTTCTTTTTAATGACAGGATAAAAAAATAAATGCCCACTGGAAAGGAATAGTCAAACAGTCCCAGAAACTATACAATGTAACTTGTTAGATCCAGCAAATAAGATGTCATGTCAATGATCTGATCAAGAATACCTGCCCTGGTCACTCTGCGGAGGTTTCTGTCCACTTGTTCGCACTGAGGACCAAGATATCCTCTTTTACAGAGGCACTTGTTGGGTCTAACACAGACACCACCGTGGCAACATGCTGGCTCACATTTCGCTGGAAGAAAAAAAGAGCAATAAAATCACGTTCCATTCTGTAGGTCAGAAACGGCACTGAATGTGAGGCCTATAAATATTTGATGAGTAAGGGAAGGGAGGGAAAGAGGAGAAGAGCAGTCCCAAGATGACCCCAGAGCTAATAAATACAAAGAAAGAAGATTTTGGACTTCCAATTATTTGGGGGCAGAATGTGGCAGACAGTGGGAGATATTTCTAGAGCAGTGGATCAGGCAGATCATGGGAAACAATTTCAATCCATTATAGAATTGACTTTATGTGAAACAAGGACCCTGATTTTGGGAAAGACTGAAGGCAGGAGGAGAAGGGAACAATAGAGGACGAGATGGTTGGATGGCATCACCGACTCAGTGCACATGAGTTTGAGCAAACTCTGGGAGACAGGACAGAGAAGCCTGGTGCGCTGCAGTCCATGAAGGCTGCAAAGAGTTGGACATGACTTGTTTTTTTTTTTTTTTACATTTTTAAACTTTTATTCTTGTTAAAATTTAGTGTTTGTAAATTATAGTTTTCTAGTACTGTACAGCTGCTTATCAGTATCTGTATCAGTTCAGTCGCTCAGTCGTGTCCGACTCTTTGTGAGCCCATGAACCACAGCATGCCAGACCTCCCTGTCCATCACCAACTCCCAGAGTCGACAACATTGAAACAAGAATTTCAGTTCTTTTAAACTTCTGTTTCCTTAGGGTATCTCCAACAGAAAGTCTTTCAAGTATCTCTGGTTTCCATTCCTCCTGGCTAGGACCTCACCGTGGGAAGGGCGTGGCCAGAGAGAAAGATCCAGATGCTGGAACATCAACAGTGTACCAGCAAGAAATGCTTAGTCTTTTGTTTTGGTTGGAGGGAGGATCCATTATGTGGATTTCCTTGGATTCTCCCCTTTCCTTGTTTCCAGAGGGTGCACAGCACAGGTCTCATTTCTGATTATACCTTGAAGCCCTTTCTTGGGGGTCAGTGAGGTTGCTCAGTGAAAGGTGTTCCGAGCAATCCTTTTCACGGTACTCAACAGCACAGGACTGCCTCAGAAAAGAATGTTTACCACTACAATATAGGTAGAGAATGTAAAGATTTACTGTTAAAATGAGGTGGAGACATAAAATTAAGCCTATAACTTAGTCTCTTACTGACAGGATGAATCTGGGGTGTTCAGCCACTGTAGATAGAATCAAATTCCTTGAATACATATCCTTATATTTCTCAGGGACAGTTCTTTTAACCTTTTCCAATGCATTAATTAAAATCCAGGGGCCTGTGGCTGGTATATGGGAAAGAAACGACAGGGAGAAAATAGACTACAATAGTCTTTTAAATTTGTGGAGATGACAAAACTATGTGAGTATACGAATAAAGTTCTTGGTTGGGTCAATAATACCAAAAAAAAAATACTTTAATAAAATGATTCTGGTTTCATCTTATTCAGTCAAAGTATTTAAACTGATTTAGTGAAAAGATGAAAAAATACTATATGAAAATATAAATTTTCATTTATATCATATATTATTACTAATATATATTATGGTATATATGAAGCCACCTATATTCAAAATTATGTTTACCCTCAGCTTAACATACTGTTACTAGCAGGCACTCAAAAAATTTTTCTTATCCAATGACTTGAGGTGACTTAAGAGTCAAATATAAGCAAAATATAAGTAAGGGATAAGACAGAAGGGACAGCAGATGAAAGAAGTTGAGAGAAAAGGTATTATCAAGCACCAGAGGAAGCAGGGGGAAGAGATATCATCTGGAAGTAGAATATTATTGCATTTAAACATTGATCCTCATTTTTTTGGTCAACTAATGAAAAAATATAGAATATAAGTACTTGTTTTAAATAATGTAATTATTTTATTTCTGTTGTTTCAATTATGATACCTTTTTTCCTAGATATGTAACCGTGGTACCAATCAGTCACATAATATTATCAGTGCTGAAGCAATTTAAGCTTAAAATGGATACTGTCTATGTGACTCTAAATATCGTCTACTTTATTTTGACAGTATATAAAGTAAACACTGTATGGCTATAGTATTTTGAAACAAATACATGTTTAGAATACAGAAAGATGGCCTTTATGAATGATGGATACTTTTATTTATTTATTTATTTTTTTTTTCTCCATTTTATTGTTTTTGCCATACAATGCCATGATATCACCATGGGTTTACATATGCTCCCTCTCCAGAAACCCTTCCCTCCCCCCTCCCTCCTCCCTCCCCCCCGGGAAATCTCGATGCAGCAGCCCCGAGCATCAATCCTGGGCTGGCGATTGATTAGACATATGAGAATTAACATGCTTCAATGCCATTCTCCCATATCATCCCACCCCTTCCCTCATTCACAGAGTCCACGAGTCCATTCCATACATCTGTGCTCCCTTTGCTGTCTGGCATGTTGGGTTCTCCTCACTGTCTTTCTAAATTCCATATATATGTGTTAATATACTGTATTGTTGTTTTTGCTTCTGGCTTACTTCACTCTGGATAATGGGCTCCAGTTTCGTCCATCTGAGTAGAATTGATTCAAATGAATTTTTTTTTAATGCTGAGTAATATTCCATTGTGTATAGGTACCACAGCTTTCTTATCCATTCATCAGTTGATGGGCATCTAGGTTGCTTCCATGTCCTGGCTATTGTAAACAATGCAGCGATGAACATTGGGGTACACGTGGCTCTTTCAACTCTGGTTTCCTCGGTGTATATGCCCAGCAGTGGGATTGCTGGGTCATATGGCAGGACTATTTGCACCTTTTTAAGGAACCTCCACACTGTTTTCCATAGTGGCTGTACTAGTTTGCATTCCCACCAACAGTGTAGGAGAGTTCCCTTTTCTCCACATCCTCTCCAGCATTTATTGCTTGTAGACTTTTGGATTACAGCCATTCTGACTGGTGTAAAGTGATACCTCATTGTGGTTTTGATTTGCATTTCTCTGATAATGAGTGATGTTGAACATCTTTTCATGTGTTTGTTAGCCATTTTTATGTCTTCTTTGGAGAAATGTCTGTTAAGTTCTTTGGCCCCCTTTTTGATTGGGTTGTTTATTTTTCTAGAATGGAGCTGCAGGAGTTGTTTGTATATTTTTGAGATTAACTGTTTGTCCGTTGCTTCACTGGCTATTATTTTCTCCCATTCTGAAGGCTGTCTTTTCACCTTGCTTATAGTTTCCTTTGTTGTGCAGAAGCTTTTAATTTTAATTAGGTCCCATTTGTTTATTCGTGTTTTTATTTCCAGTATTCTGGGAGGTGGGTCATGGAGTATCCCGTTTTGGTTTATGTCAGAGAGTGTTTTGCCTATGTTATCCTCTAGGAGTTTTATAGTTTCTGGTCTTATGCTTAGATCTTTGATCCATTTTGAGTTTATCTTTGTGTATGGTGTTAGGAAGTGTTCTAGTTTCATTCTTTTTTTTTTTTTATTGTTTTTGCCATACAATGACATGATATCACCATGGGTTTACATATGCTTCCCCTCCAGAACCCCCCTTCCTCCCCCCTCCCCCCTGGGAAATCTCGATGCACCAGCCCCGAGCATCAATCCTGAGCTGGCGATTGATTAGACATATGACAATTAACATGTTTCAATGCCCTTCTCCCATATCATCCCACCCTTACCCTCATCCACAAAGTCCACCAGTCTATTCTATACATCTGCGTTCCTTTTGTTGTCTCCCATGTTGGGTTCTCGTTACTGTCTTTCTAAATTCCATATATATGCGTTAATATACTGTATTGTTGTTTTTGCTTCAGGCTTACTTCACTCTGGATAATGGGCTCCAGTTTCGTCCATCTGAGTAGAATTGCTTCAAATGAATTTTTTTTTAATGCTGAGTAATATTCCATTTTGTATATGTCCCACAGCTTTCTTATCCATTCATCAGTTGATGGGCATCTAGGTTGCTTCCATGTCCTGGCTATTGTAAACAATGCAGCGATGAACATTGGGGTACACGTGGCTCTTTCAACTCTGGTTTCCTCGGTGTGTATGCGCAGCAGTGGGATTGCTGGGTCATATGGCAGGACTATTTGCAGCTTTTTAAGGAACCTCCACACTGTTTTCCCTAGTGGCTGTACTAGTTTGCATTCCCACCAACAGTGTAAGAGGGTTCCCTTTTCTCCACATCCTCTCCAGCATTTATTGCTTGTAGACTTTTGGATGGCAGCCATTCTGACTGGTATAAAGTGGTACCTCATTGTGGTTTTGATTTGCATTTCTCTGATAATGAGTGATGTTGAACATCTTTTCATGTGTTTGTTAGCCATTTTTATGTCTTCTTTGGAGAAATGTCTGTTAAGTTCTTTGGCCCCCTTTTTAATTGGGTTGTTTATTTTTCTAGAATGGAGCTGCAGGAGTTGCTTGTATATTTTTGAGATTAATTGTCTGTTGCTTCATTGGCTATTATTTTCTCCCATTCTGAAGGCTGTCTTTTCACCTTGCTTATAGTTTCCTTTGTTGTGCAGAAGCTTTTAATTTTAATTAGGTCCCATTTGTTTATTCATGTTTTTATTTCCAATATTCTGGGAGGTGGGTCATGGAGTATCCCGCTTTGGGTTATGGCAGAGAGTGTTTTGCCCATGTTATCCTCTAGGAGTTTTATAGTTTCTGGTCTTATGCTTAGATCTTTGATCCATTTTGAGTTTATCATTGTGTATGGTGTTAGAAAGTGATCTAGTTTCATTCTTTTACAAGTGGCTGTCCAGTTTTCCCAGCATCACTTGTTAAAGAGGTTGTCTTTTCTCCATTGTATATTCTTGCCTCCTTTGTCAAAGATAAGGTGTCCATAGATGCATGGATTTATCTCTGGGCTTTCTATTCTGTTCCATTGATTTATATTTCAGTCTTTGTGCCAGTACCATACTGTCTTAATGACTGTGGGTTTGTAGTATAGCCTAAAGTCAGGTAGGTTGATTCCGCCAGTTCCATTCTTCTTTCTCAAGATTGCTTTGGCTATACGAGGTTTTTTGTATTTCCATACAAATTGAGAAATTATTTGTTCTAATTCTTTGAAGAAGACCTCTGGTAGCTTGATAGGAATTGCATTGAATCTATAGATTGCTTTGGGTAGTATACTCATTTTCACTATATTGATTCTTCCAATCCATGAACACGGCACATTTCTCCATCTGTTTCTGTCCTCCTTGATTTCTTTCATCAGTGTTTTATAGTTTTCTATATATAAGTCTTTTGTTTCTTTAGGTAGAAATACTCCTAAGTATTTTATTCTTTTTGTTTCGATGGTGAATGGAATTGTTTCCTTAATTTCTCTTTCTGATTTATCACTGTTAGTGTATAGCAATGCCAGGGATTTCTGTGTGTTGATTTTGTATCCTGAAACTTTGCTATATTCACTGATTAGTGCTAGTAATTTTCTTGTAGAGTCTTTAGGGTTTTCAATATAGAGGATCATGTCATCTGCAAACAGAGAGAGTTTTACTTCTTCTTTTCCAATCTGGATTCCTTTAATTTCTTTATCTGCTCTGATTGCTGTGGCCAAGACTTCCAAAACTATGTTGAAAAGTAGTGGTGAGAGTGGGCACCCTTGTCTTGTTCCTGACTTCAGGGGGAATGCTTTCAGTTTTTCCCCATTGAGGATAATGTTTGCTGTGGGTTTGTCATATATAGCTTTTATTATGTTGAGGAATGTTCCTTCTATTCCTGCTTTTTGGAGGGTTTTTATCATAAATGGATATTGAATTTTGTCAAAGGCTTTCTCTGCATCTATTGAGATAATCATGTGATTTTTATTTTTCAATTTGTTAATGTGGTGTAGTACATTGATTGATTTGCGGATATTGAAGAATCCTTGCATCCCTGGGATAAAGCCTACTTGGTCATGATGTATGATCTTTTTGATGTGTTGTTGGATTCTATTTGCTCGAATTTTGTTGAGGATTTTTGCATCTAAGTTCATCAGTGATATTGGCCTGTAGTTTTCTTTTTTTGTGGCATCTTTGTCGGGTTTTGGAATTAGGGTGATGGTGGCCTCGTAGAATGAGTTTGGAAGTTTACCTTCCTCTGCAACTTTCTGGAAGAGTTTGAGTAGAATAGGTGTTGTAAACACTGTATGGCTATAGTATTTTGAAACAAATACATGTTTAGGATACAGAAAGATGGCCTTTATGAATGATGGACACTTTTAAATATTAACATGTGACTTAGAATTTTATCAGCAAGAGAGACTTTAATGTTTGAAATCTCCTGGTAGGCTACAGTCCATGGGGTCGCAAAGTGTCAGACACGACTGAGTGACTTTGCTTTCTTGCTTGCTTGCGGGCTGTTGAAAATGTTCCTTCAACATACCCATCTGAGATGCTAGATGTCTAAATTAATCTAACTATCTTCACACCAAGTAGAACTTAAACACAACTGCATATACTTGTGGAAGTCACAAGTTAAAGGACAGAATAACCCTGGAATGAAACTCCTTTGCTCTCTGAGCAGCTACACACCTAGCTGATGGTCGACAGTTCAGTTCAGTCACTCAGTAGTATTCAACTCTTTTCGACCCCATGAATCGCAGCACGTCAGGCCTCCCTGTCCATCACCAACTCTAGGAGTTGACCCAAACTCATGTCCATCGAGTCAGTGATGCCATCAAACCATCTCATCCTCTGTCATCCCCTTCTCCTCCTGCCCCCCAATCCTTCCCAGTGAGTCAGTTCTTCCTATCAGGTGGCCAAAGTATTGGAGTTTCAGCTTCAACATCAGTCCTTCCAATGAACACCCAGGACTGATCTCCTTTAGGATGGACTGATTGGATCTCCTTGCAGTCCAAGGGACTCTCAAGAGTCTTCTCCAACACCACAGTTCAAAAGCATCAATTCTTCAGCACTCAGCTTTCTTCACCATCCAACTCTCACATCCATACATGACTACTGGAAAAACCATAGCCTTGACTAGATGGACCTTTGTTGGCAAAGTAATGTCTCTGCTTTTTAATAAACTATCTAGGTTGGTCATACCTTTCCTTCCAAGGAGTAAGTGTCTTTTAATTTCATGGCTGCAATCACCATCTACAGTGATTTTGGAGCCCCCCAAAATAAAGTCTGACACTGTTTACACTGTTTTCCCATCTATTTCCCATGAAGTGATGGGATTGGATGCCATGATCTTAGTTTTCTGAATGTTGAGCCTTAGGCCAACTTTTTCACTCTCCTCTTTCACTTTCATCAAGAGGTTTTTGAGTTCCTCTTCACTTTCTGCCATAAGGGTGGTGTCATCTGCATATCTGAGGTGATTGATATTTCTCCCAGCAATCTTGATTCCAGCTTGTGCTTCTTCTAGCCTAGCTTTTCTCATGATATACTCTGCATATAAGTTAAAAAAGCAGGGTGACAATATATAGCCTTGACGTACTCCTTTTCTGATTTGGAACCAGTCTGTTGTTCCATGTCCAGTTCTAACTGTTGCTTCCTGACCTGTATACAGGTTTCTCAAGAGACAGGTCAGGTGGTCTGGTATTCCCATCTCTTTAAGAATTTTCCACAGTTTACAAGGGAGTGGCAAAAAAAATGAAGAAAATCTCATAAAATGACTCTAGATAACTGTATTTTCCCCTTTTATAAAAACACCAACTGAAAATCCCTATTTTAGTGCACTGCAGCAAGAAAGCAAGCAATAAATTGAGGGAGGGCCTATATGGAGTGTCTGAAAAATTCTGGCCCTCAGAAAGGGACTTTTCACACACCAGGTCATTGCTGTTGCTGTTGTTCGGTCGCTTAGTTGTGTCTGACTCTTTGCGACCTCATAGGACTGTAGCACCCAAGGCCTCCTGGTCCTGCACTAATCTCCAGGAGTTTGCTCAGACTCACGTCCATTGAGTCGATGATGCCATCCAACCATCTGTCACCCTCTTATCCTCCTGTCTTCAATCTTTCCCAGCATCAGGGGCTTTTCCAATGAGTATGCAGGTGTGAAATTTCAAATCCAGGACTGAAAGCCCATAAAGATGATCTAGTTGGGCTGTTTTCACCTTTGATTTTGTGAAAGAACTCGAGTATCTTTATAACTAACTTATATAAATGAACTATTTACATTAGGAAAATGGCAAAGTCTTCATGTATAAATTCAGAAACAAGCTGAGCATTACTATTATTGTAAATGGCCACAATTTTATCTTATTCATCTTTTTCTACGGGGGGGACTGTACCTCTCGGTTTGTGGGATCTTAGTTCCTTGAGCAGGGATCGAACCTGGGCACCCAGGAAACTTGGAGTCCTAATAACTGGACATCTGGGGAGTTTCCCCTTTTCATCTTACAGCTGAAAGTTCATACCCTTTTATCAGCCTCTCCCTATTTCCACCACTCCTAGCCCCTGGCAACCACTTTTCTGTTTTTATGAGTTTGACTTTTAAAAAAAAATTCCAAAATATAGGTGATATTTAGTATTTATCTACGGTCTGGCTTTTTCACTTAACATACTGTACTCAAAGTCTATCCGTGTTGTCAAAGATGGCAAGATTTCCTACATGGCTGAATAACAGCCACATATGTGTGTGTGTGTGTGTATCACATCTTCTTTATCCATTGACAGTCACTTACATTGTTTACATATTTTGGCTACTGTGAATAATGTTGCTATAAACATGGGTGTGCAAATATAAATATTTCTTTGAAGTCCCTTTTTCATTTACTTTGGATAAATACTTAGAAGTGGCATGTTGGATCATATGGTAGCTCTATTTTTCATTAAGTGGGTACATCTTTGAACGTTAGATCATTCTAGAAAAAATAACGAATGATAAGGTCTTGAGTTCCTCGAGGCTGTCTCATGCCCTCTCTTTCCCAGGGACAACAGAGATACTAACCGAGTCTGCAGAAGTCCCCTTCCCACCCGGGGCTGCAGCAGCACCTTCCCGTCGGGGTGCAGTAGCCGTTCCGACAGAGGCGGGAGCACTCGGCTGTCAGGGTCTGGGCCGGCTGGACCACGGCCCTGCATTCCTCAGGCATCGGAGGTCTGCATCAAAAGACAAGATTAAAAGTGCATTTTGGTTGAAAATCAGCACTGGGATAAAATTGAGCGATTTTGTAGCTTATGAAGCATGTCTCTTCCTTTCTACGGAAATTTTTCTTTAAGTCACTCAGACAGAAAGGTCCTCGACTTTCTAAGAAAATATACACCCGTGAGGAAACAAAATAACCAGTTTTGAACCAAAGGGAACACATTAAACATGGTTAAGAAACTTTATCACAATCAAGATTCATTGATTAAAAATGTAATTACATTACACCAATATTTTGGTGGGGCTTCCCTGGTGGCTCAGTGGTAGAGAATCCGCCTGCAGTGCAGGAGACGTGAGAGACGCAGGTTTGATCCCTGGGTGGGGAAGATCCCCTGGAGAAGGAAATGACAACCCACTCCAGTATTCTCACCTGGAGAATCCCATGAACAGAGGAGCCTGGTGGGCTACAGTGCATGGGGTCACAAAAAGCGGGACATGACTGAAGTGACTAAGCACACACACGATTTTTTGGCATCTAAGAATTCCTAGCAATTACAATTTTAAAAATGAAGATGTATGGATATTTTAAAGCTTTTTTTTCCTCCAGGACTCCAAAAGTTTTTAGGAATAGAAAAAATAGGCATATTTGGCAACATTAGGGGGCTGAAGGCAGTCATTAAAATGAGTGCTTGTAGCCTAAAAAGTTTTGAAATTGCTTTTTATTTCATTTTCATGTTTTTTTTGAGATACTTTTCCCCAGAATGACTGGTCTTGAAAGGACATAATAATACATGTGTGTTTCTGGACTCAAAGTTTAAACTTTCTATGCAATAAATGATCTATATAGAGAGGTTTTTATAAACGTATGTGTATACATATACATACATATTTTTATAATTTTACTGTATCCTGCTATGAAGAGAAAGAATGCTAATAGCAGCAAACAAAAGTATCTTATCTGTCACTGAAAAAGTCACAGACTTTATTTTAACTGCTCGACAACTGCAATCCTTTAGAGAAGGACCAGGCTGTCTTCAGAAAATTGTCACAAGTCTTCATGTTTTTGAATGAGAGGTTATCTTTCAAGGTGGCTCAGGCTAGATGCAAGATCCCAACTGCTCATTACCTCATCTTTGAGAAAAAATTTGCAATAGGGCTTTGCTATCCGTCACTGCTACCTGCGCCTCAGTGTGGTGAGAAGGCTCTTTTCAGGGAAGGAATGTAAACAAACGCTTCATCACCAGTCAAATCACCACCGTGAAGAAGCCAAGTCAGTAGGAGTCCTTAAGTACCATAACAAAGAAGGTGATAATTATGGGTCAGGACCACCATAGAGGTAAATGATACAGCTTTCTGAGAGAAGCAAATAATTAGGCCCCGCAGCCTCAGCTTTTTTGAGACAGGTTATCTGGTTATGCCCCGGGGCAAGTGAACTGTGATAATAATTTGAGGTCTGATCTGAGACTGTTTCTGCAATGACTCAAAACCATATTTAAAATATCCAGTGACTTCTTTAGCTCCTCTCTCCAATTAAAACCCTCTCTCTGTTGAAAGTATTGTTTGGGATGAACATGTACGCACTGCTATATATAAAACAGGTAACTAATACGAACCTAATGGATAGCACAGGGAATTCTGCTTAATATTCTGCAATATTCTAAATGAGAAAAGAATTTGAAAAATAATAGATACATATAATGTATAACTGAGTCCCTTTGCTGTACACCTGAAACTAACACAACACTGTTGGTCAACTATACTCCAATATAAAATCAATTTTTTAGAAATAAATTACTGATTTTTGCAACTATGGTAACAATTCAGGAAACTTGCTTAAATTGACTCAACTTCTTATTTAAATCTACAAATGGTCCAGTTTATGTGAAGGTACTTGAGACATTCTACATTTTCACTCAGAACACACTATCAAATATTTTCCTTGTCTCTCCCTACCACCCGCTGCCCCAAGGAAGTCTTTCTGGGAGTAAAGGCAGAGAGTGATATGGTGGAAAAAACATTAAATGGCCAAGGAAAGTGAGGGAATTATCTTTGCCTTCTTATTTTGAATAGCCCAAGTCTACTCAATTTTTCCCTCACACAATTATTCTCCATAATTCTCAGAATTTAATTTCCTAATTAGAAAAACACATTTCCTAATCCCTTTACATATGACAAATAATGAAACACTAAAGGGTTAGTGCAGAAAACTACCCAACATTTCCTAATGTATAAAGCATTGTTTTCACAAATGTAAGACATTTTCTTAGAAATCTACTTTGATTCATTTTGTGTAGTAGAACAAAGCTTTAGATACTTTCTTGAAATAAAGGAGAAAGTTGAGAAACCTAAGTAATTTATAACACACATCATACCATGATGACTTTTTGTGAATAGCTAAGGCCAGTGGTGGCTATCTCTGTGTAGTGGGTTAAAGAATGATTTTAATTTTAGGATATTTAATTTAATAAGTGACTGACTCAATAAATGGGAAGTTAGGGTTAAATTCTGTCTTAGCAGCCTGATCTTCAGAGTGAGTGCTGCAGAGACTGGTCTATTGTATCTTTTATAAAAAGTAAAGTGTTCATTCTGAAATTTTTGTAAGGGGTTCAGATTTTAAATTCATATTATTATAAAACAAGGTACCTTGATCATGAGTAATACTCTTTTATAAGATTCTGAATTGTTGGAAGTTTCAGAAGACGTGCTCATTCTTCAGCTTCTCTTAGACAATGTTCTGCTTGAGGTGACTGAGGAGGTGATATAAGAACTGTCTTACTCCTTTTTTTTTTTTCCTGTGGAATCTTAGTTCCCTGACTGGGGATCAAACTCAGGCCCTCAACAGTGAGAGAGCAGAGTCCTAACCACTAGATCATCAGGGAATTCTCTTATTCCTTTACCCACAGTCATGTTGGGACATGTGGAAAAGTGATCCCTTACAACCATAACCTTTGCAAAACTATTTTCCTTTTCCTTTTTTTTTTTACAACTAGTCATCTTTATAATAGAAAGCAGAAAATTAAATTATACAATTGTTCTTGTTTAGTCACTCAGTGGTGTCTGACTCTTTGTGACTCCTTGGACTGTAGCCTGCCAGGCTCCTCTGTCCATGGCATTGCCCAGGCAAGGATATTGGAGCAGGTTGCCCTTCCTTCTCCAAGGATCTTCCTGATCTAGGGATCAAACCTGTATCTTCTGAACTGGTAGGAGGGCTCTTTACCACTGAACCAAAAAAATTATAAAATGGGGCATAATAAAAGGATCCCAACCAAAATTCTAAGGAGGAACAGAGAAAGCATTTCTGGTCTACTATTTGCAATTTGAGAACTGCAGTATGTGTGACTCCACCGTTATTCATATAGTTCAAAGTGAGCTTCTGATAGCCACACCTCAGTCTTGACCCTCAGACTTCCCAGGCGGTGCTGGTGGTAAAGACCCCACCTGCCAATGGAGGTGACATAAGAGATGCAGGTTCGAGTCCTGGGTCAGAAAGATCCCCTGAGGAGGGCATGGCACCCCACTCCAGTATTCGTGCCTGGAGAATCCCATGGACAGAGGAGGCTAGAAGGCTACAGTTTACAGGGTTGCAAAGAGTCGGTAATGACTGAAGTGACTTGGCAGGCACACAATCCTGATTCTCCTACAAGAAGGGAGGAGCTTCTCTATTCCAGTTAATGGTAGCTCCCCCTGCCTTTTTTTTTTTTTTTCAAAACTATTTTCCTTTCACGTTTTTTTCCAATTCTCATGAGGTAGGAAAAACTGTTAAGTCTAACTCCTCATTACGCAGTGTGACACCCGAACAGCAACCCCAGTACCACCTAGGAGTCTGTCAGAAATGTAGACTCTCAGGCCCCTCCCCAGACATATGGAATCAGAGTCTGCACCTCACTCAGTCTGTCAAGAGATCCACATGCATAGGCAAGCTACAGAGGGACTTTTATAATTTAGGGCCATTTCCAGCCAATGGTGGCTAAGGGGGCATGAATTAATGTGGTCAGGAGCTTCCAGGATGGAATATTCTGAAATCTTATGACTAGTTGGAATATGACCTCTGCACAAGGAGGCAGCCTTCCTGCACCACCAGCTTTGATGGCTTAATAGATCTCCTTACTCTGGAAGCATTTGGATACGTAGGTGATAACCCATAAACACTCATTGGTTCTAAAATCATGACTCAGCATTTTTGCCTCAAAAAATTAAGAAAATGAAAAATTTCTCATGATTGGTGAGATTTTTACTATTTTCCCATTTGTATAGCTTGAGGCATAGGAATGAGCACTAGTATATTAGTACTGTGTCATCTTTTAAATACTCATTTTAGGGTCTTTCTCCAAGGTCAACATACCAAGGAATTTTTGTTTATTTTCAGCCTGGATGATTTTTTTTAGTTTGGGTGGTCACTAAATTCTTCTTACTTATGTTAACATTTCTCTTTTCAGTGTCAGTTTACCCATGAGCAATAGAAGTTTGGATTCTGACTACATATAACCATTTTGTAGCACCTGTTAAAATGATAATACACCATACAAATTCAATTTGGCTGTGAGGAATCTCATATATTCATAATACAATCTTATTCCAGGTCAGAGAACAGAGACTATGGACTCTGTTTCTGTGTAATCATGCAAAACTGGTTTCACAGGACTTCATGGCTATATAGATGGCAATATCCATTTCCTAACAATATTTTTCAAGTACCATTTGAGATCTATCAAAAAAATTGAATGTTTTAAGAGCTATGCACTTTCATTTCATTCTTAAGGAATGCCTTCTTTGACAATATATCACATGTAGGCTGCTTAGAAAATCTTTTTATGTATTTCCTCAGTAACCCTGATGTTGGAATGAAGGAAAAGAAAACAAATTCAAGAATACCTCTGAAGTTAAATACATTATCGATCATATTAAACATTATTAATTTGTACTGTATATTTCTAGAATCAAATTTAGAATGGGAAAACCAGTGCTCTAATCCACTGCATTTTTCTGTTCTGGAAGGCACTGAATAGTGGGGCTAGGCTTGGGCTCTTTTCTCTGGGTCCAAGGTTGACTGTGTTTTAAGGTCTGTGACTTAAATTCTGAGTGCATGATCCCTCAGACATAGGAGTGTTCACAGTTCACATGCATTTGTTCCCCCATAGTGTCCACACGTTTGTTATCTATGTCTGTGTTACTATTTCTGCTTTGTAGATAAGATCATCTATACCATTTTTCTAGATTCCACATGTATGCATTAATATAACAATATTTGTTGGACTGCCTAGTGCTGTTGTTCAGTTACTCAGTTGAGTCTGACTCTTGGCAACCCCATGGACTACAGGACCCCGGGCTTCCCTGTCCTTCTTCTGTCTTCACCTTTGCTCGAACTCATTCTATTGAATCAGTGATGCCATTCAACCATCTCATCCTCTGTCATCCCCTTCTCCTCCTGCCTTCAGTCTTTCCCAGCATCAGGGTCTTTTCCAATGAGTTGGATCTTTGCATCAGGTGGCCAATGTATTGGAGCTTCAGCTTCAGCATCAGTCCTTCCAATGAATATTCAGGGTTGATTCCCTTTAGGGTTGACTGGTTTGATCTCCTTGCTGTTACAGGACTCTCAAGAGTCTTCTCCAGCACCACAGTTTGAAAGCATCAATTCTTCAGCACTCAGCCTTTTCTACTGTCCAGCTCTCACATCCATACCTCAGTTCAGTTTAGTCACCCAGTGTCTGACTCTGTGACCCCATGGACTGTACCACGCCAGGCTATCCTGTCCATTACCAACTCCGGCAGCTTACTCAAATTCATGTCCATAGAGTCGGTGATGTCATCCATCCAACTCATCCTCTGTTGTCCTCTTATTCTCCTGCCTTCAATCTTTTCTAGCATCAGGGTCTTTTCCAATGAGTTAGTTCTTCACATCAGGTGGCCAAAGTATTGGAGTTTTAGCTTCAATATCAGTCCTTCCAATGAATATTCAGGACTGATTTCCTTTAGGATGCTCTGGTTGGATCTCCTTATAGTCCAAGAGACCCTCAAGAGTCTTCTCCAATACCACAGCTCAAAAGCATCAATTCTTTGGTTTTCTTAATAGTCCAATTCTCACATCCATACATGACTATTGGAAAAATCATAGCTTTGACTAGATGGACCTCTGTTGGTGAAGTAATGTCTCTGCTTTTTAATATGTTATCTAGGTTGGTCATAGCTTTTCTTCCAATAGCAGTGATTTTGGAGCCCCCCAAAATAAAGTCTGACACTGTTTCCATTGTTTCCCCATCTATTTGCCATGAAGTGATGGGATTGGATGCCATGATCTCAGTTTTCTGAATGTTGAACCTTAAGCCAACTTTTTCACTCTCCTCTTTCACTTTCATCAAGAGGCTTTTGAGTTCCTCTTCACTTTCTGCCATAAGGGTGGTGTCATCTGCATATCTGAGGTGATTGATATTTCTCTCGGCAATCTTGATTCCAGCTTGTGCTTCTTCCAGCCAAGCATTTCTCCTGATGTACTCTGCATATAAGTTAAATAAGCAGGGTGACAATATACAGCCTTGGTGTACTCCTTTCCCAGTTCTGAATCAGTCTGTTGTTTCATGTCCAGTTCTAACTGTGGCTTCTTGACCTGCTTGCAGATTTTGCAGGAGGCAGGTCAGGTGGTCTGGTATTTCCATCTCTTTAAGAATTTTCCACAGTTTGTTGTGATCTACACTGTCAAAGGTTTTAGCATAGTCACTGAAGCAGAAGTAGATGTTTTTCTGGAATTCTCTAGCTTTTTCTATGATCCAACAGATGTTGGCAATTTGATCTCTAGCTCCTCTGCTTTTTCTAAATCCAGCTTGTATATCTGGAAGTTCTCTGTTCACACACTGTTGAAGCCTAGCTTGGAAGGATTTTGAGCATTACTTTGCTAGCACGTGAAAAGAGCGCAGTTGTGTGTTACTGTTAATGAGATTATTACAACGTTCACAAATACCTGCTCAGTTTTGTTCTATGGTTAAAGATGCAACCAGAATAAAAGCAGATACTGAAGCCACTTACTTCGTCCAGTAATTTCATATTCAACTTTATCCTCATGAGATAGGACTGACCTTGTTACTCCCAAGTTTAGAAGATTAGAACATGGATGAAAATATGAAATAACTTTCATACAGCCTAATTCAAAATAATCTGGAATTCTTTTCTAGCATAGATTTTTATTCAACTGGTCCTCTTCAGGAACAGAGGGAGGTAGGCACTGTAGTTCAGGCCCTTTATTAACCTCCTTACCCAAACACCACCAGCAAGATACACAAGTATCTAAAAGGGTGTGTGAATTGCTTTCATTCAACTTTATCAGCTTAACTCAATGCATATATTTCCAGGAGAAAGTTAGGAAATGAAAAGGTATATATTTCCTTGAAAAGAAAACCTAGGAGAAATGACTAATGAAACTAGATAAGATTGTTTGCTTTTAGGGAGAAACAAAGTCCAATTTTATTAAATTGCCTTAGGTGTTTCTTGTACTATTTTTGTTATGTCCTTAATTTAGAAACTGGTCTACTATAATTATTAGAAAAATAGTCATTTCACTTTAACTCAGCGGACTTGTTCCTGAAAAATCTTGTAATGTGTAATAAAAATAAGGTTTCTTGGAAAAATAGAGCTGGGGCAGACTTTTCAAGATCTATGCAACTCTGTACCTAAAGCACCAACAAAAGTAAAAGGTGGTGCCATGGAGAGTGTATCCCAGGGATACCAGAGATCACCTACAGGTGGAGGAGAGATTCACTCAGGGGAGATCAGATGCACACAAAATATTGTATATTAATGCATAAATGTGGAATCTAGAAAACGGTGTACATGATATTATTTGCAAAGCATAAATAGAGACACAGATGTACAGAACAAATATATGGATACCAAAGGGAAAAGGAGAGGGGTGGGAGGAATTGGGAGACTGGGATCTGCATACACACACACTATTGATACCATGTGTAACATAGATAGGGGTTTCCCAGGTGGCTCAGTGGTCAAGAATCCACCTGGCAACGCAGGAGACTCAGGAGACATGGGTTCAGTCCCTGGTGGGAAGATCCCCTGGAGGAGGAAATGGCAACCCACACTGTTCAGTATTCTTGCCTGAAAAATCCATCCCACGGACGGAGGAGCCTGGCGGGCCACTGTCCATGGGGTCACACAGAGCCATATACAAATGCGTGACTAAGCGTGCAAGTATAAAACAGATAACGAATGAGAAGCTGGTGTGTAGCACAGGAACTCTACTTAGTGCACAGTGGTGACCTGTGTGAGAAGGAAGTCCAAAGGGGAGGGTACATGCATACATACGGCTGACTCACTTTGATGTATGGTAGAAGCTAACACAACGTTGTAAAGCAACTGCTTCCCTGGTGGCTCAGTAGTAAAGAATCTATCTGCAATGCAGGAGACCTGGGCTTGATCCCTGGGTTGGGAAGATCTGGAGGAGGGCATGGCAACCCACTCTAGGACTCTTGCCTAGAGACTCCCATGGACAGAGGAGCTTGGCAGGCTGCAGTCCTTAGGGTCACATAGAGTTGGACATGACTGAAGAGCAGCAGCATACTCCAATAAAAATTAATTTTAAAAAAGAAATACACAAAACCAAAAACCACAGAAGTGACGCTTTGATCTCAGGAGGAAGTGAAACCTGCCAAGAGCCATGCAAAGGCTCCTGGGGTTGGATGGGGGAACTCAGTGCGATACTTCTTTCTTGTTTTAACACTCAACTGGGAAGGCTCCTTCTGCCTGTACAACAGGTCAGGCTGAGGCCTTGTTCCTCTTGTCATTCTGGCTTTAGTTGCTTGGAAAGCTACAGAATTTCCATGTTATGCAAGCATTCTTTTCTTTTATAGGTGAGTTAATTAGTTTGAAAGAAAATCACACCATAGCAGAACAGAGTGGACCAGGAAGCCAAATTATGGTGAGTTTTACTCACCTTGGTACATATTGCCTTCTGGACCATTAATTTGGCAATTTATAATATACCAAGTTTTGACATAATTTTGTTGTCCCAGAGTGGCAATATTTATCTCTGAGAACATTGATTATGTTTTAGACGATGTGTGCAATCTCTTGATTTAAGAGAAAAATAAGCTCCATAGAGAAAAGTACTAAATTCTCATGTAGATTCTCCCTCCATAATGCATAATGGAGGCTACCCACTCCAGTATATTCTTGGGCTTCCCTGGAGGCTCAGTTGGTAAAGAATCTGCCTGCAATGCGAGAGACCTAGGTTTGATCCCTGGGTTGGGAAGATCCGCTGGAGAAGGGAAAGGCTTCCCACTCTAGTATTCTGGCCTGGAGAATTCCATGGACTGTATAGATCATGGGGTCACAAAGAGTCAGACATGACTGAGCAACTTTCACTTTCACGATACGTAATATAATACCTTGCGCACAGGAGACAAGCCAAAGATACCTGTAGACTGATTAAATCTCATGATTTAATCTTGTATAACTAGACTTACTCTGATAGGATAGAAGATAAAAACTGCAAAATTAGGATTCAAAAGAAAGTCATTGTAATCACATCCTAATATAAAAAAGGAACCAAATTCTGTTCAGAATTTTATGTCCAAAATCAATTTTTTTAACTTAAAAGCTTAACTTACAAGCCATAAATGACAAAAATGTTAGGCACTAAATAAGAAACATTGGTGACCAATGTTTTAAATGAGAAATAAGAGTTGAAACAAGTTTCTATCCTTTAAAATAGCACAAAAATGTCAGCCTAAATTCTCTGAAGACTATCAGGATGACAAATTTCCAAATTTTGATGTTACACCTTTCGATTCACTTGTCATTATTGATAAAAATGAGGCATTTAAGCAAGTTTTTTAAATCAAGTAAATTAGTTTAAAAAAATGATGCTAGGGTACACTATGTCTCTTTAGAAAGTGCATCTTCCTCTAGAAAGCATTTTTTACAAATTTATGTGGCTGTTCCATGCAAGATTAAATCTGTCTTTATCTCAAGAACTGCAATATGTGATGATATACTGTCTTACAATAAAAGTATGATATTCAGAAGGTCTGATAATAACAGATTTCTACCATTGTCCCAGGCAGGGAAGAAACATGGATAGTGAAAAGAAATGCTTTTAATTATCCTTCAATAAAAAGTAAATTATTAAAAAAAATAATAAGAAAAAAAAGAAAGTTTTTAAAAGTTTTTGACTCAACAAATGAGTCTCTTTTTGAATATATTTTTAGTTATTCATATTCTCCCTTTTCTGCCTTTTTAACAAATGCCACTTATAAGTAGCAATTCAATGAAGTTTTCATAGCCATCTGTACAATTAATCTAGGAACTGATATACCAACATTCAAAACTAATAGTTTATGGCAGACTATATAATTAATATAAAGCAGAAAATTCCCTTGAATACTATGGTCACATGTCACATCTTCAGAAAAATAGGATCTAAATATAAGAAGTCTTATGGTATAGGCTTTTAAAATAACAGGATCATTTCAATAAAAATTTTTAATAAATTATGATATATCATTTTGTATGTATCTTGAAATAGGTGATAACTCTACATAGACTTGTATGGAATATTTGAGTGTCTTTAAGTATGTCTGTGTACATATATACACATACACAAGTCTTGGTAAAGAATGAATAAAATTTCAGTTATCCTTAGACCATTACCATATATTATGTATGCCTTCTCATCCAATCATTAAAAGTTTATCTTATCCCATTCTTTTGAAATATATCTTTAAATTTTCAGATGCTTCTGGCAATTTAGGAAGGATCTGTTAGCTAAAAATACTGTGTACCACTACATAAGCTATAGCATATTAAGAATAAAATGTAAGCAGGCACGTAAGAGTACGGCATTTTTGGTGATTGGAAATGTAGAAAAACCATTGCAAAAATGTGGACCGTGCTTCCCTTGTCTTTTTTTGACTTCAAATCCACCACGCTGAATGGATTTTTATAAGGCATATGCTTGTTCATGACCTCTAGTGTTAAGAAATTCTGTCATGTTTGAAAACTAGTCCCTCGTCGAGCCCGTGTCCCTGTTAATAGCTGAAAGGTCAATGGAGCTGCTAAACAGTTTGTATTACTATCAGGGTGGCCATGAAAACACCGCCTGCAGCAAGAGGGCTTGGCAGCTGGGTCAACAGGCACTGGGGATTTATCAACCTAGGGAGGCCACTTGCATAAAACTCTGACTGATGAATTGGGACTAGACTGGCTTATTGGGCTAAACCCTCTCCATTATGCATGGCTTTCTTAGGATGGCAGAGCTGCCTGCCAGCTCCCTGAGACATATGCGAAGGATAAACAGAACCAATTTCCTCTCATGAAGTGATTTTTGTTTTGTGGAAAAAAAAGAAAGCACTCTTCAGCATCCAGCATACTAAGGAGTAGGATGAAGATATTAAGAAAAAAATAAACAAAGAACAGCGAGGGGGGTATAGTGGGGAGGAGAGAGAAGAGCAGTTTTTTATTTTTTAATATTAATACCATCATATTTATTAGTTTCTAGACTTCCAAATAACACATACCTAAACAGAAGAACACTGCAAACTATTGTTACTAGCAGCAACGGTCCTTAAACAGAAAGGGTTTAGGTGAACTAGGAGTGATTTCAAGATAAGATTAAAAGTCATAGTTTTTCTTTTAGCAGCTGGTATATGAATAGTAAAACCATAAATACATAGACACCCTGGTTTAGGCATGAGGGCAGTTTTTGATATTGGTCATACAGGAGTCTGGAGATAGGATGTTTCTGTAAAATAACCTCTGAAGCTGGGAATTTGCATTGTTAATTTATAGACCTCTTAAGGGAATGGGCTATGTGATTTGAGTGGGTATAACAGATAAGCAACGTGTTAAAATAGAGAAAGACTGGGTACATGGTAATTGACTCAGTATGTTTAAGAATGATTTTGTTTTACAAATTCCTGGAGAAATAACCCTAGAAATATTTCCAGGTCAAAAATGGGCCTTTTGTTTCAGTCCATCTGAAACAAAAATTAAGGAATCTTTTTCAACAGTGTGAAAAAATTTGCATTCTATAAAAATGAAGCTTGGTAAGTTCATAACTCCATTAGAATTCTTTCATTTCCACTCCTTAGGAGCACTTGTGTGATTCTGAAAAGATTTAACAAAGAACAAGCCTCTAAGACATGACTTGAACAATTGAAAACTAGACTCAGAGTTCTTTCCCTGGTGACTCCAGACAGTAAAGAACACACCTATAATGCAGGAGACCTGGGTTCAATACCTGTGTCAGGAAAATCCCCTGGAGAATGGAATGGCAACCCACTCCAGTATGCTTGCCTGGAGAATTCCATGGACAGAGGATCCTGGTGGGCTAAGGTCCATGGAGTTGCAAAGAGTCAGATATGACTGAGTGACTAATATTACTACTACTATAGAGTTCTTCAAAACTCATCTTGACCCCAATTTTGGCACTAAAACCACCTCAAAAGTTGTGACATCAATCACCTGAAAATAATTCTTGAGTGCATAGAATGAACACCAATGGCACTAAAGAACAGCATAGGCTTTAAATCCATTATTATCTCCACAGCACTCTGCAGAAAAGAGGCAGAAGCAGAATGCTCTCCCGCACTTGCTAGACAGGCAGAGGAGTACAGGGTGGTGGCATAACGCAACATCCACATTCCAAGATTCAGAGACAAGACCATCTGACTACTGGGCCTGCCAGAATCAACTTCCTCATCTTAACCAGCCTCAGGTGGCACTACTAAATGAAACTAAAATGATGGCCCAGTTCCTGTGCTCAATGCATTGACATGCTGGCTGAAGGAGTCCCAGACTAGGGCATGCAGAACCCAATACTCGAGGCTTCAGGGGACCTAGGGAGGTGGGCCAGTAAACTGGGAGATTGGCATTGATTCAATCCTAACTCCACTCCGCCATGAGACTTAACTTTTCTACTCCCGAAGGTATCCCCATGCTAAGATGGAGGCAACGTTCATCCCTTTTCTGCTTTTCCCTTAAAAGCTTCTACGTCCTAGTTAAGCTGTAGAAAAAGCTGGTTGTATTCTCATGGAAGTCTCCTTTGATTACAATGGCATTTGTGTTTTTTAGCATAGGTTATCAAGCCATCCTTCCTGAGAAGGATGCCCACTGTAAAGGATTTTAAATTTATGTCAATAATTAAATAACATATAGGCTGGGGGCTTCCCAGGTCACTCAGTGGGTAAAGAATCTTCCTACAATTCAGGAGATGTGGAAGATCCGGGTTTGATCCCTGGGGAGAGAAGATCCTCTGGAGGAGAAAATGGCAACCGACTCCAGTATTCTTGCCTGGAGAATTCCATGGACAGAGGAGCCTGGTGGCCTACAGTCCATGGGATCACAGAGAGTTGGACACAGCTGATCAACTGGGCACTCAAACAACATATAGCCTGAGACCAGATTGTCCTTACAGATGGAGGTGGTAATGCTGGGACCTCATCTGATCTTGTCAGAATGACCCAAGAATACTGCATATGATTTATAAATTCCCTCACCTTCTTTAAAAACTATTTTTAATTGGAGGAAAACTGCTTTACAATGTTGTACTGGCTTCTGCAGTACAACAAATGTGAATAGCTATATGCATTCACATATCCCCTCCCTGGTGAGCCTCTCTCCCCTCCCACCCTTCTAGATCATGACAGAGCACTGAGCTGAGCTCCCTGTGCTGTACAGCAGCTTCCCGCTAGCTATCTGTTTTACACACGCTAGTGGATATATGTCAATGTTACGCTCTCAATCCATCCCGCCTTCTCCTCCCTTTGCACTGCTGTGTCTACAAGCTTCGCTTTGTTGTGTGTGTGTGTGTGTGTGTGTGTGTGTGCAGGAAAAAAGAGAGAAAACATAAATCTTCTGGTGTGTGAGAATGAAACTTCTATGACACAGTACAGAATATAAGATTTCCATGATTTATAGTTCTCCTCTTTTACAGCCATGACTCAACTGATATTTGAAATTTATTCTGAAAACATTATTCTAACAAGTCTGGGGTTCCTCCACAACAATACAGTTAATCTACGATTTTAATTGGAATGAGAGATTTGTTGTAATAAGAAATGTCTGTGGATTATTATTATTTTTGGTTGATGAGGCTCTTTCTTCTAATTCTCCCTTAAGCGTTTTAGAAAAGCAGTTGTGCCCTAAAGCAGACATCCTATTAACACTATGAGGCTAGCAATTTGCTCGTGTTTCCAAAATAGCCCCATTCACATATACTAAAGTGTGTCTGCTTATACAGAACTTCCACTCGTGTTGGAAGAACGACTATAATAATAAACATTGGCATCCAAATCGAAACAGCATGCAGCTCCCAACAAATGTTTATGAAAACATTTGTTTTCTTACAGTCAGTTTAATTTTGAAATGTATGCCTAGGCCTGTGTGCAAGGACGGTGTCTCTGGGACTCTGTTAATCACCCCCACCTCCTCAAAACCAAACACACCTCTGAACCCTGGCCCCACACGTGACATGACTCACCAGAAACAGGCACCATAATGAAAAGTCAGGCCTTTCAGGTATGTCACTCTGAGACCACCCTAGCGAGGAGGCCCGAGATCGCAAGGCCAAGGCCCCTCATGGCACCCCTGGTAATTAGAGACTAATAATGGACTGAAGGTGTAAAATTCACCCCAACTCACCACCAACAGACTAAACAATCCATATGAAGAGAGAAACCTTTCTGTGAGGAGCAAGAATGAATAATACAGCAGAAAGCTTGCAAAAGCGTATTAACTTGGACAAACACAATGGAATAACAATGGCTATTTCAAAACTAATGGCATTAGATCTGACTGAAACCCTAGACCGCATTCTGAATCATTAGAAGGCTGCTAGTTTATTAATTAACATTGGTTTGATTTTTGTTCTTAATATCGCCAACTTCAATAATCACCAAGGTGTCTGATTTCTGATTTTTTTTTCATTCATTACTTTGCTTCTCATGAAGGACACTCAAGGAGGAAAAGAACCCTTACAGCGTGTAGATGGGTACTGCTTTTATTGTGAAAGAAAATGCATACTGTTAAATAGAGAAGGAAAGCTATCATAATTGCTGTGTGACAGATGGGTATATATGATGTTCTCTATCACAGACCATTTAGCATTGATTATTCCTTTTTGTTCTGCAACACAAATGCCAACCTATATTTTTCTCAAGAAAGGCAATGAATGCTTTCTGGTATGGAAAAAGGACAAGAATCTCCATTTGTTGGTGAGTTTTTCAGAAAAACATACACAATTTATAATCTACAAATATTTTTAAAGGGGAATTAAATGAATGCTTTTAGTAAACTTTTTCAATTATTGGAATTTTTTTCTCCTAAAACAGACTTAAAATTTGGGGATTTCAATTTGCACATGGGCTCAAGAGGTTAGCTTAGCATAGGAAGAATTAGAAATTCACTCACATAGAGGCATTTTAAGCATCCTTGAGAATAAGACAGACAAATTTCACAGATAATGTGGGGCAAAAGAAACCAGGAACAACTGAGTCCATCTTATATGATTCCACTTATACAAAGCTCAAAAATGTGCTCAGTCACTTAGTCGTGTCCAACTCTGTGAGACACCATGGACTGTAGCCTACCAGGGTCCTCTGTCCATAGGATTTCCTAGGTAAGATTACTGGAGTGGGTTGCCATTTCCTCCTCCAGGGGATCATGCTCACCCGGGTGAGATCAAACCTGAGTCACCTGCATTGGCAGGTGGATTCCTTACCACTGTGCCACCTGGGAAGTTCAAAAATGAGAGAAGCTAATCTGTGTTGTTAGAGGTCACAGGATGATTACTCTTGGCAGGGGAGGTAATTGGAAATAGAAATGAGGGGACTTCAGGCCACCTGTATCCTTCCATCCCTTCTTCTGTGTGCTGCTTACATTGTGTGTCACTTCTGAAAAACTGTCATACTGTATGCTTATGGTTTGGGGCCTTTTCTGAATATATGCTTCAGTAAAATATTTGAAAAAAAAAAAAGGATTAAAAATCCATAGCATTGCAAAGCTAGAGTCTGACCACAACTGCTTCCACAGTGGTCATCTATGTGAGGATACTCAAGTCCTGCAATAATTGTTTCTAAACTTACACCTAAAATCTATTTGACAGTATATAATTTTAGTGGCTTCTGAGAGTTCTGATTTTATTCATGAAATTAACAACTGACTCATGATGACCCAAGATAATTTGAAAGTTGAGTGTGTGTTGAAGTTGGGTTAGGGAGTAGAGGGTAGCAGAGAAGGGATAATTATATTCTATAAAGGATGAAAACATTCATATCTTCCTTTTGCTGAAGTCGATAACAAAATAACTTGCATAGTTTTCATTTGTTTGGTCACAGAAGCTGTGAGCTTCCAGATAGCTGTGAAATGAGCCTTCGATGTTCAATTGCCATAAAAACTTTCCTTGCATGTGAGCGTACTCAGTTGCTCAGTTGTGTCCAACTCTTTGTGACCCCATGGACTATAGCCAGCTGAGCCTGTAGTCAGCTGCTCTCTGCTGACTATAAGGATGCTATGGCTATGTACATGATCAAAATAACACTTAAGTTTTAGAGACTGGAGCTTAGGGTCTCCCAGGAGAGCACTCAGCAGATGGACAGGGCAGAAATGTTCATCTTTGAGTGCTAATTGCAATTTCATCACTAATTTGAATGTGCTGGAATAACATAGAGAATATTCCTTGACTTAATAGAATATTAAAAAAAAAACTTACCTTTTGGGATCAATAATTTTGTAGAGTTTTCCATTGTGAGTCTGGGTCATACTTTTACTACTTGATAGAATGTAAACTTCACCTATGAAGAGAGAAATACAGTAAGTTAGTTCACAGTATTGCAAGGCTTTACCTTCTATTAACTGCGTGTGTATGCTCAGTTGCTAAGTCGTGTCTGACTCTTTGTGACCCCATGGACTGTAGCCCACTAGACTCCTCTGACAATGGGATTATCTTGGCGAGAATGCTAGAGCAGGTTGTGATTTCCTCCTCCAGGGGATCTTCCTGACCCAGGGATCAAATTCAAGTCTCCTACATCTTCTGCATTGGCAGGTGGATTATTTTTTAATCACTGATTCTTTGCCACCTGGGAAGCCCGTGTGTATGTCTCTATGTATATTGGGCTTCCCAGGTGGTGGCCAGTGGTAAAGAATCCACCTGCCAATGCAGGAGACACAGGAGATATGGGTTCAATCCCTGGGTTGGAAAGATCTCCTGGAGGAGGGCATGGCAACCCACTCCAGTATTCTTGCCTGGAGAATCCCACAGACAGAGGAGCCTGGCAGGCTATAGTCCATGGGGTGGCAAAAGAGTTGGACATGACTGAAGCAACTAAGCACACACAGTACATACATATTTTATATATTCATACATCCTCAGAAGATCACTGGCCTGAAGATTATGGGAGCTTCCTAAGTCCACCCTCAGTGCATCCGGACTCCGGTCACTTCTTTCCATGTCTCCCCATTGCTCTGGTATGAGCAGAGAATAATCTCTCACCTGGATGATGGCTACAGCCTCCAAACTGATCTCCCTACTCTCATTCTTATTCTTCTATGTTTATTCTCAGTATATCAGCTACAGAGACTCCTTAAACATGTAAAAATGTATAAATTGGATTACACTCTTCTGCATCAACACTTCCAATGACTTCTAGTTTCCCTCCAATGGCTTCTACTCTCTCTCCAAGCCATGGCTAAGTCCTGACCATGGTCTATGATGATGTGCCCCCGTTATTGCTCTGATGCCATCTGCAATGTTTCTAGCCTCACTGGCCTCCTGACTTTGGAAACGAGAGGCAAGTTCCTGGCCCAGCACCCTGTTTCGGGCCCCCGCTGTCCTAGGCTCCTCTTGTCTTAGCATCTGTCCCAGGTCCTGTCTATCAGTAGATCACCACCAGGTGCATTTTGCCCCTTTCATCTGTGCTTATGTCATCTTTCTTGACTGTACTATTTATTTATTTTAATAGATGTTTTTGATTTGGACCATTTTTGAAGTCTTTATTAAATTTGTTACAATATTGCTTCTGTTTAATGTTTTGGCTTTTTTGGCTTTGAGGCATGTGGGATCTTGGCTCCCTGACCAGGGATGGAGCCCCCTGCACTGGAAGGTGAAGTCTTAACCACTGGACCTCTCGGGCAGTCCTCTTGTTGTACTGTTTTAAAGGACACTTGTCCCAACTCCTAGGATACTTTGCGTCAGCTCTCTCCTTTTAGGAGAGAACCACTCTGATTTACTACCATTCCTTCCATATAATTCAACACATAGAACTGATCATATGGATAGGGAATTAGAAGTTGTTTTTATGATTATATGTTTATGAGGCTTTAAAATTTATATTTAGTTCTCATTCATGAAATAGTCTTTGATTTAGTCTATATTTCTCTATTTTACTCTGTTACTGTGTATTAAGCACACCCTACAGCTTTCTTGCTTCTGGAAAGGATATTATGGGACTTATAATAAAAACATGACATAACAGGAAGAATGGCATTAAAAAACTAAGGAATGTAAGTTAAAAAAAATTCATATTTGTTTCATCAACTACTTTATGCAGTTTACTATATTTAATTCTTAAAATAAACCCATTCTGATTTTATGGTTAAAAACATACACACACACACCCAGAAAAAACTCAGTAAAAAAATCTAACTCACTTTATTATATGGCTCTTCATTAAAAACCAGAGTTTACATTGAAGAGTGACAGTATATTTACTCTAAATTATGAGATATACACGATATTTTTGGTTTTGGACAGTAAGAATTGTGTGTGCTTCATTTCTGGTTCTCCTCCCAACATTGTATTAAGCATGGACAGATATTTGGACATTTTAACCATGGTGGGGTTACAGTAGTAGGATAAATGATGGTGAGTTATTGGAAGTAAGGTCTAGGGAAACCAAAATGATTCTAAAGACTTATCTCTAACTCTGTCACAAACAACTTAATCCTAATTTATACTTTAAACTCAGAGTTTGCCAATGACCTTTAAATTACATTACAGAAGACTGAGGACTTCGCTGGTGGCTCAGACGGTAAAGCGTCTTGCTTACAATGCGGGAGACCTGGGTTCAATCCCTGGGTCGGGAAGATCCTCTGGAGAAGGCAGTGGCACCCCACTCCAGTACTCTTGCCTGGAAAATCCCATGGATGGAGGAGCCTGGTAGGCTACAGTCCATGGAATCTCAGAGTCGGACATGACTGAGCGACTTCACTCACTCACTCACAGAAGATTGAAGTGAGAAAGGCTATATTTCTGGTTCATTTGAATAGGGTGGAAGAATCTCAAGGCAAACTTAAATACAAGATGCTTGCAATGCTAAAACAAGAAAAAGACAGATTGGACTACTCTTCTCTGAATCCCTAGATTCCTGCAGCTCTGAACTTTGTGCTTTGTATTGCAGGAGTTCCTTGGCAGCCTCAGTGAATGGCATGGAGCTATTTCTGATGAATTCTCTATTTGGTGGAGGAAAACCCAATCTGAACATTTAGAGTAAATAATTATGATTTTAGATGAAAACACAAATTTTCTTTCTTAATACCTAAGAAATACATGTCCAAGGCTAAAGGAGCAAGGTAACCATAGTTTGTTTGGATATCACTCTTTAAAGGGAATCATTATGATAGCTACATTTATCTCTGAAATTTAAAACTGGTAGCATTTCACTCTTTGGTAACATTCCAATTATCAATCTCTTTTTTCTTTTTAAACTCCATACATTTTGATAATATATCAACAAATAAATTGCATGTTATCCTGGAGATTATCAAGGAGAAGATAATTTTCATTCTGTTGGAAAGCAGATCTATAAACTCAGATTATTTCCAACAAATTTCATGCCCTGATGGGCAACAAAATAAAAAATTAGGAAATAAAGTGAGATTCAGATTGCAAGATGTTTTAAGTTTATTCCAAGAGACATGAATAAGTGGAAAGGTTTTCGGATAGAGAATATACAAAAAGGTTTTCGGATAGAGAATATAAAAAAATGACTTAACTGCTTCAAAAATATCAGTAGCCATTTGAAATTTTCTCTCTTTAAGATTCAAAAATGCTCTTTTGTTTACAAACACCATTTTCCTGCTTTGCTACTTTCATGTTTCTGGAGTAGAAATAAGATTTAAAGACCCTCAGAGAAAGTTTATTGGAAGAGAATACTGAACTGGTCATCTTTGTTGGATGTTACATTTCCAACAAATGGAGGTGGAGATTATTTTGCTTGTTTTTCAGAGTAGAACAGAGCCTCTTGGGCAAAGATTGAGAATGGAACTTAACAGAAATAGTTTGTACAGTACCTAATTCGTCTTCTCCAAATCCCAAAATGTGACCTGAAAAGTAACCTCTACAGGAACCACCGCTGCCAAGACAGAGTGGTTTTTCTTGCCATTGCTTGCTCACAGGACTTTGCTGGAGGGTTAAGAAATTCCTACAAGAAAAACATACCAGAAACCTATGATGAAAATGTGCTTTTGCCTAAAAGACACAATGACATGTTTAAAATAAAGCTTGTAATAAATAATTCCTGTGCCATGGACCTGGCTTCTAAAGGGAAAAATAATATAGCCCAAAATGCGTGTGAATACTCCGAAATTCCCACGTGCGGAAAAAGTACTTAATGATGACATTTTGTTTGGAGGGGGTGGGTACTAAAAGTACCTGAGTATAAGAAATACCCTCCACTTCATCTGGAGAATGATATTTCCTGTCTGGAACCAGACATCACACTGTGCTATTAATCAGATAGAGGGACAGGGGACGAGCACAGGCTCTGTTCATTTTTCTATTTCCTTTCAGTGACCAAGCATATCAGCTCAGCCATATGCCTGAATGACAGTGAGTTGGGAAACAAGATCCTTATTTTGGGCTTCATTAGAGAGTTTCTTATAATTATTGACAATGTGACCTCTAAGCTTTAGGCTAAAATTTAATTTTGCAGTATTCCTATCAATAGAGAGAAATTAAGGTCTGTGGCTAAAAGTTCTGAAAGTCTGGCAAAGAAAAAAAAAACTTAGCCTTCCAATAATTTTTAAAATATTTATGTAACTCATGTAAAACTACATTTTTTTCCAATCTACTCATGATTATAGTAAATGTATGGTAAGGAAGAAGGGAAGAGCCTAAATAATATGAAATGCCCATCTGAAGACTACTCTGTTCTTAAAAACTATTTTATGAATTTGATCAAGTCTGTTTCAAAAGCATCTTTTAGGAAATTCTCTAATTCCCCCACCATACATGGTGGAACTAAAAGTTAAAAATAGGACATCCTTCATGGTTCAGTGGTTAAGAATCCGCCTGCCAATGCAGGGGACACGGGTTCAATCCCTGGTCCAGGGAGATTCCACATGCTCCAGAGCAACAAAGTCTGTGAGCTGCAATGATTTGAAGTCCACGGTCTAGAGCCCTTGAGCTGCAACAAGAGAAGCTACCACAATGAGAAGGCTGTGCATGGTAACAAGAGAGTAACCCCAACTCACTGCAACTAGAGAAAGCCCTGTGCATCAAGGAAGACCTAACACAGTCTAAAGGAAGAAAGAAAAGACTAACTGGTAGAATTTTTTAAAAAAATTAATAAACAATAGTTTTTATGTGTCCCACACCTGACCTCCAAAGGGTGACATGCATTTGAATATTTTCTGATGATATGCCCAATAATAAATGGATATGTCATTCAATCCATCAAACAGTGGTGTCAGAAAGCCTACCCATTACGATCTCCAAACACGTAGCTTCCATAGAGTCTTTCTGACTGGCAGCCTCGGTAAACAAATCCACCAACCAAAGGACCATTACTGAAGGGCTTGAATTCTAAAAGTGATGGCTCACTTTCTGGAAATAAATAGACATAACATTAGATCAAATTAAACATATTTTTATAAAGGAAAACTAATGTAGGCCAGGGGGCTTCCCAGGTGGTACTAGTGGTAACAACTCTGCCAATACAGGAGACAGAAGAGATGCGGGTTCAATCCTGCATCAGGAAGATCCCTTGGTGGAGGGCATGGCAATCCACTCCGGTATTCTTGCCTGGAGAACCCTATGGAGAGAGGAGCCTGGTGGGCTACATACAGTTCATGGGGTCACAAAGAGTCAGACATGACTGAAGCCACTTTGCACACACAATGTAGGCCATGCCACAATTACTACGCAAATTTACTTTACTCTGAAATGAGTTCCATGATGCATAAGATGGATTCTTGCTGTGGATCTTTAGTGAAAATAATTAAACCTTTTGCTTAAATATTATAAAATGTACAGGGCTTCCCTGCATAGCAGAATGAAACAAAAATGTTCTGCAAACGCTTATTGTTATTATAACTTCCAAGACATACCAAATTTTCAATGACAGTATCTCTGAACATTTTGGACTGTAGAACTAAAATACTTAAACAAATAATACCTAATTTTTCTAATATTGAATTTTTTGTAGAAATACTTCTGGATATAGCTCCTAAACTGAGTCAGACCTCTGTCAAATTCTATAAAATGTTTAAAAGTTTACACTTAAATGAAAACAAAGGCATGGTACATAAAAGGTCTTGAAAACCACATTTGTTGCATATTTTAAAACACTGTCACTTAGTCAAGTAATATCTTCATTTAAAATGTTTTAAGAGTTTTATAGGGTCATGTGGTTAACAAAGTCTATTTCAGTCAAACCTTCAGATTACATGTGAATAGTCATGTATCTCTGGAGAAGGAAATGGCAACCCACTCCAGTACTCTTGCCTGGAGAATTCCATGGACAGAAGGGCCTGGTGGGCTGCTGTCCGTGGGGTCGCACAGAGTCGGACACGACTGCAGCGACTTAGCATGCTCGCATGCATTGGAGAAGGAAATGGCAGCCCACTCCAGTGTTCTTGCCTGGAGAATCCCAGGGACAGGGGAGCCTGGTGGGCTGCTGTCTATGGGGTCGCACAGAGTTGGACACAACTGAAGTGACTTAGCAGCAGCAGCGGTCATTTATCTCAATCTTTTCATGCATATCATTATGTTCTCAAATATAAAGATGCTAATTACAATAAAAAAGATACAAAGCCAGCTGGAAATTAATCTGAAACTTACTTATTACATACTTAAAGTCACTATCAACAGGAAGTCTTTTAGGCAAAAGCTTATGTGGAAAGACAAAAATTCTTCCCGCTTCCCATGTGATTATGGTGAACAGGTGAATGTGTGCTGAGTCACTCAGTCATGTCCAACTCTGCAACTCCATAGACTGTAGCCCCCCAGGCTCCTCTGTCCATGGATTTTCCAAGGAAGAATACTGGAGTGGGTTGCCATTTCCTTCTTAGGGGATCTTCCTGTCTCAGGGATTGATCCCAAGTCTCTTGCATCTCCTGCACTGCAGGCTGATTCTTGACCGCTGAGCCACCGAGGGTGCCTGATGATGATGAATATGATATTATAACAAGTAGAACAATTAAGTTTAAAATGAATTTAATTTAATCCTCTCCCAGGGTACTGAGAGGCAGCGTAACTGAATGTCTAAGGTCATGAACTCGGGAATCAGGCTACCGAGGTTCAAATCCAGATCCTGGCACTTCACGTCGGTGACAAGTAACCTTTCTGTGTCCCAGTTTTCTCATCTGTACAATGTGAACAGAAAGAGTACTTCTAAGATTTCTCTGTAAATGAAATGAGTGAAGTTTGTAAAGTACTTATTACAGGCCCTGGCATATAGTAAATGCTGTGGATGTGGTTACTTTTTTTTTTTCTGATTTATTGAGGTATAATTGACAAATAAAATTTGATATAGATAAATAGTAAAAGAATTCTGCAGCTGTGTTTTTAATATATAAATGTAGGGCCATCCATATTGTAATCAGTTTCAGCTGAACCCCAATTAATGTGACTCTAGAATTTAGTTTAATTTACAAATATAGCTAAAATTCCCACAGGCTAGTGACTCATTAGTTTTTTTTCTAACCACATTATTCTTTGGTTTGGCTTTTATAAGATGCACACATGCATACATGAATACCTGAAAAAAAAAATAAGGTAAAATAACTGAATACTACATGAACCAGCACAGCTGCTTCATTCCTGGTACTAAATAAATATCTGTATTGAATGAATAGAAGAAGCAATCAATTCAATAATCTTCATCTACTATGTTCCCTGAATCATAATCATATTTGATATACCATTTCCTCCAAAATGAGTAAATACAAAAATGTGGAAAAATATTAACTTTATATTTTAATATAAATATAATATAAAGAGATATTCAAATATCTCTTGCACTCATGTAATACTCTAGGAGTCATGTCATTAAAAATAAGATCTAAACATTCCATCTTCATGACTTGGGTAAATAACATGTTTTTATAAGTCTATTACTTTGTTTTCTCTAAAATAAACACCTTTAAAAAATACATTCTTATTTGAAACACATAATTTTCCTAATTGCTGAGACTAGTATGTTGGGTATTGAGAAATTTCTTACCCTTAACACTTATTTTTTTCCTCTGTATATAAGATGTTAAGACAAGTTCTCTCTTATATATTAAATAAATAGAAGGTATTCATCTTGATTCTCAGATGAGCAAAATATAAACTGCTAACTTTTGAAGGTCCATTAAATTTTTTGGACCTACAGAGCAGCATTCAATCCACGGGGCAGGTAATTACCCAAATGGAGCCCCTAGGGCTTGTAAGAAGCATTGGACCTTTAAGAAGCCAGCAACTGATTCTGTTACCACTGTTAAGCCAATGTTCTGATGCTTTCCTAAATTCTCATTTTGCAGAAATCCTTTTCTCTTCAATTAATACACTAAAATAAAACAAAGCCCGAATGAAAGCCCAAATCAACAAATTATGCTCTACTTACCATAATCTTTCCCCTTTATGATCTGTAGGATTCTGGCCGATGATCTGTTCTTTCCATTGGAGTCTGAACAAAGTATTGTAAAATTGATGTTTATATCAGTAGGGTGTCGATCCACAGCACATCTGCGACAAAAGTGGGGACATTCATGAATTCCTACCAGGGTATCTTCCAAACTCAGAGATTCCTGACACAGGAACCCTTTGTGGGCTGGCAAGGATCCTAGGGAGGATTTAGTTTGGAATCTCTAGAAACTGCCGAAGGAACATCCTGTTTGTTTACTCTGCTGAAGTTTAATGAGCTCTGGAGTGTATTTCTTAATTTCTTTTGGTACCTCTCTCCATTATGAACATACACGCTGACTTAAAACCTGTGTTAGTTTGTTGTTAAGGGAAAGCACAGATATGATATATGGGTAATGTATGAGACTAAGAACAGCGGCACCATCAACTCACACCTACAACACATGCTACAGGATATGTGGTCCCTGAGTTACGATGATCCAGCATTATGATGCTGTGGAAGTATTACGTGGTCGGTAGAAACTGCACTTCAAGTTTTGATCTTCTCCCAGACTAATGACATGTGGTACAATACTCTCTTGTGATGCTGGGCAGAGGCAACTACAGTTCCCAGCAACCCACGCCATCACTAGAGGAATCAACAATGCATAGACAACCGTTCTGTACCCCTACAACCATTCTGCTTTCTACTTTCAGTATAACATTTGATAAATGTTGAAATATTTGATATTTGATAAATATCTCATGAAAACATGAGACATTCAATTAAATGGCTCAGACGGTAAAGAATTGGCCTGCAATGAAGGAGACCCAGGTTCAATCCCTGGGTTGGGAAGATCTCCTGGAGAAGGGGATGGCTACCCACTCCAGTATTCTTGCCTGGAGAATTCCATGGACAGAGGACAAAAACAAAATCATTGGGAATTAAAAAATAAATTTAAAAAAATTGTTTTAATCTGAGAGTAGGGTCTGGGACATGAGTGACACAGATTCATATGCAGCAATTATTTAAACAACAACAATGAAATAAAACCTGTTGGGGCCAGATGATCTCATTCATATTAGAGAAACTATAAACCTGATCTGCCAAAGGTGGTAGCTGTTCTGTAGCCATTGTCCCTTTCGTGTCCTCATTAATTCAATGATTACCAGAATACAATGTTTGGCAGGGTTATTGACACAGACCTCCTGTGACTTAAGGTGGAACTAAGTCCATATAGGGTGACAAATTTTTCCTGTATTGCTTTTCTTTTGAAGGTGGAGAAACTCTGACCAAGAAAAAAGTTTGACCTGTTTCTAACAAGAAAGAGGAAACCTGGAGGAAAAGGTGAAGTCTCCCAAAAGTGGAGTCTCTGGAGGCCATGAGGTCTAGCTCTGGCTGAGTACCAAATTCACTAAGGTCCACTTGGCCCTTTTAATCTTTCTTTCAGTTCAGTTTAGTTGCTCAGTTGTTTCCAACTCTGCAACCCCATGGACTGCAGCATGCCAGGCTTCCCTGTCCATCACTAACTCCAGGAGCCTACTCAAACTCATGTCCATCATGTCGGTGATGCCACCCAACCATCTCATCCTCTGTCGTCCTCTTCTCCTCCTGCCTTCAATCTTTCCCAGAATAAGGGTCTTTTCAAATGAGTCAGTTCTTCACATCAGGTGGCCAAAGTATTGGAGTTTCAGCTTCAGCATCAGTCCTTTCAATAAATATTTAAGACTGATCTCCTTTAGGACGGACTGGTTGGATCTCCTTGCAGTCCAAGGGACTCTCAAGAATCTTCTCCAACCTTTTTTAATTTCTTATATAAAAAGAGCCCAGACAGTGAAACTTCTCTATATGATACTATTGTTGTTGTTTAGTTGCTAAGTCATTTCCAGTTCTTTGTGATTCCATGGACTGTAGCCCGCCAGGCCTGTGTCCATAGAATTCTACAGGCAAGAATACTGGAGTGGGTTTCCATTTCCTTCACCAGGGGATCTTTCCGACCCAGTGATTTAACCCACATCTCCTGCATTGCAGGTGGATTCTTTACCACTGAGACACCTGAGAAGCCCATATGATACTGTACTCATGTCATTAAACATGTATCCAACCCATAGGATGTACAACACTAAGTGAACTGAAAGTGTTAGTCGCTTAGCTGTGTCTGACTCTTTGCGACCCATGGACTCTAGCCTAGCCCACCAGGCTCCTCTGTCCGCGGAATTCTTCAGGCAAGAATACTGGAGAAGGTTGCCATTCCCATCTCCAGGGGTTCTTCCTGACCCAGGGATTGGATCTGGGTCTCTTGCATTGCAGCCAGATTCTTTACCCTAATGTAAACTATGGTCTTTGGGTGGTAATGATGTGTCAGAGTAGGTTTCTCAGTTGTAACAAATGACCACTTGGGTGGGGCATGTTGATAGTGGGGGAGGTAATGCTTGTGTAGGGGTCGTATGGGAAATCTCTGGGCTTTCTGTTGAATTTTGCTGTGAACTTCAAACTAACCTAAAAATTAAATGTCTTTTAAAAAGAAGGGAGGAGGCACCTGATGCCAGCTACCTGAAAGGGCTGGCTGACAGTTATCAGTAAGAGGGTAAGCACAGGATTCTTGGTCTGCTCCTCTACACCAACGTGCTTAATAAAAGTCAGCTTTGCTCTGTAGCCAATAATTTTGGATTTTAGTTTCCTTTCTGCTTTATTAAATCCTCCTCCGCTTGAAATACTTTTGGAGGGAGGCAGATTGTTCAGCCCTCTATCGCCGGAGGATGTAAGACTCCACAGCACAGGCACTCTGCCACATGTAAGGTCTGTAAAGCAGTCCGCCCTGGGTTTTTACACTGAGGGTCGGGACTCCCTGGGAGGGTTGCATGAAGGGTCCGGTGGGATTGTGGTGACTCAGGCTGCTCCCACTTCAAAGTGCTGCTTTGTGGTGGTATCTGTGCATTCTGAGCTCCAGGAATGGAATGTGACAGTTTCCTCCACATCCTGAACCCACCTTAAGTATTCCCTGTCGCCCAGATTTTAAGATCTGCTGAGATGCCAAAAAGGAAATGAACTGTAGACTTGGACTTTGATGGAGGGGAGATGAAGGGCAGGAGGGATTATAAAAAGAAAAAGTTCGAGAAATACTCACCTTGCACATAATGAACACTCAATAAACATTAAATAGCAATAATAACTTAACTAGTAAATGAATAAATGTGGCCAGATATCCCTTAGTATGAGTAACAGACCACAGACTGAATGAAGCCTTCATCAAAGAATTGCTATACAGTATTATACTTCCTTGCATTTTTCAAGTGTATCCCAAATTTCTCACTCTACATACTTCTTCTTTTTTTGGCTGGCACCGAGTGGCATATGGGATCTTAGTTCCCCAACCAGGGACTGAACCCATGTCACTTGCTCTGGAAGTATGGAGTCCTAACCACTGGACTGACAGGGAAGTCTCTCTAGTTAGTAGTCATTTCTTTATGATTCACTGTAGCAGTCTATCTGAATTCCTTTAATATTTATAATTTTTTTCCAAGGAAAAAAGTAAACATTTAGCTCAACTCCGTTCAAATGCCACTGAGTCATCTTATATTAAATGAAGCTACAATAATAAGAACCATAATTTATTTAAAATCTATCAGGTGTGTCAGACACTCTAGTGCTTTACTTATAGATTTATATTTAATCAGTACAGCATCCCTGCGAGGTGGACATTACCATCCTTATTTACCATATAAGGAAATTAACATTTAGAAGTGTTTAAGACCTGGGTTCGATCCCTGGGTTGGGAAGATCCCCTGGAGAAGGGCATGGCAACCCACTCCAGTATTCTTGCCTGGAGAGTCCCCACGGACACAGGAGCCTGGTGGGCAGTAGTCCATGCGGTTGCAAAGAGTTGGAAATGATGAACAACTAAGCACACACACAAGGACAGAAGAGGAGGAGATGGTTAGATAGCATGACTGACTCAATGGACATTAATGTGAGCAAACTCTGGGAGACACTAAAGGACAGGGGAGCCTGGCGTGCTACAGTCTATGGGGTTGCAAAGAGTCAGATACAACTTAGCGACTGAACAACAACAGAGACAAAGGTTTATTATTTGTCTGAAGTGTCCAGACTGAAGTCTTAATCATGACAAGTCCACCAGTGTTTATCTAGTAAGAACCTGCCAAAATGTTAAGGTGATTTTTCTCTGTGAATTTGTCCTTTGCCTTGTCTAATCTGCCCTCTCCATCTGCTTCACACATTAATAGGAGAAAGAGAACAAAATACTGGGTGACAACGAACCAGCGGGCTTTTAGAGGCACAGTGTTGGCTGAGACTCTTGGCTGCTCTGTGCCTGGAAACCCTCTCTTCCCCGTTTGTGAATTCCTGCTCCGCGGTAAGGCAGGAGAGAGAAGAGGCTCGTGTTCTCACCTGCCTGGGTCATGCAGGCCGTGGGCAAACACTTCCGGGGGCTGGTTGGTGCTGTTGAAGTGCGGGTTGCTCCTGGGTATGGAATAAGGCACGTGGCACACGTCAGCATCCACGTCCAGCCGGAGCACGGAACCTGTGAAGTCGCTGAGGAATCAGAGGACAGCGTCAGAGCTTTCCGTTCTTGTTACATATTTCACCCACACTCCACGCAGGAAGGTTACTCTATGGCTAAAAAACAAAACGAAACACCAGCTCCCCTCGTTTGAGAAAAAATGATTAACGTTTCAAGTCCCATGTTGTGGGGAATGAAACCAGAGACTGTTTTGTTTCAGACCAGCACCGAGACACACACAGCCCAACGGTGACTGCAGGCTGTGGCATCCATCCTCTAAAACATTTTTTTTCCAATCCATGTGTTTAACGTCCCCTGAGAAGTTCCACTGAACGAGGTCAGTCCATTAGGTAGCTGCTGCACAACCCTCATGGGAAGAAATGGTGTTAGGATGTCTCAGAAGAGCGACTTTCAAAACTACTACATCAGCAGGTTTATTGAATTCCTCTCCATGTCATAAATGCAGATACTGATAATAACAGTGAAATAATTTAACCAAGGTGATCTAATTCAGTTTTTAATTCACTTCAAACACTTTACCATCAAAGGGCACCTGTTTTTCTGTTCTGTTCTTTACCTTAACCCATCCATTTCCTCCATATCATCCAACGTGATCATCCCATCACCGAGGATGATGTACAGAAAGCCGTCAGGACCGAAGAGCAGCTGTCCCCCCAGGTGCTTTCTGTGGAGCTCGGCGACTTCAAGAAATACTCTGGCTGTGCGTAGATCAACTTGATGGGGGGTTTTCCTACGCGGTGGGGATGAAACAAATCATGATTGTGAAATACGTCAGGTGAACCCACAGAAAGTAAATAGGATACAAATAGGGAAGCACATGTGTGGCATGTAAATAAACAAATATACCGAAGGTGAAGCTAGTAAAAATGACTGAAAAATTACATTACTTTCTAGGTTTCCCAAGTGGCATTTAAGAGGAAAGAGAATTGTGGAAAAATGCCAAAGCTACCCTTTTTCACAATTTTCCTTAAAGACACAGTTGGGATGTTCAGCCAGATGGAGATTGAGGATTAATTATTGCCAACTGATGGTAAATTATTTGTGACTTCTAAAGAAAAAATTACAAAGACACAGTGAGAAAAATAATATCAACCATCATTGAATGATACCTGGATACTGTGTATTCCACAACTCTAAGAATATGGTCATGGGGCCCCATAGCCCACCGTTCTTGGTTGGTGGTATAAGACACATATAGCTTTCCATTTTTCTTGTAATTGGGATGGAATGCAAGGCTTAGTAGTCCTCTTTCATCTCCTCCCTGCAGTCAAATGAAAAACACAAAGAATTGTGAAGTTAATTATGTTCTTTATTGAGTTTCAACTGGAACCCCCAAAAGAGTCCCTTTCTTCTTCCTGGATAATCTTTGTCCAAACTCTTTTCTTTCCTTCCTTGCCTACTGCACACACAAAAAAAAGATTAGAAAACATTTCGCTTTGCAGAACTTTTTAAGGGTTAGCAACAAGACGATTGTCTTGTGTGGTTGTCTACACACAAGACCCTTACACCACTTTTGTCAAGTGATTTGTGTATGTAATCTGGGGAAGCTAAGAAGACAAGTTTAAGTGCTGTGAAGAATTCTTTGCTGGGTTACTAGGTTGCTTGTAGTTCACAGAAGACAAATAAAAAGGTTCATAATCAGCAGTCACTTCTAATCCAAGTCTCCCAAACCTAAAACATAGTGTGGGCTGCCAACTCCCACTGTCTTGGCAATCTATTTAGAAAACAGTTAAATTGCTTGTGTAATATGTAAACCTTTGTTTTACCCTGGAGGCATCTACATCAGTTGTCACAACCACGGTGGTCTGTTCGTCATAGCTAGGTAATAAGCAGCCTTGGCCTAGAAATGAGGTATTTTTACATAGATCCTTTTGCTGCCTAGTTTTTTCTTTATAGAAAGATGGAGAAATGAGAGGAGAGCTAAAAGCCAGGGCTGGGGTGGGGGTGGGAAAAATCCTAGAGAGGAAAGGGGACACTAGGAAATAAAAGAAAAATCCCAAACAACTTTCTTTTGTTATTATATGTATGTCAAGAATTGTATACATTAGGCATGCCAAATGCTGTAACAATTAAAACATCATCGTGTGCTTAAATAGAAAGGCATTTTATCTTTATTTTCTGCTAATTTAGCTTGATGAAACTCAATAGGGTCTTAGCATTTGTTTTATCCCACAAGTAGTCTAGGAATTTCTATAATGAAATCAAAGTATCTAAAATTATCAAGATCAAATACTTCAAGTTCACATCCTGATAAGCCAGTGAGCACTTCGTCTGTAGTCTGCTGAGTTATGTACAATGGCGAAAAATGCGACCGAAACTGCCCTAAGGACATCACCTTATCCATGCTATTTCATTAAACAGCACAACATCTCTTAGGGTGAAAAGCTGTAAGTTACTCCTTAGACATGTCAGAGGAGCAAAAAAAAATCTCTAAGACTGCAATTTCTTCACTGGGTTATGCTCCATCATTCTCCTGCCTTTGTTCCCAGAATAGCTTGCGTTACTAGAAATGCATGATACTGTTTGTAGTTTGTATGCTGCATGGATTTGTGTATTTCAAGTTCTAGGCATAAAAGTTTACTTTTAGTAAACATTGCTTATTTCCTGGATTAGAGAAAAACCATTTTCATATGTATGCCATCCGAAGTGGAAACATCCAAACTTTAAGTGTGTGTAAGTAATAAAGTGGGTGCAAATATCCCAGAACTACCAAGTTATTATTCAAATGTCCAAAAAGCCAGCCTTTTCATTTGCATATCACAATATTATTAATTTTAATTTTAACAACAAGAACTATCTCACTGAAGGGTAAGTCTTTATGACTTTATGAATGAGCCCTTTTTTTGGATTATCTTATTATGATGATTTTAATATTGACTCATCTTTCTTCTTACATCCTTATTGAACAGATAGCTCTTGCTTTTCTTATGAGATATTGAAAACAGGGATGTGTAACTAATATTTGATTATAGAAAAACCACTGCACATCTAAACCTCCCTGATGGCTGTAGAAGGAGGCCTAGGGGTGGGATTTAGTTTGTAATTAATTCCTCTTCTGGATATATCCCCCTCTAAAACTGTGAATGCAGATTAAGTACTGCATACCTACTTCACAAATGTTTGCGTTTCACTAGAAGAAGGTTTTGTTGAAAGTAGTTGTTTTGTAGTCTTTAATCAAATCATCGGAAAGACAATATGAGCTGGCTAACAACATGGTTTAAAACTGTGCTGGTTGCTTTTTGGGAATTAAGTGTAGAATTCATGTACTGTAGAGAGACAAATGGAAAAAGAGATTTAAATAAATCCACAAGTGATAGAAAACAGTTGTTTACCTTAGAGATTGACATATCTCACTAATGAATTTGGAGTTGGGGGGGGGCATCAATGACTTTTATTAAAGGGCCAAATATGGAAACAGAACGAGACATCTGAATGACAAGTAAATAAATCAAGAAAGTCATTTCAAAAATGCCCTGAATTTTTCGGGTTATAGGATTTACATTTGTTTAGGTGGTGCTAGTGGTAAAGAACTCTCCCACCAATGCAGGAAACATAAGAGATGCAGGTTTGATCCCTGGGTCAGGAAGATCCCTGGAGGAGGGCACAGCAACTCACTCCAGTATTCATGCCTGGAGAATCCCATGGGCAGAGGAGCCTGGTGGGCTACAGTTCATAGGGTTGCATGGAGTTGGACATGACTGAAGTGACTTAGCACAAACACAATAATTACACATGATTTCACTTTTCTAAACTCAATTTCCAGGTGCAAAGTAGTGTTCTGGGTGGTTTAGAAACAGGACTAATGACTCAAGTCATTTCAGAGAAATACTCACTTTCATAATTATAGTGATGAAAAAATTTAATATACCAAGTAAACATCTTAGGGTATCTCTCAAAACTAGCTTTTAAAATTATATCATATAACACAATTCAGAGATTGGGAAGGAAGGATGTTTGACTCCTGTTGGGATTTTGAAGTATTGGTAGGCTCCCATTTAGCTTGAATTAGCCTGCAGAGGTATGCTGTCCATTTAAAGTATGTTACAAATCATAAGAATGGAGAAGTATGTCGACTGGGCACTGAAGTTTTAACTTTGGACCAGGGTCAGAGGCTATAATGCCAGAACCACTACCAGATTTTCGAGGCTTCCAGACCTTCTGTGGTTGCCTCCACCAGCCTTCATCAGCACATTGCAGCCTGGGGGCCTGAGTGTTGGCCCCTGGCGCCAGGACTGAAAAACTGGCCCAGCTCTCGCAGGCTCATCAGAAAGCCCTTACATCAATGTTGCCATCTTCTTACTCTTTCCCATTCTTTCCCTTCTTTATGTGTAGTTTTACCGAATGAAAACCAAGCACTCCTTCCAGAAATATCAAATTATTGCACTGTTTCTGCTGAGTATCTGGGGAGAATGAACCTCTAGTGATTAATTAGTTCAACCAAGTTGTCTTAAAAGGGAGACAAACACAGTCCCAGATGGCAAATGGAAGATCTGCGGTGCAGGGAGTCACACCTTTCAAAATGACACTGACTTCTAACATCATACTTGTGAAAACTGTTAACCTAATGTCCAAAATGTTTACCCTTGGTGATGTGAGAAAGAGGAATGTGTCCAAATATTCACATTATACATTGTACTTTATTACTAATACCAAATGCTTTATGTGTGTGTCTGCTGCTGGGAGTGACCATCACTGCCTGAACCAAACGGGCAAAATTAGTTTACAACAACACTTAAGAGTTTCCTCTATTTGGATAATGCTTTTTTTTTTTTCCCCCAAGTTCACTGACGAAACTTCAACAGAATATCATTATAGCCTACCATGAGCCCCTTTCTTCCCTGTGCTTGGGCCTCTCAATACCATATCCACTTCTGAACAGCCTCTCACCAAGCACCAAGGGCCCTCAAAATCAGGTACTTGTGTGATTTGAAGATAATGTCCCTATACACTTTGAAACCTTGAGATTAACCCATGTTTCAGGGTGCACCATAAAACCTCCTTTAGGAACTTTTGTTAAGTAGTTAACTACCATTATAATCATCGTCCAGCTCTCAGGAACAGTTTCACAGGGTCAGCAGAAAAGAGACAAAGCCCATAAACAAAGGGTACTGATGACTTTCATGTAGGTACAAAATGAGATCTAGTCCTACAGTTTTGAGATAAACTCTTCCCTGGTGAACACATCAAAGTTTTAACCAAAATGACTACAAATATTCCTCTTTGAAAAAAATGAAGCAGCTGTTGAAAAAGACAGGGAATCATCAAATCATCAGATGATTCTAACAGGAAGTATGTTTTACATTTTTAATAGAAATTGTGGGACATGGCCTTTCATTATAATACTTTAAAGAAAACATTTCAATGTTTTCATATTTCAATGTGGCTAAAGTTAATTTTTTTTCCTGACTTCTGCCTACTTTAAAATTGGCCTTATTATTTTCTATTTGGCAATTGACTTGTGTATTTTAGGAAACAGGACTGGGTTGCACTGAGCTGGAAGCATCATTTCTCAGTTTTGCATAGTTTGCTTAGTGAGCCTTTGGCAAATGACTGGCTTCAAGTTCAGTGAACTATAGAACAGCCCTATGGTATAAAGAAAGCAAGGAAATGTAAAGTAAATAATGCACTCCCTGTTACGGTCTTGTCAAACAAAAGTGCATTTAACACTCATTCAGCAAATATTTACTGAATATCTACTGCATGTTAGGCATTATACTTGGCACCAGGGGTAAGATAATCAACAAGAACCAATTCCTGTTTTCCGGGTGCTTATCTATGGAAGTACGTAACAAAGTTTTCAGTTGTTATTTCCTCTATAACTTCTTTATGATGTTAGTTTGAGATGCAGGCCAGTTAATGCTACATTATTACAAATATGCATGGCCCCAAACCAAGCATTAAAGAGAGTAAATACCTATTCTGGGTAACTTCTGACAAAAAGTTTAATTAGCATATTTTCACTGAGGTTTCTCCACTCTAAAACATGGTTAAAAAAAGAAAAAATCCTTGGTTTTATGACAGATAAATTACATGAAGATTAGGCAGAGTGTCTGCAAATAGTAAAACCATTTTCTAAATTTATCTTATATCTGTTACCCAGAAAAACACGTATGAATGAAGACCTCTGGTAGAATTTTTGTTCTGTTAGTAATGAAGGAGTTTCTAGGAATTAACATAAGAACAGACTGGTGGCACTTAAAAGTCTCTATAAAATATACACTTTTATTAAAAGGCAATTCACACATTTCTTTATTAATTGTCATTAATGTCTATGTTTTAATGGCACATTACCAGGAAAGGAACAAGAGAACTTGGAGGCCAATATGAGCCCCTCCCCGTGCAAGCCTGTGCCTCTTAGATTGGAAGCTTTTGCTATTCAGAAATGACAAACAGGTTTATTTGAGAATTGTTCATTCAAATACAATACCAGGTTACTATTACTGCTGTAAAAAATCAGCATAAACTTAGTGACTCAAAATAATTCAAAGGTATTATCTTAAAATTAGGAAGTCAGAATCCAACACAGGTCTCACTGGGCTAAAGAATTGTGTTTTCGAACCATGGTCCTTTCTAGAAGCTCTTAGAGGAAAAGTCATTTCCTGTTCCAACTTCTAGAAGGCCCCTGGCATTCCTTGGATGATGCTGCCTTCCTTCCATCTTCAAAGTCAATAATAGCAGGGTTGAATTCTCATATCTCATCACTTTGACCTCCTCTGCTGCTGCCCTCTCTACTTTTAAGAATTTGTGATGACACTGAACCCAACCAGATAATTCAGTATAATCTTAATTCCATTGCAACCTCATTTCCCCTTTGCCAGTTAGGATGAGGAAATCTTTGGGGGGAATTTCCCTGGTGGCTCATAAGATAAACAAATGGTAGGAGCCTCAGGTTTGATCCCTAGTTTGAGAAGATCTCCTGGAGAAGGGAATGGCTACCCACTCCAGTATTCTTGCCTGGAGAATTCCATGGACAAAGGAATCTGGCAGGCTACAGTCCATGGGGTTGCAAAGAGTCAGACATAACTGAGTGACTTTTACTCACTAATATCTTTTGGGGAAGGGCATTTTCTGCCTACTACGTGGCTATTTTAATCTGTTTTTTAAAAAGGATCCAAAGCACCAATGACTTGAGCCATCTTGGCTGGTCCCTGAAAGAGAGGACTAATGAAGCTCACCAATACATTCACAAGGAGATATCTAAGGAGAAGGTGCCTGGTGCTGGAGAAGACTCTTGAGAGTCCCTTGGACAACAAAGAGATCAAACCAGTGGGTCATTAAGGAAATCAACCCTGAATACTCTTTGGAAGGACTGATGCTGAAACTGAAACTCCAATATTTTGGTCACCTGATGTGAAGACCCAACTCATTGGGAAAGACCCTGATGCAGGCAAATATTGAAGGCAGGAGGCCAAAGGGATGACAGAGGATGAGATGGCTAGATAGCATACCGATTCAATGGACATGAACTTGAGCAATCTTTGGGAGATAGCGAGAGACAGGGAAGCCTGGCATACTGCAGTTCACAGGTTCACACAAGTTAAGACGCAACTTAGGGACTGAACAAAAACAACAGCAACGACCTAAGGAGAGCACTTTCACGGCAAGCACTGTCTCTGAGCTGTCAGTGTCACAAGAACAACCAACACCTTTCAAAGTGAAGTGAAAGCACTTTTCAGAATGGAGGAGGAGAAAGTGGAGACATATGGGGGCATAAATGAACTCGGTCAAGGACAGAACTCCTGTGTTAATCACAGGATGCAAAGAAGATAAAATCAACGTAGGCAAACCATGTCCAAGCACTAGCGGACTTCAATCTTACTAAAACTTTATTTTGGCTTGCTTATAAGTTTTGAAAAGCACTGTATTCATTTCTCCACAACGCCTGGAAAAGATGAGAGGCATTGCTTTTCAATAGTTCCAAAAGTCTAATTTGGTCTCAGAAGAGGAGTCAATCTCCTGGAGAACCCAGAGGGTTTACGGGAGGGGCTGCATGATGTTATAGCACAGCATGATGTGGGGCTGTTGTATAATACAATGAAAAAAGTACTTGATTTTTGGCCCTGTTTCTTGGCACAGAGCTCTTAAAACCGTTGGAATTCCTGAGTGATAGGAGCATCTTTTGTTCTTCATTAGCCTTACCTGGGAGAAGGAAATGGCACCCCACTCCAGTGTTCTGGCCTGGAGAATCCCAGGGACGGGGGAGCCTGGCGGGCTGCCGTCTGTGGGGTCGCACAGGGTCGGACACGGCTGAAGCAACTGAGCAGCAGCAGCGGCAGGCCTTACCTGAGTTTATGCTAACAAAGTGACTTTGGTACTTCCCCTAGTTCCCATAGGTTCAGGGCTTCCCCGGTGGCTCAGCAGTAAAGAATCCACCTGCAGTGCAGGAGATGTGGGTTCAATCTCTGGGTTAGGAAAATCCCTTGGAGAAGGAAATGACAACCCACTCCAGTGTTCTTCCCTGGGAAATCTCAATGGACAGAGGAGCTGGGCAGGCTACAGTCTGTGGGGTTGCAAAGAGTCAGACACAACAGAACAACTAAACAATAACAATAGATAGTTTCAGGATGGAAACTGGTAGCCAGAGGAGCCAAAAAATGTAATTGGGGGGTTAGAACTTTTAGTCCCACCCACCAACCTCCAGGGAGGGGAGAGGACCTGGAGGTTGAGTTCAATCACCAACGATTATGATTTCATCAATCAATGAAACCTCCATAAACCCTTAAGTGGTGGAGTCTGGAGAGCTTCCAGGGGGGTCAACATATTGACGTTCTAGAGGGTGGTGCACCTGGAGAAGGCATGGGAGCTCTGTGTCCCCCTAACTTCTATATCTTGTCCTACACTCCCTTGTAACTAACTGATCCTGAGTTACAGCTTTTATAACAAACCTGTGGTGAAAAGTGAAAGTATTAGTTGCTCAGTCATGTCTGACTGTTTGCAGCTCTGTAGTCTTATAGCCTGCCAGGCTCCCCTGTTCATGGAATTCTCCAGGCTAGAATACTGGAGTGGGTAGCCATTTCCTTCCCCAGGGGATCTTTCCAACCCAGGGATTAAACTCAGGCCTCCCACACTGAGGAAGATTCTTTAACCATCTGAGCCACTGGGGAAGTCCAACAAACCTGTAATAGTAAGTAAAGCAACTTCCTGAGTTCTGTGGGTTGCTCTGAGTTATTGAGCCTGGGGAGGGCGGGGCTCATGAGAACCCCGGAATATGTAGTCAGCTGGGCAGAAATGTGGGTAGTGTGGGGACCCATTTATAGCTGGTGTCTGTAGGGGAGGCAGTCTTGTGGGATTGAACCCTTAATCTGTGGGGTCTGGGTGAACTCTGGATAGTCAGTGTCAGAAATGAACTGAATTGTTGAACACCCAGTTAGTGCTGGAGAATTGGTTGATGTGAGAACTGCCCCCCTCCCCCTACCAAACCAAAAAAAAAAAAAACCTCTGTTATTTGGTGTCCGAAATTCCAGAAAAAAACCTGAGAGGTTCTTTAGCTCTGGGATATAATGCCTGATGATCTGAGGTGGAGCTGATGTAATAAAAACAGAAATAAAGTGCACAATAAGTGTAATGAACTTGAATTATCCAGAAACCATCTGCCCACCCTGTCCATGGAAAAACTGTCTTCCACAAAACCAGTCCCTGGTGCCCTGAAGGTTGGGGACCACTGCTCTATACCACTCATCCTCTTTCTAGGAAGGAGTTCATGGTCAACTGCATCGAAGAAGTTTAAGTTATACTTGGAATGATTTGGTAGTCTTCCTGTTATACAAATTTTATTTTGGAAATGGACCTTTTTATAAAATATCTTGTGCCATTTTATTACTCACTCTTCCGGCTTTTCTTACTTTCACTGTTCTCTGAGCATGAAACCAGCCACAATATACTGAGGACCTATCACTTATAGCACTAATTCTCCCCTTTTCTTTAAAATTTCCTCTATTTTTCCAGATTCAGCTTTTCTTTTACATAAGTCTGTCTGTAACTTACTCCCTCTGAGTTTCCTGATAATGAATGCTCTTTATGGCACTGTCTCGTCTCCTTAAGGCCTCTGCTATGCTTAATTGTATTTACCCTCTGTTCCAGTGCTTTAAAAAAGTATTTACAGTTTTCAAACGCTGGCAGGACCCATGCTCGCCTAGACCACACTCTGACAAAGAGGTCTGTCCTGCTTCATATGAAGTTGGAGAACAGCTAGGAGATACCCCAGTAAGTCAGAGCTTTTAGGAAGTGTTTTATGGGGTATATAATTTCTGGTATGTAGCAATTAGGCCAAGTCAAATGTACGTTTAGGGTTGTACATTTTATCTTCTGATGGTAGCAAATGCAAAAACAGACGAGAAAAGCACAAATGAGAGGATAAAAGATATTCGAGATGGAGACTAGCTACCTCAAAGTCACAGTACCCTCTTCAACGATTCTCTTCCCCACTCTTTTCAAGCATAAACAAAATAAATCAGTCACACTGGGTTTAAGTAATGACCTGTGTGGAGGCAAGATACCAGAAGTGGTTATTTTCTAGAATTTACAGCTTTCCAGCTGCTTCTTATTCCATGTACTAATATTCTTTTGACATCTTATGCCTATGGGGAAGAAAGTATACACATATTCAGTTATATAGGTCAAAACTGTTACGATCACAATAATTTACATCTGGGTGTACATGATTCATTTTATACTTTATTTTAAACGTTATAAGTTTATTTTAAACTTTAAATTGTGAATGGAACCAACTTGCCATCTGAACTGTGCTATCTGATACAGGATGGCACATTAGAGAGTGGATTGACTTCTTCCTTTTATGCCACCCAGGCAGCAGTTCGTTGCTGTAGAACCTTCAATATATGCTGCCCAAGGAACCCAATATGGTATCAGGGAATGGCTTGGATACTAAGGACTATGTGGCTCAATATATGTCAAGTACTATTCTTAATAATATCTGTCACACTCCAAAGTTCAGTTCTCCAAAACATCTTCTCTAAATGAAAAATAGAAAGCTTCAATAAAACTGAATTGTGTGGAACATCTGTTTGAAATAATGACAAAATACTAAAGCTACAAAAAGTATAAACTCTTTTTAAAAACAGAATCCTAGTATTAAACACTTCTCTGAAGAAGGAAATGTATAGAGATGTTGGCAACACGTTTAGGGAAAGCTCTTATGTTATATGTTTAGGGTACCCGAAAATAAAGTAAGAAAAGTTTTGACAAAAACTACAAGGACACTCATGGAATTAAAAATGAATAGGGAATTTCCTGATTGTCTAGTGGTTAGAACTCTGCACTTTTCACTGCCGGGGTCCCAGGCTCAGACCTGGTAGAGAACTCAGATCCCACAAGCAGAGAGGTGTGGCCAGAACAAAACCAAAAACAAACAAAATGAATAAAAATGATCATCAGAAAAGATTGTAACTACATTAAACTCTTCTACAGGTTTAATTCTTGTTGGGCCTTAGATTCTTAAAAGTACACATTTCCTGTATAACATAGGATATTCAAATATATTATATATATATTAATATATAACTGAATCACTGCTGTATATGTGAAACAAGCATAACATTGTGAATCAACTACACTTCAAATAAATAAAAATTTAAAAAGCACATTTCTAGGTTGAATTGAAAATGAATAAAATATGGGCAGCTACATTTTTGGACATAGCAAAATATCAGATATGTAAATTAGGAACTAGACCAATTCTCCACTAGACTGTAAGGTTCTTAAAGGCAGGGGCCTCATCTTGGTATTTCTAGTGTCTTACAAAGTCATATAAAGTGTCTCACAGTGGAAGCCTTGTCATAAATGGTAGCATGCGCTGAGCACTTACTATGCACCAGAGACCATGCTGAGTAATTTGTAAGCATTATCTTGATAAAACTTGATAAAAACTCTAAAGTTTAATACTATTTTATTATTGTCTTTACTTTACGGATAGAGGCACAGAGACAGAGAGGATTCGAACTTGGCCCAAATGTACAACTACGAGAGACAAAAGAGAGATTACCTGGCTGGAGGAGAAATAATGTAAACTGTTATGTTCCACCACCTCACCAAATAGTCCCTAAGTGAAGACATGAACCAACACAAAATAGATTGTATTCCCTCATCAGCATCCACTGTTCATGGACTGAGGCAGTACTGAAACAGTCTTACCTAAGTTTACAAAGCTCTGCAGGAGAAGGAAATGAAGCTTATATATCAGTTATTTGAAAACAAAGGTTAACTTAGGTGTTAGGGCAATGCACTGATAAACTATCTGGAAAAAAAAAATCCTGAATTTGTGTCTCTTTCTGCGGTGTACATACTCTCAGCATGGCCCATTTTAGACTGGCAACTTGATGTCTCTGACTGCGGTGTATGAACAGTGCAGTTAGCTCTGGCAAACCAGGGCCACCACTGCAGAATATTTCTATTCTTCTTCAGGACTCTGTTACTAGCATTCTTTCTCCCCACGAGTATTGTGCTCTTATCTTTCATTCCCTGCTTTACAGTTTTATCAAACTTATTCCTTTCAAAGAGAAGTACCCAAATCATTTAGTAAATTGAACAGGGGTTCAAAATACTAAGTGAAACATTAATTAAAGATGATATGTTTAGATGAAACAACACATTAAAAACTAGTCTGGTCCAGTGGCTAAGACTCCTTGCTTCCAATGCAGGGACCAAGGGTTCAACTCTTGCTTGAGGAACTAAGATGCAACACATGGCCTGGTGTAGCCAAAAAACAAAGTAAAACCAAAAAACTAGTCTACAGCAAGAAAGCAGAGTAGATCGCTCAACGATCCTTTCAAGGAGTTTATTTGGTTATTTAATGGGCAAGAAAGGCAAATTAAAACACCTTGGCAAAGATCTCTCCTCCTGCTCATAAAGTTGCTCAGATAATAAAAGAAGACAATAAATGAAAAATCATTTTCCATTTAAATGGAAGATATAGCTATTACATTGAACAGTGAGGTAAGAACCATCTTCAAATTCAATCAATCCACAAAACACTAAGATTTTGGAAGGGGATGTGATTTTGAAGCAGAGAATGTGTAGCCCTACATTTGAATCAGATAAGGAATGCATCTAAATTATGTAGCGGAAGTATTATCTTGCTGGCTACCATCCAAAGAACTTTCGGACTTCAGAAAATTGCAGGCATGGAAAGGCACATCGATACTTATATTTAGCACCAGGCTTACCACATACTTTTGATAAAGATCTGTCTATATTTCTTCAGAAGCTGTAGATGGCATGTGTTAACAGTGGCTTATTAATAAATGATTTGCAAAACTTGAGGTAATCTGAATTTTTATCCTAGCATTGAAACATACATACCTGGCTACTGCTATTGCAGGAATTTTATTTTTTGTTTTCAGTTAAATATATATATATATATACACACACACATATACTCAGTTAAATATATATATATACAAACATTTTATATATATATATTCTTTATAGTAGTCTCTAAAGTTAAAGTGATCTCTGTAGTAAACAAAGAAGAATGGGAGAAACAAATTAACCCCAACATTTGTGTTTACTAATAATATACATGGCAAGTCACAATATTTTCTCCTCTCTATAGACAAACTCTGTAAAAATGCACTTTCCAGATTTATGATAGAAAAATATGCCTTCTTGGTATTGGCAAACAGCTGGGGAAATTACCTCAGAGCAGTATTGACTGACATAACAGATATTTAAATAAAAATTTTAAAAAATACCGAAATTTAGATTCAAATTTGAATATCAGGTTATGAACTAAGAAAGAATTTTAAATTATTCAGTGTGTGAGAGTATGTACATACATTAAAATACACATCTCCCCAAAGATTAGGTGATGCTATGGAATAAAGGAAATATTTGTTTATGATGGGGAGTTTCAATTTTTACTTCCCTTACTCTCTCAAATATTTCCTTTTCAGGATCATTCTTTTTTTTTAGGATCATTCTTAAAGTGTAAATTTTTTAAAAATTATTAAATTGATAAATATTTGGCAAACCTTGTTAGAAGAGCAAATAATTCCTTTGGAAGATGATTTAGAAAACACCTTAACGCTTTCAAACCACAAGACTGTATTTTATTTAATGGGCAAGAAGTGTTCTATTATTTGGCAGCTTGGAAATCTCTTTCTTAGAATGTCTTGGTCTGTCATAAAGAAAAGAAATTTTTCACAATTTATTAATAAAGGTCTAACAGAATTAAGGATTATTAACTTTTATAATTAAAGTAAAAATTTTAATGAAATTATTAGAAATATTTTTATATTGAAAGCTAAAGAAATAAAATAGACTCTTATGATTTCATTTTCCATCTTTAAAGCTAACATTTTTGTGGCATAAAATCTGACCATTTTATTTTAAACATTAAATCCAAGGATATAAATCAAGTTTTCTCGATATTTTATACCTTTTTATCTGAAAAATTTTTTTTCTTCTGTCAGAAAATGGAAGATTCAGGGACTTTTCAATGAAAGAAAAAATAATTTCACAATACTAAGTATTAATGCTTCACTCCAGCTAAGGGTACAAAATATTAAGTGAATTTGACCTCTTGCTTTTATAAAGTTTGTTTTTTATGACGTGTGGCTAATGTGGTGGTCATGCAGCTAAAAGCATTATCTTCACATCATTATATAGAAATACAACACTAGGATACTTGAGTTTCCTAGTCATGTTTCACTGCTCTTTGCCATTATATATTTCCCATTGTTACTCTAAAGAAGAACTCAAATTGACTTATATGAGAACAAACATTAAACAATTAAGTAAGATTACTGCTTTGAAAAGAAACCTTGAAAAAAACCCCAACAGTTTAGACCACCAAGGAACACTAATAAATTTAAGAAAATATGAAGTTTTCTCTATGTGACTTCTCTTGAAAAGTTATGCAACAGATTGCTTCAACTTCAAGGTCATATAAAAGTTATGGTACTTTTTGAAATTAATTTCTGAGAAGAGCTTGTATTTACAAGATTTAGATGTCAATTAAACTTGAAATTTACAAAGATAGCAAAATGGAATTCTATTTTCATTAATCACTATTTTACAAAATGATCAAATGTAGAATTCTAACACTAAAGAGTGATCACTCCAAATCTTCATTTTTACATAAAAAAAATCATTCTTATTCCAAAATACCATTAGTTACAAATCAGCATTTAGTAAACAAACATTAGCTATGCCTCAGCTATCCAAATCAAGCAACAAGTTTTGAAATTTAATATATTACATGCCTACACTAATTCTGAATAATAGTAATTAACATACATTATTTCTGGAAAGACGCACTTGAATATTAAATTATATAACAATTTACAATGCAAAACTTGCCACTCCATATTTTCTATAATTAGGAAAGTATGATACTATGGCATTAGGACAGAATAAATGTGGGGACTGTATCTTATAGGTATCTGAAAATATGAAGTCCAAATTAAAGATATGTAAGTAATTATAAAATCAGAATAGAATTTATGAAGACTAAAAGGAAGGCTTGGATTTCTTAAGTTCAAAAAAGTAAACAATCTGAGTGCACATAACTTGCTTCAAATACATGAAAATTTACTTTAAGGAGGACAGGGTTTGGCTCCTCACCTTTTCCATTAAGTTTCACTAGTAGGACAGTTTTCAGTGTAAACGAAACTATTCCTTTTGGACCCAAAGGCAGAATTTGAGGAAACTTCTGACATTCATATTGCCTGAAATTGTGTTCTTAGTGAACTGAAGGAAGAGCCAAACAGAGAAGGACAGGAACAGAGTTTTTTAATGTTTATAATTCAACATTTGTATCAATGGGGACAGAACCATCCCATTTTCATTCATAGAATCACCATGCAGTCAAGTTCCCGATTCTCGCTCATAGGGCAAAGGAAGTGTTTATAAAGGCTGCTCTTCCTGACCAGTCCCGACCTCCTCATCATTTATCCTCGCGGTCCCCATTTATCCTCCCTCACTGCACAGCTCTGCTTTCAGATTCCAGCACTCCATTCAGTTATTATAGGGGCAAATATGGGGAGCCAGTTGCTCCCAGGTCATTAGGCATCAAATTCCTGTTCATTCCTGTCAGGAGGATGGGCTCAGAGCTTTAGACTGTCTAGATTTGCAACTTGTTAGCTTTTTGACATGAGAAAGTGACTTAGCTTCTCCCTTCTTTGTTGAATCACCTTTCAAACAGGAACCTTTCCTATCTCAAAGGTTGTTGGGAGGTAGGTAACAAAAGGAGCAGAGTGGACCCTGACCCAGGGCTGAAGCTCAGCAGAAGTCGGTCATTGTTACTAGGCACCAAGGCTGGGCTATTGTATTCTAGTTGGGGAAACAGACTTAGACAAGTAAGCATACAAACAAATGCATAATTAAATACTAGAGGGGACTAAAAAGAAAAGAATAGGGTGTTATGGGAATGCATATCATAGGGAATCCAATTTAGACTAGGGGATCAGGGAAGGCCTCCCAGAAGACTTTCAAGCTGAGACTTCAAGAGCCAGACAATGAAGGGGAAGAAAATTCCAAAGAAAGAAAGAATAGCATCTCCCAGAGAGACACTTTATTAATATTAGGAAAGGAGAAATGTAACGAAAAAGCACAAAAGTACACACACTCTCCCATTCTTGCTCTCTGATTACAGAGAGTTTGAGGGATTTGAGGGCAGAGATGAATAGAGAGAAATAAATGTGGGTCTTTAAGATGAGAGCTGGGTTTGAATCCTGGCTTAGTGACCTACAGGCTATTTGACTGCAGAAGTAATTTAACACACTTGAACATCAAGGTTTTTTAAAAAATGACTTATAACTTTTACTTCATTAGGTTTCTTTTTTAATGAAAAATATACACCAAAAAAATTTTAAGTTACTAACACACAACTGATCCATATTAGCTGCTCACTAATCAGCCTTCTTTTCTTCCTCATGGTGGAGGGCAGAGGGATGGGCTTGTAGTAGTTCATGCACCTGAGAGTAGACAGCAAGGATGTCTACTGAAGTATAAGAAAGGGTTGAGCATTCAGGATTATATCCTGGGATGAATAATCACTTATTCATTCATCAATTATTCTGATAGAACTATAACCTCAAACCAAAATGCCACTCTGAAATGTCTAAGATTTTCTTAAAAGAAATGATAATTCAATTATTCTTCCTAAGCACTTAAATTATTTTTTTTTCATTTTGATATACCTTTTCTATCTTGATCGTTTCAAGTGAAAAACTATAGTTGTATAAAATGTTCATTTCTCATATGATGGCATGTGTGACAAGGTGACTTTCAGGGTGAGGACCCAGAAAGGGCAATGCTGATGGCATTTGGTTTTCTTGTGTGTGGCATTTGCAGTAAATCTGCTTATTTTACTGTATGTTTGTAATTATGTGAAATCAAATAAAGGAATCCATTTTAAAAGACCATCTTATATGGGAAATCTAAATATACATACTTATTTTTGTATTTATATATAATACATGAGTATAAAAATATAAACAAACACATTAGCAAAAACTACATAGGTGCTGCAAGAATCATCATATGTTAAAAAACCAAATTTCCAGAAGCAGCAGTTTATCAGATGAATTATGGACATCAGTTCAGTTCAGTCGCTCAGTCGTGTCCAACTCTTTGTGACCCCATGAACCACAGCACACCAGGTCTCCCTGTCTATCACCAACTCCCAGAGTCCAACCAAACCCATGACCATCGAGTTGGTGATGCCATCCAGCCATCTCATCCTCTGTCTTCCCCTTCTCCTCCTGCCTCCAATCCTTCCCAGCATCAGAGTCTTTTCCAATGAGTCAGCTCTTCACGTCAGGTGGCCAAAGTATTGGAGCTTCAGCTTCAACATCAGTCCTTCCAATGAACATCCAGGACTGATCTCTTTTAGGATGGACTGGTTGGATCTCCTTGCAGTTCGAGTGTCTCTCAAGAGTCTTCTCCAACATCACAGTTCAAAAGACTTAATTCTTCGGTGCTCAGCCTTTTTCAGTGTCCAACTCTCACACCCATACATGACTACTGGAAAAACCATAGCTTTGACTAGACGGATCTTTGTTGACCAAGTAATGTCTCTGCTTTTCAATATGCTATCCAGGTTGGCCATAACTTTCCTTCCAAGGAGTAGGCGTCTTTTGATTTCATGGCTGCAGTCACCATCTGCAGTGATTTTGGAGCCCCACCCCAAAATAAAGTTTGACACTTTTCCCACTGTTTCCCCATCTATTTCCCATGAAGTGATGGGACCAGATGCCATGATCTTAGTTTTCTGAATGTTGAGCCTTAAGCCAACTTTTTCACTCTCCTCTTTCACTTTCATCAAGAGGCTCTTTAGTTCCTCTTCACTTTCTGCCATAACAGTGGTGTCATCTGCATATCTGAGGTTATTGATATTTCTCCTGGCAATCCTGATTCCAGCTTGTGCTTCTTCCAGCCCAGAGTTTCTCATGATGTACTCTGCATATAAGTTAAATAAGCAGGGTGACAATATACAGCCTTGATGTACTCCTTTTCCTATTTGGAACCAATCTGTTGTTCCATGTCCAGTTCTAACTGTTGCTTGCTGACCTGCATACAGATTTCTCAAGAGACAGGTCAGGTGGTCTGGTATTCCTATCTCTTTCAGAATTTTCTACAGTTTATTGTGATCCACACAGTCAAAGACTTTGGCATAGTCAATAAAACAGAAGTAGATATTTTTCTGGAACTCTCTTGCCTTTTAGATAATCCAGCAGATGCTGGCAATTTGATTATGGACATAAATATCAGCAAAATCCACAAACTGCCTTGTTCTGCTGCTGCTGCTGCTGCTGCTAAGTTGCTTCAGTCGTGTCCGACTCTACGCGACCCCATAGACGGCAGCCCACCAGGCTCCACTGCCCCTGGGATTCTCCAGGCAAGAACACTGGAGTGGGTTGCCATTTCCTTCTCCAATGCATGAAAGTGAAAAGTGAAAGGGAAGTCGCTCAGTCATGTCCGACTCTTCACGACCCCATGGACTGCAGCCTATCAGGCTCCTCCGTCCATGGCATTTTCCAGGCAAGAGTACTGGTGTGGAGTGCAATTGCCTTTTCTGTTCCTTGTTATACTCTTTCTTAAATACTTCCAGACACAAAACATACTGCCTTTTATGTTACACCTATAAGTCTGGATACTGGGAATCAGGAAATGTGAAAATAACAATCAAAATTAATATGCTTAATATAAAAACTTCTAAGGTTTTTTCCCTGATACTTATAGCCAAGATGTAAGGCCATGTTGATGTGAATATCAGAAATCCAGGTATCCAAAATCCACATTTTATCACTGTAAAAATGACAAGTGAAGTCATTTCTTTTTTGGTAATCTTTTCATTGTGGATAAACAGAAAACTATTGCAGATACATGTGAGATTGTCTGGAGAACTCTCAAATATACAAGCAGCATTATTTTGTATAATGCACACATGATTGTAGAAAATGTGTAGAAGAAGGGACTAGCCTAAGACAGAACTGCCCTTACTGATGCTAGAATAACTGTGGCATCCATCCACCCCTTGCTGTTGAGCTGGTGAAAACACAGATCAAGCTAAATTTCCTTGGAATCAATTAATTTCCTGATATAAATCTAAACAGAGGTAAGAAAACCATGGACAGGGCAAAGGACACCTTGTTTTTCCTCTTTGGCTATAAGAGATTTTTGTTTCTGTTGACTGTGTCTAATGATAAGAAGAGTCTTCCTCCACTTCCTGGTAAAGAACCTGCCTGCCAATGCAAGAGACTTGGGTTTGATTTCTGGGTCAGGAAGATACCCTGGAGAAGGAAATGGCAACCCATTCTTGCCTGGGAAATTCCATGGACAGAGAAGCTTGGCAGGCTACAGTCCACGGGGTTGCAAGAGAGTTAGACACGACTTGGCGACTAAACAACTGCTTCCTACACACAAGCTTGTCAAAAGCTCATCTGATCATTTAACTTTGCTTCCTTGCAACAATAACAAAACAAAACTTTCTGCCATTACCTAAAAAGTAAGTTCAAGGGATTTGACAGTGAACACAAGACCCTTTAACAGATAGCCTTAGCCTTTTTTTTTCCACCTTCAGCTTCTGCCATGTATCTGGATGCTCCCTAGGTTTTCACATCCTGATGACTTTGCACTTGGCTATTTCCTCTGCTTGTAAGACCATCCCCATCTAGTTGCTGGGAAAGAACTTAGGGATCTTTGAAGACTCCAGCTCCAGCTCTTCTGCAGTCTTCTATGATTCCAAAGAATGCCTGTCTCTTTTCTTCCTAGCACTTTCTACAAATTGCTATGATACCATATCACTATGCTATTATGTTGCATTCATTGTACATACAGCTCTACCTGGCTCAGATGTTTAAGAATGTGCCCGCAGTGTGTGAGGCCCAAGTTCAATCCCTGGTTTGGGAAGATCCCCTGGTTAAGGGAATGGCAATCCACTCCAGTATTCTTGCCTGGAGAATCCTGCAGACAGAGGAGCCTGGCAGGTTACAATCCATGGAGTCACAGAGTCAGACACGACTGAGTGACTAACACCTTCTCTTTGCACCACTTTCCCTACCCATCAATCTTGAATAGAAATCAAGTCTGATTATTTTTGACCATATCCCCACACAAAGTCCAATGGGCTGACACCTAACAGGCACTCACAGAGTTGGTTGCATTGAGTAAGACTTTTAGCTTGATATCACATATTATATATATCTTTGCCCCATGCTCTTCTAAGGCTCAATTTATCAAATAAGTCATTTAAAAGGATTGATGTAGAAAAAGTACTAGGGTAAAGCCTCAGGAAAAATAGAAAGTTAACAACTTCCACTTGGTATTAGTAAAAGAAAGGATCATATTGCTAAAATTTACATTGGATGGTTATGAAAAACCTTTTTCTAATTGCAACAAGTAATGGTCTATAAAATATTACTCTAAAATTGTTCTTTGACTTGTAGATTAATCAAAGCACTAGTTCAGACAAAAATACAAGGTAATTATTTCCCATTAAGAGTTAAAAAAAATTGTGTGCTTTATTACCACGTTGTTTTTCATGATGAATGTGTAAAAGAGAACTGATGATAATATAGTGGTCCTAGAATTACTTCCTAGGATTAATGTCACTAGAAAACATCAGGTAAAGTATTAAGGGATAACACTAGACAATTTGTTTTTCTTTATAACTACTGGTCTAGAGCGTTAGGACTTCAGAGCAAAAACACTAATAAAAGTCAGTCATCATTATGATGTCATTCTCATAATTTCCTTAGAAATAAACCAGCAAGTACAAAAAATATTTATAATGTACGACATCATCTATGTGCCTTTCCATTGCTTAAACTTTGAGTTATATTTAGTGAGGTTTCCTGTTTGTTATAAAAAACACCTTCTAGATGAAATAAAATACGTTAATAAAAGCCCTTTGAAGTCAAACTATCTTTGTGAATTGCATGTGTGCAGGAATAGTTTAAATGCTAGGGACTGAGCCAATTGTACGATCTAGTCCATGTTATACAAACATTTTTGAAAAGAAATTTTTGTGACCCTAACTCTTTGGAAGATATTTATCTGTCATTGAAATGGTTTAAATATCTAAAAGCAGCTCCCAAATGATATCTGCCTACTGGTATGGCATGGGCCCTAGATGACATGTGTAACCCACCAAACTTGGAGAAATAAATGCGCCAGTGACATCTGTAGTTTTTGGTGTCTTTACTTTAAACCCATAAAATGTCTATGGCCTTTAACCACATCAAATTTTCAAGTCAGGATGACTTACACAGAATAGGAGACACAGGGGAATTGAGAAGTTTTGTGTATACAAGAAAGAATTCTCAATTCTTCCACTCGTGCATATAACTTCTTAGATGATGCATTTCCTCCTTTCTCCCATTCTGCAAACTCTTTGACTTGGCAGAGTCAATTCATATCTCTGGGCCTGACACAGTCTCTTTGATACTGAACATACTCTACATGACATGTGTCCTTCAGAGTGTGAAATGGACTTGGAGAAACAAAAGAACAAAGGATCCTCAGGTTCTTGAAAAGGGGCATAACCCCGCTCCACAATTCTAGTATTTAGACTCCCCAATTTGTTTTGGCAGAAAAATCAAACTTTCTATCCATCTAAGATAAGGAAAGCCTTATCTCACCACAGGTGTGCCTTTTCCCCAAGACTTGCATGAATAATGCATTTGCATCTGTTGGCTGCATGAGACTTCAAAAAAAAAAAACCTCCAATGAATTCCACAGAAGGACATTCTGTCGAAATCAATATCAAACAACTGGGGCTCTTTTAGCAAGCCACATTTAACTTCCTTCATAATCATACTGTTCCAGGCCAAATCAAGCTTAGCTTCTTTTTCTGCGTCAACAAGCTGTTCCAGAGGTGGAGGATGGTGTCTTCCCTTTGCCCATGTATAGCTCACTGATTCTTAAGCATATTTAATACATTTCCTACTTGTTGGAGACTTAAACAGCCTCTTTGAGGTTGGTAGAAATTAAGTATTAAGTTTATACTAGTTTATAGTCAATGCATCAATGTCTACTCTAAACCAAGTTAAAGTGAAAGTTGTTCAGGTGTGTCTGACTCTTTGTGACCCCATGGCCAGAATACTGGAGTGGGTAGCCTTCCCTTCTTCAGAGGATCTTCCCAACCCAGGGATGGAACCCAGGTCTGCTGCATTGCAGGCGGATTCTTTACCAGCTGAGCCACAAAGGAAGCCCACTCTAAACCAAAGCTAAGTAGAAAATGGGTTGCTTAAGAACTAGATCTGCCAGCTAATACACTCAGTTCCTTGGTTTGTTTGACCAGAGCTTCCCAGGTGGCACTAGTGGTCAAGAATCCGCCTGCCAATACAGGAGATGTAAGAGACACGGCTTCAATCCCTGAATTGGAAAGATCCCTTGGAGAAGGGCATGGCAACCCACTCCAGCATTCTTGCCTTCTCCAGTATTCTTGGGGAATTCTGTAGACAGAGGGACTGTCACAGAGTCAGACATGACTTAAGTGGGGACTTACTGGGTCATACTTTAAGGTGAGCGGCAGCTCTTCTCCTCCACTTCAGAGCACTCTACTTGGATAAAAGCTATCTTTATTGCAACATAGCTTCCCTGGGCAGGACACATGAAGAGAATATTATTAGGATATCCAAGGACTTACTGCATGGACCCAAGCAGGATTGCCTGCTACGTGATTCAGTCAAAACCAAGGAATAATAAGAGAACTGGCCGGATAGAACAATCCCTAGAGTGACAAAGCTGTGGTTTATTACCAAAGAGCAAATCACCCTTGTCCTGAAGATGTGGTCACTTCTCTTAAGCCAATCGGTCATGGAGCCTAAGAGATAAAGAGTGATGCTATGAACAGGAATGATTTGGAAAGAAATCCAGGCTAAGTATCTTTCTCTTCAGTGTTTACGTTTTCATACATTTTCTGAGAAACTTTTTGCCCTTGTGCCTGTGGAGGCCAGCCTAAGGTTTTCCTGGGAAGTTCTGACAACTAGGGCATGTTGCTTTGCTGACTGCCATGGCCTTAGGCTGAGCCAGGAAACAGCCAATTAGCTTCCACTCCCATTCCTTCGACCCCTTCTTTCCACTCAGAAAGTCATTCATGTCTTTACTAACCTTTTAATAGTCTATACGAAGTCATTACCTTAACAGCTAAAGTTATTATTAAAAATTTCATTTCTGAATACAATTTAAGATGGATAAGCAGAGAGCAAAAGTCTCCCTGGTAACTACTTTTAGGAACATTTTCTATTTTCTCTTTGTTTTCAATATTTCCAACACATCTTTAATCCTCCATTTCTTCCCCCATCCTAACTCTGATAGCCTCTTTAATCCTCCTCAAACACTACTCTTTTGAAAGAGAATGACTTAATATACTCAGATTCACAAGATAACAAAATGTATATTAATCAGCCCTTTTCCTTGAATAAGTTTTATGGTGTTTCTACTGATTCTTTTCTTTTTGACTTCACAGCATTTCCCCAAAGACTCATTTCCTGGCTCTGGAAAAATTCCTTTTCTTTGAGCTCAGTGTCATAATAGTACTTCTCAGAGCCTCCAGGGAGGATACCGAACTTAATTATATTACGGCTGCTGTAATTTGGTGGCTTAGCCACACTTATTCCTTAACCAATTCATATGCTACCGAAGGCGAAACCAAGAGTAACCTCTCTTTATGCTTCAGCAACAAGCTGTTCCAAGAAAACCGTTGTTTATAGTATTGAGAAACTGTTCCTCCAAGCCACATCCCAGTGTAATGTTCAGCTGGCAAAAAAGAAGGTTGTATGTTGTTCGACAGGGAAATCTGCCTCATTCGACCACCCAAGAGGGCAGCAAAAATAAGTTACCTAGTAAAGGTGGTCTTTTATACAGAGGTCAGACAGAACGTTACTGGAAACTTGGGTGGACTGGAAAGTCCTGGCTTAATATAGTGAAATGCATAATTTACCATGTGCGCAAATGTTACTGTATAAGTAAAGCTTATTGTAAGATCAATGCATGCTCCTTTACGCTCTTTAAAAAAAGTGATTAAAAAGGAATAAAAATGAATCAAAAAAGCATGTGCAAGACATTGCTTCCAAATCTTGGACACAATCCTTGATCAGCCCCCTTCTTACTCCTGGATTTGTTGTTAATATTTTTATTTTTTAATTGAAGGATAATTGCTTTACAGAATTTTGTTTTCTGTCAAACCTCAACATGAATCAGCCATAGGGATACATACATCCCCTCCTTTTTGAACCTCCCTCCAATCTCCTGCTCCATCCCACCCCTCTAGGTTGATACAGAGCCCCTGTTTGAGTTTCCTGAGACATACAGCAAATTCCCATTGGCTATCTATTTTACACATGGTAATGTAAGTTTCCATGTTACTCTCTCCATACATCTCAACCTCTCCTTTCCTCATGTCCATAAGTTTATTGTCTATGTCTGTTTCTCCATGGATTACTTCTTTTTTTCTCTTCTTTTGTTGGCCATTGTCTAGAGTGACAGCTATCTGCTTTTCTTGATGGTTGAAAGGAAGAGAAGCTATTATGAAGGCAGGAGTGAAAAGGAAAAAAGCTTGGTCGTCATGTTGCTTATATCAGGCACAAAATATCAAGTTCAAGTTAACTGAAATTCCCTCAATTTTTCAAATATTTTTTAGTTATTTTGTTGCCATCATCAAGGTCATTTTAAATGTCTATTTTATGATAATGAGTGAGCTAATGATCAGATACAGTATAATTAAGGAGATTTGGTAGTTTTAAAATTTATAAAACTTAGGGCAACCATATAGCCTGGACATAGTTCTGGTCTATGTTCTAATAAGACTCTCCTTTCACTCACAAAGATATCCCAGCTTGAATGATACATCAAATGGTCATGCTTAATTTAATACATACTTCAAATGTGGAGCATGTACAGAGGAGGAAAAAGGTTTGAAAGTATACTTTTAGAGGAAAATACCAGCTTTGTACCACAAATGGTGTAAAAGTCTGGCATGTGGGAAAATGACATTAGTATAGCCCCTGTCCCTCAGGAAAGAATATGTCAGTGTGATATGGTTACCGCTGCAGTAAAGGATGTAACTCATGAAGTGTTCTTGGTCTATTCTTCACAGTGCAGAAAGTTACAGTTATATCCAGGCACAACTTGGAGCAATTGTGGGTTTGATTCCAGACCACCACAATAAAGCAAAAATCACAAGAAAGCCAGTAACACATTTTTTTTGTTTCCTAGTGCATATAAAAGGTATGTTTACACTATGAAAAAAGTGAAAGTGTGAGTCACTCAGTTGTGTCTGACTCTTTGTGACCTTGTGGACTGTAATCCACCAGGCTCCTCTGTCCATGAAATTCTCCAGGCATGGATACTGGAATGGGTAGCCATTCCCTTCTCCAGGTGATTTTCCTGACCCCGGGATTGAACCCAGGTCTCCGGCATTGCAGGCAGATTCTTTACCATCTAAACCATTGGAGTCTATTAAGTATGCAATAGCATTCTGTCTAAAAAAATAAGGTAAGATACCTTAATGTTAAAATATTTTATTGCTAAAGAATGCTAACCATCATCTGAACCTTCAGTGAGCAGTAGTAGTCACATCAAAGATCACTGATCACTGTAACAGATATAATCACAATGAAAAAGTGGGAAATATTTTGAGAATTACCAAATGTGACAGAGATGAAGTGAGCAAATCTGTTGCAAAAATGGGGCTAAGAGACCCGTTCCAAGCAGGGGTGCCACAAACCTTCAATATGTAAAACACACAGTGTCTGTGAAGTACAATAAAGTAAAGTGCATAGAACGAGGTGTGCCTGTATAGGCAATGTGACACTGTTAGTGGTAGAAAGTATATCCAGGGAGTCAAGACCACGGGTTGGGGTTTGACGTATATACACCAGACCGAGATGTGCCAAAGACTAATGGAAATCCTACCTAAGTCATTTAGAGTAGAAAAGTTACAGAATGCAATCAAAAGCACCTATACTATGTTCTTCCCCAGTAGTTCTAAAATACAGAACTATCAAAAATAGCTTGTAATGATGTCTAAAAAAATTCAAAACCCTGGAAATACAAATTGTAAAAAAAATTAGGATCCTATGAGTACTGAATTTTGCAACAACTTGGATGAATCAAAGAAGAAATCTCAAAAAGTTATGTATTAGATGTTCGAACATTTCAAAAAAGCAAAGTCACACTGTTAGAAATAGATCAGCGAGTAACAGGATCTAGGGGCAGTGGGGAGGGGGAAGGATGTGCATTCAGGGAGATAGAATGAGGAGGGTTTTTTGGGGGCTGATGGAACTGTTCCGTATCATGATTCTGGTGCCAATTACATAAATTTGTACATATGTTATAGCACATAAAATTTGACTATAAATTAATTTTAAATAAAAATCAGAAAAAAAATCTCAAAAATTAAAATTTGAGATAAGATTAAAAATATGCATTTAGAGAGAATTCCTTGGTGGCCCGTGGTCAAGACTCTGTGCTTTCAATACAGGGATCACAGGTTTGATCCCTGGTTGGGGAACTCCCACAGGCATGGTCAAATTAAAAAAAAAAAAAGGGCATTTAGAGAAACATGCTCACTTTTTCAAGATATCGCTCGTTTTGTTAAAACATCATTGTGTAAAGGAGTCTAGTGTTTTCAAAGATTAAAAGCAACTTAAGTTCTAACAGAGGAGTATATTGAGAATAATTAATTGACCACCTAAATCTGGGGTCAGCCAACTTTCTCTTAATGGTCAAATAGTAAATATTTAAACCTTTGAGGGCTATATAGTCTCTTTATGGCAATTATTCATCTGTTGCTGTAGCACAAAGGTAGCCATGGATATTATGTAAAGAAATGGTTTGGCTATGGTCCCATAAAACTTTATTTATAAAAACAGGCAGAGGGCCAGATTTGGTCTGTAGTTTGCCAACCTCTAATTTAAGTTATCACCATATAGTGTGTCTTAAGAATACTTTACTCTGGCTAATCACCTACATAATATCCAAATATGCAGAAGTAGTTGGTATAATCTTTTTTACATGCTTTAAATTCAATTATTTAAGTATAATCTTTTTTTTTTTTTTTCTTAATTTTTGGCTACACCCAAAGGTATGTGCAACCTTCCCTACCAGGGACTGAACCTATTTCCCCTGCATTGGAAAGTGGAGTCCTAACCTCTGGGTTGCTAGAGAAATCTCCATAATCTTAAAATTCAATTTTCAAGCACAAATCATTATAACCAGAGTGGCCTTTTGTTAGTTCTTTTACATTAATAAAATAAAAAGAAAATGATGTAATTAGCTCCTGTTTTTGAACCATGGATCAACTTTTATACTCAAATGCCTTGTAAATATATCATCTTTATTTCTTCTACAAAAATGAAGAATAAGGTAAATAGCACTTGCTCTCATCACTTATAGTGAGGGTCAAGATTGAGAAAATACTTTCTCTGTTCCATCTGATCCGAGGTTCTTTATTTTAAAAAGTTAGTGAGAAATATTGGATCTCATCATTGATATGCATATTATATGCATACAGGAACATAAAATCCTACAATCTGACAATGGCACATTACTGCTCTAATGGGGGTCGTTATTACAAGACCAGAGGTTTGTTTTCAGTGTCTAAACTCTCTCAGGTTCTGCCTTTCATTTTCTCTCTCTCAAACTATCTATTCCTTCTTCTCTGAATCCAAATATTCTCATTTTCTCACTACCAAAATGTGCATTTAAAGAGCTGAAATTTGTTCCCACTAAATCTAAAAGAATGGTAAGGATAAGAGTCAGCTTTCTCAGAGATATCAGAATTTTAACAAAAATCAAGCTGGTAAAAATTTGGTTGATAACCTTTAAAAAAATATTTCACATATCCTTGCTTTTGGAAATACAATTATAGTATCTTTTTATTATCTTAGTGTTATCCTTTAAAAAAATGATCTCTACATTTTGGTTTTGCATACTGAGATTGTTTTCCTCAAGATAACTCTAATTATCAACAACACTAATGTTGCCTTTCCATGTCTCTCTTCCCTTACGAAATTCCATTTAATTTAAATATCACTGACTTTTCTATTTTTTTGGTCACAATTCCACCGCAGGCAGAACCTCCCTGACCAGGGATCGAACCCGCAACTCCTGCAGTGGAAGTGTGGAGTCTTAAACACAGGACTACCAATGAAGCCAATATATCATTGAGGAGAGAATACAATTCTCTTTTTACACTTTGATATTGAGGGATGTTTCAAGGGATCAATCTAATCCAAGGTGAATAGGTTGACAACAAGGAGTGCCACATAGAACTTCCCTTTGTGTTCACAGAGAAACACCTGAACAAGGCACGGTGTCCTCACCCTGACAAGAAGTCCAGCCTTCAGGGAGTGAATGAAGCCGTTTCTTGGGAAGGAAATGGCAGCCCACTCCAGCATTCTTGCCTGGAAATGCTGATGGACAGAGAAGCCTGGTGGGCTAGTCCATGGGGTCGCCAGAGTCGGACGTGACTTAGGAACTTAACAGCAACAAGTCTTTTCTGTCCTGCAAACGTGCTGCTCTCGTACCCTGCTCTCAGTTTCTACTTCTTGGTAAATCAGCCTCTAGGGTGCCCTGTGTGTCCTCTGTATTTCTAATCCACTGTTCATTGTCACTCAGAAACTTGAACATTCTGGGAACTAACAGCAAAACATCAGCTCCAGTAACTAATGAAAATTAACTTTATATATAATTCAATGTCAGAGTAGCTCCATGTGGCTGCTGCTGCTGCTGCTCAGTCGCTTCAGTTGTGTCTGACTCTGTGCAACCCCAAAGAAGGCAACCCACCAGGCTCCCCGTCCGTGGGATTCTCCAGGCAAGAACACTGGAGTGGGTTGCCATTGCCTTCTCCAATGCGTGAAAGTGAAAAGTGAGAGTGAAGTCGCTCAGTCGTGTCTGACTTGTAGCGACCCCATGGACCGCAGCCCACCAGGCTCCTCCGTCCATGGCATTTTCCAGGCAAGAGTACTGGAGTGGGGTGCCATTGCCTTCTCCACCATGTGGCTAACCAACCTCATACAAATGATTTCGTTTCTCCAGTTTCTTGTGTCCTCAGCTGTGGAATGGAAGAGCTGGACTGAATGAATCCAAAGCTTCCTTGGACTGCTGAAAGTTTTATGATTTTATGACTGCAGCACATAGCCCTCAGTGAGAGCTATTTTCTTGGAAACTGAGAAGACATTTCTGCTTATTTTTGCTTTCCCAGCTCTGTCAAACTCACTACCAGACATACGAGATGCTAAACACAGTAGTGTGATCTAAGGGATTTCTCCTCTCCTAGGCAATTCTGAAACCCGAAAAGCTTTGATAAGCAAAAGCTTTTTTATAAGTTTAGTGTAAAATTTATTTGCCACCAAACCAGATCTGAACTGTTGGGAAGAAGTTTATACTCTCTCTTTAATCCACTTGTTTGAATACTCAGATTTTTTTCTGCATATACATTAATGTATTTTTTACCGGTGCTATCTCAGATCCCACCAGGGATGTTAGATAAAATGTAAACGTGACTAATACTGACTTAGTATAAATCTGGAAATTTCTGAATTGTGAAACTTATCTAGTTTCAAGGGTTTTATGTAGAGGGTGATGAGGGATGATAAGCCTGATATATTTCTAATGATGACCTGAAATCTACAATATTTCAAATTTTGCATCTAAGAATAAATGGTGCTTGTCATTATTTACATGTTTTTCATGTTACGTTTATGTACATTCTTTGAACATGGTAATTTTCAACATATATCTTTTAAATTATTAATCAAAATTTTCAGTTAAGAAACTAACATAACACTGTAAATTAACTATACTTCAATAAAATAGTCAATTAATAAGAAGTCCTCATTCCCTGTTACAGATAAAAATTTTATGCATTTTAGTATTTTTCAGGTCAATATTGGGAATAATGAGACATTATCATATGAAATAAGTGAACAAGAAAATGGGGAGATATTTGAACCTGCTTCAAAGTCATTCTGGAATGAAAATCCAAGGGCCGTCATTTACTCCATCTTTCTTCTAACATTATAAATGTCTATCTGCATGTTTACAATCAATTCATTGTATTCTATCAACATACAGAGACAAAACTTCTGCACTTTCCCCAGGTCCTCTGGCTCAAATACAAAAAGTCCAATACACATTAGCTCAATGAAAAAGTGAGTCGATGAATGGGTGGATGGTGCACAGACAGCCATCTCCCCTGTGTGGAGCAGAGACATATTATTTTTGCAGATCCACAAAACACAGGGAAGACATTCAGGAAGTCCCTACACAGAGAACTTCGGAAAACAGATACTTCCTCTGAGCTGGTTGGAGGAATTACACAACCTGGTCACCTTCTGGATCAAACAGTAAGTAGCTTTATTATCATCTCTGGTTAAGAGTCCTCTAGCTGGATCCTACCTGAAGCTTCCATGGATGAAAAGTCAGTTTCAAAGAAAAACACCTTCTCATCATTTGACATTATCAAGTGGCAGAACAAAAAGTCTGACAAGGGGTCAGGGTGATGAAATAAAGCAGAGGGATGAATCATTACAACCTTCTCCATGAACAAGTGAAACACTGCTTTTGGAAAAAAATGGATATTACGGGCAACTGTATAATAGACACTAAAGAAAACAAGTTAACTATTTTAGTGAGAGATAGTGAGCACATAGGCATGATTTTAGACAGAGAGAATGAAAAATGTACTATTCCTATTTAAAACTCAGATACATGACATGAACTCAGTTCTTTTCATTAAAAAGAAATGAACTTAACTTTTGAATGCTTATTGCATGTAGTTTGCATTAATTTAAAGAACATGTTTAAACGTGATAAAGGCTTTCAATAAAAACATAAATAACTAAAGGTCTTCCTAATGTTAGAGATAAAAGTACACACATTCTTAGGTAGTCAGAATTTTGCTTTTCAAACTTTCTCTTGCTTTCATTTAAGTGAGTAAACAACAACAGATTTTAATATGCTTATTAAATCTAGCAAAGGCATCCTAACAGTCATGAGAATATTCAAAAAAGTATGAAAAAATGACAATATTACTCATTAAGTAGTCTACAGCACATCAGTCATATCATTATGACTAAAAAGACAAATTAAAACTTGTCACCCTTGTTTACCAAAATTCATTCAATTGCACAAAATGAGCTTAACATTATTAGAAAGCAAACGTGAACTTTAGAGACATGTGGTGCAGAAATATTCCAAAATTACACACTGCAAAAATACAAAATGTTATCATCTAATGCTTCATATTCTGGATTCAAGCATTTTGAAGACAGTTCTCTACATGGTTCTGGAATTCTTGGAAGCAAACTCTATACTGACTCACTAATAAATATGATTAACAGATGAGACTGAAATAGAAATTTCTGGAAAGCCTTTCAAAATAAGGACAGGACTGTGGCCTGTGTAGATATATTTCTTTTGTGGCCTCAGCTACCTTGTTTTGGAGACAGGACATTATCTGTAATTTAAACTATTAAGTCAGTCTTTTTGACCCCATTGCTTCTAGTGATTTAGTAATGCTTCCTGATGCACCATTTATTGGTACATCAAACATCAAATCAAGGTATCTTGATTCCCATGTCTTAAAAATAAATGTAGGCATAAGTGAGAAACTAGAACTATGTAAACAATAAGAGAATACTGCCTAACTAGGCATATTATACCCATGGAAAGCTCCAGTTGGGCTGCTTTAAAACTTTTGAATGTCCCTGCCACATGACCCAGTGGAAAACCCAGTAATCAGAAGCACGGGAAGGAAGGCAGTCAGGATTGAATATTCAGAGCCTGGACTCTCTAACTTAGAGTAGACTTCTTTGCCCAAAGAGAAGTGTACATCTGTTGTTTTGGCTGCCCAGAATCCACTCCTGCCTCCTCTGCTAACAACACTCTGATTTTCCTTTGGGATATCACCTCTTCCACACTTAGAGTGTGGTGCTTTGGCCTTTGCTGATCTCTGCCCTGGTCCAGGGAAGGGGACATGACCCAAACCAGGCCAATCACGGTAGCACATGACTGGTCCTGGGTGGATGTGGGGCCAGAGACAGGAGCATCATTTAGGGGACTTCTGTTGGAACTCTGTGGGCAAGCAGCTCTTGTTTCCCTGGATTTGCTAAACTGGTAGGATGGGAGCCTGGAACTGCCACAGAAACCTGGTGAAGAATGAAGCTAGCATGGAGGAAAGTCAGGGGTGGATGGGGTGAGGTGAGGGGCTGGGGTGTTGCTATATTTTGATTAAGCCCATTTGATGAAGCCCCTTTGAATTGAGTTTGCTTCCCCTAGGGTCTTCTTTCTCCCATTGGATTCATTTTTCAATTCTTTCTAGATTCAGATCTTAAGCTGCCTTGCCCCCTAGACAAGGAGAAACTCCCAGATGCCCTACAAGGGGAAAGATGGCACTCAGAGCAGCTTGAACAAGGCAGCTGGTTACATGGGAGCCTGCTATATCACTGGGGAATGGCTGGAACTGTCTTTGCTGTCTACTCTAGGAAGAAGCTCAGAATCCCTAACTTGGTCTGGGGATTGTCTCTGGCCTCAGTTTACATGTCCAGCCCCATCTAAATCCTTTCATGATGTTTCCTGTATGAAAGGCTCATCTCTCTTTTTTTTTCCATTTCCTTTAAGAGTCATTCCCCACGGGAGGCAGCATCGTCCTCAGAGGGATGCAGTTCCCTGTTCTGTCCCCTGGGATCTCCCAGACTTGGCCCAGACTTTGGTTATATACGTGCGTGCCTCCTCAGTCCATGGAATTTTCCAGGCAAGGATACTGGAGTGGGTTGTCACTTCCTACTTCAGGTTGTAGCATGTACTATGTCATTTATTCTGTTTCCTCTCTCTCCTTGAGTTTCTCAGATCTCTGTTGCTCTTCCTGCCCACCATCAGACCACTCTGATGGTTTGGTCAGAACACTCTGATTTTCCTTTGGGAAACTATCTGCCACACTCTCGGTCCTGTGTTTTGGGTTGGGGTCCAGAAATGACTCCCGGGATCAGCATCTCTGGCCAGTACCTAACACATATGAATGTGTCTCCTGGTCTATGTTCAATGGTAATTGAATAGCAATAATAAAGCTGTTATGGCTAAAACCATCCCGATACTTGCATGTAGAATTTCTGACAGGAGGAAAACACACACACACGCGCGCGCACACACACACACAAAGACAAAAACACTCAGACCTAGCTCAGTAGGGGCATATATGATGACAAACAAATGCTTTTGGTAGGATTAAAACAAGCATTCAGTCTGAGACCGTGTGAATTAGTGTCGTAATGGGTCGTTTACTGTACTCTAATTATTGCTTCCAAATTCATTTCAAATTTTTAAGTTTGATGGCCATTTTCTCTGATAAACTCTTCTTAGGGTTATCAACAAGTTACATCCACATCCTGCTTGACTGTTACTTTGCTGTTGCTATGCCTCCCACATGTAAAGAGAAACCACTGGGGTGGGGTGGGAGGAAGATGACTTTCGCTACCGAAGTTTTTGGAAGCTATTGCCTCTGTGTCTCCAACGTATTGTCAGCAATTTAGTATTTTCTTCAGCATTTAAAGATTGCTCTCTGTCTGTTGACAACTTCTTTACCACTGAGTTTTTCTCCTGGGTGGCATTAAACTATATTTAAAACTTACATCTTGTTTATATATGCTCTTGAGCCAGAACCTTTGGTTTACAGGAAAGAATTTGCTGATCTCTTTCCTTCCCCACTAGAAAACTACTGAAGTTACACTAATTGCTTCTACAACTGCATACTGCTGGACTCCTCAAAGGGCTGATACCACAGGCAAAGCTTAGACCACTTGGCTTTGCTTATGTTACAATCCGACATATAAATCAGAGAGATTATAGAAATATTCTACATTTAGTCTATGAATTTACATACCTAAACACTGTCTGATTAAAAATTAGGTGTGTAATTTTGGAGGGAAAGCTTATCTTTAGCAATATTTCATTCAGCCACACAGGATTCCATTATATATATGGGTGTATATGTTAATATATACATACATAACTTATATGTATATATAATACACTTCTAAACAATAAAATTGAGCAGTAAAATTACTTTTCTTTAGGAAAGAGTTAAAAATACTCGCCCCTTCAATGTCATATAAAACTAATGGGAAAAGAAAAATTAGACATTCATAGAACTAAAACCTAGACATCTGGGTCTACCTAACTTATGCCCTGATCACTAACAAGAAATTAATGATCACTTTATATTTTATATCCTGTAAAAGAGCGTTACTTTCCAACATTTTCAGTTTAACAAAGCCAAATAAGGATATATATATATATATATATATATATATTTTATCCAAAACTGAGTCTAAATTCCTACATTCAATGATTTTTGATGTAATTATCCCCTTAAAGCTCAATAAAAGCTTTCTCATAATGGGGACAACACAGAGACTGACAAGACTTGTTTTCAATAACTAAATATTTTGTGAAAAAAATGTATTCTGATGCAATATGTTCAATTATCTTTATTGGCTTGTATAAATGTTCAAGTGCCATAATACATTCAAATTAACAAAATTATAGGGATTAACTTTTCTACAATGTTCCCCCAATGTCACCCAGGACAGTCCTAATTTAACTATGAATCCATTTTGAACTCATATATATCTCAACTCATTAAATGTTTGGTATTTAAAAGTAAATTACAGACATAAAAAAGCTTACTGGCATGCTTCATTGGGGAGTTAAGCAACAAATGTGTGGTTAACACTATCTTATGGGCACAGGAGAGGTCTCTCTTTTACTATGATACCCAACAACGTGACTAAATGCCTCCTAGAAATTTAGAATTAGAAATGCAAAGGTTAGATAAAGTTAAAGGTCATCCCCCTACAGGCAAGAGGGGGCCAGCTCCCTACCAAGTTCCTAGCAGACTTGCTTCCCTAGGGCACATCATAAAAGTAATTTACTGACAACTCACCTTACCAGGGGTCATTTGGGGCTTCGAGTCTTCTGGAATTCACTTTTAAGAAGCATGATTAAGTGGGGACAACTATTGGCCCTAAAGTATTTATGCTGAGAACAAATGTCTGTCAGAATTAAATCCTTTGTGTGTGGTGGTTTCAGACTTAAAAAAGATGTGTGCCCTGATGAAAAGCACATATATTCTATTCACCAAATTAAATCTTAGAATGAATATGGTTAATTGATTTATGAGGTTTAAAACAAATACTCCAGAAATCCAAATAGACAACACAGCCTAATAAAATGGAGAATGCATTTACCAGGTTAGTTAAATTCTTTTTCAACGTCCTCTAGTCCAGTTTTGTCTCACACTGGAGGAAAAATGAATTCACATCGTTTCAAAGAAAAATGAAGATGCTGTGGAAACCAAGCCAGGAAAGTTGACTTATTTCAAAATTTTTGTAAGAAAGAGCTATTTCCTGATTAAAACAAATCTCCTGCTTTGAGTGCTTTTGATAATTTTGACATGAAATATTTGGTTTAATATTAGGTAGAGAAGGCTTTTCCACATTAAAAAAAATTATGAAAGGGTAAAATATGTGTGCCTTGCACAAAATTAAAACAGATTATCTGACTCTGTGTGTGGGATACAGTTCTAATCTATACAGTGCGTGGAAATGAAGCTGGTACTTTGAATCGCCTAGCACACATCTCAGTAATAACAGGGATGAGGCATACAATTTCAGGGAACACCCACAATGAAAATTATTCTTTCCAAACAGAGAATTGTTTTGGAATATGTTAGGTTAATTGGCGCAGTGGGATTTCTCTCAAGGAAACACAGAGCACTGAAATCCTGCCATGTGCAAGTAAAATGATCAAGCCTACTCTTGTCCCCTTTTCAGTTTTTCACATCTAGTCTACTCTAAGGAAGTAGGTAAGTGCTAGTTGCTCAGACTCTTTGTGACCCATGGACTGTAGCCCACCAGGCTCCTCTGTCCATGGGATTCTCCAGGCAAGAATACTGGAGTGGGGTGCCATTCTCTTCTCAAGGGGATCTTCCCAACCCAAGGATCAAACTCAGGTTTCCTGCCTTGCAGGCAGATTCTTTAGACACTGAGCCACCAGGGAAAGCCCTCTGTGTACCGTCAGATTCACTTTTGTAGATTCACATGCAGATAGAAAAGGAGACAGTTTTTTGTTGTGGGTTTATTTTGTTTTCACCAGCTTAATTTACAGTAACAAAGACTGATTAGTTAAATGAGGTTCCACTGGCAAAAAGAAAGAAGAAACTCACTGAAGATATCTGCGAATATTCTACTTTGGAGAGTGAATTACAGGTAATTTAGAAGTAAGGTAATCATTTCTTTATGCATTAGGTCATTATTTTACAATTTAAATAGTTTGAAATTCCCTACAACATTGGCATATCTTCCCTATTACTAGGCCAGTCTTGTATTGCATCATTATTTTAATCTTCTCTGACTTAAGAGAGACCCCAGTTCGATTCCTGGGTTGGAAAGATCTGCTGGAGAAGGGATAGGCTACCCACTCCAATATTCTTGGGCTTCCCTTGTGGCTCAGCTGGTAAAGAATCTGCCTGCAATGAGGGAGACCTGGGTTCAATGCCTGGGTTGGGAAGATCCCCTGGAGAAGGGAAAGGCTACCCACTCCAGTATTCTGGCCTAGAGAATTCCATGGACTGTATAGTCTATGGGGTCTCAAAGAGTTGGACATGACTGAGTGATTTTCACTTTCTGACTTAAGAATACCTCGATTTGGCCTGTTACATTCTTAAATCCAATTATAATTATCCTTTTCAAAAATAATCACCTGACCCCCTTCCTTTATTTAATTATGCATCTTTCCCAAGGAAGAACATGTGTGTGAATACACAAATAGTCTCTAAGCTGTGGTCACCATTTTTGTGAATTATTATTTACAACTGGTAATAGAATGAGCCCTCTTCTTCATATTGCCACAATTTATCGATAGTTTCCTGTAATTTGCAACTTTTCACTGGAACCAATTAAATGTCCCGTATTGTTAATGTACTGAGTTTTTAAAAATCCACACTTTAAAACTATCACAAAGAATGTATACATTCAGGAAACACCATGTGTAAAAATACCTACATTTAATAGGGTAAATTTCTAAATATCCTTCCCAGTATTGATGCACTGAAAGTTGGAAATGAAAGGAACCTCAGTTATTACTGATCCTGTCATGTTACAAAGGAAACTCTGAGGCTCAGGTGGTCAGTGACCTGGCCGTGGGCACAAAGTGCTCAGAGCAGCAGCTGGTACCAGGAGTCAGTCTTCTTCTCTGTGACCTCCTCCTACTCCTGCCCTACCTCGCTGACTATCTCTACATGGCTGCTATCAATCTTGTTTAAAAAAGCTTAGGTCAGACTTTGTCCCTCTCTTGTTCAAAATCCTCCAGTGATCCCCCCTTTTATTCACAGTAAAAGCCAAAGACCTTAGGAGAACATGTAAGACTCTGTATTATCCGATGCACACCTTCCACCCCACCAACACCACATGGATGCTCTGTTATCTCATCTGATTACCCTCCTGTTCCATCACTCAGTTCCACACTGTATCCTCCCCAGCACACCAACTGCCCACTTCAAGGTCATGGTTTATCTTTACCGTTGAACCCAGGTTTGAAAACTTAGCCCCTGTTATCCCTACACATTAAAGACATTATACTTTGGTTAACTGAAACCCAAAGTCTCACTTCATGCTGAGTTATGCAGCTTTTTAAAATTTAACTGGAGGGATGGTGACCTTATGAAGGTGAGTGCACCTATTTGTCAGCACGGTAGGGTGTCCAATGGGCTCTGAAATTTGGGAGACACTACTTGTGTTTCTGTATCAGTACAAAGGAAAAAAATCAGAATAAAGTAGAGTAAATCCCATGCTCTCTGAGCCTGGTCAAGGATGGAGTTCCCAACGCCCGAGTCATGCTGAGCACTTTTCTTTACTGTCATTTTCTTGGAAAGTGTTGGGAGACTTGCACTGCTTTCTATTTCCCTGACTTTTAGAATTAGAAAAGATCTACAGTATTATTTAGCCTAGTCCTCTGATTTCAAAGATGAGGATGTAGAGATGCCAGAAGGTTAAGCAGATTGCTCCCAATCATACAACCACTGGGGCTTCCTAGGTGACTCAGTGGTAAAGAATCTGCCTGCCAATTAAGAAGATGGAAGAGATGCAGGTTCGGACCCTGGGTTGGGAAGATCCGGTGGAGAAGGAAATGGCAACCCACTCCAGCATTCTTGCCTGGAGAATCCTCATGGAGAGAGGAGCCTGGCGGTCTACAGTCCATGGAGTCGAAAATAGTCAGACACGACTCAGTGACTAAGCACACAGACACACACAACCACTGGCAAACTCTGTGGACTAGAGTGCCACAGCCACTGAGAGATCAGTGCTCACACATACCCAGCTGCGGTGGGATATTACAGGAAAGTGACAAAGCAGCAATCAAAGATATTGACAATTGGATGCTGTCGCTCAAAGTTTTAATTATTATTTATAAGGGAAGAAGTGTACCTAGTTAGTTAGTCATGCCCATAAGACTTTTTTTGGTTGATTTTCTTTCTTTGTTCTGTTTCTTTCCTTTTATGCAGAAGTTTTATATGTACTGACGTTTAATCAAAGTCAAAATCGTAAAACACATACACACATACAACCGTCCTTGGACAAGGAGACATTGTCTTTAGGTTGCAATTAAGGAACCTGAGCAATTAAGGAACTATGCCAACTATTGGGTAAATCTTTTCTGGAGCTAGCTATTAATACATTGCTGCAAGTCACAAAATCCTAACGAAGATCAGCCCCAGGGTGGTGTGTGTGGAAACCCTGGGCGTAAATACATTATTAATGTCATGGGGTCAACCTGATCTTCCAAACCCCTGGAGATTTAAACAGAAGCTTTAAGAGTGGTACAGGGTAAAACCACAGACTGGGTAAGAGACAGAATGAGCTTTTTCAACCTCAGGTCACAGGCTTGAGCCCAGTCTTGGCTAGTAATTGATAACTTATGACAGATGTTTGGTGACCTGTGTGTGGAAGGAGTCGGTTCAAGTTTTGTTTCCCTTTTCCTGAACAGGTGTGTTCACATCTACCCACAAAGATGATTGCACTGTGAAAATCTCATTCCCAAATCTTTCACAGAAAGGCTAAGAATTTAATGGGAATTAAATCCAGCTATCTTTTTATCCTCTTAAGGGTTAGCACTTTTCTCATTTTTTAAAACCTTAAGCAACTTCCCTTCACTCCACATATCCAGTCTTATCTTTAAGGAACTCTTCCGAATAATTTCAAAGTGTTGGCTAAGGGAAACAGCCTGAGGACAGATGTCATTTTATTCAAGTGTGTGATCCATTTGGATCAAAGGTACTTTAGGATAAGAGACTGGTTTAGGAACAGCTTATTAAAAATTTTTAAAAAGAAAAGAATTTAGTTACTCTTAAAGAGAAAGACAATATTCAATATTTAAATTATTTGTAAGGAACACTTTTCCTCACGAATTCTGTGGCCATATGTGAACCTTCAAGATCCTCTGTCATCATGTTTTATTTTTATATTAGCCTCAATTTATTGGGTTGTTTTATAAGCAGGTTAAATATAATTTCTACTACAAGCAATCATAGAATTAGATCAAATTCACTGATGTTCTCCTTTTCTCTTCTTGTGCTACCACATATATGTATGATAGGGTAGCTAGCACATATTTTTTAGTCTTAAACAAATAATAATCTTTTACAGATTTTCTGTGATTTGAAGTTTAGGCCTATGGAATTGCACAACATTTTTAAATGAGTGAATGGAAGGATTTAAAATTAGTTGTATATAGCATGCCTTGAAAGAGTAAAATGAAAATTCACGAGAAAAAGGAGTCAAATTTTACCTCCTTTTGGATAGTAATTCTCACAAGCCACTGTGACCATATGTATTGTCATCTAGTATCACAAAGTCAAGCTGGGGTAGAAAATGACATGATTTAGAAAAAGATTCTCTCAAGTTTTTCTTATTGTAACACATTACACAATGGGCTCAATAAATAGCATCTCAAAAGATGATTTTAATTTCTAGGCAGTGACCCAGTTTTCAAAATGTCCTCAGTTTTGGCCACTTTGATATTATGATAATTCAACATAACTGCAGACTTTCAGATTTTTTTAAAAAAGCATTAAACTAAATCTCAATTGGTGATTAATATAAATACATTAAAATGAATTATAGTAGTTGATTAAAATATTTACTGTACATAAATGTTATATATTATATAAATAGATCTCTCTATATATCTAGTATATAAATGTAAAGATGAAAGAAGTCTGTTAAAAGCCAAGTGCTACATAAACAAACTCGCCAAGTTGGTCTTAGGTAGGAAGACACAAATCAAAGACCAAACATGCTTACAGATTTAGGAAGCTTTCTATAAAATATTGAGTTGATGAGATAGGACAAGAGCCTCCCTCAACCTGGGATGTGACAAGGAGGTAGCTGTGGTCATTCCATTTATATATTCTTGCACCTGACCTTCAGTGCATTTTGTGATAAATTAAGAGATATTTGTTGTGTTGTTCAATTTTGAAAACTTCCTTTAAACTTTTCTCTTCACTGGCCTCATATTTTACCCATCTGTCTCTCTTAGAAAAACATTTTGTTGAGTAATACACTCTTTGTATCATGACATTACATGTTAATTTCAGAGCAACTCTGCCCAACCACTCCCCTACCAAATCCTGAGATTCTAAATCTGGTGGGCAAAAGTATGTGCCTTCTTAGTTTTCAGCCTCAGTATATTTCCTTTGCAAATCCTACAATTTATTAACTCTGTGGCAGAGTGACACAAACATGTTCCAAAATAAACACACAAAAAGACCTACATTACTGTAATATCCAGGTTGAGAAAAACTACTCTGAAAGCATGGAAATGCTGATGCAAGCTCGCTGCCATACTCAGGGCTCAGCCGCTTTGTGCTTAATCATCATTAGGCTTGTGCTCTGAGGAACCCCAGACCTGGGAGTTTTTGCATATTGAGGGAGGTAGCAAGGCCTTAGGATCCTAATGCCAGAAGGTGATGATGTAAAAATGAAGACATTTTCTTCCTTTAGTTATACATTTCAGTAACATTCTGGGTTTATCATTTTGAATGGAAGAAAACACACACATCAATAAAACTCTTTCCATAGGAGTGCTGTATAATTTTGCTGAAAACACCAACACTATCATAGAATTTCCATGAAGTTCCATCCAATCCCATACTAAGGGGGACTGTAAAATACCACAGAATATGGTTAACAGTGGCCACCGGAGCTTCTGAGTCATTCTGAGGGCTAGCCACCTTTTCCTTACTCTCTTTTCATGTGAGAATAGTAGTTAATATAATATTATAAGAGCTTCCTATTAGTAGATGCCAATAACAGTGCATGCTTACAAAGTAGTGATACTTCAGAGCCATGTGGGATTGAGCACATAAAGAGGTAGGTGCAACCTTTTAGCATCCTTTTTCTACAGGTAAAGAAACCTGTAGAGGTTAAACAACCTGCCCAGAGGCGAACAACCGGCACGTGGTATGAAGGCAGTGACCAGCACCCAAGCCTGTATGCTTGCCATCAGATCTAGGTCCTCAGCCTCCCTGCTGCACGTCTACACCAGCTCTCATCCATCTCTGCTTCTTAAGTGTGCTCCCCAATCTTTCCCTCTGTGCAGCGGCTGCTGATCAAAAGCACAGAGTAGCAGAGCACCATGGTTGAGAGCATGGTGGCCAACAACTGCCTGGAAAATTCGGCTCTGCTACTGGCTAGCAGTGTTCTCATGGACAGTTTGTTTAACTCCTGGGCCTTAATCTCCTCATCTCTGAAATGGGATAATCATCCTTGCCACAGGGGTTACCAGGATTACAGAGGTACTCTATGTAATGGCTTAGCAGAGTAAGTGCTTAAAAGAATAGTGGTTATGATTAGTAAAACATAAGACTAGAGTGGGCTTCCCAGGGGGCCTTAGTGGTAAAGAACCTGCTTGCCAATGCAAGAGATGTAAGAGATGCAGGTTCAATCCCTGGGTCAGGAATATCCCCTGGAAGAGAGCATGGCAACCCACGTCCATGGCAAGTGCAAGGCAAGTATCCTTGCCTGGAACATCTCATGGACAGAGGAGCCTGCCAGACTGGCGTTCACAGGGTCGCAAAGAGTCAGACACGACTGAAGCGACTTAGCACACGCACACACATCCTTGTTAAAAACATGGCCAGCTTGAAGACTATAATACAGGGAAAGTTTGGGGATGCTTGGGATTTCATTTTCGTTAGATGACAGAGCTTCTGGAAAGCCATGCCAACTGATACTGCCAACAGTCATCTTGTTTCTAGTCAGATATGAGAGCTGGTGGCTGCCACATACAGCTAGATGCTTTTGAAAGAGAGCAGTGACCTTCTCTAGGGTTCAGATTTCTTGGCTGCTCACTTGTTTTAAATGACTACCACAGGACCTTTGAGATTGATGGGTTCTATTTCCTTTGCCTTTCAAGTCTTAGATAAATATAAAGACATTCATGTAAAAGCTTTCCTCACCTCAGCTGTGAATTATGGGACCTAAAATGTAGGAGAAGGCAGGTTTTTCTCTGCTTAGCTGGAGGGACCCTGCTCTCTGAAGTTTTGACTTCATTAAAAAAATATGATGCATGCTGGAGAGAACTTTACAGATTAAACCAGTTAACACTGGTGCACACCATATCTATATCCATTTATATTTACTCAAATGTTTTAAAAAGAATTGTGAATGCCAAGGTAAAAAAGTAAGAATACCAGAAATGAAATTAACTTAACCAAACAGAAAATTACATTGAGATTATTTCACATGACCAGGGAATAAAAAAAAAATGATTTCTACATTGGACTTTCATAATAGACTTCAAATGAGATTAGACATTTAAAAATTGAAAACTCTGATTACAGAGTGCAGGGCATTTTGATGCAGGATCAGTAACACTCAGTAAAATAAAGATAGTTGGGTTTAATACCATATCATTACTATCTTGATATAAAAAAATTATGATAGTAAGAATTTTTACTTGCAGATCTACATTTTAATGGTTTGGAACCAGAATTTTAAATTACCCCCAAAAGAAAGTATTTATAAATTTATATCTGAGGGAAGACTCTTTAATGAACTTTCTACCACCTTTAGAATGAATTTATTACTACCACTACATTAATTCTCTTTTAGATAGAATTCAGTAATTCCTAATCCAGTAGTCTGATAGGTCAAAAACTTGAAAAATATCACATATATAAAAAATTCCAGGATGGCAACTCTTCTATTGTAATATTTATCAAATATGTTAAATATATTTTGCTGCTTTCTTTCAACTACACACACACTTTCTTTCAACCTAAAACATGCTTAAAAGCAGAGCTCTAACAATTTTACTGAGGAAGCATTCGATAGGGACCCAGTCACTTATGTGGACCCAGTACACATATGTGTAATGTGCATGAGTGTGCATGTGTGTTCATGCTATGTTTCTGATACCAGTTTTGAACAGGAAATTGCTTCTCAGTGATGCTCTGACTCATTTCACTCAGAAAAAATACACTAGCATTGCATGCACTCCCATAAGATTGCCAGTTGAAGACAGAGGAAAAGGTGAAAGGAAGGGTCTCTGACCAGCTTCAGAGAAGTAGGACATCCATCCCAATGGGCTGATGGGCAACAGATTTCACTAAACCCTCGCTGCTCAGGATCATGCGTGTGACTTACAAGCATGTGACATCAGAGGCTGCCTGGCCAGGTCTCACCCCTGCGCACCCTATGTCCTCCTCCACGATGCTCCCGTGGCTCCCCGACACCTGGGCCACTGTCTCTCAAGAGACCCAATGTCAGTGGGTTCAGTCACCCAGACAATCAGCAGCTTTCACCACATGTCCTCTCCTCTCTTGGTAAAAGGACTGCTTCAAAAAGCATCTTTTGAAATGAGGATCCGAGTAGATAGGGAGGGACAGGAGCCCAGGCATACTTGTTCCAATGATCAACAAGTCTTTAGTTCTGTCTGCTGTGTAATGTTTGGGTGAGGTCTCTTGATCTTCTGACCCCCCTGAGAATTGGGGGAGAGGGCGGTGCGGAGAATGCTGTGTGTTAGTCTCCCTGGGGGCACCCTGCAGCCAACAGGTGTGGGCTTGTCTTCTCTGCTGCATACACACAAAGCTAAGGCTGATTCTTGGTGCTCGGGGCAAGTTTGATTAGATTGGACTAGAGTAACTTCCTGTGTTCCTGCCATTATGTTAACAAGGGCTTTCAGATATAAACAGCAAATTACACTTTATGAAAAGGAATGAGACCATTTTTGGCCAACCAGCTGAATACTAAATTCCCAGTGGAACAAAAACAGGAAAAGGTAATAGGTGAAGTGACGGTCCAATTCAGAGGAATTGTTGAAAAAAATTAATGTCATTTTCTAAGACTTTCTATCAAGAGGCTCACAGGCTGCCAGAGTTAACTAATCCTCTCACTCAAAGTGGACAAATAATATCTGAAGGTCAAATAAGTGACAGAAGATACAGGACAATGGGGGCTTCCCTAGGGGCTCAGTGGTAAAGAATCGCCTGTGAAGCAGGAGACATGGCTTCGATCCCTAGGTAGGGAAGATACCCTGGAGGAGGGCCTGGCAACCCAGTCTGGTATTCTTGCATGAAGAATCCCATGGACAGAGAAGCCTGGTGGGCTACAGTCCATAGGGTCACAAAGAGCTGGACATGATTGAAGTGACTGAGACACACACACACGCACACAGCAATGCTAACTAGAGTCCAACCATTTGCTCCCAGTGGTTACTTCAGAAATATGACTTGGCCATAAGTGGGCAGAGAAAATGTGTCTCATTCCTTATTCAACTGATGCAGGGGCTTGGCTCAGTCTAGACCAGTGCTTTTCAAATTGGCCCCATGTTGAAATCACCAGGAAAATCTTTAAAAGGGCACCAACTGAGTCCCAACTCCAGATATCCTGATTTAATTTGGGCAGTAGAATGTTCTAACATTCCCAGTCATCTCTACTGTGCAGCCATTCTTAAGAACCAGCGGTCTATCATCCCCCCAAACTTCAAATAGATGAGGCTGGGTCTAGTACATCCAGAAGTTCTGACTACAGATTCAGACATAAGATTAATTTAAAGATTTCAAATCACTGTGATCTTGGAATTTCCCTCTCTGGGATAAAACAACATCAACAACCAGGTATATGCTCCTTCTCACTCCCACACTCCACACACAAAATGAAGATTTTAAAGTCTGCTCATCAGTTGGACATTTGAGCCATTTTTCACGGCATCCACATGAATGGTCAGCTTGTACAATGTGCTAATACTAAAAACCTAGCAAACCACCATCTAGTTTTAAAACTATTTTTTACCTATTCCTGGTAATTTTACAAGGCTCAGTCTTCTACGATTTGAGCTGTTGTGAGTGGAATCACCTCTTCCTAAATGAAATAGCAGTTTAAATTCATATGGCATAGAATTTACTCTATTAATCCAACTCCACAACTTCCTAGAGCAAAAAGAAGTCAATGCTTTAGTTGGTGTTTTGCAGTTTTACACATAACTTTTGCTCAGTGAAACTTGATTATGCTCTCAGGATGCTGAAATCTCCTATAATATAGGCAGCATAATCTGGGTGTTAGATACTGGGTTGGCAAAAAGTTCATTTGTGTTTTTCCACAATGGCTCATCAAAAAATCCACACGAATGTTTTGGCCAAACCAATAAAAACCAGATGCCATATTTTTAGCTTTAGTTAAGACCCATTTAGGGAGGTGTTCTCTAAGTTCCCCAAATGACTGATTCTTTGTTGGTGGTATAAGAATCAGGGCTGGCAGATACTTAAGGACATCAACCAAGTCCAGCTCTCTGCTACAAAAAGTCCAGTCCTTAACCAGGTGACAAAAATCCCTGTCAATTCTGAATTAGCAGAAAAGGAATTCCAAATTCCCTTATACCCAGCACTAGCTTTTAGAAACTCTTATAATCAAAAATTCTTCTTTATGTTTAATTTAATATACTCATATTGGTCATTAATTAGTACCATGAGGGGAATCACTGCTGTGGCTTGTCCTGCATTTATTTCAAACCTATCAAGATTGGGTTTTGTATACAGAATTATTATTAACGCTGTGATTAGAATATTTCAGTTAATACTTTGGTCTGTTAAAACAGCTTTATTCCCTCTTAGGACGTTTAAAACCAAAAGAATAGGGAAGTGATATGCATAATAATTTATGAAAATTCCTATTTGCACACATCAAGAAGACTGAAAATTACTGGGAAATGATTATGATACTGTTTTCTTTTCAAAAGTCTCCGAGGTGCGTACCACAAAAACCACTAGTCTAGTCAACTCATGAATGTGTTGGCATCTGTTCCATTAAACCAACAGCAGTTACTTCTAAGACTTCCAATCTGTGACTTGTGACAGAGATTCCTTGGAGATTGAAATAAAGGTATGCTGTTACCTGATCTACTTGAGAACAAGGATGTGGTCTTAGTACTGACTATACAGCATACATTCAAATTCCCATGTGATAGGTTCCTATTTCACTGATACCACTAGTACCAAAATACGCACTTTGAAATAAGTCATTTTATGTAACTCTACACATGTAGTCTACATATTTCTACATAATGGGTAGAAGAATGGATTTTGAAGTTTATTTTAAGCCGAAGAAACCCTACAGCTCTCCTAGGAAAGAAAGCCCATCAGGGTTCTACAGAACTCCTAGAGGCCTACAGAACACACGTACCGCAGAAACACAGTGCTGTAACAACCTGGCTTGTAGTATTTTATTGCATGATGAGATGTCTCAATATCAGAGAAGATAAACTTTCATTCATATCCCAATGAATGGGTGTAAATGAAAAGAGAGAATCTTAAATGACTCTAATTAGAAGAAGAGTATTCTTTAGGTAGTTAAATTGAAGTACAAACAAGAACATCAGTTTTTTCCTTCCTGCAACAAAATTTTCCAGTGTTATGAGCCCATTTCTTTCATCTACATTTTATCATACATAAACTTTTAATACCAACATTTTAAGTAAAATGGTATTTGAAAACTATTCTCTCAAATAGCTGAAGATATATTTTAAAGTAAATTGGCAATGTGTATCATGGTGTATGTCCCTCAACTCAGTAATGTTCTATCAGTGAATTTTAAAGAAATTATCCATAATCAGGTTAAATAATATATACAGGGATGATAAACAACATTATTTACAATGATAAAAAGAAAATACTGGGGTAATCCTAAATATCTCTTAATAAGGAAATGGAATGCTCAAAAGATATAAAAAAACTAAGTTTTTGAGAAAAGTTTCCAAATCTGGTAACATTCTCATGACATAATATAAGGTAAAAAATGAAGGCTAAAATGATTTTATAAAAGCTTATTTTTATTTTAAAGTTTCCTAGGGAAAAACTATTAGAGAACATATTCTTCTGTGTTTCCAGTTATTAAAACAAACTTGTGTTACTTTTGCAATCAGGAGAAATTAATACAAAAACTGGAAGAAAGTATATAATTGACAGGATCATAGGTGATGATTTTTAGAACACTTTCCCCAATGCTTTATTTTATAGATAGCATGTTTAACTTTTCAAAGTCAGAAAAAAACTTTTAAGGTCAGGAAAAAATAAACTCACTTGTAGTGAGTAATACATTTGCTGCAGTATCTTTATTCCTTCCTCATGAGGTACCACTGGCAGTGAGTTATCAGAATACATTTCAGGATGTATTTATTGAACTCCAATGTGCAAAACAGTAATGGTTCATTTTAAGAGACTTTGGATTATGTGCTACAAACTGTAATGAAAAATTTTATTGGGAGAAAGTTGAAACTACTGATTTAAACAACTTTTCCAAATGATCTGTGTCTTGGTGCCAAAGCTCTTTTCCTTAAAGGACCACAAGTACCATAAATACTTTTTTTGCACAGTTATGTCCTGGTCAGTCCTGAGTGTTCACTGGAAGGACTGATGTTGAAGCTGAAATTCCAATACTTTGACCACCTGATGAGAAGAACTGACTCATTGGAAAAGAACCCTGATGCTGGGAAAGATTGAAGGAGGGAGGAGAAGGGGACCACAGAGGCTGAGATGGCTGGATGGCATCACCGACTCAACGGACGTGAGTTTCGGTAGACTCCGGGAGTTGGTGATGGACAGGCAGGCCTGGCGTGCTGCGGTCCATGGGGCCGCAAAGAGTCGGACACGACCGAGCGACTGAACAGAACTGATGCTGTCACAATGTAATCTTGAAGCTGAGTGGTCCCAACAGTAGGCATTCTCTGTACTCTAAGTCATCCTAATTATTTCACATGGTAGATACTGAATAGATAGGTATTAGGAATATATTTATATTTTGTCTTACTGGTTTCTTGTGATTTTGATGTTCTTACTTTTGAATACAGCTCAATAAAACAAGAAGGAGCTTATTTATATCATATGAGTAGAAGAGTATATATCCTCCTTTGATTTTTTTTCCAGTTTAAAATGAAAAAGATAATAGGGTCTCCTCAAGTCATACTTAATTTGTTTCATTCTAAGACATTCATGAACTGTTAAATGTCTTAATTGTAGAATGCCACAATTGGCTTATAGCTTAGTACTACTAATATTGTATCATTTTACTGTCTTGTGAACAAAGGTCTTGCCAACAAAGGTCCATCTAGTCAAAGCTATGGTTTTTCCTGTAGTCATGTGTGGATGAGAGTTGGACTATAAAGAAAGCTGAGTGCTGAAGAATTGATGCTTTTGTCATGTTGGAGAAGACTCTTGAGAATCCTTTAGACTGTAAGGAGTTCCAACCAGTCAATCCTAAAGGAAATCAGTCCTGAATATTCATGGAAGGATTGAAACTGAAGCTGAGATTCCAATACTTTGGCCACCTGATGTGTAGAACTGACTCAGTGGAAAAGACCCTGATGCTGGGAAAGATTGAAGGAGGGAGGAGAAGGGGACCACAGAGGATGAGATGGTTGGATGGCATCACCGACTCAACGGACGTGAGTTTGAGTAAGTTCTGGGAGTTGGACAGGGAGGCCTGGTGTGCTGCAGTCCGTGGGGTGGCAAAGAGTTGGACACGACTGAGCGACCGAACTGAACTGAGCTCTCTTGTGAAGAAAACAGGACAGTATTTGTTTACACACCTATGAGATTACTGAACATGAGAATTCGAATTGAAGAAGCGGGAAAGAAGGCAATCGGTGCACTTACGTGTTATAAAGGTGGCTAGTTATAGAGAAAAATATTTGACTTACCTGCAAAAATATTGCACAAGGAAATCACAGCATAAATAGCATATCTTATGACACAGAGTCAAACAAAGATGCAGTGAAAGAATGACTTGCAATTGCCAAAATAACCCAAAGCCCTCTTTGTTTCTGCTGGCAGATGCTGATATACAATTCTAATGCCTGTTAAACAGTATTTAAACAAACAGTTTATAAAACCAAGCATCATTTTAAGTATGTCAATCACATAGGGAAACCAAGTCAAAATACCAATCTGATTGCACTGCATAATCATCACCAAATAACATGAAAAATGTAATGTCACTGACCTGATTTAGTGGCCATAATTATTGTTCCCCTATGTTGTCTCCTTATTTTCTCCTACATTCTTTCCTTTATTGCAAAGAAACACCTTTACTGAGGATAACACTAAAATAAAATTAACATAGCCAGAGCAAAGATAAATAAAATTTAAAAAGCCAACCTTTATTCCACTCTGAACAAGTTTGTGAATGTCCAAATAAGGCTCCTTGAAAATTTCTCCTTCGGGGGTAAGTATCTTCACGTAACCTTCTTTTTCCAGAATGAAGAGGCGGTGGGAGCCATCCCCACTATGCAGGGCACTGACAGGCTGGCGCAGCCCACTCACAACCTCCTGGATACAGAAGCAGTTGTGTTTGTGCTTTCTAAACAAATTAAAGAAAACCAGTAAGCTTTTCTTGAGATGAAGGAGGTAAGAAATGTATGTAGCATCCTTTTCAAAATATATTTCTTCTAGGAATCAACGAAGCGCTGCTAACCCAAGGTCCCAGTCTGAGTCTTTTAAATTCTTTTCAATGGGAAAAATTAAACCCCTCGAAAAGCTTTCTGTCAGAAAGCAAAGGTGAGAACCCAAACACATATGTATTTAAAATTTTTCACTATCTCATCTTGCAGTGACTCCAATTAAAATCAGCATTAGTCACAGTAATTAAATCTTACAGAAAGGTACTCAGAGAGAAAGTTCTAAGCTCTATTTATAAAACTCTGTTTAGCTAATAATAACTGTACTGAATGTTTCTACAGTGTCATAAGCTAACAACAATCATACAATTCAAGTTTAAAACTCTACTCATAAAATTCCCATGAATCATAGAGAAGCCAAGCTCACAACAGAAGATGAGTAGTCTCAGCATTAAAGATATTTAAGCAAGTATGATTTTAGAGAAGCAAACTACCAAAAAGAAAAAAAAAAAAAATCTGGAGGATATAACTGCTGGACATGAGCAAAGACAGATGACTCATTGTTAAAACCACAAGGCTTGTCAGGTTTTTTTTTTTTTTAAGATTAAATAACATTTATCTTTATGAACCTGCTGATCTCTTCCACTTTGTCATATTCTTCCATATTGTCCAAGTAGTTAGACGCTGGTCCTCTGCTTTGTTTTCTTGGAAAATCAGGAAAGCACAAGCCACCATCTTTTCTTGCATAGTAAAAGCAAAACTCATCAGCAGTAGTTTGAAGCAAACCTTTAAAAAATGTAAAAAGATGCCTTAGAAATATTTAGTGTTATGGTAAAAACACCACATTTGAAAGATAAAATATAGGTCAAAATTTTTAGGAACTATATGAATGTTCTAGGAAAATATATAGACAAAAGAAATGACAGGCAAGAACACTGTATTTTGGCTTGGGATTTCCATTTCTTTTTAAACCAAACTTTTAAAGTTGTAGTAAAAGTGAAATGATATTGTATTAGATGTCTTAAAAGGCTCATATGAAACAGAGCTAATATGAACCCAGCATTAATTGCATTGACTCTATTTTCAAACCTTCCCAGTTTCCAAATGTCACACTTTCACATTTATCTGATGACTATTCAGCACTTTTTCCCCTACCATATTAATACCTTCCTAAGAAGAACAAATTGCAGTCAAGAAAGAGACAGACCATCAAGAGCCAGTTTGGGTCATTTTACAATTCTTACTGTTCTGTCACTCATACATGATTAAATGATAAATCTAGTTACTATACCCAAATCATAAACATTTTGCCACAGTAAATGACTGACTTCCTGCAATGATCAAGCAATGAAGTGATGCCTGTAACAGAGCCTCTATAGTCAAATGTGTTGGTGTCTTTTTCTTGCTCATTTACAGAAGATAATGATTATTTTGTAACACCAAAATAATCTTTAAAATATTCTTTCAATCTTCTCAAACAGAAGAGCTGACATACTACTTCTTACTGAAAAAAAATTATTATGAGCCAAAACAAAAGTGCAGAGTAGACTTAAAGGGATCTGAATGAAAGGACTACTTTTTTTCATTTCTTACATAGTAAGAATTTTTTATCAAATAAAAAGTTGAATAATAAAGAAGATCTTATTACAAAAAAAGAATTTTGACATTACTTTTACAATTTGAGTTAATGAGGTAGGTATTTTTTCTTTTTTTTTTTTTGCAGGGAGAGCATAATGGCTAAGATTCACTTCCATATTCTGAAAATTTTGTTATTAAAATATGATATTGCTATCAGAATGGACTCTATTGCTGTCCAAATTCCTGCTTCTGATTTCATACCTTCAGTTATGCTCAATCCCTTGATTTTTACCTAACAAATCAAACTATTGTACTCCCAGATAATCAGGTAATGTAGCTGAGGTTTAGAAGTTGTATAATGGATGCAAGTTTGCAAGTATTTGTAAGAAAAAGAACTTGGAATTTGGGGACAACCAAATTCCCATCAATGGAATATGAAAGACACTAAAAAGTTGATTTTCTGTGAGCTTAACCCAAGTCCTCTCCAACCTAAGATTAACTAACCTTGGAATCTGAGGGTCCCACAGGATTAAAACATAATACCTATTTTGACCTAACTTGTGGGTGAAGTATATCATCCCTGAATTTCTGAGACAGATTCTTCAATGCCAATACCTGACTAACCTGTTGGGAGACAAGGCTTCCCTGGTAGCTCAGTTGGTAAAGAATCCCTCTGCAGTGCGGGAGACCTGGGTTCAGTAGCTAGGTTGGGAAGATCCCCTGGAGGAGGGCATGGCAATCCACTCCAGTATTCTTCTTGCCTGGAGAATCCCATGGACAGAGGAGCCTGGCAGGTTACAGTCCATGGGGTCACAAGAGTCAGACATGACTGAGCAACTAAGCACAGAATTGGGAGACACTTTATCTTTGGGAAGCAGGCGAGTAAGAGCAGATGTCATCAGAAGTGTGTGTTGGGGTGGGAGGGCGGAATGGGCAAAATAAGGAGCCTTGGCAGCTGAGCAGGGTGCTCGCTGGGAGGGGTAAGGCAGCTGGAAGGAGGTTATCTTTCTTTGAAAAATCTAGGGATTAGAAATTGAGGAGAGAAATGAAGGCTGCAACAGCATTTACTCATCTTCAGCAATTTACTGTTTGCAAGAAATCAAAGTTTTCTCTTCCATTCTTGAATGGTTAAGCATCTGAGGAAAATTGCACAGTAGTGTTAAATAGTTCTGTTTGAGGTAAAAAGAAGAGAAGGAAAACTGAGTTGCTAAATCAAACTTTCCAGTTTTGGCCCAGATGTTTTTGGGAGCTAGATGTTTTATATGTAAATACAGATATAGATCTGTAGATAGAGATATATATTTACCTTTAGGCAGGAAGTTCTCTATGGCAATATGACGCATGCAATAAGACTGCCATACGATGGATACATTTATAACTGAATATGTGAAGGAGGAATTTTGTTTTAACTTTGTTTTGCCTGCAGGGGTCACACATAAATTTCTAAGTACAACTCAGAGAACATTCTGAGTTCATTGTTTTAAAATAATCTGTTTTTCAACATTATAGTCTGCAAAACCATACCATTTTAAGGGGAAATAAATGAACAATGCCAGTGGCTGATTGCATTTTGTAAGGAATTATTAGCTGAGGACAAATAAGAGGAAATGAGAAATGGTTTTCAAATGGAACATCTGAAGATCAATGAGTGCAGATTCATAAACTCTGTCACTCCAGAGATACTATGCTCTCTTAGCAAATTAAACAAAACCAGAATGCTACCAGTGAATTATTCTGAGCTTTTTACAGTATTAAAGGCAAACTGAACAATCTAAGTGGGAAGAAGGGAGCCAACTTAGAAGACTTTTACATAAAAATATGGGCATTTTTTAACAATTATGATAATATGAATGGAAACATCTAATACTTTTATTAGTACTTTATCTTAAATGATCTGATTTTATAGACAGTGATGAATAAGATATATTTTCTGTGAAGAGCTAAAAGGGGATTTGGTTCTGGGACACTGGGCTAATATTTGTTTCCTGGGAAGATACAATTTAGCAAATGGTACTCTTCTGTTTAGGAGGAGACCCTGAAGAGCATTTTACTGAAGGCGTGCAGCTCACTCTGATTATTATCACACAATCAGGTCCACCAGCGATGGGAGTACACTGATGATTCCAGCAGCTGTAATGGTTTTATAACTCCTGATAATTTATCAAATGTTTTGGAACTGTAACTCTTCTCCCGTCTTACTATACCACAAAGCACCCTGTAAAATACTGACATGTAAATAAATATTCTCTATGCAGTTTTCTAAGCTCTAGCTTTTCTCTAGCATACTTGCTTAGAGAAAAGCTACTTTTCCTCATTTTCTATGCTGTTTATATTGATGAGGAAAAAATGGAAAACCCCCGCCATCTCTAAGGCTTGAACTGGAAAGCATTTTTGAGCAGAGGAGGTAGATCTGGGTGTACTAATCCATCCATTCTGGCTTGCTCTCTGGGGTACTGATGAGACACAAGTGTAAGATATCTGACTAGGGGTCAAGGGTGGCTGTGGACTTAGAAACTCAGGGGAATCAAATCCATGACCTTGGCCTCTTTAGCAACGGGATTAAACCAGTTGAACTAATTGTGTACAGACAGTTCACACAACCCTCATCTACAGCAGAGAGATGACAGTCTGAGAGTGATAAAAATCATTATGGTAATGAGTGTAAATGTAAAGGAAGAAGCAAGGCCCCAGAGGTACCCTTTCATATCCTCTCCAAAGAGTGTACTTATTAGGTCATCATTTAGTGAAGAGCAAAGCGTCTCCTCTGTTCATCGTAATTCAGGCAGAAGAAGAGACCCGTGGTATTGAGAAAGGAGTTCCTATGGTTTTTTTTTTTTAATGAAATTTAGGGATTTTTTAGAAGCTTTAAAGTTTATCTCTCTCACTAAATTCACAGCTGGAGAATATTATGATCAATAAAACCCCAGTATATATCTTTACTGCAGTGATTTTTAACTTTTTTTATTTTCATGGAAATAAGCAGACCATGAATTTTTTGAATTAAAGTTTCTAGAAAATTGCCGTCTTTCGGGCATACGTGTATCACAGAGTGAATGGCACTTTCTTAAAGCTGTGGGGGTAAAGCAAAGGGATAGATCATTTCTGTGTTTAATTCTTCATGTATTGGGCCATGGGGGAAGAAATGAAGATGTCTCTGGAATTATTTTCTCTCTTTCAACCCTCCTCAGCAGTCCTTAAGGTCCCTTCTTCTTCATGTTTTTGATTTGCAAAAAGATGAGGCTGATGAAGACAGGTTAAAAAAAAAAACACACATAGAATCACAAAGCAGCTGTTATTCACAATGTTGAACTTCAGAGAAGAGCAAACCATGGCGTTAAATCGACTGAAGAAGGTGAAAATATTACAAATTCGCTTTCTGAGTACTTTCTGAAAAAGGAGTGTTCTGTAATTCTAAAGAGCCTTCTGTATTGGGGGCCAGGGCCGAGGGGAGAGTTGTCATCTGATTTATCATACTTTAGGAAACAGTAACCTGTATGCCAAGGATCAGTCTGGCTAACAAATTGATCAACACAAACAGTGTGTTATTACAGCTCACTTGGGGGACATATATTTAGAGCTATTATTAGCATTGATGGATGCAGAGGAATCCCCTCCGTTTCGCTGCTAGCGCCTGCCAGCCTGGCCCTGAAAATCACCCTGGCTGCTCCACCCACCACTGGAGTGGCGCTTTCGTCTGGTTATCTTTCAAGGCAGCCTGGGTGGCCACCAAAAGCACTTGACATCTTGATGCACTTCAGCAGTTTTACATATATACAAACTTTGGAGAAAAATAAATTTGTCATTCGTCACCACATATGTTGATCTGGGGAGCGAGGTGCTCACAGTTTGGCTTCTGAGCTGTTTGCTGTGCTCCCTCTTTCAGTAGGTATTGCTTTTTGTTGTTTGTTTTGGAAGCTAAAATAACTTCAAATAAAGGAAGCACCCCACAGATGAGTCTCTCAATTCAGCCTAGTGGTATTTATCTCAAGTAGATAAAAACGCTGAGTGTCAGTATCATTTTCAGTTTAGGGTGGTAAAGGCAAGTCTTCCAGACTGGAAATTTGCAACAAACCTTTATGGGACCTAATCTGTTATCACTCTCCACAGGCCATCTAGGCAACCGTGACCTATTCTACTTTGCTTTGGGGAATGTGATAAAGAGGAAGAAACAGCTGGTTTAAGGCAACCCTTAGAAACATGGCTGTAGTTTCTAAAGTCAATAATAATATTTTCACATTGAATGGGTTTAGATACATGTTATGGTACATCAAAGGAAGCAAGCAACCCTAGTCAAAATGTTTTCTTAGGCTATTAAGAGCACTCTATTAAAAAAAAATACAAAAACTACACGTTTCTGGGTCAGAGAAAAAAAGTAAAATGTGCATAGCAGTTAAAAAAAAATTGTTCAAGTGCATCCTACAGTTCTTAAAGCTTGTCTTTTACTTCAGTGCCATTGAGTTTTATAAACTGTCAGCATCAGTAGATTTGTTTGTTACAGTAACTGAACAGAATCTGCCTTATTAAATTCTTCTCTACCTCTGTGTTGACTCTTCCATCTAAAGTAACAACCACCAGGGTTTACAAGCCTCAGATGGCAAAATTAATCAGTGTCCAAGAACTTCTATGTTTATTAGGGTCCAAAATATGACCATGTATATCTGGGACATTATAAGCATAAGAACTTGAACTTTATCTCGCCTATAAGTTTCTCATTGTATACAACCGGATTAAGGCATTAACTTCTGAGGCTACCAGGTAGCTCATTGGTAAAGAATCCACCTACCAATGCAGGAGACTTGGGTTTGACCTTTGGGTCGGGAAGATCCCCTGGAGAAGGAAATGGCAATCCATTTCAGTATTCTTGCCTGAGAAATCCCATGGACAGAAGAGCCTGGTGGGTCACTGTCCAGGGGGTTGCAAAGAATCGGACATGAGTGAGCACACACACGTGAGGCTCAATTTTCCTCATCTGTCAAAGGGATACAACTAGAACTTTCCTATCTTCCTCACAGGCTTTATGAGAGGCAAATCAGTCATTATATGTAAAAGTACTTTCTAAGGTGTTATCCTTGGGGGGGGGGCTTTCAAATTATATTTTATTTAAGGTACTATCTTAAAAGTCAGTGGACAAACTGTGCTCCCATATCAACTGTGTGGAAGGGGAGGCTGTCTTGATAGTGACACTGATGAATAAAGACACCAACGAGAAATCTGTATCGATGATCAAACATGTGTGAAGATCACCAACTGTATTATCAGTTTAACAAGAAATGTAAAACATTTCAACAAAACAATGCACTGTTTGTAGGCTGAAATGACAGTTATCCTTTTAGCAGCAGTACGAGGTTAGAAGTTTCTAACAGTTAATTATGAAGTAAAAATAGGCATTTTGAAAGGAAAGGCAAGATACATTTTACACCCTTGTAAACAAGTGTTTGGGCTTCTTGGGTGGCTCAGTGGTAAAGAATCTGCCTGCCAATACCTTGAGAGTTGGGTTCGATTCCTGGGTCAGGAAGATCCCCTGGAGAAGGAAATGTCAACCCACTCCAATATTCTTGCCTAGGGAACCCCATGGGTAGAGAAACCTGGCGGGCTATAGTCCAGGGGTCGCAAAGAGTTGGATGCGACTAAGCAACTAAACACCACCAACAAAGCAAGTGTGGAGGAACAAGTATCTCATAAAGCTATTTATTCTGCAGTAGTTGATTTCACTTAATCTTTTTTTTTTTTACCTGGAATATGTCCTCGGCAAGTATAAAAGAATTCTTTGCAATAGTCTTTGCAGAGCCAGGGAAGTACCAGATCTCTTTCCAAGGCTTCTCTCTCAGGTGAGTAGAACAGGCTTTGAGAATTTGGAGAGCATGGGGCACACTTGATTTCCTCCAGTAACTTCCCGCATTCTGTGTTGTTGGTAACAGAAAATATCTGAAAGCCAGAAATGAGAAAAAGACTTCTGTTTATTTCTATGAAGTTAGGTTTAGTTATGTTTTTGGGGGGAGGTCATCATAGAAAGAGAAAAGTTCATTTAGCCAGTACTGTAGTCTGCAAAGAATCACCAAGTCACAATACAGAACACCTTTATAAGGACACAAGCACAGTCTCTCGGCTTCCCAGGTGGCTCTGGTGGAAAAGAACCTGCTTACCAATGCGAGTAAGAGATGCGGGTAAGGGAAATGGGTAAGAGATGAAGGGAAGAGATGCGGGTATGAGAAAAGAGTTTGATCCCTGGGTCAGGAAGATTCCCTGCAGGAGGGCATGGCAACTCACTTCAGTATTCTTGTCTGGAAAATCCCCTGGACAGAGGAGCCCAGTGGGCCATGGTCCACAGGGTTGCAAAGAGTCGGACACAACTGAAGTGACTTAGCAGGCAGTCTCTGGGGTTGGGATGGGAGGGCAAAGGGTAAGGATGCACCAAGGGGCTTCTTACTCTTGTAAATCTGTTTGTCCTTCAGGTGTGAAAATTAAATGGCAATTATATTTAGTCTCTTTAACCATTTTTTTCTCACCCTGCCTTAATATACTGACAGACATTTAATTTGAAAGCTCCAAATATCTTTATCCAACTCTATGTAGAGCAACTTTTTAACATGTGGCTTTTTTGTGTCTTGGGTAAAAGTCTCTTTCATTCCTGGAATGCCTAATGAGATTCTCAAAGATGTTATTTAAACAATATTGTTCTTATTTTACTTAATTTTCAATCTACAGATTGCCTAGGGAAAATTTTCTGAAGTGTGGGAAATATCTTCCTTTCGTGTTCTACAAAAATAATACCTGAAGCTGAGTAAAACAGGTTTAAGACCAACTTTTATTACTCTTTATATCTTAGCCAGGAAAAATTTTCTAACTAGCTCCTCAGGTATATGTACGAATAAACACAAGACTTTAGCAAGAGTGTTTTTGTATAGTATTTAATGAGTTTTAATGAAAAAGGGGCATACAGTATTATTCTGTCTTTTATATCAATAAGACTAATTTGAGAGCTACTGATTCATTGAAGTTAGCAGTTTGTAGGTAAAATAGATCTCAGTGTCTAGAACTAACTTTAAAAAACTGATTTCAGGACCTCCTCTAAGAAATAGAATATCAGCACAATATTTGATACATGAAATATAGTACTGTCAAACTAAGCATTGATTTTTCATATTAAAAACACCATAATGAGGTAGAATTTCATACAAAAATTTCAAGTTTTCCCAGTTTATATAACTTTGTTTACACTTATTTCTTTAGAACTATGAACTGAAATTACCATTTTAAACTCTAGATCACTGCTTAAAGCAAGTATTTCATCGCAAGTTGAGGTTCTAATTTGAGTAAATTGAGTGACTCATATGGCTTCTGTTTTTTTAGAATAAAGATATTCTAGGTGATCACAAAACCTGGATCTGAAAGAGCAAAGCAACTAAAAGAAAAAAAAAAGCTGCACACAAGGCATGCTGAAATTTTAGCATGTAGTAATTAAAAGTCCAATAGAAGCTACCCCGTTTCAGAAAAAAAAATGTGTGTACCTATATGTATATGATGAGTTGTAACTATCTACAATATTTAGAAACTTTATTAATAGTTACAATTATGCTTACATTTTTATTTTTATCATTTTATTTAAATGACAATTTCTTAAATGGTTAAAGCTTTCTAAAAGGAAACATACACCAGACACTTAGAATTTGCATTCCAAGAATGTTTTAAATGTCTTTTATTGTCCATACTCTGTCAGACCTCACCAGATCTATTCAATATTAATACTGTTCAACTCTGTTCTGTTTGTTTACCACAGGGCAGTCCAGTAAGAACAAAACAACTGCAGGATGCTGAGGCCACCTCTTTTGCTGGCTGACAAACTGGAATGTAATTACCTTTGGTTTTATGGAGAATACGCAAGCTTAGATTTTTCATAGTTGAAACAAAATGATCCCCATACACACTCCCAGCTGCTATCCAGGAAGAGCTTGATTTTAGTGCCTAAAGAATTTTGTCTTTTACAATTTTTGGAATGTGTCCTGGCCACAAGGTCTCTCATCAAGTTTCAGAAATAGGATTCAATAAATTATCTGAAATCAAGTATAATACTATTCTTTGTAAAGTTTCACGCTGCCCGGGCCCAGCAGGATGGTAACATTTTGCTCTGTGTGGGGTCTGCAGTGTAAATACCTATTTGAAGATAGATAGAGCCATCATTCTGGCTTCGGTTTCAATGAACCAATAGTCCTACTGAAGTCAATTAAACTGACTCAGCCCAAGCTGCAAGGCTGTTTTAGACAGATGAGTGCTGGTGTGTGTAGGGTATTTTTTTTCTTTTTCTTCTTCTTCTTCTTCTTTTTTTTTTTTTTTGCCTATGTGTCTGTGTCTATACAAGGCCTTAACTTTATGTCTGACAATGTCATCAATCTTAAGAAGAAATTTAAGCTAATTTCCTGTTTCAATTTTTAAAAGCCATATATGAAACCATCAAATTATAGCGGTTTAAACTAAATATACTTTGGAAATCATGTAAAACTTCGAAACATTATTACAGTGTGCCTAGTAGTGACTGTGGCTGTTGCTGACTAATTTATAACATCTGGCAGGTCATCCTTTAATCTTTAGCCACATGAAAGTAAAAATCCATAGAAGGAAAGTAAGATAAATCCTGGAATACACAGTGAAGCGTGGCCTACAACTGCAGCTTATCAACAAATAGTAAAACGGGTGACAGAGACCTTCTGTATTTCTCTTTATTTATCAAGTAACTGAACAAAGAGGATAAAAAGGCACGCACATGGGTTCGATGAGGGGACAAAGGGGGGAAATACAGGACAGTATATTAAGATGACGCCTTAAGATCACTTGGTACACAAAAAGTTATTTCTAAAAATCATATGCCTACCAGGTTGTTCAGCTGTTGGATAGAACACATGTGTCTCTGGACTGTAGTGCCGGATTATGTCATTAAAGAGTTCAGTTTCAATTTTAGGCTAATATGTAAATAGATCATTGTACTAAGGCAGCTGTTAAAGGGACCCCAGGATGAGTTATTTGTTTAGTTGGATGTGTTCAACAATAGCCTCTGTCTCTGAAAGAGCCAGAGCAAACAAATGATTGTAAAAGGGCACACTTGAAAACAATTACTTTTCACCCATTCCTTGACAGCTTTGGCTGTGAAACCACCCAAGGTAGAGAGAGCTTCTATGCCTCTGTGGCTACAAGTTAAGTTTAGAAATGGGGGTATTTCAGTTGGTTGCAGATTCAATTTGGCTAATGGGAATTAGATCCTTTTAGCATCTTGTATTTAGAAGCTGCAAAAATATTGCTAAGAAAATATAGCTTTCCAGATTTTGGCAGTACTTATTTATAATGGTAGTTAACCATCTTGTTACAGTCCACAAAACTACTAAAATATACAAAGAAAGGAAAATACAAAATAACTTATGAGAATAATACTGCGGCTAAAGAATTGAACTCAATTATATTCAATAGTTCCTTACATATTAAAGATAATAGGTTAGCCTGGAAACTGGACTTAATTGCCCAGCTAAGCATGATCAATATTCTACCTAATTTGCTACTATTTGTCTATGAAGTTTCTTCCTTTAGGAAATTGCTACTCCTGTAGTTTCATGAAAATTTGCAGAAATCTTTCTGGGGAAAAAAATTTTTTTCATAAACAAAAAAAGGGCCTTTTCAAATAGCCATCATCTCTCCTGTACACACATTATGAAATAAGACCCTAACACACATTATAAGCCAGGAAGGCTTAGGGGAAAAAAGAGAAACACAGAAGTTTATTATAAAATAACATGTTTTAAAAACTATTAAAACTTGGGAACGAACATGGGTCGAGAATGCATATGCAGAACTATGTCACATCTCTGATTTGAACAATTTAAGTATTGTTGATTTATAAGCCACTTGTAATGGAACCAGCCAAAGTCTAGTGTACCAACTTTAATTCAGAGACATTTTCCACATGAGTAGGGGTTTGTTGGAGATTGGGAGCACGTAAAACAGAAAGGAATGTGGATCGCTAACGTGGCAGAATGCTTCCTAAAGAATGATTTCTTTAAAAAAATTTATATAACTTCTCTTAAGAGTTATAGCTCCACTCAGACCCGGCCCCCTATCCCTCCCCCAGCTCCCCATTACATTTAGTTAAGCAAAAGTTGTCATTTCTCCTGTACCTGGACGAGTTCAGTATTGTAGGATTCTGCGGATCATTGGTATACTCATACATATATTGCCCATGGAGAGGCTTCATGGCAAATATTTCTAAATCTTTATCTGAATCTCCCAGTTCTGTCCAGCTCCTGGTAAAAACCTTGGAGTGGCTGTGAATGGAGTGATTTTTGTACTTTAATTCAATTAAAACCCAGGAGCTTAATGACATTGTTTTGAATAAAATGGGGCAATATCTGTTCCTGGCATCTCAGACTACTGCTGCATATGGTAAGAATAAAGAGAGAGGTTGAGCTGAAAACCTGCACCAAGACAGTTCTCACTCAGCTGGGAATAGAGGGAGTTGGACAAATGCTCCCTCAAAAGGCATGAACATTTGGACAGAGCTGGGGACTGAAAGCGAATGATGTTCTCTAGTTTCACCCATTAGTGAACCAACTAACAAACACAATGGTGTTGTTGTTATTCTTTCGCCATAAGCAACAGGACTCTGTGTGTGGGCAGCAGTTTAGTGGGGAGGAGGATAAGTCGACCCCTTTTTGTCCTATTGATTTTTTCCTATTTGCATGACTTGAGCAAATTAAATGATGCAATATGGCTTTTTGTTACAAAACAAAGTGAGAGATACCACCCAGACACATATGTTGATTCCTAGGAGCTGTTTACATGAGAATAGAGTGAAATCTACCGTGAACTGAGCATAAAAATTAGATTCAGCCTGGGTATTTTTTTTTTTTTAAAGCCTGGGCCAGCAAGACTGAAGCACAAGTTTTCCAAGAGTCTCTCAAACCTTGACAACTGCAGTGTTGTAACAGAGGAATTCTTAATTAAACCTAAAATGGGGAAAGGGAGGGGGAGCAAAGACACCTGATTGTTTATTTCACGGGCAGGGGTTGTTAACGACCCAACCCCTCAGTCTTTCCTTGGAGTACAGTAGAGAACGCACATTACTGCAACCCAGGGCAAGAAAGACGTGACAAAACTCAGATAAGCATGTCTTTACACCCAGCCAACACTATATCCGTATTTGTTTAAACTTATAAACATCGGGAAACTGTAAATGCCACTGCCCCCAAAACAAGTTCCTAGAGAAGATGTTCCTACTGAACATCCTACTGAACTACCACTGAAAGCATTACAAAACATGACAGGAGGAGAATCGTCACGGTTTTCTGTGACAAACACGCTCCAGCAAAATCTTTCTCCAATTCTGGGATTCTAAACTGGACTACCAGGAGTTCCTTTTCGCTGTTTAACTATTGTAACGCAGGACACCTCCCCCCCGCGCCTTCTGACCCGTCTGGGGATCTTACACCAACCATGCTTCATCATCCTCTACGATTCAATCCTCTCTCTAACAGAGCACGTGGAGAAAACTGCACAAATCTTTTTACCCTAGAAAAACCGGAAACCACAGCCACCTTCATTTACAGTTTCACCGCAGCCAATGCCCGATTTGATCCAAAGCACACTGTTCATCGCGATTCTTTTAAAATATTTACCCAGCCCAGAATGCGGGTACCACAGAGGCTTGTCTTTTCAGAGACAAGCAGTTTTGCACAGCATCCCGCCCGCGGACTCTTGGGGGCGGGAGAGGTGTCTGCGCACCCCAGAGGAACACGCAAATGAATCGCGAGAGCGCTTTAGAAAGTTATCAAGAAGGACTCCCCGAGACAAGTTTCGCCCCTCTTCAGCCACCAGCATCGCCGGAGCCTCAGGGAACCCCACCCAGTCACCATGCCAATCTCGCAGCTGCGAGGCGGGTGCATGCCTACCTTGCTGTCCAGGCGCCCCAGCCCGGGGCTGTCACTCCGCAAGCAGCAGGACAGTCGAGGGTAGAGGGCACTACACAGGATCTCTCCCCCATTCAGCAGTTCCAGCTGGGACATCATCCGCCTATCTTTCCTTTTCAGGCGCTTCGGGGGGTTCCCATTCAGGCACCTTCTCCTCCTCACTCCGCTCCCTTCGCTTCTTTCCCCAAACTTAGCATCTCCTTCAAAGAAGCCCAGAGCCACAGCCAACAGCAGCAGCTTAAAGGACAGCATCTTCAGCATCGTCTGCCCCGCGCGGCAGGGGCTGGGCGCGGGAGCTGGGGGAGCGGGGAGAAGGTCACTGCCCAGCGGGGGCACTAGGGCGCAGCTCCAGGAGGGGCGGCAGGACACTCGAGAGGCAGAGAGAGGTAGCGGGGGAGAGAGGGTGTAGAGCGATGCAACTTTGCAAAAAATAAAAGACAAGGCGATGGGCCCGATGCCTCCGGGGAGCCGGAGGAGCGAGGTAAAGTTGTGCGGTTGACACCGTTTGCAGTGGTGCCAATGTCAGTTGGGTGGGGGGCTTCCTGATGCGGCTGAGAAGTGGGAGGAGGAGAAGGAGGTGGAAGAGGAGGAGGAGAGGACGGCCACGGAGGCTCCCTGGTCCGTGTAACGGGAGTCGTGTAGGTGAGACAGTACCAGGAACAGACGCGGCGGCGGCGGCGGCGGCGGGGCAGGCGGAGGCAGGGCCCGCGCTGGGCTCTAGAGGATGCTGAGGTCTCCTCTGCCGGCGGCTGCAGCCTCTCACACAGCCTCTCATGTTTCGCTCCCTCTTTTCTTCTTCTTTTTAACT
>ML663008.1:19542511-19557765 GCA_007570785.1 Antilocapra americana | reverse complement strand
GGCCTCCGTGCTCCGGGCTCCGGGCCTCCCCGGGCTCCGGGCCTCCGGGCTGCGGGCCTCTGGCCTCCGGGCCTCCGTGCTCCGGGCTCCGGGCCTCTGGCCTCCAGGCCCCGCGCCCGCCCGCCCGCCCGCCGGCCAACCGCCCGGCCCGGGCCGCCGGCCTCACCGCCCAGTCCGCGGAGCAGTAGGGGACGGCGTCGGCGACGCAGGCCACGGGCAGGCCTCGCCGCCGCAACTCGAGGATCTTCTCCTGCACGAAGAAGTAGTAGGCGTTGCGGCTGGCCCTGCGGTTGGGCATGGCGAGCGCGGCGGCCTGAGCGAGCACGGCGCCGGCGCCCTCGCCGGGCTCCCGCCAGATGCTTAGTACTACATCCTTACAAAAATTCTTGAACTTTGCTCTGAAGTTTGGTTAAGTCACTAGGCAACAGTTTGGTCTTTTCAAGCCTCCTGTTAAATCTTGTTAGGTGAAACCAGAACCACCTTTAATCTAAGGCTAATTTCTTCCACTACTGAGGTAAAATGATTGTAAATACCCTGCCTGATTTTCCTTGAGTTATGATGTTTTCCCTCTGGTTGTTTGGAACATTCACTATTCTTGGACCTGTCTGAGTTCTGAGCATCAGTTCCTTTTCAGTGGTTCTTTCCTTTTCCGCAGGTAACTTCTCCATAGGGTATGCTACTAAATATGAAAACTTGAGTGGGTATCCCCTGTGAATCTCCATAGCTGTTTCTCTGTACAGCTGTCTTCTCCCCAGGACTCTGCTTTTTAAACTCCAGCTCCTGGCCTCTCCAGACTCCACGTGTCTTTCCTCAGTTCAAGGTTACTGCCTAGCTCTGTTTAGATTCTCCTTCTTTGTACTGAAGTCTGGAAAATCTGTCTGGGCAGTAAGCCGGAACTGTCATGGGGCTCGTATCACATGTTTTCCTTCTCTCGGGGACCAGTGTCCCCTGCTTAGTAAGTGGACATACAGTGCCTGAAAGCTTTTGTCTATTTTTTGGTCCTCATTGTTATAGTAATATAATATTAACTGTTTACTAGTTTCAGGAAGTGGTCCATCCTACTCCATCTTATTTAGAAGATCTAGAAGAAGTCTTATCTTTTTTTCTTTTTTTGGTGAGATTTTTGATAACCAATTTAATTTCTTTAAAATACAACCTATACTTGGTGACTGTTTTTATTTCTTTTCAGTTTCTTATGGTCAGCCAGTGACCATGTTGCTCTGCCTCCCTAGACCTACTGTTTCATGTAATCTATACCCTCACAACGTAACTGGCAGGTGTTTATTTCAGGTTTTTTTTTTTTTTTCCCATCTTTCCCGGTTGTTGTGAGTAGTGATGTTAATGAATTACATTCATGTTTCCTCTTACATCAAGCTCTTTCAGCTCTGTCCACCACCTTCTGTTTCTAGAGCCATACCCTGGCCTTCTTCCCTCCTCTGCTGTTACTCTGGGTAACCCTGACTCTCTCAGAATGTTTTTCTCCTTGTACTCCAACAGCAACAGTTAATTCTTTTGTTTATATTAGACAGTGTGCTAAATTTATTTAAAAAACACACAGCAAACCCTTCTCCTACTTTTTTTTTGCCTAGAGGGTAACACCTGGCTGCTGTGTATTCTGAATATAAGGATGGGGAAATCAGCAGCAGGCTTTTAATAAGTGCTCCTGTTTTCAGCCCTGTATTGTACCCTACTGCCTATCACACCTGTCATCCTGAGTCTATAACCCTCCCTCCACTGAAAGGCAGAATGGTTCCCTCCTTGGCTGCAGTCCCTCCATATTTATTCTAGGCTGTGTCTTTTCCTAGCTCATTTATTGAGTTCCACTCTTCCTCTCACTTTCCATCCTCTAGAACTGCGTTCAAAGAGTTCATTCATTGATGAACTTCTTCCTGTTTTTTTCACTGCTGTTTACCCTTCCCCTTTAAATTCGTACATTCTTCTTTTAATAGGATCCAAGAAACAAGAGAAGATAAAATCACATGCTCAGTTTGTAATCTTAAACTGGCATCAGTTGTTGTTTAGTACTAAAGCTAAAGATTACTTTTTTGTCTAAAACTTATATTTAATTTTATTTTGTTTGAGCAGGGGGACCTGTCTTGGGAGAACCAAAGGATTGGTTGCAGGATTTTTCTTTTAATGTTATTTATTTATTGTTGGCTGTGCTGGGTCTTTAGGAAAGATATTCCCATTTGAATGCAGAATTCCAAAGAATAACAAGGAGAGATAAGAAAGCCTTCCTTAGCGATCAATGCAAAGAAATAGAGGAAAACAACAGAATGGGAAAGACTAGAGATCTCTTCAAGAAAATTAGAGATAACAAGGGAACGTTGTATGCAAAGATGGGCTCCATAAAGGACAGAAATGGTGTAGACCTAACAGAAGCAGAAGATAAAAGTAGAGGTGGCAAGAATACACAGAAGAACTGTACAAAAAAGATCTTCATGACTCAGATAATCACGATGGTGTGATCACTCAGCTAGAGCCAGACATCCTGGAATGTGAAGTCAAGTGGGCCTTAGAAAGCCTCACTACAAACAAAGCTAGTGGAGGTGATGGAATTCCAGTTGAGTTATTTCAAACCCTAAAAGATGATGCTTTGAAAGTGCTGCACTCAATATGCTAGCAAATTTGGAAAACTCAGCAATGGCCACAGGACTGGAAAAGGTCAGTTTACATTCCTATCGCAAAGAAAGGCAATGCCAAAGAATGTTAAAACTACTGCATAGTTGCACTCATTTCACACGCTAGTAAAGTAATGCTCAAAAGTCTCCAAGCCAGGCTTCAGCAATACATGAACCATGAGCTTCCAGATGTTCAAACTGGTTTTACAGAAGGCAGAGGAACCAGAGATCAAATTGCCAACATCTGCTGGATTATTGAAAAATCAAGAGAGTTCCAGAAGAACATCTACTTCTGCTTTATTGACTATGCCAAAGCCTTTGACTGTGTGGATCACAGTAAACTGTGGAAAATTCTGAAAGAGATGGGAATACCAGACCACCTGACCTGCCTCTTGAGAAACCTGTATGCAGGTCAGCAAGCAACAGTTAGAACTGGACATGGAACAACAGACTGGTTCCAAATAGGAAAAGGAGTACATCAAGGCTGTATACCGTCACCCTGCTTATTTAACTTATATGCAGAGTACATCATGAGAAACGCTGGGCTGGAAGAAGCACAAGCTGGAATCAAGATTGCTGGGAGAAATATCAATAACCTCAGATATGCCAATGACACCACCCTTATGGCAGAAAGTGAAAAGGAACTAAAAAGCCTCTTGCTGAAAGTGAAAGAAGATAGTGAAAAAGTTGGCTTAAGGCTCAACATTCAGAAAACTAAGATCATGGCATCTGGTCCCATCATTTCATGGCAAATGGATGAGGAAACAGTGTCAGACTTTATTTTTTTGGGCTCCAGAATCACTGCAGATGGTGATTGCAGCCATGAAATTAAAAGACGCTTACTCCTTGGAAGGAAAGTTATAGCCAACCTGGATAGCATATTGAAAAGCAGAGACATTAGTTTGCCAACAAAGGTCCTTCTAGTCAAGTCTATGGTTTTTCCAGTAGTCATGTATGGATGTGAGTGTTGGACAGTGAAAAATGCTAAGCACCGAAGAATTGATGCTTTTGACCTGTGGTGTTGGAGAAGACTCTTGGGAGTCCCTTGGACTGCAAGGAGATCCAACCAGTCCCTCCTAAAGGAGATCAGTCGTGGGTGTTCATTGGAAGGACTGATGTTGAAGCTGAAACTCCAATACTTTGGCCACCTCATGTGAAGAGTTGACTCATTTGAAAAGACCCTGATGTTGGGAAGGATTGGGGGCAGGAGGAGAAGGGGATGACAGAGGATGAGATGGCTGGATGGCATCACTGACTTGATGGACATGAGTTTGGGTGGACTCCGGGAGTTGGACAGGGACGCCTGGCGTGCTGCGGTTCATGGGGTCTCAAAGAGTCGGACATGACTGAACTGAACTGAACTATGCCGGGTCTTTGTTGCTGCATATGATTTTTCTCTAGCTGCAGAGAGTGGGGGCAACTCTCAAGTTGCAGTGTGTGGGCTTCTAATTGCCATGGCTTCTCTTGTTGTAGAGCATGGGCTCTAGGGCATGCAGGCTTCAGTAGTTGCAGACATGGGCTTAGTTGCCCCACAGCATGTGGAATCTTCCCAGACCAGGGGTCAAGCCTGTGTCTCCTGCATTGGCAGGTGGATTCTTAACCACTGGACCACCAGGGAAGTCCACATTTAATTCTTTAATTCACCCTATTGACCAATCCCTTTTCCTGACACCGTGTCTTTTCTTGTCTCAGTTATTCCAGCCTCAACTGCTTTTTCGCTTATTTATCTGGATATTACTCCTCGGTCTTCATTTTCTCTCTGTGTCTCTTTAAATTGTTTTATACTTCAGATTATATCCTTGAGCTTCTTCTCTGCTTACTTTACTTATTGAACATTTGCATGTGGATATTCACCTTTATCTCAGTACACTCCAAACCAAACTTGCCTTCTTCACTCCTGTATCTCCTCCACCCACCTGTACCTCCTGCCTTGATAAACAGAACTTCCCTAAACTCGCAAATAGATCTAGAAGCTTCATTAGAATCTTTGTAAGAATGACCCGCAGATGGCTCTTATGTTACCATACCAGGAGACATACTATATATGGTTGTTTCTCTTTTTGTAATGGTAAGATTTGTCAGTGGCTTAGTGTGTTATAATACAAATTATCCATTAACAAATCCCTGTAACCTCTCACCTAGTGGTTGTGACGAGCATTGAGCTATTGACAATCATTGCCTTCCTCCGGTATTAGGGCCTTACATTTCTTACCAGCTTACTGCAGCAACTTCTTAAGGTTTCCACACCTTTAGTTTTTTTCCCTTAACTTGACCCTTCTATATGTACTACCACTAAATAGATTTTTGTGTACCACAAATCATTTTATGTGATTTCCCTGCTTAAATTCTTTAGTGGATTGTTAGTGAATTCAGAGTACAATCCAAATTTTAGAGCAAAGATATACAAGAACCTTTATCATCTGGTCCCTGCTTTATCCGGCTGTTATTTGCTTTGCATTTTAGCTCTGTTGGTAAGTAATCCACCTGCAATGGAGGACACCCTGGTTCAATTCCTGGGTTGGGAAGATCTGCTGGAGAAATGATAGGCTACCCATTCCAGTATTCTTGGGCTTCCCTTTTGGCTCAGTTGGTGAAGAATCCACTTGCAGTGCAGGAGACCTGGGTTCAATCCCTGAGTTGGGAAGATCCCCTGGAGAAGGGAAAGGCTACCCACTCCAGTACTCTAGCCTAAAGAATTCTGTGGACTGTATAGTCCATATGGTTGCAAAGAGTCAGACACGACTGAGTGACTTTCATTTTCACTTTATAAATGCTTGAAACTTTTCTAAAATTGAATTCTTCTTGAGGCATACAAGGTTATAAGATGTTGGTTATGGGAAATGAGGGATGATCTGCTGATATAGAGGTGAATGGCAGGATTATTTTCATAGCAATAACACCTAAGCTTTTATGAAACAAAACATCTTAACATTTCACAATATATGTAAATCAAATCATTACACTGTATACCTTAAACTTATACAGTGCTCTCTGTCAATTATATCTCAATAAAACTCGGAGACTGTTTATAAATAAAGGAAAATCCCCGTGTCTTTGACCACATCAACAATTGCAACATGGCATCTCAAGGCCATGCCCAAGAGTATTGACTTTAGGACAGGAAACCCAGGGAAGGAATATAGGATAAGGGGACAGTGGCTTTTGGAAGAAAGCAAAGTTGCATTTTTTTCCCCAGCTTTACTGAAGTAGGAATTAACAAAAATTCTGTAGGTGATATTAAGGTATGATGTGATAATTTCATGTATATATTAATATATATGCACTGTGAAGTGATTGCTACAATAAAGTTAACACATTCATCTCCTCACATCATTACCTTTTTGTGGCCTTTGTTTTTTGGTATGGTGAAAAAAGTTACATTTTTTAATGTATTGTTTATAAATTTGCCAAACAAGTATATTGTTTGCCTTAGTTGTGTTGCCATTTCAAGCTTCCTTCCCATGATATTTTTCTTCAAATTATTGTATATATGTAAATGGCTATGATTTAATTCATTAACTCATACAAAATTGAATTATAATTTTATAATTAATTTTTTATTCTCATCTATATGTTTTATTTAGGTTCATGTTTAATAAAAATCTACCAAGAAATATATATTGTAACATCTTAATAAGCTTACTCATCATAATAGCTTTACTAGCATCTTAAGTGAAACATTTTACTTTTTAAAGAAAAGAAATATCCATACAACTTTTTAAATAAAGCAATATGGAAAGGCTAATAAGAACACAAAGCCCTTCCACCTATACTTCCTGTTCTGATTTCCTCTTTTCAGTCAACCTTTTGGGATTTCAATTCCTCTTATTATTATAATTACTTGGAATTCTATTCCATTTATTTTTGAGAAGGCAATGGCACCCCACTCCAGTCCTCTTGCCTGGAAAATCCCATGGACGGAGGAGCCTGGTAGGCTGCAGTCCATGGCATCACTAGGAGTCGGACAAGACTGAGCGACTTCACTTTCACTTTTCCCTTTCATGCATTGGAGAAGGCAGTGGCAACCCACTCCAGTGTTCTTGCCTGGAGAATCCCAGGGAGAGGGGAGCCTGGTGGGCTGCCGTGTATGGGGTTGCACAGAGTCGGACATGAATGAAGTGACTTAGCAGCAGTAGCAGTATTCATAATTCATTATGATTCTTTAGCTAAATGTAATTCATTATAAAATAACTTTTAAAGACCAAATCTTAATTATACCATATTCATTATACTTTACATTTTTATATTATTCAACTGAACAGAATTTTAATGCTAGATAGAAATTCCCTAAATGCAGCAGCATCAATTAGCTGGTGGCATTTACATGAGTTTCCATACAGATAGTTGGTCTTTACTAAATATTTGCAACTGGTCCTTAATCATATCTGAATCATAAGTGGAGTGATGGAATCATGTCTGGATCGGATAGATTATATCTCTAACATTCACTGTGCCAGCTGCAGTTGCAGGGTCTGTGACTAGCTACCATCACCTAGTCTCTTTTGAGCAGCCAGCCCCGTCTCTCACTTTGAGCACATTGAGCATCCTCGACACTGGTTTGCAATCTGCATAATGACTGGAGTCTGTGTCAGTGAGAGGGCTGAACTGAGGTGCATTTCTCCAGGGTGCCTGCAGCAGGAATCACTCGTGTTCATTTCTCATGATGCTGGGAGTTCTGTCCCATGAAATTGAATCTCATCAATTCAGATTTATTCTTAAAAAATAGCCTTGTTTAATGGTAGTGACTTAAACTGTTATTTTTATTGTTCATGCTAGGTTTTTTTTTTTTTCATTAGTAAATGTCGATTTCTTCCAATACCTGAATCAGCTGCCATGGTGTAATTTGCTGATATATTTTCTTTCGATGGAATTGGAAGGGTGAGCTAATGGGACCAAAGGGTGTGCAGAAATTGTGCTTAATTATAAAATAATGGAAAACAGTCTGCATCATGAAATTACCTCATAAACAGAACGATCACAACCGAGATGATTCAGTAATTAATGATTACATCAAGTAAATTAACTTGTTTGTATCTCAACCCTACATAAATGATGTGAGCAAGTATAATACCTTAACTATGTAAACAATTAATAAAATATGGAAGACATTATAAATTCACAGTATTGAAAGCCCACACAGCTATAGAATTAATTATTTTTGTGTGTGTTAGGTGTTTTGGAAACTAAGAATTAATTTTCTGGCTTTGCCTCAAATCAAGACCACCCTGTAGGAAAGTTTAATTCCTCAGTGAGTACCTATTTGTCATTTAGTGGAATGTTTGGCAACTAAGCCACCAAAACAACATATGCAAATAGATGTTTACTAATGATTGAATGAAACCATTCTCTATTTCTGAATGCACTTAATTTGAGTAATGTAAAAATACAAGGACTTATTTATTCAAAACAGGCTACCTTAATCAAGATACAGAATTAATCTTCAAAGATACTAAGCTGTTTACAATTTTGGCAATTTTACAATCTGGCAAACATTTCTTTGAAAATGTAAGAGATGAGAACAATATGAGTTAGATCAAACCTAAATATATGATTATTTAAACATTTTCAAATAAACATTTGAAAGTTTGTCTTATAAATAGTTGTCCTGGAGAAAATACTACATTATAAAACCTTTATCGTGTAGTTTAAAATGTGAATTTGCAGTAGTCTTATGGTCTGGAAGGGGACTGATATTTGTGAAAGAATGTTCTGACAGACTAAAACAAAAACTTAGCATTTAAATTTTAGGACCAAAGAAATCATTACATCTAAGGCAACAATATACCTGATTTGATAGAATGTGAAATAGTTAAAAAATTATTTGTGTAGTGTGGTTTGAGACCACAAATTCTGCATTATTCAAAATTCCATGAATTGCATGTATCCTTTTATTTTCAAAATGGGTGGCTTACTTGTAAGGAAATTCTTTGGTTCTTTATTAGAAATATGTCTAAATTTTATGCCCTGCTCAAGGGCATGAAATTCTGCAAACATTTTCATCTATTAATAGTTGTAAACACCTGGGCATTTATAGACATTACAGATATTTTTTACCTAAATTTAGAATGTTGGATATAAGACAAAGATTTCTAATTTTAAAATCTATTTGTATTTCATAAGACATTAGTTTCCAAGAGTTTTGCTGTTTTGGTTTGTTTACCTTAAATAAAATATGATTTTTCTATTTAAAATATCTGAAAAGTATATTCTCAAGTATCAACTAGTTTTTAAAATATATCTGGATAGTTATGAGTATAAATGAACTCCAATGTCAAGATTCCATATCCTTTAAAACAGATGATATATATTTTTTTTCCTTTTTGGTAAAGGGGCGGAGAATTGTGGGTTTATTCTTGGAAACATGAATCCAAAACATATTAAGCCAGACTTTATTTTCCCTTGAAAAATAATTCTGTCCTACTTACCACATGTGCATTGTTTATTGCTTTTAAAGAATGACTTCACATGATTAATAAGCAAGCACCTGAGAAAGAATGTCTTATTTTCCTCCAGAAAAAGTGAGAGGCTCAGAATGTGAGACCAACCCAAAGGCCAGCATGACACTAGATGATAGTCCTAAAATAAAGTCTTCACTCACAGCTAGGAAAAGAAACTTTCAAAAATGTACTGATCTTGTGAGGCATGAACATTGATTTAGTGTCTCCTCAGGGAGGGTGGCGGGATGGATGAGATCATATTTCTGAAATTCAGTGTTACGTCCTAAAAGTTTGTAATTCAGCCTTATCTCATTTCTTTTAAAACTAGGATTTTCCTCTTTCTTCATCTCTGCTGGAACATAGTGGATTTCTCAGTTCCTTTGGTGCTCTTTTATTATATAGATGAATGGCTATTTTTATTTTTTTGTATAAATTCTTCTAAGAACTTCCTCTCTTTGATTGCCTATGTGACATTTCCCTCCAGTCTTTGAATCCATTTGATCAATTATTTTTGTGAAACGGAAGTTTCTTCTGTGAAACACAGGAATGAGCTATATTTGAGCCCACCCTTTATGCTAGGGGCAACGATCAGTGTTTTGCATCTATCATCTCATTCCATCATCCTAGCAACTCTACAATGAATACATTTTACATGTAAAAAACAAAAACTCAGGCAAAGAAAATTTCTCGCCCTTGTAGATCAACTACAGAGCTGTGGTCCAAACACAGGTATATCCAAAGATGATGCTCACTCAGCTCACCGTGATGATTCCAGAAGAGCTGAGCTGTGATGATTGCCGTATCTTAAACATGGATGTCTTCGTGCTGTGCTCATCTTCTGAGACTGAATCTTTCTGTATGTACACTGCTAAGAGTTCTCAGTGGGCTTTCCTGGTGGCTCAGGGGTAAAGAACCCTCAATGCAAGAGACTCAGATTCGATCCCAGGTCGGGAAGGGTCGGGAAAATCCCCTGGAAAATGAAATGGCAACCCACTCCAGTATTATTGCCTGGAAAATCCCATGGACAGAGGAGTCTAGTGGGCTACAGTCCGTGGGGTTGCAAAAGAGCTGGACACGACTTAGTGACTAAGCAACATAAACGGAGAGTTCCCAGTATCTGCTATTATCATGTTCCTTTAAAGTGTGAAGTTCAATGTGTGTGTCCTTGTGGAAGAGAAAACACAACCCATTTCTCTAAATTGTTCTTATTTCCTCTGACTCCTTCCTTCAGGTCACCCTTGTCACCTCCTCCTAAAATATCTCCCTGTGCTTGTCATCACTTCGGGTTTGATGTTCTTCTCTGACCCCATCTTCTCTATTAATTATACATGCTTTGTAACAATATCATCACAAACTGGGCAGCTTAAAACACATTGATGTGTTTTATGGTTTTTATGAGTTAGGAATACAGGCTCAGCACCACTATCGAGGTGTTGACCAGGGCCCCAGTCCCAACTAAGGCAAAACTGGGGAAGCAGCCACTTTGTGGCGCATAAAGTTGCTGGCAACTTTAAGTTTCTTACAGGCAATTGGACCAAAAGCCTCAGTTTCTTGCTGACTGCTGGACAGAGGTCCTCTTTGGTTGTTTATCACATGGCCCTGGACATAGGTCAGCTCACAACATGGCAGCCATTTCTTCAAAGCCAGCAAGGGAGAAAGAATGTCCTCCCCAAATGACCGTTACAGTCTTGTGTATTGTAATCACGTACATGCAGTCAGGTACATCCAATCACCTTTGCTGTACTCTACTATTTGGGAGCCAGCTGCAGGTCCTGCCTACACTCAGGGAAGAGAATCACTTAGAAGATATGCACACCAAGAGGTGGGTGTCTTGGGAACCACCCTAACGTCTGTAACCTCCTCCTATATGGGCCATGACTGTTCTTCCACGTCATTTGATGTCCAGGCCTTTGATGTCTTTTCTTTGTCCTGATACATCAGTCTCCAGCTATTTTCACACACACCCCCCACCCACCATCCTGCTTAGATTAGATTCCTTGCTTCCATATTTCAATTACTATCATGCTAATATCCTGATCACTTGACCCTTTGCCTATTGGCTGCACTTACCTGGAAAGCCTCCAACTCTAGATAAGTGCCATGATTCTTCTCCCCTCAACCTAAACTCAGATGGTACAACTGTAAATTCATGCTCACACATTCCACTTGGCTCTTCACAATGCTCAGCAATCTTGCCACATTTTCCCACTCAATTTGCTTCCCTATTTCCAACAAGAGCTATTCTAAACTTTCTTCACTGTCCTTAAATCTTCAAGCCCTTTCTCCGTCGCCTCTTTAATATCAGCATGTGAACTTAACCCCTGTATTATACACATAAAAAGAGAAACCATCATATGGAATTTCCATCAACTTCAACCCAGTTTACAAATCTTCCTGCAACTATGTCCATCCTTTCCTTTCTCTCCCGCTCTGTCACCAGATGAAACATTTGACTCCTGTGAAATGTCATATCCTCCACCTGAATTTCATCCCTCTTTTATTTAACCGGTAGTTTCAACATCTTCATCTTTACCAGCTCCTTCTTATCAATATTTAAGTTTGTAAATATTTAAGCTATTCTTTAGCCCCATGGTTCCCCTGTGTAGTCAGGGGCTTATCTTTCTATTCCTCTTTACAGCCTGACTTATTCAAAGAAATGAGCACACTATATGGCACGTCGACCTTACCTATTCAGGCTTTTCAGCCCTCATTCTGACTGCCAACTTGACGGCTCCTCAGTAGTTCTGCTTATCTTGTTAGGGGAAGCACACTGATTAAAACTGCCCACCCTGGCCGGGCACCGTGGTAACCATTTCCATGAGGTGTTTTATGACAGGAGATCCTGAAAAAGAAAACAGAACTAATAAGCCACCACCGACCAGAAGAGTTTGGGAAGGGTCGAAAGGAGACAGCACGTGTCTGTCTACGTCCCAGAATCCCTATCGCTAGCATCCATCATAGCTGAGTGATGCGTGCACCACCAGGAAAGACTCTGAATTAGAATGATTGGCAAAAGACCACCTGGAAACTAATCCCATGACGATAAAAAACAAGACTGCAAGCCACGTGGCGAACTTGTTCTTCCGGGTTCCCTTACCCTACTCTTCTCCACTCGGGTGCCCTTTCCCAATAAAATCACTTCCTTTGTGAGCACATGTGCCTCCTTGGACAATTCATTTGCGAGTGTTAGACAAGAGCTCAGTTGCAGGCCCTGGAAGGGGTCCCCCTTTCTGCAACAAATAGCTACTCTGATGGGACTCTTCTTCACTGAGACTGACATCCTGACCACCTGGGGTACTCAGGAGCAAGCTTGCCTGCGAATGGACCAGACTGAGCCACTGCAGCTGGGACCCTTTTGTCCCTGGTCTCCTCCTGATGCAGACAACTGGCCAGAATGCCTGAACCGGTAAGGAACAGGAGACTTTATTGACCTCTCTCCCCTTCCCTCTCTCTTTCCTCTCCTTAGCCCTTCCTATCCTTGCCCGTTTTTCTAGTCCCCTGGCCTGGACACAGGAATCTGGTCGAAGGGCCTCAGCCTGAGCTGAAGATTGGAGACTGATCACCTCCTCTTGGCAGAGAACTCAAATTCTGGGTTCTAGTCTGGTCTGATTTCTGGTAGGGCCGAGTTCCAGTCCTCCCTTTTCTGGAAGCCCAGGGAGAAGTCCTATAATGCTTGGGTATCTGTAGGTGGCAGGAGACATCTGTTAGGCCACCCCTTTTGCCCCCCTCTCCCGCCTCCTCCCTCTTCTTCTTTCAACCTGGCTTCTTTTCCTCCCTTTGAAACCTTTGAAGACCTGAGATATTTTCCTTTACTCTCTTAGTACTTGGATCTGAAGTTCTGTGTCTCTATAGGAGGTTTTCTGAGAGACTCTATTCTTGTATTTAAGGGAGTCTCTGATGAGGACTGCCAGGTTTATATGTGTTTTAACTCTGTGTTCTGTGTTGTGATCTTTGATGGCCACTTTGCTTTGTCTGGCCACCATTTGGTTTAGACCTGCCGCCATTTTGTTAGAAGTTGATTTTCTTTCCCTGAGCCTTGAGACCAGGGCTCTCAGGAACACTTATCTAGATTATCTCTAACCCCTGAGACTGAGGGAAAATGGGGAAAGCCTTTAAAAATTGTATTTACTTCAACTGTTCTTTTAATAAACTAGTAAATTTTATATTGTAATATCTAATTCATGACTAAGCTTAGAAAACTAAGCTAGATCTTGCATTGTGCCTGTCCAAATATGTGTTGGTATGTCTTTGTCTCTGCATAATATTTTTGAGGTTAATTTGTAAATGAGCTCTGTTTAATGGCTTAAAGAAAGGTAAGTGCTTACAATTCAAATAATTCTAAATTTAACACCAAATTCCAGGTTCTTGAGAACTTGGAAATACTCAGTATTAAATACCTGATATTAATGTTTGTTTGTTGACCTGTCTAATAGAGACATGTCTTAGAGTAATTAACATTAAGTAGCATATTGTCATTGTACCTAGGTTTAATATAAGTTTAATATAAGTTAACTTAAAGTTACAAGTTTGTCAACAAGGAAATTACCTCAAGTGAAGAAACTTCTAAAAAATGTAAATGAGATATGAGCTTTTATATAAACTCTATTAAGAATAATTATTCTTTAGAAATATCTGTCTAAAATAGTCTCTCCAGATTGGCGCAACTTGAATTTCAAAGGGTTGTGCTAAATGTGCTAAGTGTTGGAAGTCTATTGAATAATTAGGTCATTTCCAAATAAAATAAGATTTTGAAACATTTACTACTAAACATTAATTTCCTTTTTTAGAGAAACTAAAGAGATTTGGGACTATAAATGAATAAAATTTGTTGCCATCCTAAAATATTCTAAGGAAGCAAGAGTGTTAGAAATTATCACTGATATTTATGCTCACCAATGAATAAAATGCAAATATAAAAGTTAGCTCTTGGTTGCTTAAGGAAAGTACTTAAGTGTGTTTCCAGTAAGGAAAAAAAAGGTATGAAAAAAATACTAAAACAGTTATGCATGATCAGGATTTTCTAAAATTGGATTACAATTAGTTAGATAAATGGATTTTGGTAGGAATGATACAGCCATAAGAAAACTGGTTGGAACCAATTAGGTCCAAGATGGCAGAGCCTTGGTACTTACCCCATTGTGACATATCAACAAGGTAAATGAAACACCCACCAACATTGACTAGATCTGACCAGATCGTCCTAAATGCTTTTAACTGATCTTTTCCACTGAACTTCCAAAATCCAATTTTTTTGAAGTTGCTTTGACGGCTAGTTTTCTTTGGGGTGCTTCAGAGGTTCCCTGAAACATCCCAAAGAGAGATATTAAACTAATTGTGTTTATTTGATTGTTAACTTACATGAAAACTATTATCAAATGAGTAATCTCTGCTCATGTTAAATGTATGGTAAAATTACTAATACAGATATCCTAGAAATTATATGGGGTTCTTAACATTTTGACATGTCCTGATATTCTAATGAAACACCTGATGACTTCACAAAAGTTAAAAGAGGACTGAATAAACCAGCGAATATGCTTATAACTGTTATGGTTTCTATCTGAAAAATTACAGGTTTGAATCTTGTGTTTTCTGAGAGTAGGTCAAACCTTCCTCAAACTAATTATGAAAATTATTTGGTAAATTTATACATTATAAACAAAACAATTATATTTTCTCTCTATCTGACTCCTCCAGAAATTTGAAACTCTTAGGTTTCCAGTAAGTTTATCAAATGACCTAAGGAGGTTATCTCACTAACAGGAACAAAACACTCAAGAAATTTTTGAGACCTTAAAAAGAGAAGAGTTCACCTAGGTTTGTTAGGCAAAATCTGTGAAAAGCCTTTGGTGTGAGTTTCCCAGCCCTGTTTTACATTAAAAGTTCATCCTGAGATTCTATAAATGTTTCAACAAAATAAAAAGTTTATGATCAATTATGGTTATACAAATCATCAACCAAAATTAGTGAGAACAGACCTATTTTGCAAACAAGCTAGGCTTAATTTGGTTATATTTGAAAAAAATGAGGGTAATTTTAAGGAAAAAAGGATGTTTCAATAAATGTTAAAAATCCCAGTTTGTTAATGGAGGCCTGCATGTAATAAGTCTCATTTCTTAGATAGTTCTTTGCTGTTATGTGATAGTAATGTAAAATTTAATTGAATGCTTAAAGAACACCTTTATGTTTGTTTCTA
>ML663008.1:19483778-19533799 GCA_007570785.1 Antilocapra americana | reverse complement strand
TAAAAGCTTCTGCACAACAAAGGAAACTATAAGCAAGGTGAAAAGACTGACTTCTGAATGGGAGAAAATAATAGCAAATAAAGCAACAGACAATGAATTAATCTCAAAAATATACAAGCAACTCCTGCAGCTCAATTCCAGAAAAATAAATGACCCAATTAAAAAGTGGGCCAAAGAACTAAATAGACATTTCTCCAAAGAAGACATACAGATGGCTAATAAACACATGAAAAGATGCTCAACATCACTCATTATCAGAGCAATGCAAATCAAAACCACAATGAGGTAGCATTTCACGCCAGTCATAATGGCTGCCATCCAAAAGTCTACAAACAATAAATGCTGGAGAGGGTGTGGAGCAAAGGGAACTCTATCACACTGTTGTTGGGAATGCAAACTAGTACAGCCACTATGGAGAACAGTGTGGAGAGTCCTTAAAAATCTGGAAATAGATCTGCAATATGGCCCAGCAATCCCACTGCTGGGCATACACTCCTGGGAAACCAGAACTGAAAGAGACACATGTACACCAATGTTCATCACAGCACTGTTCACAATAGCCAGGACATGGAAGCAACCTAGATGTCCATCAGCAGACGAATGGATAAGGAAGCTGTGGTACATATACACAGTGGAATATTACTCAGCTATTAAAAAGAATACATTCAAATCAGTTCTAATGAGGTAGATGAAACTGGAGCCTATTATACAGAGTGAAGTAAACCAGGCAGTAAAACACCAATACAGTATACTAGCACATATATACGGAATTTAGATAGATGGTAACGATAACCCTGCATGTGAGACAACAAAAGAGACACAGATGTATAGAACAGTCTTTTGGACTCTATGGGATATTATAGGAGAATGTCATTGAAACATGTAAATTATCATATTTGAAACGAATCACCAGTCCAGGTTTGATGCCTGATACAGGGTGCTCGGGGCTGGCGCACAGGGATGACCCAGAGAGATGGAATGGTTGGGAGGAGGGTGGGGGTTCAGGAAGGGGAACACATACACACGCATGACAGATTCATGTCAATGTATGGCAAAACCAATACAATATTGTAAAGTAAAATAAATAAATAAAAATTATTTGTACTAAATGACAATGAAAATTCACCTTATCAAAATTTATAGAATCTAGTGAAAGCCATGCTTAGACAAAGAGTTATAACATTAAATGCATATATTGTAGAAAAAAAAATGCAAATAGCAGGGCATCCCCAGTGGTACAGTGGTTAAAAATCCACCTTGCAATGCAGGGATACCTCCCCCATGCTGTGGAGCAACTAAGGCCCTGTCTTACAACTGGAAAGTCCATGTCCTGCAATGGAAGATCCTGCGAAGAGCTGCATGCCACAACTAAAACCAGGTATATTCAAATAAATAAATGGGAAGAAAGTATAAGAAATGCAAGTGATCCCTTGCTTTAAAGACTTTTAGTAGTCTTAAATTGTCGTTATGACGAACCAAACTTCTTAGTGTGGCCAATAAGAAGGTAAGCTCCGCGAGGGCAGAAACCATGTGTCTTGTTCACTGTTACATCTCCAGTACCCACTTAGTACACTTCTGATACATAGTCCTCATATATTTGGTTGAATAAATAATAACTATAAAATCCCATGTCATCTGTGTTGTCCACTTTTATTAGTTAGCTTTTGCTGCATAACAAGTTATCTCAAAATTTAGCTGCTATAAATGATCATTAATTTACTCATAATTCTGTAAGTCAGCTCAGCGTTTCTCAAATGGGCTGTTTTGATAGATCACTGGGGTCCTTGTAGGGCTATACAGTCTTGGACAGCTTCCCTCATATGTCCGACCATTGCAGGCTGGTTGCTCTCGGGTGCTCAGATGGGACAGTATGTTTCTGCTCCATGAGGTCTCCTCCTCCAATAGGCTAGCCCAGGTTTGGAGTAAGTGGTAGTCTCCGGTTTCAAATGAGCAACGTGAGAGCGCAAACTGCAGCACACCAGTACTTTTCAAGGTTTTGCTAACAGTATCTAGTTTGGGACTGTCCAGTTGTCCAAAGCAAATCACATGGTCAGGCTTAGTGAGCACCCAGAGGCATGAACAAACTGAGGGCATTCTTACAGCCATCTGCTGTGGCACCTCTGAAGCTTTATCTTGACAAATATACTTCCTCCTGTTTCTCTACCAGTCAGGTGAGGTCAGGTCAGTCACTCAGTCGTGTGCTACTATTTGCGACCCAATGGACAGCAGCAAGCCAAGCCTCCCTGTTCATCAACAACTCCCGGAGTTTACTCAAACTCATGTCCATCAAGTCAGTGATGCCATCCAGCCACCTCATCCTCTGTCGTCCACTTATCCTCTAGCCTTCAATCTTTCCCACCATCACGGTCTTTCCAATGAGTCAGCTCTTCACATCAGGTAGCCGAAGTTTTGGAGTTTCAGCTTCAGCATCAGTCCTTCCAGTGAACACCCAGGACTGATCTCCTTTAGGATGGACTGGTTGGATCTCCTTGCAGTCAAGGGTCTTCTCAAGCACTACAGTTCAAAAGCATCAATTCTTCAGAGCTCAGCTTTCTTCATCCAACTCTCACATCCATACCTGACTACAGGAAAAACCATAGCTTTGACTAGACGGACCTTTGTTGGCAAAGTAATGTCTCTGCTTTTTAATATGCTGTCTAGGTTGGTCATAACTTTCCTTCCAAGGAGTAAGAGTCCTTTAATTTCATGGCTGCAGTCACCATCTGTAGTGATTTTGGAGCCTCCAAAAATAAAGTCAGCCACTGTTTCCATTGTTTCACCATCTATTTGTCATGAAGTGATGGGACCAGATGCCATGATCTTAGTTTTCTGAATGTTGAGCCTTAAGCCAACTTTTTCACTCTCCTCTTTCACTGTAATCAAGAGGTTCTTTAGTTCTTGTTCACTTTCTGCCATAAGGGTGGTGTCATCGGCATATCTGAGGTAACTGATATTTCTCCCAGCAATCTTGATTCCAGCTTGTGCTTCTTCCAGCCCAGAGTTTCTCATGATGTACTCTGCACATAAGTTAAATAGGCAGGGTGACAATATACAGCGTTGACATACTCCTTTTCCTATTTGGAACCAGTCTGTTGTTCCATGTCCAGTTCTAACTGTTGCTTCTTGACCTGCATACAGGTTTCTCAAGAGACAGGTCAGGAGGTCTGGTATTCCCATCTCTTACAGAATTTTCCACAGTTTGTTGTGATCCACACAGTCAAAGGCTTTGACATAGTCAATAAAGCAGAAATAGATGTTTTCCTGGAATTCCCTTGCTTTATTGATGATCCATCAGATGTTGGCAATTTGATCTCTGGTTCCTCTGCCTTTCCTAAAACCAGTTTGAAAGTCTGGAAGTTCATGGTTCACGTATTGTTGAAGCCTGGCTTGGAGAATTTTGACCATTACTTTACGAGTGTGTGAGATGAGTACAATTGTGCAGCAGTTTGAGCATTCTTTGGTATTGCCTTTCTTTAGGTTTAGAATGAAAACTGACCTTTTCCGGTCCCGTGGCAACTGCTGAGTTTTCCAAGTTTGCTGATATATTTAGTGTAGCACTTTCACAGCATCATTTTAGGATTTGAAATAGCTCAACTGGAATTCCATCATCTCCACTTGCTTTGTTCGTAGTGATGCTTCCTAAGGCCCACTTGACTTCACATTCCAGGATGTCTGGCTCTAGGTGAGTGATCACACCACTGTGATTATCTGGGTCATAAAGATCTTTTTTGTACAGTTCCTCTCTGTATTCTTGCCACCTCTTCTTAATATCTCCTGCTTCTGTTAGGTCCATACCATTTCTGTCCTTTATTGAGCCCATTTTCGCGTGAAATGTTCCATTGGTATCTCTAATTTTCTCGAAGAGATCTCTAGTCATTCCCATTCTATTGTTTTTCTCTATTTCTTTGCACTGATTGCTGCTGATGGCTTTCTTATCTCTCCTTGTTATTCTTTGGAACTCTGCATTCAAATGGGAATATCTTTCCTTTTCTCCTTTGCTTTTCACTTCTCTTTTTTTCACAGGTTTTTGTAAGGCCTCTTCAGACAGCCATTTTGCTTCTTTGCATTAATTCAATTTTCCGTTGTTGGGTGTAGCTGTGTTCCCTCCCTGCTATTTACCTGGGGCCAAACTATGGTGGAAGTAATGAATTTATCAGTTACATTGAGCAATTACAGTTCCTGGAATGGGTTGTGCACAGTTATCTATTTGTCTACAAGGCTGTGCTCCTCCTCTACCTCCAGTGTAACTTACCTTCTTTTTTCAAGAAAGTATTAAGCTGTATGTCCAAATCTATGTCACAGAGAAAAAAAGTAACAGTAATTTAAACAAAAATTCATTTTAGTTCTAAGTTGGTATGCCTCTGTGTTCTGAATGTCATCAGAGACCCATACTCTATTCTTCTTACTCTCCTATCCCTGTAGAGTTTCCTTTACTCATATTTCCCAAGTATCTTAGCTACATGACCATCCTCCACACAGCATAAAGTGATGGAAAGAAAACTGAGGTCATTACTTTTCCCTCTAAGGGCCAAAGCCTAATACATTATTCTATTCACACTTCATTTGCCACAGATTAGACATTTGACTTTATTTAGCTGTGAAGAAAGCAAGGAATCTTTATTCTGATTCTCTTTGTATTCAGGTAAAGTTATATTACATGGGATAAAAAGGAAATAAATATTGGAATACAACTGCCATTCGGTCTTAGCTTAATTATAATTTTCTGCATAGAAAACTGCAGTCAGCATTAAGTCTCCTTCATGGGATAATGCATTTCTTCACAAACTGCAATATTTTTGTTTATTTTGGTTGAATAGCAGTTATTCTTATCAGGTTGTAGGTAGACTAAAGATAATATTCTTCTTAGTCATATCATTTGTTCTGCAGTACCTTGCATAGTGCTTGGCACATTGAAGGCAATTGATACTTATCGTTTATAGAATAACTGTGGCTTTGGCCAAACCTACTACCAATGCATCTAGGAGAAAGGAAAGCTGGTTGCTTTTATAATTGTATTGTCCACATTAACTTTCTGAAATTGAAAAGAACTGAAAATAACATTAGAAGGGAAACAAGAAATCAAGATTTGTTGAAGGCAAATAAGAAGCTGTTGCAAATAATTGGTACAGTATCCTCATTAAATGTAATTAAAAGTATTTAGAGTCATGACTTGGTGGGACAGAATCAGTCAGTTCAGTCCCTCAGTCATGTTCTATTCTTTGTGACCCCATGGACTGCAGCTCCCTCGGCTTCCCTTTCCATCACCAACTCCCAGAACTTGCTGAAACTCATGTCCATTGAGTTGGTGATGCCATCCAACCATCTCATCCTCTGTCATCCCCTTCTCCTCCTGTCTTCAATCATTCCCAGCTTCAGGGTCTTTTCCAAGTAGTCAGTTCTTCGCAAGAGGTGGCCAAAGTACTGGAGTTTCAGCATCAGTCTTTCCAATGAATATTCAGGACTGATTTCCTTCAGGACTCAAAGAGTTTATCCAACACCACAGTTCAAAAGCATCAATTCTTTGGCACTCAGCTTTCTTTACAGTCCAACTCTCACATCCATGTATGACTACTGGAAAGCCATAGCTTGGACTAGATGGACCTTTGTTGGCAAAGTAATGTCTCTGCTTTTTAATATGCTGTCTAGGTTGGTCATAACTTTCCTTCCAAGGAGCAAGTGTCTTTCAATTTCATGGCTGCAATAACCATCTACAGTAATTTTGGAGCCCCCCCAAATAAAGTTTGTCACTGTTTCCATTGTTTCTCCATCTATTTGCCATGAAGTGATGGGACTGGACGCCATGATCTTCGTCTTTTGAATGTTGAGCTTTAAGCTAACTTTTTCACTCCTCTTTCACTTTCATCAAGAGGCTCTTAGTTTTTCTTTGCTTTCTGCCATAAGAGTGGTATCATCTATGTATCTGAGGTTATTGAGATTTCTTCCAGCAATTTTGATTCCACCTTGTGCTTCATCCAGCCCAGTATTTCGCATAATGTACTCTGCATATAAGTTAAATAAGCAGGGTGACAATATACAGCCTTGACATGCTCCTTTTGCAGTTTAGAACCAGTCTGTTTTTCCATGTCTGATTCTAACTGTTTCTTCTTGACCTGCATACACATTTCTCAGGAGGTAGGTAAAGTGGTCTGGTATTCCCATATCTTGACAAATTTTCCAGTTCGTTGTGATCCACACAATCAAAGCTTTGAGGTAATCAATAAAGCAGAAGTAGATGTTTTTCCTGTATTCTCTTGCTTTTTCGATGATCCAATGGATGTTGGCAATTTGATCTCTGGTTCTTCTGCCTTTTCTAAATCCTGCTTGAATATCTAAAAGTTCACAGTTCATGTACTGTTGAGGCCTGGCTTGGAGCATTTTGAGCATTACTTTGCTAGCCTATGAGATGAGTGCAATTGTGCGGCAATTTAAACATTCTTTGGCATTGTCTTTCTTTGGGATTGGAATGAAAACTGACCTTTCCAGTCCCGTGGCCACTGCTGAGTTATCCAGATTTGCTGTCATATTCAGAGACGTTTTAAAAGCATAGAGACGTTTTAAAAGCATATTCAGCAAAATTAAACAAAAGCATTATCAAATAATTTTCATAAGAATATATGAAGTAGAGATAACCTCTAAACTGCAAAATAAATATGTAAAAATCCAGTTTCTACATCTTTTGGAAAAAATTCCATGACAGTAACAGATCTTAGAAATTAAAAGCAAATTCTTAACATTATAGACATTCTCAATAAAATAGACATTCTCAATAAAAGTCATTAATGTACCACTGATTCTGTTATAAATTTCTTCAATACTTAAAATATTTTTTTAAATGTATTCTTATTTGATGAACAAAGAGGCATGAATCCATGTATATTTCTTCCTTTTTGTTATATGTACAAAATAGTAATATAATAATGAAAATAGTAATATAATAAAGTAGTTTAACTTTAAAAATATATGAACTGAAAGAGAGCAATATTTTAGATCCCCTGATAAAGAGCCAGAGAGGGGAGAACATAAAAATATAGTTTTTTTTAAAGTTATGTTATTGAAGTATTGTTCATTTACAGTGTTGTGTTAATTTATGCTGTACAGCAAAGTGACTCAGTTATATATATATTTTTTTCTTTTTCATGTTCTTTTTCATTATGGCTTATCATACAATATTGAAAATAGTTTCCTGTGGTATACAGTAGGACTTTGCAATTTTTCCATTCTGTACATAATTGTTTTTATCTGCTAATCCCAAACTCCCAGCCATCCCTCCTCTCCCACGCTTGCCAACTACAAGTCTGTTTTCTATGTTTGTGAGTCTTTCTGTTTCGTAGATAAGTTCATTTGTGTCATGTTTTAGATTCCGTGTATAAATGATATCACGTGGCATTTGTTTCTCTTTCTGACTTCACTTAGTACAATAATCTCTAGGTCTATCTATGTAGCTGCAAATGGCGTTATTTCATTTTTATTTACGACTGAGTAGTATTCTGCTGTATATATATACCACATCTTCTTTATCCATTCTTTTGTCAGTGGACATTTAGGCTGCGACGGCGCACTGAGCGCTGCCAAGAGGAGCTACCCCGTGTCCGAGATCAGGGGTGGCCGCTGCACTTTGCTGGAGCAGCTCTGAAGAGAGATCCCTCGTCCAAGGTAAGAGAAATCCAGAAGCACGGCCGAAAGGAGCTACCTTATGCCAGAGGTCAGGGTCAGAGGCAGAGAAGAGCTTCCCCATGCCCGACAAGTGGTGGCTGCATGGCCAAAGGAGGGCCAAGAGGAGCTACTCCACAATCAAGGTCAGGAGGGATGGCTGTGAGGAGATACCCATCATTCAAGGTAAGGAGCAGCAGCTGCACTTTGCTGGAGCAGCCGTGAAGAGATACCCCACGTCAGAGGTAGGAGAAACCCAAGTTAAGAGAGTAAGTGTTGCAAAAGGGCATCAGAAGGCAGACGCACTAGAACCATCATCACAGAAAACTAGCCAATCTGATCACATGGACCACAGCCTTGTCTTACTCAATGAACTAAGCCATGCCGTGTGGGGCCACCCAAGACGGAAGGGTCATGGAGGAGAGGTCTGACAGAATGCGGTCCACTGGAGAAGGGAATGGCAAACCACTTCAGTATTCTTGCCTTGAACCCCATGCACAGCATGAAAAGGCAAAAAGATAGGAAACTAAAACATGAACTCCCCAGGTTGGTAGGTGCCCATCATGCTACTGGAGATCAATGGAAAAATAATTCCAGAAAGAATGAAGGGATGGAGCCAAAGTGAAATCGATGCCCAGTTGTGGATGTGATTGGTGATAGAACCAAGGTCTGATATTGTAAAGAGCAATATTGCACAGGAACCTGGGATGTTAGGTCCATGAATCAAGGCAAATTGGAAGTGGTCAAACAGGAGATGGCAAGAGTGAACGTTGACATTCTAGGAATCAGTGAACTAAGATGGACTGGAATGAATGAATTTAACTCAAATGACCATTATATCTACTACTGTGGGCAAGAATCCCTTAGAAGAAATGGAGTAGCCATCATGGTCAACAAAAGAGTCCAAAATGGAATATTGGATGCAATCTCAAAAATGATAGAATGATCTCTGTTAGTTTCCAAGGCAAACCATTCAATATCATGGTAATGCAAGCCTATGCCCCAACCACTAATGCTGAAGAAGCTGAAGTTGAACGGTTCTATGAAGACCTACAAGATCTTTTAGAACAAACACCCAAAAAAAGATGTCCTTTTCATTATAGGGGACTGGAATGCAAAAGTAGGAAGTCAGGAAACACCTGGAGTAACAGGAAATTTTGGCCTTAGAGTACAGAATGAAGCAGGGCAAAGGCTAATAGAGTTTTGCCAAGAGAACGCATTGGTCATAGCAAACACCCTCTTCCAACAACATAAGAGAAGACTCTACACATGGACATCACCAGATGGTCAACACCAAAATCAGATTGATTATGTTCTTTGCAGCCAAAGATGAAGAATCTCTTTACAGTCAGCAAAAACAAGACCAGGAGCTGACTGTGGTTTAGATCATGAACTCCTTATTGCCAAATTCAGACTGAAATAGAAGAAAGTAGGGAAAACCACTACACCTTTCAGGTATGACCTCAATCAAATCCCTTGTAAGTATACAGTGGAAGTGAGAAATAAATTTAAAGGACTAGATCTGATAGACAGAGTGCCTGATTAACTATGGATGGAGGTTCAGGACATTGTACAGGAGACAGGGATTAAGACCATCCCCAACAAAAAGAAATGTGAAAAAGCAAAATGACTGTCTGAGGAGGCCTTACAAATAGCTGTGAAAAGAAGAGAAGTGAAAAGCAAAGGAGAAAAGGAAAGATATTCCCATCTGAATGCAGAATTCCAAAGAATAACAAGGAGAGATAAGAAAGCCTTCCTTAGCGATCAGTACAAAGAAATACAGGAAAATAACAGAATGGGAAAGATTAGATATCTCTTCTAGAAAATTAGAGACACTAAGGGAACATTTCATGCAAAGATGGGCTCCATAAAGGACAGAAATGGTATGGACTAACAGAAGCAGAAGATATTAAGAAGAGGTAGCAAGAATATACAGAAGAACTGTACAAAAAAGATCTTCATGACTCAGATAATCATGATGGTGTGCTCACTCAGCTAGAGCTGGACATCCTGGAAGGTTAACTCAAGTGGGCCTTAGAAAGCCTCACTACAAACAAAGCTAGTGGAGGTGATAGAATTCCAGTTGAGTTATTTCAAACCCTAAAAGATGATGCTGTGAAAGTGCTGCACTCAATATGCCAGCAAATTTGGAAAATTCAGCAATGGCCACAGGACTGGAAAAAGTCAGTTTACATTCCAATCCCAAAGAAAGGCAATGCCAAAGAATGTTAAAACTACTGCACAATTGCACTCATTTCACATGCTAGTAAAGTAATGCTCAAAATTCTCCAAGCCAGGCTTCAGCAATACATGAACCATGAGCTTCCAGATGTTCAAACTGGTTTTAGGAAAGGCAGAGGAACCAGAGATCAAATTGCCAACATCTGATGGATCATCAATAAAGCAAGGGAATTCCAGGAAAACATCTATTTCTGCTTTATTGACTATGCCAAAGACTTTGACTGTGTGGATCACAACAAACTATGGAAAATTCTGAAAGAAATGGGAATACCAGACCACCTGACCTGTATGCAGGTCAAGAAGCAACAGTTAGAACTGGACATGGAACAACAGACTGGTTCCAAATAGGAAAAGGAGTATGTCAACGCTGTATATTGTCACCCTGCCTATTTAACTTATATGCAGAGTACATCATGAGAAACACTGGGCTGGAAGAAACACAAGCTGGAATCAAGATTGCTGGGAGAAATATCAATAACCTCAGATATGCAGACGACACTACCCTTATGGCAGAAAGGGAAGAGAAACTTAACAGCCTCTTGCTGAAAGTGAAAAAAGATAGTGAAAAAGTTGGCTTAAGGCTCAACATTCAGAAAACTAAGATCATGGCATCCGGTCCCATCACTTCATGGGAAATAGATGGGGAAACAATGGAAAAAATGTCAGATTTTATATTTTTGGGCTCCAAAATCACTGCAGATGGTGATTGCAGCCATGAAATCAAAAGACGCTTACTCCTTGGAAGGAAAGTTATGGCCAACCTGGATAGCATATTGAAAAGCAGAGACATTAGTTTGCCAACAAAGGTCCATCTAGTCAAGGCTATGGTTTTTCTAGTAGTCATGTATGGATGTGAGAGTTGGACAGTGAACTAGACTGAGTGCCAAATAATTGATGCTTTTGACCTGTGGTGTTGGAGAAGACTCTTGAGAGTCCCTTGGACTGCAAGGAGATCCAACCAGTCCATCCTAAAGGAGATCAGTCCTGGGTGTTCATTGGAAGGACTGATGTTGTAGCTGAAACTCCAGTACTCAGGCCACCTCATGCAAAGAGTTGACTCATTGGAAAAGTCTCTGATTCTGGGAAGGACTGGGGGGCAGGAGGAGAAGGGGACAATAAAGGATGAGATGGCTGGATGGCATCACCGCCTCGATGGACATGGGTTTGTGTGGACTCTGGGAGTTCTTGATGGACAGGGAGGCCTGGCATGCTGCAGTTCATGGGGTTGCAAAGAGTTGGACATGACTGAGTGACTGAACTGAACTGACTGATATACGCTGCGTCCATGTCTTGGTCATTGTGAATAGTGTTGCTATGAACATAAGGGTGCATATATTCAATAGTTTTTTGAATTATAGTTTTGTCTGGGTATATGCCCAGGAGTGGGATTGCTGGATTATATGGCAACTTTATTTTTAGTTTTTTGAGGAGATGCCATACTGTCTTCCCTATGGTTACAACAATTTACACCAATTTAGGAAGCGGTGTGGCTTCCCTAGTGGCTCAGTCGGCAAAGTATATCCACCAATGTAGGAGAGAAGAGTGGTGAAGGAGACAATGATGGGTTCGATCCCTGGTTCCGGAAGATCCTCTGGAGAAGGAAATGGAAACCCACTCCAGTATTCTTGCCTGGGAAGTCCTATGGACAGAGAAGCCTGACAGGACATAGTCCATGGGGTTGCACGAGTCAGACATGATTTAGCCAGTAAACCGCCACCAACAGTGTAGGAGTGCTCTTTTTTCTCCCCACTATCTCCAGCAAAAAAATGCAGTTTTTAACATATGTTGCAGCAGTTTCCTGGAGAAGGCAATGGCAACCCACTCCAGTGTTCTTGCCTGGAGAGTCCCAGGGACAGGGGAGCCTGCTGGGCTGCCGTCTGTGGGGTGGCACAGAGTCTGACACGACGGACGCGCCTTAGCAGCGGCAGCAGCAGTTTCCTCTTCCCTGTTGCCTTGCCGTTCAGCTGGTCCAGTGTGCTCATGTGTAACATGGTCTGCCAGGCAGAGTCCTTTTAACTCCAAAGACAGGACACCCCGTAAGGCAGAGAGGTAGGTTGAGGATGCGGGAGATAGTTATAAACCCTTAGAATGTTAACATGCTTTCTGGTAATCCCTTCACAAACAGATTGGTCTGAACTTAGTAACTGTACTACCTCTCAGGGCCAAGTGGGGCATTTTCTTTTTCTGCTTTGGCCTGGAGGATGAGACAGGGCCGATCTCGTAGGCTCTGACCACAAGGTGGTTCTGCTGTCAGTGTGCGTGTAACCCACCCAGAGAAGCACAAGGCTTCCAGCAGCAGGGTTGGGTAGATCTTTTGGCCCTTCTCTTTCCTAGTGACTAGGAAATTGATTCTAAAACCAATGATACTATGAATTAAAAAAAAAAAAAAGAAAAGAAAACATTAGAACCTTGATCACTCCAACTAAGGCAAAGGAATGATTTCTAGGAATTCTGTCTTCTTCACTATTATGAATGCTTTTGTAAGAAAATGGTACCACAGTGGAAATATATTTCTTATATTTTCCTCATTATTTGCATACAGATATTTACATCTAGATAATAATATCTATGAATAGAAGTCCAGTAAAGTGAGATGAGTTTGTGAGGTTGACATTTTCATATAATGAAAGATGCTCCTGGCTGCTGATACTTTCTGAACTGATACCTCCTCACACTTGCTGTTTTGATGGAGGTTGATGTCCTTTACAGAACAAAAATAAAATGGAAGGAACTTTCCTGGTGGTCCAGAGATTAAAATTTTGCCTTCCAGCACAGGAGGCGGGGTTCAAACCCTGGTTGAGGAACTAAGATCCCAAATGCCTCATGGTCAGAAAAACACAAAACATAATACAGGAACAATACTGTAACAAACTCATAGAAAATGGTCACATCAAAAGAAAAAAAGTCTTTAAAAACAGACGTAAGTTATTCTTCAAAAATAGGATCAAGTAAAGTTCAGTGGTGGTTTAATCACTAAGTCGTGTCTGACTTTTACGATGCCATGGACTGTAGCCGGCCAGGCTCTTCTATCCTTGGGATTTCCCAGGCAAGAATATTGAAGTGTGTTGCCATTTCCTCCTCCAGGAGTCCCCAACCCAGGGCTTGTATCAATGTTTCTTATGTTTCCTACAGTGTTAGGCAGGCTCTTTACGAGTAGTGCCACCAAATCTCAGTAGCTATTGTCTAATCAAGAATCACATGGGAAAATATGTGTTTTGCTTTGTTACTAAATTAATATCCATTGACAGAATCAGATTTTCATGTCTAGTCTAGTTTTCTACTGATAATACAATGTACCTTAGAGGGCAAAATAGTGAATCACATATTTAAAGAAATAGTGCTCGTTGACTCCCTAATTATAGTTCCCTATGAAGCTGGAGGAAAACTCTGAAAATCAGAAGGATCTAACTTTTAAATTTCATTCATCAAAACAGGAAAGTTAAATCAGGTCTTATATTATTACCTGAACCAGCAGAGCAAATGTCAAGAGGAATAAAGAGGAAAGTCCTCAAGGCAGTGAAAAAGTTGGGTTTGTAATCACATTACAAACATATAGAATATATATATTTTTAAAACAGGTACTCATTTGAAAAGAACTTTAAAAAGAAACAACAAAGCAAAAGCTTGCTCATGTCCCAAGTTGGACGAATAATATTACTCTGAATGAGAGAAGTAAATGGGTAGATAAAAACTTTCTGTTTTCTCGAATGCTTTGTGTTATGAAAACCCCCTGCATGGTTTTTCTCAAAATGAAGTTCTCTTCAATTTAAACCCATGGGCATCTTAAGGGAAATTTAATAAACAAGTACTTTCCTGGCCAAAAAGAATTCTGTGCTATGCAAACGATGAAGAGAATTGTGACAAAAGATGCTGAATCCTGCTGGGCTAGGTTTAATTCCATTCCTTGGATAGCTTGTCCGTGCACAGAACACTCTGGAAGTCAATGAGAGGAATTTAGTGTGCTACCCAGAGCAGAGAAAATTGAAATACACTGAATTAATGTTCTGAATCATGAAAGTCACTCAAACACAATTCTTTCAATAGGGTGCCAACCAGAGTCTGGTTTTGCCATTTTTTATAGAAACCTAATTTTTTCCTTCTGAAAGGAGATTTTGGTTTTTCTCAGAAGGAATGATGGTTTTGCTTTATAGCCCAGAATAGAATGTGAATAAGCTTCTTTCAGAAACCATTCTTAATTTTTTTCTGATTAGGAAAGACACACTTAATTTTGAAAATGTGTACAATACATAAAGCAACAAAGGAGACAGAAATCACAATAATTTCACTGTACCTTATACCCTATGATAAAAATTGATAAGCTTTTGGTGTATGTTTTAAAATTACATTGCTTTAAAGCTAATAAACTCGGTACCTTTTAGCACTGAAAAACTGGAATATATTCTCTATGAAGAGCGGGTATGTATACCTTTTAAATAGCAAAATCATTTTTCTAAACAGGCACTTCAAAGCCTATGAAAAGAAGCTGGTTAATAGTCATCTTGGAAAATTAGACAGTTTCTCTATTGATGTGTCCTTTGCTTACAGAATTTAGTCACTTTCTAGTAATTTACCTTAGATCCAGTTTATGAGGACCAAGCAAAAATCATCTTGTAATTTTATAACCTAAATGTTGTTGTTTAGTCGCTAATTCATGTTTGATTCTTTATGACCCCTATTTAGACTGTAGCCTGCCAGACTCCTCTGTCCATGGGATTTCTCAGGTAAGAATAATGGAGTGGGTTGCCATTTCCTTCTCCAGGGGATCTTCCTGATTCAGGGATCGAACCCGACTCTCCTGTATTGGCTACTTGGTTCTTTACTGCTGAGCCACTAGGCTTTTAAAAATTTTTTAGTCATATTTGTCTGAAGAAACAAAGCAGAACTACTTATGGATCAATTATGGGAAACAAATGTCTTTGAGTAAACTATTGTGGAATTATTAGTGTATGTAAGGTAGATTCAACCTCAAATATTTCTGCTACCATGAAGTAACATCTTCCATATATACAACAAAATTTCATATTAATCATTGGTTTCAAACTGTGTAGTATATTTGCTCCTGTCACATTTCTTAAAGAGCAACCCAGCAGTTACAACACTCACAAATTTAACATTGACTTTTCAGTGATGTATTGATGGAGGCAAATCTTTATGTTCTTTTCTCCTTTAAAGATTAATATTTTCAAGCAGAGAAGTTGCAAGACTACTTGAAAATACTGAGGACACAGGGGAATGCATTAGCATGTATTAGTTGAAAACTATGAATGGCATATAACTGTGGCTGTGAAGTAAAGACTTGACGTGTGCAAATGAGTTGTAGAATGTCTCCATTTATAATCAAATACCAAAGAATGTTCAAACTACAGCACAACTGCACTCATTTCACACACTACTGAAGCAATGCTCAAAATTCTCCAAGCCAGGCTTCAGCAATACATGAACCGTGAGCTTCCAGATGTTCAAACTGGTTTTACAGAAGGCAGAGGAACCAGAGATCAAATTGCCAACATCTGCTGGATTATTGAAAAAGCAAGAGAGTTCCAGAAAAACATCTACTTCTGCTTTATTGACTATGCCAAAGCCTTTGACTGTGTGGATCACAGTAAACTGTGGAAAATTCTGTAAGAGATGGGAATACCAGACCATCTGACTTTTCTCTAAAGAAACCTGTTTGCAGGTCTGGAAGCAACAGTTAGAACTGGACATGGAACAACAGACTGGTTCCAAATAGGAAAAGGAGTACGTCAAGGCTGTATATTGTCACCCTGCTTATTTAACTTATATGCAGAGTACATCATGAGAAACGCTGGGCTGGAAGAAACACAAGCTGGAATCAAGATTGCCGGGAGAAATATCAATAACCTCAGATATGCAGACGACACCACCTTTATGGCAGAAAGTGAAGAGGAACTAAAAAGCCACTTGATGAAAGTGAAAAAAAAACTAATGTTTTCTCAACATTCAGAAAACTAAGATCATGACATTTGGTCCCATCACTTCATGGGAAATAGATGGCGAAACAGTGAAAACAGTGAGAGTTTATTTTGGGGGGCTCCAAAATCACTGCAGATGTTGACTGCAGCCATGAAATAAAAAGATGCTTACTCCTTTGTAGAAAAGCTATGACCCACCTAGACAGCATATTAAAAAGCAGAGACATTACTTTGCCAACAAAGGTCTGTCTAGTCAAGGCTATGGTTTTTCCAGTAGTCATGTATGGATGTGAGAGTTGGACTATAAAGAAAGCTGAGCGCTGAAGAATTGATGCTTTTGAACTGTGGTGTTGGGGAAGACTCTTGAGAGTCCCTTGGACTGCAAGGAGATCCAACCAGTCCATCCTAAAGGAGATCAGTCCTGGGTGTTCATTGGAAAGACTGATGTTGAAACTGAAACTCCAACACTTTGGCCACTTGATATGAAGAAATGACTCATTGGAAAAGACCCTGATGCTGGGAAGGATTGGGGGCAGGAGGAGAAGGGTACAACAGAGGATGAGATGGTTGGATGGCATCACCAACTCGATGAACATGAGTTTGGGTAGAGTCTGGGAGCTGGTGATAGATAGGGAGGCCTGGTGTGCTGCAGTCCATGGGATTGCAAAGAGTCAGACATAACTGAGCAACTGAAACAAACTGATTTATAATCACACTATATATGAAATGACCAGTGGATTTGGTGGCTAGGTGGTAAGGAGTTTTCAACTCTGAAGTCTGCTCCTAATGGAGGAAATAGTACTAGAGACACAAAAGAGACTCAGAGCACTTTGAATATAGGAGCCATGGGTAAGTTCAGCACTCAACACTTCTGACTAGTGCCATCTTGAAATATACCTTTTGGGTATTTATAGGTTTATGATATTAAAATTATTTTCTTCTCTTATGGCATCCACATAGATTTTGTTTTACAGATCAAGAATTCTTTACTGATTTTCCTGAGGAGTGTTAACTAACTAGTTATGTCTGTACCTCATGAAAAGCACTGTTACCTCTTGTTCCTCTTCTGTGTTCACTTGGGTGTGGCAGTACCAAGAGCAGTGATGGTAAACAGCAGAAGAATTGATTGTTACTGGTTAGCCTATCTGGCAGTGAGGAAATGACTGCCTTCTCTGAGAAAACTACCTCAACCACTCCACAGTTTGTAACAGAGAGAGAGAGAGGTTTCACTTGGAGAATGGTAGGTAGATTTGGCTAAGATCCAGCTTCACTTGGGCTTCCCAGGTGGCACTACTGGTAAAGAACCTGCCTACCATTGCAGGAGACATAAGAAACACTGGTTTAACCCCTGGGTAGGGGTAGATCCCCTGGAGAAGGGCATGGCAACCCACTTCAGTATTCTTGTCCGGAGAGTCGCGTGGATGGAAGAGCTTGGTGGGCTATAGTCCATGGAGTCGCAAAGAGTCAGATGCAACTTAGCATGTGCACCATCACTTGATTTCCCCCCTCCTTTACCACTATGAATAATGTAGGGGCAAAGGTGTGACTCCACGACTCCTTTGTTCTCTGTGATTCCACTAACAGAGAAGGAACATATTTAGATGGGATGTTGAAGGCTGAGGTTGGGGAAGGGTTAAAAAAAGTAGCGGGGCAGGGTGGGGCAGGGGGAGACAAGCCAAACCAAGAAGAGCATGAGCTGAGATGGTAAGGCTTATAAAATGTTGATTTCTTGGTCTGATTGGCTGTGTCCCATTCAACTCTGGACCAGCCACTTTGTGGTGGGCACATTCTACAGCAGCTATCAGGTGTCTCCATCCTCCTTGAAGAATAAGATCAAAACAGTGAGTAGCAGAGGAGTAAAAGTTCCTGTTCCTGAGGGCCAGAAGATAGTTCTGGGTTCTTGTCTGGGGACCTTTTTCTTTTTCAGTTGCTTAACTTGGGTAGTGCCCTTACCTATCAAGGGAGGACAGGTCAACTCATGGCCTTATCTGGTCTTCAGTATTAGCATCTGGTTTCCAGTATCTTACCTGTATCTAAATGTAACATGATAACCTCATAAGAGCACAAATATTGGGGAGGTTACCTCATTACTGAAACTGTGAGAAACTGACATTGGAACTTGCTGAGCCGTTGGACACTCTTCTGTAAAACAGAGCTAATAAGACCAGCTTCCCAAATTAATTGTCAGGATTAAATGAGCTACATAAGCAAAAATTCTGTACATTGATGTATCATATTGTGGGGAGAGGAAATTAGCCAAGATGGCATGGTCAGGCTCTCTCACCCCACGTTTCGTAAATAATGACTATGTAACAGCTGAGATCATTTATAGCACCTCGCAGGCACGTCACGAGGTGCTTGCTTGGTCACAGGCTACCTTGTGCAGATCGCCTGTATGAGCTCCGCCTAAAGAAGAGTTATATTAGGTTACATGACTGCTGTGTCATGGCTCTGTCCATTGGGTCAGCCATGAGAGGAGCGAACATAGCGTGTCTACTGCTATGGCGGCTGCGTCAGCCAGGAGGGAAGAAACGTGTCTGCAGTTCCCACAGCTCCTCCTCGAGTTTTCGTCCAGCTTCCCCGGTTGTGCCTTGTCTACCAGCAAACAGTGCGAATAGTGAGCTACAGCAAGACATACATGAATTGAAATCTCTATTGTCCCTTCAATAAATTCTTTCCTTACCTTCTACTGTGAACCTAACCAAGGTTTTTTGTGTTTTTCTTTCTTTCTAATTTTTATATGTCTATAGCTTGTCCTTGGAACTGGCTTGCCAGTATCTTGAAGACAAGAACATATTTTATAACCCCATACTATGTATCACATACTGTAAACACTTGGTACCTAGCTGTCCATTGATTTTTCTCTGTCTAACCTTGCTATTGCTATTAAGAAAGGGCCTGGACTTCTAATTTATTACCCTTGCTACTTTAACTCTGCTGTGGCATCTGGAGAAATGATAATCAGCTGCAGCTTTTTTCCCCTCTTGACTGTATGACTCAATACTGTGTTGTCATCATTCCCATTAGTAGCCATTCCACATGACTCAAGGGGAAGGATGGAAATGAGTCTCACCCAAGACAACATAAAAGCAAAGATAATACAATAAATTAAGACTTCAGCTAAAGCCACAAAGGAAAAGTGGTAATTCTGAGAAACATAGATGTTCAGTTTTTTGTAATTTGTTTCAACTACCCCCTCGGCCCCATCACTCATTCTTTTTTTCCTTCCAGAGGCTTTCGCTTTATGAATGAAAGGGTGGAGGTACAGGATGGCCTTGGTGAGTGATGGCTGTGGAGCCTGTTATGATAATGTCACTACTCTGTGTGTGTCTTCTGGACTCTCCTTTGGAAATTATGATGCTGTTAGCTAAGAATCTCCTCGCCATGCAAGAATGTCATGTGCAAAGTAGGTCATCTTGTTTAAATTAGCAACACCCTGACAAAACTAAATTACTTTATGGACGAAATGATTGCCAAACACGAGTATTTCTGGTTAATTTGCACTTAACTCATTCAAAAGACATATCCTTTAACTTCTTGGTTAAATGAATCAAAAATCATCTACCAATTTAAAATGGGAATGAGGACTAAGACTCTTGTGCTTTAACAGCTCTGAGTCTTAATTGTTTTCTCTTTCACAGGGCTCTTTATTATGCAAAGAGAAAATTCAATCTTGTAGTCAGAAGTCACATTCTAAAGAAGTAGTTTAATTTAATTATGTTTAATTTTGCTTGTTTGAACTTTTTTATATTTTATCCAAAAAATACCAGCAAGTGCTGCTTTTGCTGATTTCTAAGGATAGTGGCTTTTAAAACTAAAAGTGTTAGCATGATTTGGTACTTTTCTCTTTTGTGCTGTCATGTTTCCCCCCATGATCATGCTTCTTACACTGTTTTGCAATTATTTCTGCAACCGTTTTTGTTATTGTCCCTTCTACTAATGAAGGGGAGTGTCCATGTTTTATTCCTTTTGTATACTCACTGGCTGGTTTAGTTCCTGTCTCTTTTTACCTGAAATTTTCTTTAGAAAATTTCAGAGGAAAGAGAAGTAGCTCCAGGGTCCTTCAGTGCCAGAACTTAAGGCAAGAGATTCAGGATACATACAATGAAAACATAGCTATAATATGGGCAAGGTAGAACTAAGGTTTTGGAATAAGGAGCTGTGGAAATCCTTCCTAACTCAGGACTTGAAATCAGTCATCCTTCCATCCTATGATAAGGCCTTCAGAGAGCTCATGGGGAAAGAGTTCAAAGGACCACAGACTCCCACAGGTGTGGAGTGAGGATGGAGGAAAACTTCGGAAGAATTGTACGGCTTCATGGCTCAGCGAGTAAAGATCTCTCTGAGTAAAAATCCACCTGCAATGCAGGAGACATGGGAAATGTGGGTTCAATCCCTGAGTCAGGAAAGCCCCCTGGAGGAGGAAAATGGCAACCCACTCCAGTATTCTTGACTAGGAAATCCCATGGACATAGGAGCCTGGTGGGCTATATAGTCCATGGTGTCACAAAGAATTGGGCAAAACTGAGCGACTAAGCACATAAGCACAATAATGCTAATCCCTTGGAAGTCACCACCATCACACACCCTGCCCCAGAAGGATGCTGCCATCCTCCTCAAGTCAGCCAGGTTGGATCGGGCTACAGTGGATTGGAAGGGGAAGTGAAGAGAAGGGAAAGAAGAGGAATACACCTCGCCCAAGCTGGAGGACCGCTTCAATTTTCTGTCACAGAAGTCTGGTTCTTGGTTTCAGACACACTGTGTTAGTCTCTACAGTGGCTGAGAGTGAGGTGACGCAAACCAGGAAGTTCAGGGCAGCCGTCTTTGCAGACTAAGAAGTAGGGACAGGTTGGGGGCTTGGAGGAAAAAATAATATGGATTTGAAGAGAGTAGAGAGAGTAAGAGTACACTTCTTAGCTGTTGAAAGCTTTCTAGTTACTGGTTTTAGCCTGTTAAGAGGTTCTGTTTCCATAAGATATGTCTGACTCATTTCAATACAATTTCTCTTTCAGATGAAGCTATTTTATATTAATATCTTGACTACAATAGGGGGAGAATTCAAGGCTGTGCAACTAAATCTGCAGCTCTAAAGGACAGGGGCCAAATCTTTCCTTATATTTCATGTTTTCTTTTGGTTCTTTATTCTTTATTTCTTTAGCATTTTGACAGTCAATTCAGAGCACGCCATTTTTACATTTATCCTTTGTAAGGCTTCCCTGATGGCTCATGTGGTAAAGAATCTGCCTGCAAAGCAGGAGACCTGGATTCAATCACTGGGTCAGGAAGATCCCTGGAGAAGGGAATGGCTACCCACTCCAGTATTCTCGCCTGGAGAATTTTATGGACAGAGGACTCTGGCTGACAACTGTTTTCAAATTATGTTCTGTTACAGTAGCATTTTCTAGAGCACCACATGTCTAGTGCATTACTCAAGTTCTTGGAGTGTTTTAGAAGTTCATTAACTACCCCCAGGGGCTGAAGTCTACTTGTGTGTTACTCAGAGGTCCCCTGTTTGTATAGAAAGATCAGGCTTGTGAATGGTGAAGCAAAGATGAGTTTGGAATCTTGTCACAAACCTGTCTCTTTCTTTAGAAAGGCCAGAAGTTAGGGAAAGTCCTTGGCAGGACTGAATTCCAAATATGTCTGTAAAGTGAATAGTAAAAAGTAACTGATGATTAGTTTTCTATAACAATAAGTGAAAATAATCAGATCCTAGAAATTACTATTGGGACGACTTATTGAAATTTTTTTCCTCTTAATGATCTGGAAGAAAAATAAATGACTGATGAGATCTCCAAGTTTGCAGATCACACAAAACTCTTCCAGAGAAATGATATGTTAGAACATCAAAAAATTCAGGTCTATAGTTGTAGCATGGTAATATATTTGGGAAAAATATCTTTCACAATTTGAAAGCTGTGAGCTCTCAGTTACAGCTCAGGAGAGAGATCTGGAAATGTCTTTTCCCAAATAGAATTCAGCACTCTTCTAAATTAGGGTTCAGATTTTCTCATTTTTTTATGTTTGTAGCTAATATGCATTTTTAGTCTATGTCAGACAATATGCTATATACCTTCAATACATAATCCCATTTAATTCATGAAACTGTCCAGTGAATCAAGTGCAACTATCCCCATTTTATTCATAAAGGCAATTCACTTGTGTGAGTTCCTCATACGTGCTGGGATACATGAAGAGTTAAGCTAATGGATGGAACTGCATCCATTTCTTCATCTTTTAGTACATTTGTGTGCTCCCTAGGTAGCAGACATAGCCTAGGGGCTTGAAGTACACTAATGAACAAAACAAAACAGAAAGGGCCCACGTCCTTATGTAGCTTTTGTTGTAATGAGAGGAGACAGAACGCTAACAATATATACAGTCAAAGAATAAATTGTCTGGCACATTAGGAAGTGACAAATGTCAATGCAAAAAGGAAAAAAAGAAACATAGCAGGTGAAAGGGAACAACACTGTGAGGCTGGTGGGAAAGTGAGCAGCTGTGAAACTGGGTAGTCATAGAGTAGGTCTCACCAAAAAAGAACACTTGCTCAAAGATTTACTGAAGTGGGGGTTGCCTACGTAGATGGCTGGGGAACAGCATTTCAGGCATAAGTGAAAATAGTGCCAAGCCTCTAAGGCAAGAATGTGCCTTGTGTGTTCAAGAAAAAGCAAAAATGACAGTGGGATGGGGCTGGAATGAAGCCAGAGAGGTAGAGTTTGCATTGACACAGGTCATGGTGCTTCCTGAAGGCTGTTGTAAGACTTCTTAATTATACAAAGCCTGACAACTATGCTTTTCTGCTTCAGGCATTTTTTCCTTCTTCTGATATTCTGGTGATGTAAGCAGGGAGAAAAAAGTGTTAGTTGCTTAGTTGTGTCTGACTTTTTGTGACCCCATGGACTGTAGTCCACCAGGTTCCTCTGTCCATGGGATTCTCCAGGCAAGAATACTGAAGTGGATTATTGTTCCCTTCTCCAGGGGATCTTCCTGACCCAGCGATCAAACACTGGAATCCTGCATTGCAGGAAGATTCTTTACCATCGGAGACACCAGGGAAGCTTCAGGTTAAAAGAAAGACTATGACATAGCTTTAGAATTTGCCCTCCCACCTTCACCCATCCCTATGCCTCTACCTTGGAAACATTTTTTTTTCCCTTATAGTTTTCAACAATTAGAAGTTTATTTGGGTTTAGAAATTGTCTTGATATGCAAATACTCTCAGCATTATTGCTGCTGGTGTCTTTATTTTTTTTTTTGGTGGGGGGAATCACTTCAGTTACATAATAAAGCTGATACCTTTTCAATATCTAGTTGAGATATACTCTTTAAAAAAATCTCATCCTTCACCATTAGTGAATCTGTTATAGGGATGATATGTCCCTGAAGAACAATATTTTATTTGTTTTCTGGAAATACAAATGCTCACGATTACAAAAGCTCTATTCTTATATAATTAATCTTTTAAGTATTATATCCACAATTCTCTGTTTTATGATAGCTGTAACTACTGAGGCTGTAATAAGTTTCAAAGGGCACTCTAAGAGCCTTCATAGTAGGGAAAATGTAGCTACTCAGTAAATATTTGACTACTTCTTTCTCTACTGATTGGTTGGTTGGTTTAGTCGCTAAGCTGTGTCCAAATGGTGACTTGAAGGGCTGTAGCCCCGCCAGGCTCCTCTATCCATGGGATCCTCCAGGCAAGAATATTGGAGTGGGTTGCCATGCCCTCCTCCAGGGGATCTTCCCTACCCAAGGATGGAACCTGCGCCTCTTACCTCTCCCATATTGGCAGGCCGGCTCTTTACCACTAACGCCACCTAGAGGCTAACTGCCCTTTGTGAAAGATTGAGGTTCTCTTCTCTCACCTCGTGGATATGTTAGTGGCAGTTTACTCTGCGGAAACCCGGGCTTGCGAACGTGCTAAGTCGCTTCAGTCGTGTCGGACTCTTTGTGACCTGATGTACTGTAGCCCACCAGATTCCTCTGTCCATGGGACTCGGCTAGAATACTGGAGTGGGTTGCTGTGATCTGGGAACTTAAAAAAAATGCTGATATTCCTGCTACTGTTATGGTTCTGATTAACAACCTGTCCTGTTTCTGATCCAGGAGTGTCACGTCTGTGCTAGCAGCCATGGCAGGATAATTTGTTAGCTTGTAACTTGAGTAGAATCTTAAATCCTTCACTTTTCTTGATATTGATTTTCCATGCAGATTATAACAGCATAAACCTTACTTCACTTCTGATGCATTATGTTATATTACGTGCTTCCTTTATTATATCCTTAAAAGAAGGTCAAAATATCTCCCTATGAGGGTAGGCAGTTTCTTTTTTAGACCAGTTGCTCCCTTGTATCAGATGAATTTGTGGCAACTTTTGGTTTTAAATGGCGGAAACTACATTTTTTTCCTTTTTAAAAAATTATTATTTTATATTGAAGTATAGTTGGTTAAAATCTAACTCAAAAGTTATTTATGTATATATCTAGGGAAAGTATTGAGATAACTCCTGTAGGGGCCAGCAGTTGAAGGATAAGAACTGAATGTTTAGCATGTGTCTCTCCCGTTTTACTCTGGTTCTGTTTCTGTGCATTCTCTCTTGATTTCCATGGGAGAAGGAACATTTTCCACGGCAACCTTAGCTTAGCAACTTGAAAAAAAGAGAATGTGTTTGCTCATATTGATTTCTTGGACACATTGTAATGTACATTCCTATGAAATTCCACCACTTTGGCCATCTGATGCCAAGAGCCTACTCATTGGGAAAGACCCTGATGCTGGGAAAGATTGAGGGCAGGAAGAGGGGCGGCAACCGAGGATGAGATGGTTGGATGGCATCACTGACTCAGTGGACTTGAGTCTGAGCAAACTCCAAGAGATAGTGGAGGACTGGGAAGCCTGGCGTGCTGCAGTCCATGGGGTTGCAAAGAGTCAGACATGACTGAGTGACTCAACAACAACAAAAAACAGCCATTCAACATGGAGTTGAGGTTCACTGAAGGAGGAGAGGCTGAGCAGATGAAATAATTTATGTCCAATATAAGAGTGAGTTTATATCAGATGAGTTAGTGGCAACTGAACTTTGGCTGGAAAGTTCATCTATATAGAGCCTAACAGCCCTATATAGTAGCAATTGCAAGTCACTTAAGGATGATAAAAGATCTCAGGGTGTGGAATGTTGCGTATAGCATTAATATAGTCATTTACTTTGCAAAAAGTCTCATTTTAGCTTTCAAAGTGTAGTGTCTAGCTATTTAGCAGCTTCACAAGGGCAGCAGAGGAATATTACTATGTTTATTTTGAGATCAATTATCTGCATTATGAAGAATTTAGTAACCTGGAAAAAGAACACAAATCAGCAAATCAAAGAAAAGCAAAGGATGAGTATCCATAAATTTCCTGTTTCTGATGCTGTACTTGTGCAATCAGGCCAGATACCTTTGGCTTTAGAATACTGAAGCTTAAGAATAGAGTGTCAGACAAATGTATACCACTTCTTGTTTCCTGGAGTGGTAATTTATTGATGTTATTATTAATGATAGTAGTAGTATATGCTGAACATAATAAAAACAAGAATCCAGTTAATTCGTGTATCATTTTGCATGCAAAAGAGATGACTACAAAATTCTTTTAACTATATGAAAGTGATGATGGATGAGCTTTTGAATTTTGTGCCTATATTTATAGAATTTTGTTGTTATTATTCTGTGATGCATTTGCGTTTATACATGCTAGTGGTGGCTGAAGTACTGTAAATTAATCTTCCCATGTGACTTGAAATGTCAATATGAGAACTGACACTTAAGACAATTCAGATTACTATGGCATGTTTTTAATTTCCAGCTGTGCATTTGACTTGGCTTTTTTTTGGCCATTTGCATTTGTGCAAATATTGAAATCTCAATGATACTTGAGTTTTCATACTTCATAGTTGAGACAAAAAGAAAAAACTGATTAAGTTACTATGCAATGTATCTTAAAAATATGGGAACAGAGAGAGGAACTCTGGTGTTTTGGAGCCAGTGCTTATTGATCATGAAGCCAACCTTAGCATCTCCTCCAGTACTGGCTGAATAATGGATCACCAAGGATGTTCATATCCTAGTCCCCGGAACCTGTTAATATGTTACCTTATGCAGTAATAAGCAAAAGAAATTTTGCACATGCAATTAAAGTAAAAGACGTTGAGATGGAAAAGTTATCTTGGATTATCCAGTGGGTTCAATCTAATCACATGAATTCTTAAAAGTGGAGACTCTTCCCTTGTTGAATGTCAGAGTGATGATGATGGAATGAAGGTCAGAGAGTTGTAATGTGAAAAAGACTTGATTCTTCACTGCTGGCTTTGAAGGTAGAGGAAGGGTGCCATGAGTCAAAGAAAGCCAGAAGCCTCTAGAAGATCGAAAGGGCAAAGGAATGGTTTCTCCCCTAGAAATTCCAGAAAAGACTGAAACCCTCCCAACACTCTCATTTTAACCTAGTGAGCCATAGGTCAGACTCCCAACCTACAGAACTCTAAGGCAATAAACTTGTGTTGTTTTGAGCCCCTACGCTTGTGCTGATGCTTTAATGGCAGCAATGGAAAACTAATGACAGCAATTGCCAACTCTATATTCAGTGACATCATGCTGGTGTCTTGAAATCAGCTACGGTGGGATTATTTACATTGCTGAATTACTATGAAATAGGAATTAATTTTCTTCTGAGTGCTAGTTCAACATTTTACAGCACACCATTGGAAAAAATTCCTCTCCATTAAGGTTACTCAAGCAAAGTGGATTGACTAAAACAAAAGTCTAACTCAATCACTTTAGGAAATCAACCCATAATTTGAGGAGGAAATCACTGCTAATTAATACAACAATACATGACAATGGTGATGCTGGCACCTTGTAGTCTAGGGGAAGGGAGGTGGGTAAGGGAATGGTGATGGGTCAGAAAAGGGATACTAACTAAAAGTTCCACTTCATTTTATTCCTGTTACCATAGCTTTAAAGATCTACACTCATTTTCATGAGTTTATTAATAACTTATACAGAACTGGGAGCAAAAATAGTGTTGGAAAGGTCAAGATAATGTGGGACTGACCAGTAAGCCGATTTCCCAGGAAGATGCTCTGGTCATTTTACACACTGGATGTTTAGATTTCTTACACACAGCTTCCTATCCTTTACTTAAAAACTTTGAGTGTATAGAAATCAAAGTTGTCTTACAGTCATCTTCTTCATCTTTGAACAACTGTCATTAGTAGATTTGTTCATTTGTTGTTCTGTTGCTAAGTTGTGTCCAACTCTTTGCAATCCCATTAACTGCAGCACTCCAGACTTCCTGTCCCTCACCATCTCCTGGAGTTTACTCAAATTTTTGTCCACTGAGTCAGTAATGCCATCCAACCATGTCATCCTCAGTCACCCTCTTCTCTTCCTGCCCTCAATCTTTCCCAGCATCAGGGTCTTTTCTGATGAGTCAGCTCTTCGCATCAGTTCAGTTCATTTGCTCAGTCACGTCTGACTCTTTGCGACCCCATGAATTGCAGCATGCCAGGCCTCCCTGTCTATCACCAACTCCCAGAGTCTACCCAAACCCATGTCCATCGAGTCAGTGATGCCATCCAGCCATCTCATCCTCTGTCTTCCCCTTCTCCTGCCCCCAATCCTTCCCAGCATCAGCATCTTTTCAAATGAGTCAGTTCTTCGCATCCAGTGGCCAAAGTATTGGAGTTTCAGCTTCAGCATCAGTCCTTCCAATGAATATTTAGGACTGATCTCCTTTAGGATGGACTGGTTTAATCTCCTTGATGTCCAAAGGACTCTCAAGAGTCTTTTTCAGCACCACAATTCAAAAGCATCAATTCTTTGGTGCTCAGCTCTCTTTCAGTCCAACTCTCACATCCATACAAGACTAATGGAAAAACCGTAGCTTTTACTATACAGACCTTTGTTGGCAAAGTGATGTCTCTGCTTTTTAATAGGCTGTGCATCTTTTAATTTCATGTCTGCAGTTACCATCTGAAGTGATTTTGGAGCCCATGCAAATACTAAACTATAATGTGATTCACTTTAACTTCAGCAATATTCCCTAGTCTGGTTCTCTGAAACTATATATACCCAATCTATTGATAAATCCAGGCCACAGGTGCAGAATATAGTAGAATGATGTTGTTCAATACAACATTCTACAGTTAAAGAAGATCCAGTTTCAAAGAGTTTTTCTTGGAATGTTCATTACAGTATCAACGTTTAACAAGGCAGCTAGAAAAAAGTACAAGATAAGACATTATGGGAAATCAAAGGAGCCAGTCACAGTTTTATCTAGTCACCTAAGATAATTTGATAACCAGTACACACTGAGTGTCAACTATGGGACAAGTACTAATCTAAACTCTCCGGACACAGTGAGGAACAAAGATCCCAGCCCTTAAATAGCTTATTCTGGTTGGACAGAGACTGACAGTAAGGAGAAAGCCTAGTAAATTATATGCTTTGAAGGTAATAGAGCACTGGAACAGAAGGGAAAATAAAAGAGGATAAAGGGTGATTTAGAGTCCTGAGAGGTGAATAGGGAGATCTAGGTAGGTTCCATTGAGATGATGACATCTGAGTGATAATATGAAGAAGGTGGAGCACTCAGTCCTGTGGATAGGTGTGAGAAGGTGCTCCAGGGCGAGGGGCCATTCAGTGCACAGGTTCTCAGGTGGGAGTGTTCCTAGTCCATTCAAACTTTATGTTTTGTTATGTTTTGGATATATAGAGCTTGCCAATGGATCATTACTTCTGAGGCTTCCTAGGTGGTACAACAGTAAAGAATCCGCCTGCCAATGCAGGAGATGCAACAGACACCAATTTGATCACTGGATTGGGAGGATCCCTTGGAGAAGAAAATGGCAACCCACTTCAGTATTCTTTCCTGGAAAATTCCATGGACAGAGGAACCTGGCACATTCCTGGCAGGTCCCCAGGGTTGCAAAGAATCGGACATGGCTGAGTGAATGAGCACACACAGAGACATCATTATATTTAAAGGGCATTTTTTTGAATAGATAGCTTTCAGTTGGGTCTCATTTTTGTTTGCTAATCTGGCAATCTCTGCATTACATTTTAAATGGAGTTTTAAGATTATTTATATATAATATAGCTTATGTATCATTTACATTTAATATAATTAAATGTTAAGATTATTTATAGTCAATATAAGTATCAGTATGGTTGAATTTATATCTAAATATCATCCTTTTATTTGCTCCTCCCATCTTTCTTTTTTTCTTTAATTTCCTGGAATCTTTTGGTGTTTGAGTATTTTAAAATATAATATTTTATATTTACTAATAATTTATCTTCACTACCTTCTAATTTTATTATAGTTGCTAGTGTTTACTATAAGGATTTTCATCTTATCACAGTTTGCATTAAAATGATATCATGCCACTTCATGTATAATATAAAAACTTTTCAATATTTTATTCCTACATGTGTTATAAACTGTAGAATACATTATTTTTGTTTTAAACAATTTTTAAGTAATTTTAAAATGAAAGAAATTGTTTTACATTTCCCTATATTTTTATGCATTTGGTATTCTTCATTCCTCTATGCAGATACAAGTTTCCATCATAACACAATTTTGCAAAGTATCAAACAAAAGCTATAATATTTATCCTTCTCCTGTATGTGATCATTCTAAATGTTTCTCTATATTAAAAAATGTATTAGGGACCTTATAATTTAAAGAATTTTAGTGAATGTGCTCCCAAATCTTGTCTTTATCATATTGGAAAAATTCAAATAATGGTGCCATAATTATTATTACAAAAACACTATCTCAAAATTAAGGATTATATGTATTTTAGGACTGTGTGTGTGTGCTGAGTCTCTTCTGTCATGTCTGACTCTTTGCGACCCTATTGACTGTAGCCTACCAGGCTCCTCTGTCCATGGGATTCTCCAGACAAGAATACTGGAGTGGGTTGCCATGCCCTCCTCCAGGGGATCTCCCTGACCCAGGGATTGAACCTGTATCTACTGCATCTCCTGCATTGTGAGCAGCTTCTTTACCACTGAACCAGGAATCCTTTAGGACTATAAACTACTGTAAAAAGTGTATTTAGTGGGAGAGTGAAAGCTGGACTTCCATAAGGCAGTTTCTGAAAAGCAGTTTCTGTCAAAGGTTGACAGTTCAACTCGGTGAAAAAAAATTCTTTTGTAAAGATCATTTGTCTGCAATAAGTTTTTAAATTCAATTAAAAAAGTATTTCAGGAGACCTTGGTAGCCCTATCAGACTAGATCTAGGGAGAGAGAATATTTTTTTAAAAAATATTTTATGGTCAAAATAATGAATGTTTTGAAAAATAACTTTATTTTTGAGAAAATTTAAAGCAGACAGGTCAAAGAATTATCTGGGTCTTCACAAGCTTCATTTTTTCAACTCTGTGGGTAGAAAAGGAGGGCTATATGACCATAATCAAAAAAGGCCACTGGCAAGTTAACTTTAAGATTTCGGGCACAATAAAACTGCGGTTCTGCCGTCTTCATGCTGCTTTGCAATTTTCTGGGTTGAGTATTGGGTGCCTGTGAACCTCTGACAGGATAATTTTTTTGCTTCCACCTGCTCACATGAAGTGTTTACTCAACTGCCACTTCTCCACAGGAGGATTCTGATATTTTTTTTTCTGCGAGAAATTGGTTTCAAAAGTACCTCAGGAAACACCTCCTTATTTAAGAATGTCAACTTTACAACTGTAAGATGTATCTTCTTATGGTGCACGCACATTTCCTTTTAGAAAATAGTGGACTAAAGAGCTTGGGAGATTCTTAAACAAATTCAGAGTAATTCTAACGACTCTCTTCCAGCGTGGCCGTTTGTTCTCATCTCCAAACATTTGCTTTTTGGGCAAGGACGTTGTGGTGGGGAGTAGTGAGAGTTTTCAAATTAAAGAAAAAGAGCATGGACAGAGGAGTCTGGTGGGCTAGTCCACGGGGTTGCAAAGAGTGGGACACACGGGGTGACTAACACGTACTTTCCTACTCCAAAGTTCCAGCCTTTGCCAGGAAACTGCCCTCAATTTTCCGCTTCCCCGCCTTACCCCTAGAAGGTAATGGAGAGTTGTTGGGGGGGCGGGGGTGATGTACAAGTAGCAAGGCACAGTGCGAAGGTCCTTGTTTTGGCTCTGTGCTCTTTCACCTAGATTATTTCCCACATGTTCTGTCCGGTCTGGACATCACCAGCGGCTTCTTCCTGTGTAGATGCCGCTATATGGCAGAGACGCCACCCATGACGGTAGTTATATTCTGGACCAGGAATCACTGGGAGGGACCTTAAACAGTTCCCCTCAGTATTATCAGAGGGAAGGGAAGACAAACTACCAGGTTTTCATCTCCTCTTCTCTCTCTTTTTAAAAAATATTTATTTTCATTTATTTATTTATTTATTGGCTGCATGAGAACTCTTAGTTGCAGCACATGGAATCTAGTTCCCTGACCAGGGATCAAACCCGCTTCCCCTGCATTGAAAGCACAGATTCTCAGCCACTGGACCACCAGTGAAGTCCCTATCCTCTCTCTTTTCTCTAACAACTTGAAGATTTAGGAAAAGTCTTGACCCTTTTCAGTCTTAATTTTCCCATCCATAAAATGGAATAGTCACTCTCCTCGTCTTCACAGTATGTTTTTACATTGCATAATTAAGACTTATGGGCACTAAGGTGCTGATGCGTGAACTATAAAAGTGTAACATATCATTACAAATAATTACAGAGCATCCGGATATAAAATATACTCAAAATGATAATATCCTTACCTGGAGACAGAGAAAGAGGAGTGTGGGGATTGATAGAAAATGGATAAGGAAGAAGAAATAAAGAGAAAAAGGAACAATGAATAAGTGTTACAGAGTGGAGTAATGCAAAGGAAAACAATTTTAAAAAGTCAAGTAGAGTACTTCCCTGGTGGTCCTATGGTTAAGAATCTGCCTTCCAGTGCAGGGGATGTGGGTTTGAGCCCTGGTTGGTGAACCAAGATCTCACATGCTGCAGGGCAGCTAAGCCCCTGTGCCACAGCTACTGAACCATGCCCTTTGGAGCCCGCACATTACAACTAGAAGCCTGGCGTCGCAGTGAAGAGCCCACACACCACAACTAAAGATCCTGCATCCCGAGACTAAGATTCAACGCAGACAAAAAAAAAAAAAAGTCAAGTGGAAGAAAAAAGATGAGCAGAGCATCTTGGGAGAATAACTACAGGGACAATTTGTTCAGAATTTAATAGGATTTAGATTAGCTACAGTGGTTGTCACAAATAAAAATAAAAACGGCAAATTATAACAGCATGTGCATCAGATAAAATTCTATGATGTCCTCCCGCTGCCATGATCTCGGCCTCCTAATGTTATTCCTATGATCGTACTATCTTATGTAGCAAAGGGATTTTGGAGATGCAATTAAGGTTACTTATCAGTTGACATTACGATAGTGAGATTTTTCTGAGTGGGGCCTAACCTAATCACTGGAGTTCTTTAAGAGAAAAGGATTTTCTCTGACTGAAAGGAAAAGAGAGAGTCCTAGAGATGTTCACTGGCCGGCCAGGAAGAAAGCAGAAGTCATGTGAACTGCCTGCAGGGACTACATGGAAAGCCTCCGAAAACGGACTGTGGCCAGTAGCCAGTGAGTAAATGGGGATGTCAGTCCTACAGTGGCAAGGACTGAATTCTACCAACTTAATATGAGCTAGGAAATGGATTTTTCTTGGAATTTCCAAATTCAGGTGGCTGACAACTTGATTTCAGCCTTATGATACCCTGAGCGTAGAGCCCAATCATACCATGCTGCATTTCTGACTTAGAAATCTGTGAACCAGTAAGTGGGCATTGTTTTAAGCTACTGATAGAATACCAGAATAGCATCCATGGTAATATAAAGTAGAAAAAACTATATTATAGCGTGGCTATAATATAGCTAGGAGTCTTAGGGTTGGCTAATACAGCTAGGAGTCTTAGGGTTGGCTAATACAGCTAGGAGTCTTAGGGTTGGCTAATACAGCTAGGAGTCTTAGGGTTGGCTAATACAGCTAGGAGTCTTAGGGTTGGCTTCTGGGCCTCAGGTAAGGTTAAAATTTAACAGCCATAGTAGTGAAATTGTGGGTGTTCTTACATTGATCACAGCATTCAAGTAAATGTTAAGGTAAATGAAATCTTAACATAAACCCAACTGAGATCTTATTTGGTGCAGTTTTAACATACAAAGTAAGAAAAATGTTGCTATACATGTGCAGGTAACATTTTTTGATGTGTGTTTGTAAATTAAACCATATTGAGGGATTATTCAGAAGGGCTTTTGGGCCAACTGCTTTGAAAGGAAGAATTCTTTTTGCTTAATTGTATGACCTGTGCAAACTTATTTTTGTGAATTTCAGTTTTTTAAAGAGAGTTTCTTTATGGAAAATCCCTCATGGAGTCAAAACTTTTGTTGACAAGTAGCAAAATGGGCTTATTTGAATGATACTGTCCCTGTGTGGTTTATTCTGTCCTCTAATGGAGCAATTGCCAAACGATGAAGGCACTGAAGAGAGAAAGTCAAAGACAGATTTGGAGAGGTAGAGAAGTTAATTAGCGTGTTTCTTCTCTTTCACTGATTTTTCCTGTTTTGTTGTCTCATATTGTACTAAATATCAAGATTCTGATAAAGAACAGTTGTAAGAAGTAAGTAGCAAATCCTTGCCTTCCCTCCTACCAGCTAACCAACTCTTCCTGTTGTCCATTCTAATGTGAATAATGCCACTATTTATCCAGTTTCTAAGACTTCAAAGCTCTGAGTCATCTTTCACCCCACCCTCTCCCTGATTCCTCATATCCTACAATTAATTGTCAAATACCTGTAAAATTCTTCTCCTTATTTCTCCCTCCCTCTGTCCCTCTTCTTTTCTTCCTTCATTTTGTCTTCCTCCTTTTTCTTCATTGTTCTCCTCCTCCTTTCTCTTCATCTTCTTTTATTTTTAGCTCCAATGCCATTAACTTGAAATTCAAATCCTTTCTATGATTTCCCAAATTATTTCCATCACCTGTTAGGTCATTCAATTGTCTGATTTTGTTATCATATTAGATAATTCATTCTACAAATCACGGACAGGATATTGTGTCTAAAATACACTTCTAATCTTGTCTTCTTTTTTTTAACTCAAAGATTTTAACTCAAAGTATCTCCTTTCACCCACAGAATAAAATCCAAACTCCTTATTTGGGTATTAAATTCTTCCACAATAGAGGTCCAATTACTTTCTATTTTTTTCAGTGCCTTCTATACATGTATCCCATTCTTTAGCTACATTAGATTCCTGCGTCCCTTGAAATCTGAATTTTGGAATCACATGGATCTGCAGTTAATTCTTGATTCCGCCACCTACCAGCTAGCTATGTGAACTTGGACAGTCTCTTAAATCTCTATCAGTCTCAACTTGGCATCTGAAAAGTGGGGTAATAATATTCCTTACAAAACAGTCATTGTGAGAATTAAATATGATGATGTATGTAAATTTTCAGGCATAGTATCTGGCACATATATCCTAAGAAATGATGCTTTTCATTACTATTTCTCTTACTCTTCTTCCCTTCATCCTCTCTCTGTATCTTCTGTATATTATTCACATTCATATTCTTATTATCACACTGAGTATTTTCTGACTCTTTGCTGCTGTTTGCAATGTTTTCTTCACAAGGAATGCCAAGTCCTCCATTTCTGCCTGTTTCATTGCATTCTATCCTTTGTGATGACTCCCCCAAGTCTTTTCCACTGCAGAGGATGGGCAGTCTAATCCAACCCTGGGAATTTTCTGTCCTTCACAGGGATTGGTTGAGGACACCTTGTATGGCCAATGTGAGGTAAAGGGAATCTGCTGGTAAAGTCTCTGTCTTTCCAATGAAGGAGGCCATTTCTCCTCTTTATTTGAACATAGATGTATCTCATTGTGATGTTTGAATTAGTATCATCCAACTAGAGATGAAAGTGAACATGATGGATGAAAGACAGAAGAGGAGATAGAGAAAACCTGGCTGATATCATGAAGTTACTCAATGCTGAGCCCAGAGCCCTCTCTACTTCTGGTCTTCTTGTTAAGTGAAGCAAAAATATTTCTTTATTGAAGTCAGTCTGAGCTGTAGCTTTCTTTCTGCAATCAAAAAGATTTAAAAAAATGTAACTATATATGGGAATGGATGTTAACTAGATTTATTGTGGTTATCATTTCACAATTTATTCAAATATCGAGTCATTATATTGTACAACTGAAACTAATATAATTGTCATAAGTCATTTATACCTCATTTAAAAACAAGAATGTTTTTGGTTGTTGGCATGCTCCACTACATCATTCAAGACTGCATTCTCTCATAAACATCAGAAAATCTGACTGTTGTGGCTTAAATAAATGAAGATTTATTTTTTTATAAAAATGACACCCAAATATTCATGATCCTTCAGGTTAAGTTCCAATGTCACTTTCTTGGTTAAGTTCCAATTGTCACTTTCTGTCCATGTTTCCTCTGGCAGATGTAAATATGTTCTGTCTCCTCTGTACTCATATTTTGTACACTACTGTGTCCCTCCCCTGCACCTGTCACATGCTGCCATGTCTGCAAGTATCTTTGTCACACTGGAGAGGTGTTTTGCTGAAGTCACTATGTCTTCATCCTATTTTCTTCTTCCACGGGGTGTACCATGATGCTTTTATAGGCCATGGTGATTTGCTCCATCACATTTGTTCGGATAGGCTTTTGTTCCTTGTTGGACCTGTGTATATTGATTTTTTTAAATTACTTACTTAATTAATTTATTTTCTTTACATTATTGTGTTGGTTTTGCCATACATTGACATGAATCCGCCATGGGTATACATTCTGGAAGGGGAACACATGTATATTGATTTTTATAGTCTGAATATCATCCAGTGATTAAAAGAAAAGACAGTGGTATTGGTACGTGGGTTTGTAGATCCCTTCCAAATTGCCTTGTACAAGAATATTTTTAAAAGATTTTTTTGATGTCGGTCATTTTTTAAAGTCTTTATTGAATTTGTCACAATATTGCTTCTGTTTCACGTTTTTGGTTTTTTGGCTGCAAAGCATGTGGGATCTTAGCCCTCTGACCAGGGATTGAACCTGTACTTTCTGCATTGGAAGGCACAGTTTTAACCACTGGACTGCCAGAGAAGTCCTATGAGGACTTCTATTTTTTAATCAGTTCATTAGAGGAGAAACTCAAAATATTTACTGTAACCAATAGCTCTTTGATAGAAGAGAACCTGAGAGATTAAGAGTTTAGGAAAAGAAGAGAGATGAAATCTAGGTACTCTGCTTAGTGTCATCTGTTAGCAAGGTCAGTGGACATCACTGAGCAAACCTCTGAAAGGAATCTATGTATCATTTGTTTAGTTTTTTTGCAGTCTCCAAGTACTGATATGCTGACCTTCACATGCAGGAACACAAAATATTTAGATTTTGACTTTACTGCCATTTAGCATTAATTTCTTAATATAAGCTTCTGATAAGTTTTAAACTTTTAATGTTATGAAATAGCTCTAATCAAAGACCATGTCTTGGTCTTCAGTGAGATGAGAAATAAAATCCTGTCCCTTCCCCATAGTCAATAATTTGAGTTGCTATGAAAGATCATGGAATTTCTGCCTCCTGGGCCTAAAATAATGTAAGTGGTAGATTCTTCTCTTCTAAAGTTTGTTTAAATGTGTCTGGGTCTGAAAGTGGGGAAGATATGACTCAAATTACCTCTTACTGTATCGTTAGCCTCTGATTTTATGATTGAGGTGTCTGTCATACCAAGGGTTCCAGAGGAGACAAGACATGACTGGAGTTTGAGAAAACCTTGCAATGGAGAACAGAGAAACTCTGGAGTGCCTCTGAGAGGGAGTTTGCTTATGGAGACCCTTCTCTGATGTTGTTGTTCAATTGCTCAGTTGTGTCCAATTCTTTGCAACTAGGCTTCCCTACCCTTCACCATCTCCCATCCTGGAAAATGGGTACTGTTCTTCCATTTCACACATGAGAAGGCTGAGAGTCAGGGAAGTTTATGGGATTTGCATAATCTGTGGCAGAGCTATGGCTAATTCAGGTTGTCTGGTTCTGGCCTCCTTGCTTCCTTTCAGAAGCATGGTGAGAACTCTGTGAGAAGTGGAAGATCTTGATGAGACTCACCACCACCCGCACAGAGTAACAACTCCCCAGCGTCCTGGTGGGTGCGACACTAGGCTGGCAATCCCAGCATCACAGGCTCGGTCTCCGCGTGTGCTAGTTAGGCGTGATGGGTGCCGCGGTGTGCTTCTACTTTCGTTAGCAGTTGGTAATGAGCGCGGATGCACTGGTGGCAGAAGGGGTGGCTGGGTGAGGCAGAGCAGATAGAAGTAGGTCAAACATCACTTATTAGTTGCAAATCAGAACCACAATGGGATAGCACCTCACACCTGTCAGAATGGCAGTCATCAAAAGCAACACAAATAACGAATGTTGGTGAGGATGTAGGGAGGAGAATTCCCGTACACTGTTGGTGGTAATGTACATTGGTGTAGCCACTGTGGAAAACAGTATAGGGGTTTCTCAAAAATGTACAAGTAGAACTGCCATATGACCCAGCAGTTCTGCCTCTGGTATATGTCACAAAAAAGCAAAAACACTAATTCCAAAAGATACATACATCCCAATGTTCATAGCAGCATTGTTCAAATAGCCAAGACACAAAAGCAACCTGAGTGTCCATCAACAGGTGAGTGGATAAAGAAGATGTGCTATGTATATATGTGTGTGTATATATATATATATGTATATATATACACATAATGGAATATGACTCAGCCATGAAAAAGAATAAAAGCTTACCATTTGGAACACATGCATGGACCTGGAGGATATTATGCTAAGTGAAATAGGTCAGACAGAGAAAGATGAATACTGTATGGTATCACTTATACGTGGAATCTAAAAAATACAGCAAACTAGTGAATATAACAAAAAAGAAGCAAACTCATAGACAGAGAGAATTCACTAATGGTTACTAGTGGGGAGACCACAGAGTGAGGAAAGATACGGGCAGGGGATTTAGAGGTATAGACTCTTTATGTACAGGATAAGCTATATTGTACAACACAGAGAATATAGCCAATATTTTATGATAAATATAAATGGACTAGAGCCTTTAAAAGTTCTAGTTGCTTCATTGTACACCTGTAATATTGTACAGCAACTATACTTCAAAAAATAGAAAGGATGACTGTCTTAGAAAAAGCAGCCCAGAATCCTGACCTACTGTGTGTCAGCAGCAGCATTCAGGTTCATGGAGGACAGTGCATGTTAACTACCAGGCTCAGAAACAGTGAAAGGGTTATGAGCTTGGCCACTCCCTGGAGGTGGTGTGTAACTGGAAAACTGTTACAAGGGTTTAAAGATAATATTCAGACCCTTGTATTCCTTCATCTTCTTTATCAGAATCTACTGGCCTTGACTTTCAAACTTATCAGACTCCATCCTGAAGAATGACATGTTTAAGATCCACATTGTGGAAGCATGGAAATGTGTTATTTCAAAGTGCCACATGGCTAAGTTATGTATATTTATCACAGTTTATTATGTCTATTGTTGTTAGGAACTTAAAATATTCAGATCAGCTTCTATGAGTAGCATATTCCATGGACCACATTAGCTCTGACGAAGGCCTGAACTTGGACTTTATAGTTGATTGGTTCAGCAGATTTAGCAACCTCCCAGAAGAAGAAGGAAACCTCCCCCACAAACTGGTAATGGCTCATCTCTGTAATGTCTGCTAAGACATCTGATATGCCTTCAAATTTTCTGTTTCTTTTTGCTCTCCCAGGGAACCTTTCTTTTGGAGCAAAAAAGAAAGGACATATTTTGACATGGGTTAAAGGTCCTTATAAAGATCTAGAAAAGAAATACCTGCCAGTTAGGCACCAAGAATGTGGTGTAGTAGTAGCAGTATTGGTTTTGGAGTCAGATGACCTTGGCCTGATTACCAATCTTAACAGGTTATCTAATTGCTCTGAGCCTCAGTTTTCCCATCTGTGAAATGAGATAATAACATCCACCCAGTACGGATGTTGTGAGAATTAAATGAGATTATACGTGTAAAATGTGCATTATATATGTACAAATGTCTACTATTCATATTAATAATACTGATGGGAATAGGAAAACTGAAAGTCCTTTAAATATCAGGGTAAATTCAGATTTGTTTGGATTTTTTTTTTTGTGGTAAATGATTAAGTAATTTCTCTGGAATGAGAGAGAAATTTCATTTGTACAGCTTTATGAAAGTTGTAAGAAATATGGCTGAATTCATTAGGAATTTGAACAAAAGCTAAAGCGTCTTAGAAGCAAACGCCTAGAGCAATGCTATAGTTAACATTCAGCATGTCAAGTAACATGTTTGAAATAGTTTAGTGATGTATTTGAGTGAGTTTTGTAGCTATCAGGCCTGCTGTAACGCAAGAGGTCATGACACTGCTACATGCCAGGCCACAGGAATCAGTAGAGGACCTGATTTCAGCACAGAGATCTTACATAGTTAAGGCGGGGCAGAAGCAAGGTCACTTATCCTGGGGATCAACAGTCCTGACTTTTTTTTTTTTTTTCAGTGTAGGTAGAAGGCTAGCAAAAAACAAAACAAAACAAAAAGAATACTGGCAGCTATGGTGCCTTAAACTCTAAAGGATCATCATGAGAGCTTCGATAATACTATAAATAAACAGGTTTGTCCATAAGGGAAGCTCCTTGGCAGGGCAGCTACTAACACAGGTTTTGGATTCAGTAAAATCTGTACTCATACTTCTGCTATGTTGTGTTCTCATTTGACACCTTCATCAAATGGAGATATATAGTGTGTGTGTGCTAAGTCACTTCAGTTGTGTCCGACACTTTGCGACCCCATGTAGCCCAGGACTGTAGCTGGCCAGGCTCCTCTGTCCATGGGATTCTCTACGCAAGAATCCTGGATTGGGTTGCCATTTCCTTCTCCAGGGGATTTTCCTGACCCAGGGATCAAACCTGCATCTCTTATGTATCCTGAATTGGCAGGGGAATTCTTTACCACTAGTGCCACCTGGGAACCCCAGAGATAAATAGTAGCACCCTCATAACATTATTGAATTCATTAACCAAGGCAGTGGATATGGGACTTCCCTGATGGTCCAGTGGCTGGGACCCTGTGTTCCCAGTGCAGGGGGCCCAGGTCTGATCCCTGGTCGGGGAACTAGATCCCACATGCTGCAACTAAGACCTGGTGTGGCCAAATAAACATAAAAAAGAGTTTTAAAAGGCAGTGAATGTAAGCCAGTAGCCCAGTGCCCAAAGTAAGCACTCAATACAAGATTACTATATTTATAGATTATTTCAAAAACTTTAAAAAAATTATCTTTCAATCTATTTCTGCAACATCCTTTCCCCTAAAATAGGATGAACCAACCAGGAGCAAAATCTAATGCTGTCATTTTGATTCTATGTTCATTTCTTTCCTGATGAAAGAGTCAATAAAAAGAAAGGACTTAGATATGCAATCTCTGAGTTAACTGGGTCCACAGCCTGGTGAGCACTCAGGCAGGTGACGGGGCTTATGTGCCTGAGGTTTTGCAAGTGCTTGTACTCAAAATGAAATTTAACAAAATAGCCTGATGTTGTATGCCATCCAGTAGCACTTGTGGTCGAGTGCTTTTTGGAGAGAGCTCCTAGGTGGGGAAAAGAAATATGAAAGCAATGGAGCTTTACCAAACCTATGAGAGCGTAGAGGAAATCCTTTATTTGTTGAAGAAACGACGCTCTTACTTTTGCAGAAACGGGCCAGGGGCCAGAGGGAAAGAAGAAACAAACCAGGTGAGATACGGCGTGATAATAAGCAGAGCCTGACGCCAGCCACGCACAGGGAGCTAGGCACCACCTGCAGCAAGAAGCCAAAGCAACCCCTGGAACTTTCTGGTCACAATCAGCCTACTTAAGGCACCGAGGGCCCAGCCAGAGGCAACTGCAGTGTTGACTGAGCAGAGAGACGCCTCAGTGGGGCCTGTGAAAGGGAAGAAATCCAGAAGGAGTCCAGGATGGGGGATGTTGGCCTTAGAAGGACAGTCAAACACTTATGTGCAGAGATGGATCAAGCCTAGTTCTAGGCTCTGTTCCCTAGGGAGGCCCGGAGGAGAGACCACAGGCTTAGCGGCTGTGGGGAGGCTACCTTCTCTCCCCACCCCCCACTCCCTCACTTGGCTCTGGACACGAGCAAGGTTTATGGATGGGCAGAAGGAGAACACCCGTTTTGTGCTTTCTGGCTCAGCTCTGCAATGCCCCTGTGGTCCAAAAGAGACACATGCTCCCTCTAGAGATGAATGGGTGTGAAACTGTGAAGGTAAATAGGACTGGCCTTACCCTTTTCTATTTCCAATACTCAATTGAAAAACAATCTTATAAAGAGAGCTTTATTGTATCACAACACGGAAAAAAAAAAGTCGAGTGCCTCTGGGGATCAAGTATACACAGACATCATTTGGATGGACCTGTGAGCCATGCTGTTATAAAGCATCTAGAGAATAAATAGCTTTTCTCTAAGCGTGGTTAATCGAAGGGATCAAAGCAGCAGTGGCAATGAAGAGGTGGATAAAAATGATACAGCGTTTGGATCTTTAGGAACTCCAGGCTGGTTGAAAAGCATTTTTGAAATGGGCGAAAAAGGCAGAGTGATGTTGGGAGTCTGGGCTTTGAAATTATGGGGGCAACGACTATTGGAGCTAATGTTGAGAACGCCACCAGCTGCCAGTGGAGTGTCTGGGAAGTTGGGGGAATGGGTTGACAAAGAAGCTGGTGGTAGGAGCAGGAGACATGAAGGAGCCGACTCTCTTCCCATCCGCTATCACCCACAGTTTAGCTCGTGTCTCCAGTTTTAGGCGTTCCTGGTCGCTCAGTGCTAAAGAAGCCACCTACCAATGCAGGAGATTCAGGAGACATGGGTTCAACCCCTGGGGCAAGAAGATGCCCTGGAGGAGGAAATGGCAACCCATGGACAAAGGAGCCTGGTGGGCTATAGTCCGTGGGGTTGCAAAAGAACTGGACATGATTTAGTGACTAAACAACAACTTTACCTTTACATATGCTACATAATGTGCCCTAGAGACAGAGTGGTGAGGAGCCAAGAGCAGGAAAACAATGAAGGTCAGAAGGAGGAGAGATAAGAAAAGTCATGGAAATCTTTCCAAATGCAGAGGTGTAGTAACATTCAAGCATCGGCTGTGTTGTTCTTCCTCTCCTTACCCACTTTAGGCTCTGGTACTGCCGTCCTGTGTTGCAACTTCAAGTCGTGTGACAGCTTTGAGAGTGAATGATTGACAACGTTGGTTCGTACCCAACTACTGCCCACAGCAGTGGCCACCCTAGTGGGTTTCCAGTTAGTCTGCAGGCACCATTTTCTTTTTTTTTTTCCTCTTCCCTTCATCTTCCTGTTCTTCCCTCCCCTCTCCCTGTCTCTGCCTCTGTCTTTCTTTTGTTGGTATTGGTTTTCCATTCAAGTTTACTTTTACCCACCACCCAGGGTGGCAGTTATTTATTTTCAAAATTGTTACATAAGAAGGAGGGGGGTGAAGTGGGCACTCTGGCTTCTGGGGGGATGGAGCAGCAGCTCAGGGGCAGAGAACTTACCTGACCTAACCCCTGGACTGCTTGTCCTGTAGCCTCAATGAAAGTAAAGGCATCACTTAACACACAGTTGCGAGAAACACGAGGCCAAATACTAAACTCTTTGGCAAATGCTGTACTCAGGAACAACACAATTTTTCTTCACTTACCGTCATGACAGCTAAAGAAAGGAATACAGGGCGCTTGAATTGTAGGACACTGGGGAAGGAAGACAGTTAAGCAAATGTTAGTTCATACGTGGTGATCCTCTCCTTTGTGTACACTTTGAACTAAAACAACAGCCTCTTAGCAGAGTGGTTGAAGTTAAAGTGTTCAGACACACAGTAAAAAAAGAAGAAGAAGAACATTTTAAACAGCAGTTCACCTCTGTGCTATACAAAGCCTCTCAGCAGTTCAGTAAGATGAAATTAATGTGCTCTTAAGATGTCTGCTTCTTCCACTGGTACAGAAGTAAGTAGAATATAATTAGTTATTCGGTGACATTGGAATGCTAAAGGTGATAAAAGAAAAGGAAATATTCTGGAGTTAGAGTGCCCTGTTTGGCTCCTGCCAGGGAGTTAATACATTAACGAGGAAATTCTGGACCTAAATGGACTAAATTCATTATTTTTTCTACTGCTAAAATTTTGTTTGGATAACTGCAAAAGATGAAGTGGAAAAAGGAGACATTCACGTCTCATATGGAAGGAAAGGCCTGGTTGTGTCTGATATTGGAGAACCAAATTTTTCTAGGACTATTCATTCTAGTGAAAATATTACCTTTGTGTCTCTGCCAATGGTAGCGTTTTAATTTGTGATTCAGGATTATTTATCCTGTTGTGGTTGTTTCATTCTCCTTTAAAATTCTTCCCTTTCTCTTTTGTACTTGTTTTGCTTTCAAACTCCAGCTAATGTACATGACTGAGTAGTCTTCCAGAAGGTGAAGTTGAATCTCCACTGGCCTTCAGCTATGGGATCACTGAAATTATTTCAAAATCACATACCACCTCCCATTTGGAAAGAGATTTGTGCATCTCTAACTCAGAAACTAGGCAGTGAGTTGATAAGGTCTCTTTCTTGGAATGGAGTCACCATCTGAAGTCTTCTGTTGTCATCACTCCGAGGCATGAAAATGACATCTGGCAATACAGAAAAGACATTTTGCTCCTGATTAATTGGTGGGGCTGCCCCAGGGTCTGAAAGTCAGAGCCTGGACCACTGGATTCTCTGTGTAGTGGGTCCAAATTGCTCCGCTCCATGTCATTTATGGAATCTCTCTGGAGATTCTAGGAAGCACAGCTACTTTCGGGCTTTGTTTTGACCTTGGCCTTCTCCTCTTCCAAAAGAACATCTACTACAGGTGTTTTGAAATGCACAGGAGAAAACACAGTTGGTTGTAGTCATTCAGAAATTCTTTACCATCAGAGCCACCAGGGAAGCTGTAATTTAGTCATATGAAAAGTGAAAGTGAATTCGCTCAGTCGTGTCCGACTCTTTGTGAACCCGTGGACTGTAGCCCACCAGGCTCCTCCGTCCATGGGATTCTCTAGGCAAGAATACTGGAGTGGGTTGCCATTTCCTTCTCCAGGGGATCCTCCTGATCCAGGGACCGAACCCAGGTCTCCTGCATCGTAGGCAGACACTTTAACCTGAGTCACCAGGGAAGCCCGATTTAGTTATATGCAATTCTGGAAAGTGCTCACCCTTCTCACATGAGTTCCTATGTCTTTAGGAATTCTACCCTCTTTGGTGGTTACAAAGCAGAATGAATTTCTGGAAACTTTTCTGATCCAAAGTTACATTGTCCAGAGATGCTCCAATTTCTCAGAGCCTCAGTTCACTCATGTACTATAAAAGCTGAGTATTTGGTTCACACCCATCTGGGTCTGGCTTTTGGCTCATATTCAGGGTTCCTCAATATATTCCCATCATTCCACCTGTTCTAAGATCTTTATTTAGAGGCAATAATGATTCCAAGAGCAAAAGGTGATTTGTATCTGGAGAGAAAAGGCTGTGTTACCAAAGTAGCTTTTCAGTAAATAATAAACCATTCACTTTTTATTCTCCTAGAAGGTAGCATAAGTCAGTGATCTCACTCTTGTAGTCAAATCAAATCCTGTGTTTATGGGTCTACACTGCATATATTTCCTCTGATAATAACCTGTAAATTCACTCAGTTAAGAGTCTTGATACTGACCTGACATCTGAAGTGAGAAATTCCTATTTCTTTGATTCACATGAAATGTCAAGACTATTACTGCTATTGAAGTGAAGTGAAATGAAAGTCTCTCAGTCATGTCCAACTTTTTGTGACCCCATGGACTATACAGCCCATGGAATTCTCCAGGCAAGAATACTGGAGTAAGTTCCATGTCCTCCTGCAGGGGGTCTTCCCAATCCAGGGATCGAAACCCGGTCTCCTGCATTGCAGGCAGATTCTACCAGCTGAGCTACAAGGGAAGCATTACTGCTATTATGCTTCTGTAATATGTGGTTTTGAATTTCTATATTAAATAGCTATGGTATTATGATTTATAAAAAATATATATTTGATCATTCAGATGAGCAAAATATATTTCTCATATATATTTGCTGTTTGTCCACAATGAGGTGACTTTCAGAAAGCTCCTAAGGATGTTGGCTAGTTACCTGGAGAATCAACCACAGTGATTAGAGATTTGGAGCTTTTGGATGCTCTCCCCTCCTCCCACCCCAAACTCCAGGGAGGGCAGAGGGGCTGAAGTTTGGATCCATCACCAATTGATTTAATCAATAAATTGCTAATGATCTGATTAAACATGCCTATGTAGTGGGCTTCCCTGGTGGCTCAGACAGTAAAGAATCCGCTTGCAATGCGAAAGACCTGGGTTCCATCTCTGGGTCAGGAAGACTCCCTGGAGGAGGGCATGGCAACCCACTCTAGTATCCTTGCCTGGAGAATCCCCATGGACAGAGGAGCCTGGTGGGCTACAGTTTATGGGATCACAAAGAGGCAGACACTACTGAGGCTATGTAGTGATGCCTCAATAAAAACTCCAAAGGACAGGTTTCTGAGAGCTTCTGGGTCAGTGAGCACATGGAGATTAGGGGAGAGTGATACACCTCCAGAGAACACACAAGCTCCACACTTACCCCCATATTTTGTCCTCTGCATCTCTTCCATTGGCTGTTCCTGAGTTATACTGCCTTTCACAAGAAACTGGTGGTCTAGTAAGTAAAGTGTTTCTCTGAGTTCTGTGAGCTACTATAGCAAATTAATTGAACTCATGAGGGGTCTTGGGAACTTCCAATCTGTAGTGGGTCAGAGTCACAAGTAACAACCTGGACTTATGTCTGGTATTTGAAGCCGGGGTGAAGGAGTACCCTTGTAGGACGGAGCCCTTAACCTGTGGAATCTGATACTTTCTCTGGGTAGATAGTGTCAGAATAGATTTGAATTGCAAGACATTCAACTGGTCTCTAGAGAAGTGGTTACTGGTATGAGGAACACCTCTTACCTTCACATTGGAACTGATACCAGAACCTATCTGATAGACTTTTATATTCCCATAGAATATTTGAATACTGAAGGAGATTTGAAAAACTATGTAAGGTTTGATTGTGGAAACAGAAATAATTTATGATCAGATTCATGGATGCATTTTTGCTGGTGAGTTCAAAAATTCAAGGACAGCAGGAGGGAAAGTCACATATTTCTGAATTAGATAAGTGTAATGGAACCAGGGTTTCCCTGGTGGCTCAGTGGTAAAGACTCTGCCTGAAATTCAGGAGCCACAGAAGACATGGGTTCAATCCCTGGGGCAGGAAGAACCCCTGCAGAAGGGTATGGCAACCCACTGTAGTATTTTTATCTGGAAAATCCCATGGACAGAGGAGCCTGGTGGGCTGTGGTCCATAGGGTCCCAAAGAGTCAGACATGACTAAAGCTTCTTACCACACATGCATGAAGGACGAATACATGAGAAAGTAAAAAGCATGCATCAAAGTGTATTTTCTTTAAATTTTTATTTTTTTTTACTTCTTTTTTAAATTGAAGTATAGTTGTTTTACAGTATTTCAGGTATACAGCAAAGTGAATCAGTTATATTATATATATATTTATTTATATCTTTATTCATATTCTTTTCCATTAGAGGCTTTTACAAGATATTGAATATAGTTCCTGTGCTATACAGTAGGTCCTTGCTTATCTATTATATATATAGTAGTATCTGTTAATCTCAAATTCCTAATTTATCCCTCTCCCACATACAAAGTATTATCAATTTTATTAGGATCATATATAGACTATACCTAGTAAATGATTTCAAGTTGATTGGTTAAAAGAAGACAATACAGAAATTGTGGCATAATTGATTTTGTTTCTGAATTGATAGTAATTTAAGTTCTTTCAGCATCTAAAGACTGAAGGTAAAAGTCCCACAAAAGGATCACATTCTGAAGTAAAAAAGTCCTGTATTTAAAATTGTCTTTGAACAAAATATCCTCATCTTTCTGAGTCTCAATTCTTATCTCCAAGCAGTTCAGTCACTCAGTCATGTCAACTCTTTATGACCCCATGAACTGCAGCATGCCAGGCCTCCCTGCCCATCACCAACTCCCGGAGTTTACTCAAACTCATGTCCATTGAGTCAATGATGCCATCCAACCATAGCATGCTCTGTTGTCCCCTTCTCCTCTTGCCTTCAATCTTTCCCAGCATTGGGTCTTTTCAAATGAGTCAGTTCTTCGCATTCAGTGGCCAAAGTATTGGAGCTTCAGCTTCAGCATCAGTACTTCCAATGAATATTCAGGACTGATTTATTTTAAGATGGTTGGATCTCCTTGCAGTCCAAGGGACTCTCAAGAGTCTTCTCTAACACCACAGTTCAAAAGCATCGGTTGTTTGGTGCTCATCTTTCTTTACAGTCCAACTCTCACATCCATGTGTAACTACTGGAAAAACCATAGCCTTGACTAGACAGACTTTTGTTGGCAAAGTAATGTCTCTGCTTTTTAATATGCTATCTAGGTTGGTTATAACTTTTCTTCCAAGGAGTAAGTGTCTTTTAATTTCATGGCTGCAGTCACCATATGCAGTGATTTTGGAGCCCCAAAATAAAGTCTGCCACTGTTTTCACTGTTTCCCCATCTATTTGCCATAAAGTGATGGGACCAGATGCCATGATCTTAGTTTTCTGAATGTTGAGCTTTAAGCCAACTTTTTCACTCTTCTCTTTCACTTTCATCCAGAGAATCTTTAGTTCTTCTTCACTTTCTGCCATAAGGGTGGTGTCATCTGCATATCTGAGGTTATTGATATTTCTCCTGGCAATCTTGATTCCAGCTTGTGCTTCTTCCAGCCGAGCGTTTTTCATGATGTACTGTGCAAATAAGTTAAATAAGCAGGGTGACAATATACAGCCTTGACGTACTCCTTTCCCGATTTGGAACCAGTCTGTTGTTCCATGTCCAGTTCTAACTGTTGCTTCCTGACCTGCACACAGATTTCTCAAGAGGCAGGTCAGGTGGTCTGGTATTCCCGTCTCTTTCAGAATTTTCCACAGTTTGTGGTGATCCACATAGTCAAAGGCTTTGGCATAGTCAATAAAGCAGAAATAGTGTTTTTCTGGAACTCTCTTGCTTTTTCGATGATCTAGCAGATGTTGGCGATTTGATCTCTGGTGCCTCTGCCTTTTCTAAAACCAGCTTGAACATCTGAAAGTTCACAGTTCACATATTGTTGAAATTTGACTTGTAGAATTTTAAGCACTACTTTATTAGTGTGTGAGATGAGTGCAATTGTGTGGTAGTTTGAGCGTTCTTTGGCATTTCCTTTCTTTGGGATTGGAATGAAAACTGACCTTTTCCAGTCCTGTGGCCACTGCTGAATTTTCCAAATTTGTTGGCATATTGAGTGCAGCACTTTCACAGCATCAGCTTCTGGGATCTGAAATAGCTCATCTGGAATTCCATCACCCCCACTTGCTTTCTTCGTAGTGATGCTTCCTCAAGCCCACTTGACTTCACATTCCAGAATGTCTGGCTCTAGGTGAGTGATCACACCATTGTGATTATCTTGGTCATGAAGATGTTTTTTGTATAGTCCTTCTGTGTATTCTTGCCACCTCTTCTTAATATCTTCTGCTTCTGTTAGGTCCATACCATTTCTGTCCTTATTGAGCCCATCTTTGCATGAAATATTCCTTTGATATCTCTAATTTTCTTGAAGATATTTCTAGTCTTTCTCATTCTATCGTTTTCCTCTATTTCTTTGCATTGATCACTAAGGAGAGCTTTCCTATCTCTCGTTGCTATTCTTTGTAACTCTGCATTGAAATGGTTTCTCCTTTGCTTTTGGCTTCTCTTCTTTGCACAGCTATTTGTAAGGCCTCCTCAGATGGCCATTTTGCTTTTTTGCACGTCTTTTTCTTGGGGATGTTCTTGATCCCTGTCTCCTGTACAATGTCATGAACCTCCATCCATAGTTCGTCAGGCACTCTGTCTATCAGATGCAGTTCCTTAAATCTATTTCTCACTTCCACTGTATAATCATAAGGGATTTGATTTAGGTCATACCTGAATGGTTTAGTGGTTTTCCCTACTTTCTTCAATTTAAGTCTGAATTTGGCAATAAGAAGCTCATGATCTGAGTCACAGTTAGCTCCTGGTCTTGTTTTGTTCTCACTGTGTAGAGTTTCTCCATCTTCGGCCTCAAAGAATATGATCAATCTGATTTCAGTGTTGACCATCTGGTGATGTCCACGTGTAGAGTCTTCTCCTGTGTTGTTGGAAGAGAGTGTTTGCTGTGACCAGTGCATCAGAACTCTATTAGCCTTTGCCCTGCTTCATTCTGTACTCCAAGGTCAAATTTGCCTGTTACTCCAGGTGTTCCTTGACTTCCTACTTTTACATTCCAGTCCCTTATAATGAAAAAGACATCTCTTTTAGAAGATCTTGTAGGTCTTCATAGACACGTTCAACTTCAGCTTCTTCAGCATTACTGGTTGGGGAATAAACTTGGATTACCATGTTACTGGATGGTTTGCCTTGGAAATGAGCAGAGATCATCCTGTCGTTTTTGAGATTGCGTCCAAGTACTGCACCTCGGACTCTTTTGTTGACCATGATGGCACCTCCATTTCTTGTAAGGGATTCCTGCCCACAGTAGTAGATACAATGGTCATCTGAGTTAAATTCACTCATCCCAGTCCATCTTAGTTCGCTGATTCCTACAATGTTAATGTTCACTCTTGCCATCTCCTGTTTGACCGCTTCCAATTTGTCTTGATTCATCTCTAATCCTATCTCTAATAGAATAGTAATATTTGCCTCACATACTAGGTCTGAGAAATAAATGTAATATTATATATAATATATATATAAAGTGGATGATATACTGTCCAGCACAACAAAAGATAGTAATCACATTTTTAAAAATTTTTTATTGTAACAAGTTCAAGAAAGACTTTTTTTCTTTACATTATTGTGTTGGTTTTGCCATACATTGACATGAAACCGCCATGGGTATACATGTCTTCCCCTTCCAGAACCCCCCCCCCCCC
>ML663008.1:19316867-19483678 GCA_007570785.1 Antilocapra americana | reverse complement strand
CCCAATTCCAACCCTCTGAGTCATCCCGTGCACAAGCCCTAAGTACCCTGTATCATGCATTAAACCTGGGCTGGCGATATATTTCACATATGATAATATACATGTATCAATGCTATTCTCCCATATCATCCCTCCCTCGCCCTCTCCCATAGAGTCCAAAAGACTGCTCCATACATCTGTGTCTCTTTTGCTGTCTCACATGCAGGGTTATCATTATCATCTTTCTAAATTCCATATATATGTGTTAGTATACTGTATTGTTTTTTTCTTTCTGGCTTACTTCACTCTGCATAATAGGCTCCAGTTTCATCCACCTCATTAGAACTGATTCAAATGTATTCTTTTTAATGGCTGAGTAATATTCCATTGTGTATATGTACCACAGCTTCCTTATCCATTCATCTGCTGATGGGCATCTAGGTTGCTTCCATGTCCTGGCTATTGTAAACAATGCAGCGATGAACATTGGGGTACACGTGTCTCTTTCAATTCTGGTTTCCTTGGTGTGTAGGCCCAGCAGTGGGATTGCTGGGTCATATAGCAGTTTTGTTTCCATTTTAAGCCACTGTTCTGCATAGTGGCTGTACTAGTTTGCATTCCCACCAACAGTGTAATAGAGTTCCCTTTTCTCCACATCCTCTCCAGCGTTTACTGCTTGTAGAATTTTGGATGGCAGCCATTCTGACTGGTGTAAAGTGGTACCTCATTGCGGTTTTGATTTGCATTTCTCTGGTAATGAGTGATGCTGAGCATCTTTTCATGTGTTTGTTAGTCATCTGTATGTCTTCTTTGGAAAAATGTCTGTTTAGTTCTTTGGCCCATATTTTGATTGGGTCGTTTATTTTTCTGGAATTGAGCTGCACAAATTGCTTGTATATTTTTGAGATTAACTGTTTGTTCATTGCTTCATTTGCTATTATTTTCTCCCATTCTGAAGGCTGCCCTTTCACCTTGCTTTTAGTTTCCTTTGGTGAGTAATCACTTTTGTTATTTTTATGGTCATGTGTGTGTGCTTAGTTGCTTTTCAGTCATGTCTGACTCTTTGCAACCCCATGGACTGTAGCCCACTAGGCTCCACTGTTTATGGGATTCTCCAGGCAAGAATACTGGAGTGAATTTATGTGTCCTTCTCCAGGAGATCTTCCTGACCTAGGCATCAAACCTGTATCTCTTACATCTCCTGCATTGGAAGGAAGATTCTTTACCACTAGAGTCACCTGGGAAACCCATTTTTATGGTCATCATTATTGAAATCCAGATGACCTACCAAAGTATTATACCCTAGCTATTTTTCTAGGTGTTTTTTTCATATAGTCCCATCTCTTAGGTTCTGAACTCTTCGATCTGTAATCCAGTCTCTTAAAGTTTCCTATCTATAATGTATCCATATAGGGAATCTGTTTGAAACATCTTAACATCAACAATTGACTTCTTTTCAGCTATTGGATCTTTGTTTTCCTGAAAGCTTTCTAGAGTTTTTAAGTCTTCTGAGACACCAGCTCTGCTGGGGGAGGCTGATGATGGTAGGATGATTCTTGGTTGTGCATGTATTTTATGAGGCCCAGGATATAGATTGAAGGTAGGAGGAAAGGGGGACAACAAAGAATGAGATGGTTGCATGGCATCACTGACTCAATGGGCATGAGTTTGAGCAAGCTCTGGGAGATGGTAAAGGACAGGGAAGCCCAGCGTGCTGCAGTCCCAAAGAGTTGGGTCCCAAAGAGTTGGACACAACTGAGTCACTGAACAACAGCAAGAAGGACTTCAGGATTGTAGAGAGTCAGAATTGGTAAAAACCTATTTTGAACATTTGGTTGGTTGTCTATTTGACATTCATTTTTCCAACCATCTCTCTTCCTGAAAGGTGCATGAGGAGAATCATTTGCAAATATTTGGTGATTCTGTCTCAGAACTATTTCTCACATTGGCCCCCTGGGCTGGTTCTTAGTTTAGTGCTCAAGGACTGTTCCAACAGTCTATTCGTCTCTGAATCACTGTCCTCTCCCATCTCCAGTCTACCCCCTACACTGTTTACCTGTATCCAGTGAGTAACAAAAAGGCCTTTGATGTGCCAAACACTGGACTGAAGCTAAGTAGTGAATTTGTCTATGGAAGTGCCAGAGGCTTGAGCCGATATGCTGGGGTATTTCAGGCTAACCTCCCTCTCCCTAAGTTTCCATCTGCCACTTGATGTGGATGAAGGCTTTGTTGCTGGAGGCACAGGGCAGGGATATTTTTATATAAGAATTTTGAGGAGAGTCAGGGAGATGTCATAGTGTTTGGATCTCACCATATCCCCTGAAATAAATTTGAGCACCTGTCATTAAATGGGAAGCAATTAAAAGAACTGTGTTTAGAAAATCTGACTTTGGCACCATTGGGCACAAGCGATTGTTTTAGAGCCCAGGAAACAAGAGTTAGTTGTACGAGTCCTTCTCAGTTCCTCTACAAAGTATGTTGTAGCTCTCTAGAGTTTTGCAGACCAGTGGCTCCTTGTCTGCATAGGTGGGTCAGCATTATTGTTAATGTGCTTTCTTTAAGTAGCTCCTTGGACAGTGGAAATGGACAAGGAGAAGGCAGAGCAGAGGAGGAGAACATGGCTGATGCTGCTTGGTAGGGACTACAGCTGACAATATGGTTTTTGGTGTTGGGACTCTAGAAACAGCTGGAGAGGCTTTGAGGTGTGTACACATGTGGAGAACAGAAGCATCAAAATAGTGAAGTATGAGCTTTAGGGTCATAGTAATTTGGCTATGCACATGTATATATATTTACACATGAGTATGTATATCTATTTAAATATTTAGTAAGTATATTTAAATAAATATAAATACTATTAAATATTAAAATACTTATAAATTTATACCACCTTATGGGGTCTGATTGACGTAAAAAATAAGTACTTATTTAATGTATACAGGAAGAAGGCAATGGCAACCCACTCAGGTACTCTTGCCTGGAAAATCCCATGGATGGAGGAGCCTGGTGGGTTGCAGTCCATGGGGTCGCTAAGAGTCAGACACGACTGAGTGACTTCCCTTTCACTTTTCACTTTCATATTGGAGAAGGAAATGGCACCCCACTCCAGTGTTCTTGCCTGGAGAATCCCAGGGACGGGGGAGCCTGGTGGGCTGCCGTCTATGGGGTCGCACAGAGTCGGACACGACTGAAGCGACTTAGCAGCAGCAGCAGCAGCAGTAATGTGTACAATTAGATGAGCTTGGATATAAGTATACACCTGTGAGGGGCTTCCCTGGTGGCTCAGTGGTAAAGAAACTGCCTGAAAATGCAGGAGACATGGGTTTGATCCCTGGGTCAGGAAGAGCCCTTGGAGAAGGAATTGGCAACCCACTCCAGTCTTCTTGCCTGGAGAATCCCCTAGGCAGAGGAGCCTAGCAGGCTACAGTCTATGGGGTCACAGAGTTGGACAAGACTTAGCAACTAAACAACAATAATAATATAACTTGAAATCAGGAAGTATGATGCTTCCAGCTTTGTTCTTCTTGCTCCGAATTGCTATGGCTTCCTAGGATCTTTTATGGTTCCATATGAATTTTAGGACTGTTGTTCTATTTCTGCAAAAAATGCCATTGAGGTTTTGATTGGAGTTGCATTGAATCTGTACATAACTTTAGAGAAAATATTTACAAACAATACATCTATATAAATTTAAATAATTGTTTGGCCATCTCAGCTGCATACTCAAACTTATTATTAAGTGGCAAACCCATAAAACTGAGAGACTTTTCAAATGATCACGTCTTTGACTAGAAGTGAAAGTGGCAGCATTGAAAGTATAGGATAGAGTATGACTTATCAAAAAGAGGTTTAGACTAGGTGTGCAGAGACCTGGATTCTAGTCTCTAATTAGTCACAACTGTTCCATGTAATCAGGCCTTAGTTTCCTATTGTCAGATTATAGGAGAGAAAGATTCATAATGTCTTGTTTTTGTTAGAATCATTCATGTTGCAAGGATGAAAAATCCGACTCAACTTAGATTAAAGCAGAAGGGATTCTCTGATTTATATAGATGAGCCTTATGACGATAGTACATAAATGTATGCAATATGATTTTCAAAGGAGGCATTTGAGATTCATCCCGTTTTTTTCCTTTAAAGCAGGACTATAATATTAGCCTCTCTGGGCTTATTCTGCCCCTCCCACCAAAATTACTGAGACCAATTATAGGAATATTGTAGTATGATTACAATTCTGGATAGATAATGTTTAGTTGTATAATATCTGATGGGGACAAAGTATTATCCTTTATATCAATAATAATGTGTTTAAGATGAAACACATCATTAAGAATTTATAAAAAGCGCTTCAGATAATTTACCATGTAGTCAACTTTAATCAAAATGTTGACAGGCATGCAAAGTCATGTTTTCAAAGGACAATAGAGGGATTTAGACATATAAATATAAATATATATATATTTATAATAAATGCATATATTTATAATATATAATTATATATGATACATGTTTGACTAAAAAACATAACATAGCAATTTAACATTTTCTCTAGGGCTGATGCATTTTATTTATATTACATTACTTAGCAATATTGCTGCACCCTGGCCAATGATCCCCTGATGAAGTCTGTATGGTAAGCCATGCTTCCCAGAGTTAGCTTTGTTAAGTGTCTCAGAGTCCAGATAAACTTCCCACAATGGTTTGGGAGCCAGTGTGAGGCACGTTGATCATTCTGGGTTCCTTGTGAACAATCAGTGAGAACATTCTGTTTACTTGTGCAAAGAAGTGCTTTTCATGGGTCCCGGTTCCTGAAGATAGTGGGGAGACCCGACTGCTCAATATTAAGAGATTGTGAATGTCCTTCTCTCCCTTATGCTTTCTCTCTAAGAATCTGTCCCTTCCTGTTCTTCGCCTCTCCCTGAACAGCAGCAGCACACACCCCCCTTACCCTGACATTTGGAAATCAGACCAGTAGCCTTCCTTGCGGTCATACATGGCGCTCAGTGAACCCGCCACTAGGTCATGCTCATGTGCAGCGCAACCTGTTTCCTCCTCCTGGGCCCCAGCCTCACCTCCCTTAAGCCTGGAGCCGGAGTGTCCCTCGGGGAGTCTGTCTTTCTACACTTGGCCTTTCGGCAGCTGGGAAACATAAAGCCATTATTTTCCAAGTAAGCAGGTTATGTAAACATGGCATTTCCAAGTTGGAAAATATCCTCGGCTAGGATCAAATTCGATTGAAATTAACTTCTCTAATCTTTATAAGAGAATATTTAATGATGGAAAATATCTTGTTTTTTGTTTTTTTTTTTTGCTCGTATAGGAACACAATCCTTTTAAGAACACCTCCACCACATACAGTCCTTCTCTTCCACGTGTCCTTAAGGAAAACACATGCTCTCTTCCCAGGCTCTCTTGAGGGCGTATTAGGATAATCCCAAAGTCAATATCATGAGAGAGAAGATGGAGAAACTTGAAGATAAAGATTAGGAAGCATTGCTAATGTAAAATAAATCACAGTAGAGAATGAACCAGCTCTAAAATTATTTTGTTAAGTTACTGAGAATATAGTAAGAAATGTATACTGAATCTCAGCAGATTTCCCATTTGAAAAGTAGGCTGTATCTTGCTGTGCTGTGCTTAGTCGCTCAGTCATGTCTGACTCTTTGCAACCCCATGGACTGTAGCCTGCCAAGCTCCTCTGTCCATGGGGATTCTCTAGGCAAGAGTACTGGAGTGGGATAGGCTGCATCTTAACACTGCCCCCCACCAATTTATAATCTGGTGTTATTTCTTCAAGTGTTCCAAAAACCATATCCATAGTCCAAATATTCCACCTCTCAAAATGTACATGGGTTACATTCAGACAGGACTCAGGTCAAAGCTGTGGTTTATCACATTTTCTATGCCTCTGCAGGTAAAGGCTTCTCTTTTTAAAGCATGCTTGTCTTCCATAAATTCAATTGAAAAAAAAAAAGCTGAAAGTACTTAACCCAAGCATTTCTTTCTGCTATTAGATATCAATTCTGAATTTACTTTTCAGTGCCTAGCACAGTGCCTCGGGTTTAGTGGGACCTCAGTAACTATATGTTGCAAAGATGAAGAAATGGATGAACAGCTCCCTCTTTGAATATGCTATATTTCATCCTGCTCTGCCTCTGGAGGAAAGAAATTTCACGGTGCTACTATGGATCAGACTACTTGACCTTAGGTTTTCCTTTTTGAAATTTCGAAGAACGTCTCCTAGGTCTAATATGTGTAGATAAGTCCATGTTGCCAAAAGATGCTGACAACTGAAAGTATATGTTCTGGAGTCAGACAGGCCCACCTTAGGGTCCCAGCTGTGTGATCTCAAGCTCAGAGACCCATTTGATCCTTGAAATATGGTTGGGACAATACCTCCCTCGTAGGCTGGTTTGGAGGACCGAATGGAATAACATATTGAAAGAATTTAACATACTGCCTGGCTCACAGTAAACACATAGGACATTTATTATTACTGTTTTAATTTTGCATCTGTGAGAAAGAATCTTGCTTTCTAAAGTTTATTTTCACAAGCTTCTCAATCCCCAAGATCTTCTTTTTTTCCTTTCTTCCTAGACGGTCAATGATCATTAGTACTGTATATAGTATTCCAGGAATTGTCCTATCTTATTTGAATGACATTTTCACCTTTGATACCTTTGATATTTTATTGCTCCTTTTGTCCACAGCAATATACTGGGATCTTATATTCAGGAAGCAGCATATAGTGATTCTCAGAACCCTTTCTTAATTTTAATTGATGGCTCAGAGTCCTTCACTTATAAATATTACTCAGATATTTATTCACCAATGCTGTTCTTTCATATGTCTAAACTATAGTTCACCCAACAACAAAATGTTCTGTGAGCTCAATATTTAGTTAACCATTTCAGTTTTCTTTTTAATTTATTTATTTTTTAATTTTCTTTACATTATCGTGTTTGTTCTGCCATACATTGACATGAATCTGCCATGGAACAGATGTTCCCCTTCCAGAATCCCCCTCCCACCTCCCTCCTGATTCCCTCTCTCTGGGTTATCCCGGTGCACCAGCCCTGAGCATCAAACCTGGGCTGGCGATTGATTTCATATATGATAATTAACATGTTTCAATGCCATTCTCCCATATCATCCCACCCTTGCCCTCTCCCATGGAGTCCAAAAGACTATTCTGTACATCTGCGTTTCTTTTGCTGTCTCTCATACAGGGTTCTCGTTACCATCTTTCTAAATTCCATATAAATGTGTTAGTATACTGTATTTTTGTTTTTCCTTCTGGCTTACTTCACTCTGTATAATAGGCTCCAGTTTCATCCACCTGAGTAGAACTGATTCAAATAAATTCTTTTTAATGGCTGAGTAATATTCCATTGTGTATATGTACCACAGCTTTCTTATCCACTCATCTGTTGATGGACATCTAGGTTGCTTCCATGTCCTGGCTATTGTAAACAATGCTGCAATGAACATTGGGGTACACGTGTCTCTTTCAATTCTGGTTTCTTCCGTGTGTATGCCCAGCAGTGGGATTGCTGGGTCATATGGCAGTTCTATTTCCAGTTTTTTTAAGGAATCTCCAAAACTAAACCAGGAAGAGATAGATAATCTTAATAGGCCCATCACAAGCACTGAAATTGAAACTTTAATCAGAAATCTTCCAACAAATCAAAGCCCATGATCAGACGGCTTCACAGCTGAATTCTACCAAAAATTTAGAGAAGAGCTAACACCTATTCTACTCAAACTCTTCCAGAAAATTGCAGAGGAAGGTAAACTTCCAAACTCATTCTATGAGGCCACCATCACCCTAATTCCAAAACCTGACAAAGATGCCACAAAAAAAGAAAACTACAGGCCAATATCACTGATGAACATAGATGCAAAAATCCTCAACAAAATTCTAGCAAACAGAATCCAACAACACATTAAAAATATCATACATCATGATCAAGTAGGCTTTATCCCAGGGATGCAAGGATTCTTCAATATCCACAAATCAATCAATATAATACACCACATTAACAAATTGAAAAATAAAAACCACATGATTATCTCAATAGATGCAGAGAGAGCCTTTGACAAAATTCAACATCCATTTATGATCAAAACCATTTCAGTTTTACATTTCAAAACTGCCTTCTATCTGGAAATGTTGAGTGGCATTTTCAATGCTGAAGATTGTAAAAAAATATTAACTCTGACCAGCGCCAGTATTGGCTATAGGAAAAAACATTAGTAGCACAGCCCCAGAGAGCTCCCTTTTCTGTTTGTGGTCTTTAAATTAGCTGCCTATCACAGTGGTTAGGGTTCAATTTATTGGTTTTTTGAATAAATTTGTATATAATAAAAAACATTGATTCTGTTGTCACATTTATGGCAAGATTTTAAAAGTTTGTTTGATTTTGTTTATACATTTTTGAGGGCTTCTTGGGTGGCACTAGTGGTAAAGAAACCACCTGACAAGGTAGGAGACAGAAATGATCCAAATTTGATCCCTGGGTTGGGATGGTCCCCTGGAGGAAGGCATGGGAACCCACTCCAGTATTCTTGCCTGGAAAATTCCATGGATGGAGGAGCCTGCCAGGTTACAGTCCATAGAGTCACAAAGAATCGGACATGACTGAAGCGACTTAGCAGGCATGCATATGTTTTTGAAGTTCTGTTTTTATTTAATTAACTCTAAATTTTTTTTTCCTCTGTGATTTCTTCTGTGGCTGTTAAACTTAGAAGTTCTGAGTACTGAATTCAGATAAAAATTCACCAAAGTTTCTTCTTGATATTGATGATTGCCTTTAAAAATTTTGTCACATCAAATTTATCATTCCGTCTACCATTTCTTTGGCATATGTGATAATCAGGAACTTGACTTAAAAAGAGGTAACAAATTTTCTTAGCTCCATTTATTGCATAAATCTTCTCTATAGATTTGATTTGTAAAGGCAAGTTTATCATATACTTAATTTAAAAAGTACATTCTAGTATCTGTTAACAAGTTGGTAATAGGGAAAGAATGAAACTTTTTAAAGACAGTGTTTTGTGTGTGTGTGTGTGTAGTGGGGAGAGGGATATGTTCCCAGTGTCTAGAGTAGATGCTGGCATATAAGTGCTCAATTTCTCTGAATGAAAGGATTTGGGAATTTGAGTTAATAATTTGATAAAATAAAATATTCTCTTCCCACCACTCCTCCCAGATTGCTGCTCTTTTCAGGCTTTCTATTTCTTAAGATAAATGATATTTTTCTACACAATTTATAGGGGAACTAGCACTGAATATTAAGATTTAAATTTTTGCTGCTATAGTGTTTTCTACAATCTAAAAATATTTTAAAGATTAAAATAATTCATCTCTGTATGTTCCTATATCTTCTTTTTCATATTAAATTTATTGTTCAATTTAATTTTTCCTTGATTGAATTTTTATGTTTTTTTCTGTTTTTATTTATTTTTTCTTTTTTGCTTCTTCTTAGTTTTCTTTCTATTTTTAAGTAATCAGAAATGGAAACGATTTATAGTTCTAAAAATTTTCTTTTTTAAAATAGTATCATGGTTTTCTAATATTTTGTGTCATTTTTTAGTTAATTGCTTTATTTTTTAATTGAAGTATAATTGATTTAAAATGTTGTTTGTTTGTTGGACCTACAACACAATATTAGTTCCTGGTGGACAACATAGTGATATATTATTTCTATGTATGTTAAAACGATCTCCACAATAAGTCTAGTTATGATCTGTCACCATACAAAGCATTAGATCGTTATTGACTATATTCTCCATATTGTACATTTCATCCCTGTGTCTCATTTGTTTTGTAGCTGTTGTACTTCTTAATTTCCCTCAGCTCTTTCACTCTTCTTCTTTTAATAGCATTGTAATTATTCTGTAACTTCCTATCCAGTTAGATCCAACATTTATTTAGACTGTCCTAGCAGTTAGCAGGAGTATAGTACACATGTTGATTCAAATGTATTCATTATATTATTTCAATATTCCATGAAATCTATCTCTTGAAAACCTAAGAGGACAAAGGCTGAGAAAGTGAAAGTCACTCAGTCTTGTCCAACTCTTTGTGACCCCATGGACTGTAGTCCACCAGGCTCCTCTGGAATTCTCCAGGCAAGAATACTGAGATGGGTTGCCATTCTCTTCTCCAGAAGATCTTCTAGACTCAGGGATCAAATCCAAGTCTCCTGCACTGCAGGCAGATTCTTTACCATCTGAGCCACCAAGGAGGGGCATACTAAATTCAGGATAAGGAGGGAGAAGTAGGCAGGGACCGGAACATACATGCAGGTCTTCTTAAGACACACAAAGCAGTCAGAATTCTGTTCCAAGAGCAGTGAGTAGCAACTGGAGAATTTTTAAAATGGTACCATGTTTCACAGTTTTTGGATGAAGAATCTATCAAAGAGGGCTAAGACAAAAGTTAGGGAGGTCAATCGGAAAGTTATAGAAGCAATCAGAGGTGGAAAGAATGATAGCTACTTGGACTGAGGATGTAACAGTGGGAATAAACAAACTGGATGAAGAAGGAACATGTTTAAAGTAAAGTAGATGGAACTTCTGTTAGATTAAATATGGATTGTGAAGGAAAGGAAATAATTAAAATAATTTCTAGCTTTTTGGCTTGAGTATTGGTTGAACAATGAGGCCACATAGGGAAATGGTGAGAGCTGGGAAGATAATGTTTTGGGGAGAAAGAAAGAGTGAGATTTTAGCCACATTCATTTGCACTGTGTATGACACATATAAGGGGTTTTACTACCCACGCCTCCCAGTTTTTAAGTTTAAAGATCTTTTAATTGTGAATTCATGCAATATGACTTTACTGACTATAGTACCTTAAGGTACATTACAGCTCCATGACTTATTTTTTTTACAAATGAAAATTTGTACTTCTTGATCCCCCTTCATCCATTTCACCCACCCGTCAACCATCCTTCTCACTGGTAATCACCAATCTGTTCTCTATATCTATGAGTTTTGTTTTGTAGTTGTTTTTATATTTCCATGTGTAAATTAGATCATATGGTATTTGTCTTTCTTTGTCTGAATTATTTCACTTAGCATAATACTCTCAGTTCACACAACTCAACTCAAAATATATACATATACTAATATTCACTGTATATATATTTGCATGTGTGCATGCTCAGTCGCCTCAGTTCAGTTCAGTCGCTCAGTCGTATCTGACTCTTCGTGACCCCATGGACTACAGCATCACTGGACTGATGCCATCCAAGCATCTTATCCTCTGTCATCCCTTTCTCCTTCTGCCTTCAGTCTTTCCCAGCATCAGGGTCTTTTCCAGTGAACTAGCTCTTTACATCAGGTGGCCAAAGTATTGGAGCTGCAGCCTCAGCATCAGTCCCTCCAATTAATATTCAGGATTGATTTCCTTTAGGATTGACTGGTTTGATCTCCTTGCAATCCAAGAGACTCTAAGAGTCACCTCCAATCAGTTCTTCAGTGCTCAGCCTTCTTTATGGTCGAACTCTGACATCCTTACATGACTACTGGAAAAACCGTAGCTTTGACTATACGGACATTTGTCAGCAAACAAGTCTCTGCTTTTTAATACACTGTCTAGGTTTGTCATAGCTTTTCTTCCAGGGAACAAATATCTCTTAATTTCATGGCTGCAATTACCATCTGCAGTGATTTTGGAGACCAAGAAAATAAAGTCACTATTTCGACTGTTTCCCCATCTATTTGCCATGAGGTGATGGGACCAGATGCCATGATCTTATTTTTTTGAATCTTGAATTTTAAGCCAGCCTTTTCATTCTCCTCTTTTACCTTCATAAAGAGGCTCTTTAGTTCCTCTTTACTTTCTACCATAAGTGTGGTGTCATCTGCATATCTGAGGTTGTTGATATTTCTCCCAGCAATCTTGATTCCAGCTTGTGCTTCACCTAGCCCAGCATTTCACATGATGTACTCTGCATATAAATTAAATAAGCAGGGTGACAACACAGAGTCTTGAACAGTATGAAAAGGCAAAAGATATGACACTAAAAGATGAACTCCCCATATTGGTAGGTGCCCAATATACTACTGGAGAAGAACAGAAAAATAGCTCCAGAAAGAATGAAGAGGCTGAGCCAAAGTGAAAACAACACCCAGTTGTGGATGTGACTGGTGATGGAAGTAATCTAATGCTGTAAAGAACAGTATTGCATAGGAACCTTGAATATTAGGTACATGAATCAAGATAAATTGAAGTGGTCAAACAGGAGATGGCAAGAGTGAACATAGACAATTTAGGAAATCAGTGAACTAAAATGGACCGGAATGGGCAAATTTAATCAGATCACTATTATATTTACTACTGTGGGTAAGAATCCCCTAGAAGAAATGGAGTATCCCTCATGGTCAACAAGAGTCCAAAATTCAGTACTTGGATACAGTCTCAGAAACAAAGGAATGCTTTCTGTTTGTTTTGAAGGCAAACCATTCAATATCACAGTAATTCAAGTCTATGCCCCAACCACTAATGCTGAAGAAGCTGAAGTTGAACAGTTCTATGAAGACCTACAAGACCTTCTAGAACTAACACCCAAAAAAGATGTCCTTTTCATCAGAGGGGACTGGAATTCAAAAGTAGGAAGTCAAGAGATACCTGGAGTAACAGGTATGGCCAAACTCCAACAAGTTTGGCCGTGGAGTACAAAGTGAAGCAGGGCAAAGGCTAACAGAGTTTTGCCAAGAAAATGCATTGGTCATAGCAAACACTCTCTTCCAACAACACAGGAGACAACTCTACATATGGACATCACCAGATTGTCAATCCTATAATCAGATTGACTATATTTTTGGCAGTCAAAGATGGAGAAACTCTATATAGTCAGCAAAAATAAGACTGGGAGCTGACTGTGGCTCAGATCATGAATTCCTTATTGCCAAATTCAGACTTAAATTGAAGAAAGCAGAGAATACCACTAAACCATTTAGGCATGACCTAAATCAAATCCCTTATGATTATACAGTGGAAGTGACAAATAGATTAAAGGGATTAGATCTGATAGACAGAGTTCCTGAAGAACTATGGATGGAGGTTTGTAACATTGTACAGGAGGCAGGGATCAAAATCATCCCCAAGGAAAAGAAATGCAAAAAGGCAAAATGGTTGTCTGAGGAGGTCTTACAAATAGCTGAGGAAAGAAGAGAAGCAAAAGGCAAAGGAGGAAAGGAAAGATATACCCATCTGAATGCAGAGTTCCAAAGAATAGCAAGGAGAATAAGAAAACCTTCCTAAGTGATCAATGCAAAGAAATAGAGGAAAACAATAGACTGGGAAAGACTAAAGATCTCTTCAAGAAAATCAGAGATACAAAGGGAGCATTTCATGCAAAGATGGGCACAATAAAGGACAGAAATGTTATGGACCTAACAGAAGCAGAAGATATTAAGAAAAGGTGGCAAAAATACACAGACCTATACAAAAAAAAAAGGTCTTAATTATTCAGATAACCACGATGGTGTGATCACTCACCTAGAGACAGATATCCTGGAGTAAGAAGTCAAGTGGGCCTTAGGAAATATCACGATGAAAAAAACTAGAGGAGGTAATGCAATTCCAGTTGAGCTATTTCAAATACTAAAAGATGACGCTGTAACAAAGTGCTGTACTCAGTATGCCAGCAAATTTGGAAAACTCATCAGTGGCCACAGGACTGGAAAAAGTCAGTTTTCATTCCAACCCCAAAGAATGTTCAAAGTGAAAGTGAAAGTCTCTCAGTTGCATCTAGGTAGCCTTTCCCTTCTCTAGGGGATCTTCCCAACCCAGGCATCGAACCCAGGCTTCCCAAATTGCAGGCAGATTCTTTACAAGCGAAGCCACAAAGGAAGCCCAAGAATACTGGAGTGGGTAGCCTTTCCCTTCTCCAGGGGATCTTCCAAACCCAGGGATTGAACCCAGGTCTCCCCCATTGTAGGCAGACTCTTTACCAGCTGAGCCACAAGGGAAGCCCAAACTACTGCATAATTGCACTCATCTCACATGCTAGCAAAGTAATGTTCAAAATCCTTTAAGCCAGGCTTCAATAGTGCATGAATCATGAACTTCCAGATGTTCAAGCTGGATTTAGAAAAGGCAGAGGAACCAGGGATCAAATTGCCAACATCCATTGGATCATCGAAAAAGCAAGAGAATTCCAGAAAAACATCTATTTCTGCTTCATTGATTATGCTAAAGCCTTTGACTGGGTGGACCACAACAAACTGTGAAAAGTTTTTAAAGAGATGGAAATACAAGACCACCTTTCCTTCCTCCTGAGAAACCTGTAGGCAAGTCAAGAAGCACTAGCTAGAACCGGACATGGAACAACAGACTGGTTCCAAATCGGGAAAGTATTACGTCAAGACTGAATGTCGTTACCCTGCTTATTTAACTTCTATGCAGAGTACATCATGCGAAATTCTGGGCTGGATGAAACACAAGCTGGAATCAAGATTGCTGGGAGAAATATCAATAACTTCAGATATGCAGATGACACCACACTTATGGTAGAAAGTAAAGAGGAACTAAAGAGCATCTTGATGAAAGTGAAAGAGGAAAGTGAAAAAGCTGGCTTAAAACTCAACATTTGAAAAACTAAGATTGTGGCATCTGGACTCATTACTTCACTGCAAATAGATGAGGAAACAATGGAAGCAGTGACAGACTTTATTTCTTGTGCTCCAAAATCACTTCAGATGGTGATTGCAGCCATGAAATTAAAAGAAGCTTCCTCCTTGGAAGAAAACCTGTGACCAACCTAGACAGCATATTAAAAAGCAGAGACATTACTTTGCTGACAAATGTCCATATAGTCAAAGCTGTGTTTTTTTCAGCAGTCATGTATAGATGTCAGAGTTGGACCATAAAGAAAGTTGAGCACCGAAGAATTGATGCTTTTGAAATGTGGTATTGGAGAAGACTCTTGAGAGTCTCTTGGACTGCAAGGAGGTCCAACCAGTCCATCCTAAAGGAAATCAGTCCTGAATATTCATTGGAAGAACTGATGCTGAAGCTGAAGCTCCAATACTTTGGCCACCTGATGCAACAAGCTGACTCATTAGAAAAGACTCTGATGCTGGGAAAGATTTAAGGCAAAAGGAAAAGGGGATGGTAGAGGATGAGATGGTTGGATGGCATCACTTACTCGATGGACATGAATTTGATCTAGCTTTGGGAGCTGGTGATGGATAGGGAAGCCTGGCATGCTGCAGTCCATGGGGTCGCAAAGAGTCAGACACGACTGAGTAACTGAACTAAACTGATGGGAATTGAGTGGGAGCTTGGGACAAGCCATTAGGAGTGGTTTACTTGACATACCACTTTAAACTACAAAGTCTCTTTGATTTGAATTTATAAATCAAAGAGACTTTGTAGTTTCCATATTGTCCAGTCTCAGAAAAACACTTCTCAGAATTTGCATGCCATTTTAGATCTCTATATTTTTTTAGACTAAACATGTTTCTTGTATTTTTTTAGGCCTCAAACTTCAATTTACATTATCTAAATTGTTTGCCTACTTAGATCACATTCTCTAGACAGTGCTCAAGACTTTACAAGGCTGCAGATAAATAGGCTTATACACAAAAATCTTCTATTTATAAAGTCTCTCTTTGGGATAATAGTATGCTTTTTGCAATTCATATATCTCTTTTAGCTTTGGCTGCCTAACTTTGAATATTTTAAATTACAAATTAGGTGAATAGTCTCCTAAAGGAATACCTAATATACAACCGATGTATTGGACACAATGTATATATATATATATATATGTATATATATATATATGTGTATATATATATATATTACAGAAAGTGCTTCCCAGGCGGTGCTAGTGGCAAAGAACCCACCTGCCAATGCAGGAGACATAGAAATGACGGTTCGATCCCTGGGTGAGGAAGATCCACTGGAGAAGGAAATGGCAACCCACTCTAGCATTCTTGCCTGGAGAATTCCATGGACTGAGGAATCTGGCAGGCTCCAGTTGAGGTTGCAAAGAGTTGGACATGACTGAAGCTACTTTACATTACTATGTAATGAAGCATAGCACATTACATAGTAATTTTTATTTTTGTCTTGTTTAAAAGAAATTTGCTCTCATAAGTCTACACATTTAATACCAGGTTTGTGAATCCTTCTGATTGTTCATTTCATCTGTGTCCATTTCTCTGGCTGTATTAAAAAGAGAGAAGGGAAATTTTTCTTTCAATCAGTAGAATTCAAAGTAGGCAAATGAAATGCACTCAAGTTTTTAATCCTTTACAAAAACCAAGGTTTTCCATTAGCAAAAGGCTGATAAAATAAGGGAAAGCCCAGAGCAGAAGGTCTAAAGTGAAGAAGGAGCACCTTGGTGAGAATTTCTGTAACTCCGAGCTGTCTTTTCCCTGTTACTACCACACTTCAGGTCTCCTTCTGATTAAAAACATGTGCGCCCATACTGTTTGATGGACAGGACACTTCCACTCAGAGAGGGTCCAACCAGTGAAGCCTAGTTACCTAATACTGATTGCGTGCTGCTGTCAGAACAAGGGGGACTGGAGCTCGGTAGATGACCTCCACATTTCCCTTTCTGGACTCCCATCAGGCTTCACGTAGCATTTATCACTTTATGTTGTGAACAATTGAGTGTATGTGTGTGTGTTTCCAGCATCTTCAATTCCTACTTATGAATTTCCCTGCCGCTTAGTATATATGGAACATATATTTATTAAATGAGTGAATATTGTGATTAAAAAAATATGCATTGCTTGCTTCTCAAAAAGGGAGTTTATTTAGAAAGCATACATATAAGGTCAGGAAATTATTTTTCTTCTCTTTTCAAAATTCTGTCCCCGAAGTGCCTTTATTTATCTTTTTGATGTATTTTAAAGCATATATGTATAATTTATTTTTAAAGTATAAGTGAAAAAGAAAGTGAAGTCACTCAGTCGTGTCCAACTCTTTGCAACCCCGTGGACTATAGCCTACCAGGCTCCTCTCTTCATAGGATTCTCCAGGCAAGACTACTAGAGTGGGTTGCCATTTCCTTCTTTTTAAAGTATAATGTATATAATTTAAAAAATATCAATATTTTGGCATTGTTATGTCAGTTTCCGCTTCCTATCATTCATTTATTCTTTCTTGCAATAAACACGTGTCAATTATCTGTAAGTTGTAGATGTGACCTTGACCCTGGAAGTTCTGCAGCAACTGAGATATCAATATGGAGCTTAAAAGGGCTTTACATTTTCAAATGGAAGACAAACACATACTGAATCAGTATAGTGATCTATACAATAAAATGTTATAAGAAATATAACTGAACTGTAGACACAGATACTGGATTCTGTGGGATGCAAGGAAAGATGGCCAATCATATTAGAATGAGGGCAGAAGGCGTTTTTGAAATGTTGTAAGAGAAGCCAGACCCCCAAAGTAGTTTTTTACATCACAGTGCTTTTATGAATGGGTGTGAGTGTTAAATTTTAGCAATTCCATACTTAGGAAAAATAGCCTGAACGCTTGTCATACTGATTACTGAAGAAGAAGGTATACTCAGCTTATAATACTCCTGATGCAAATGCTGAGATTCACGCCTGCCCCCTCAGCATGATTTTAGTGCTTCAGGGGAACACTCTAAATAGTTGAGATTCTCGAAAAGCTGAGCTATCAAGTTGATCCATATTTTTCTATAAATATTACAAAACACAAAAGATGGTGTCCATTTTAAAGACCCAGGAAAGCATGTGATCATTTTGTGCAGCTTCAGGGATACAAATAGGAGCTTCCCTAATGGCTTAGCCGGTAAAGAACCTGCTTGCAATGCAGAGACACAGGAGATGTGGGTTCAGTCCCTGGGTCAGGAAGATCTTCTGGAGGAAGAAAATGGCAACCCACTCCAGTATTCTTGCCTGAAAAACTCCCATGGACGGAGAAGCCCAGCAGGCTACAGTTCAAAGAGTTGCAAAGAGTCAAGACACGACTGAGTGACTACGCATGCACACGTGCAGGAGGATTTAGATAACTCTGAGCTGCATAGAATATATTTCCCTTTCCTCACCAAAAAAGACAATCTAACATATTGAGAAGCCCTGAAAAGTAGAAAATTTTTCTTTTGCATACTTTTTTATTAGGTTAAAAAAAAAAAACACCCATCCTTTCAACTTTGTTGAAAACTTCCCCTTAAAATATACCCTTGAACACTGATTACATTTTTGTCACACTGGAAAATAACATGATTTCACTCCCTCTGCTCCATGGGTTGCCAGTGCAGAAGCAGGAATTGGTTTGTGGCCCACCACCGTGGGGAGAAAATGGCTGCTCTAGTGCGGCGCGATGCAGAACTCAATCACTGCAGCTCACCCTTGCTAAAGTATAGCTCAGGAGCGAGGTGGAGTTGCTGCTAAATGGGAAACACTATTTTCCACAGAGAGCTTGTGGGACACCCAAGTAGGCCACCAGGGTGTTGGGGAGAACCAGAAAAACAAAGGTATGAGGCCTCATCTCCCACTCCACCCTCCAATTGCAGGGTAATCAAACCAGCTCCCTGAAAAGGCCAGTGGCTGAAGGCTTTGGGGTTTGGATTAGAGAAGGAACAGGAGGGCGGGAAGTAACATTACAGAAAACGGAGCCAATTAAATACCCAAAGCAAGTTCAAGACATTTCAAAAATCTCCCTGTCGGGGGGAGAAAAATCCTGTTTTGCTTTCCATGAAAAATTCATGAGACAAAACCTAGGAATTTCTCACAGTGCACGCAGGGGGATGGGTGTTTCCACTTCAGAGCCAGCTTAATGAGAGACAAGTGATGTGGAATATTGTTGCTATGAAGAGGAATAGAGGATATGTATGCCTAGATGCTCAGGAATGCTTTGCCGTCAAGACCTTATAACATGTACCAAGCTCCCCTGAGGCGAAGACAATTCTCAGAAACTCAACCTGGAAATGGAAGAGAGGCTATCAAGGAGCAGATTAAAATTTTGCCTTATCTGTAAGCAGATCATCTGGCTGGTGATCTCACTGCTCAGAAAAAAAATCACTTTCGTTTAATAAATACGTTTGGCTGCAGAATTTGCTTGAAGGAGTTCCCTGAGCATTCCCGGGGTATCCATGGACTTGCTGAGACAGAGCCCCTTCCTTAGGTTGCAGGAACCTGCATCCTCTTGTGGTAGCCAGTCTGTCCACCAGGATCCCTGAGGGAGACTAAGTCTATCATTTCAAACACACCAGAAGGAACCCCCAGTACATCGTACTGTAGTTGTTGGTTGCTTGGGGGCTGATGGGAAGTGTACAGATGGGAAATCAGAAATTGCACAAAAAGGATGTTTCCAAAACCTCCAGATTGGCTCCAAGCCCCTTCATTCCTTGCCCAGGCTCCCCTTTAAGTGAGCATAGGCAGCTTCCCAGAGCTTTTCAGATAATCAAGACACCATTGGTAGGAACAAGAAGTTATGGAAAAAAAAAAAAAAAGAAGTTATGAAAACAGTTTCTGCTTTTCACGTTCCAGTCTGTCTGATTCTTCTCATTCTTAAGTTAAGGGTCATTCTGCACTTTTTTCCCCCTCCCTTTTGTGCTTCTCTGCCCAACCACTTTTCACCCATTCAACTTCCTGCTCCTCTCTTGCATCCAGTTCTTTGTATGACTTGGCACCTTGGGCCTTCACATGTCCAGAGTACTTCCTGAGCAAATATTTTATTGAACTTCCTAAAAATACACAGGTAGAATGAAAATAGGACCATGTAAATAAAGACAGTGGAGTGTTTATGTTTACTAGAAAACGTGCAGAAATACGCTGGTGTAGGATTCTCTGCTTCTGTCTCCACTGTGGCTCTTTCCTGTGTTAAAAATGCCATTGGACAGAAATGAACTCACAGCCATTTCTGCTTGACTTTCTGAACACCAACTTCCATAGTAATATATTCCGTGAAGTTCAGGACTGTCTGTTCCTCCATAAAGTGATGGTCGCATTCCTCAAAAATTCCCTGTTATCAAAAAAGAAAAAAAATCACATGAAAGAATTGCTTCAGTGGAAAAGATATGGTTCCATTTATACAGTTCTTTTTTCTAGTGGTAATGTATTGAATAAATAAATGGGCGCATGCTTTAAATAAAATACCTATATGATGCTTAGATATGCAATCTAAAATTTGGTGAGTCAGCATTCGATTACACCTAATTTTTCCAGTTGCCACCAATACTGTCCTTAACCCAGCCTCTTCATGCATTTAATCATTCTTACTTTTGTCATTCATTGGTAGGGTAAATTAAGTGAAAAGCCATGAGCCAGAATATCTGTGTCCTTAGGGTAATGGCTTTCTTCTTACCCAGGTGTTAATTTATGTTCACAATTGTCCTATTACTTAAAGCAGTCTAGTACAAGCAAACCATTAGTCATTTGAGTCAATTTCATTATATCTCCTTGATTTTACGGAAAGGTGGACTCCATTTGTGGATGCAAAATGCAAGTCATGAGTTAAAATTAAATATAAGTTGATTTTGAATTAAAACAAGCAGGCTTTTTGAAGTTGAAATATTATCTAACTGTTGATATTCACTGAGGATCTTTTATTCCTTTGTGTGCTATAAACCATTGAGACAGGAGCCAAAAATGGTCTTTTCTAAAGAACACTCCATCTTTCTCCTGGGACATTTATTTCTGTTTTATTTTCATCTTTTATTTTTAATGGGGTTCAAAGGCTAACTTTGTATATGCTTATTTATAATTGTTTAGAACAGTACATTAAAAAATACTGGCACTTAATAACTATGTCTCAAATTCTGTTTTTAAATTTATTTATTGAAGTATAGTTGATTTACAACATTGTGTTAATTTCTACTGTACAGCAAAGTGATTCAGCTATACGTCTATATAATTCTTTTCCACATTCTTTCCCATTATAGTTTATCCCACATCTCAAATTCTAGATGGTTACACTTTTAAAGTCTATTTGCAAGTAAGTTTGTAGTGCCATGAAGAAGCTGCACAGATTTAATGAGGGTGAACCAGGTATTACTAAACAACTTTTCCAAAGAAAGGAACTCTTAAAAGCAAGTAAGCAAAATTCCTTTCCCCTCCTCCTAACTAAAGAGACAAGTTAACTTGCCAAATGAAAACTCTTAAGTCCCAAGAAATACCCTAAACACAGAAAAATAAGCACTAGATGAATGCCTCCCCTTTTTCCTCGTTGGTCTGACGCCGACTGACAGCACCAGGTGGCAGCCCGCGGGAGCCGCCCGCTGCAGATGCCATACCTGACAGCCCAAAGCTGGCTGGAATTAAGCAGAAACACGTGCTTCCTGCGCAGGGCAACGGTCAGCAGGTGGGATCGGCAGGCAGACGGCGATCCGAGCCCGTCGTCCTGTGTGGTCATCAGGCCGCCGGCCTCGCGGGCACCCAGGGCCAGGAACAGGACGTCTGCTCAGCGCTCCACTGGAAGCTGTTCAGATGCAATTATGCTGTATGTCGTGGCGGAATAGATGACTTAGAGGTTCCCACACAAATTGAATTTGAGGCCAGCTTGAAATTGCATTAGATCTGGGGGCTTTGACCAAAGCCTGTCTGAATCCCCCCTGCATTCCCCTTAAGGTCATCTTTCTTTAATCATTCACTAATGTTTTTCCTGTTGGGTCACTGATGAATGGGTGACGTAAATCTCCTTCCCCACCCCCACCTCCTCTTTTGAGTAGGACACAAAATGTTTTATTAATTTGTTGTCCTTTGGGGCTGCTATCAAAACAGCAAATATGAAACTAATTTCCAAATCTCAAGAAATTGACTTTTCTCATTCTACCTTGTACTGTAAGTCTCAAAGGCAAAGATCAATGACCAGGATGTGATAAAACCCAAGGCGCTCTGATGCTCTGCTGTTGTCTGTAAGGACACTTTTTTACCAACTGAAAGACAGGAAGGGAACGAAACAGATTCAACTCATGAAAAAAAATAAAGACTTGCCCCTCAGGGTGAGAAGCACAAACGCCCATTCTCGGATTCATAGCATCCTGTGTCTGTGATAATTACTCCATTTTTCTCAATATCCTACTAAAACAGTAAGCCATGAATCTCAGGAAATTGTTAAAGGTATGGCAAAGCTAGAAAGCTTTCTCCATCTTTACTCTGTCTCTGCAAACTTTAGCAGGTTGGGTAAGCATGCAACCAATGTGTTTGTTAAGTGGTAAAATTTCTGATAAATTTAGAATTAGCTAAACTATGCACAATAACTTTTTTACTTCATTCAATCAAGAATCTGTTAGGAAACTTTCATAAGGAATACACAGCTCATGATGTCTTCTAGGTTCTCTCATCAGCAGAGCTAAGTTAATAATATTCCCAAGCCCGGAAAGCTGATGAATGGTTTGGGAGAAATTTGGGGGGAAGAACTCAGAAGATACTTGACCAAAATTCTGGGTAGACCACTACACAAAATGGATATTTCAGCAAACTTGGCATCAAAACATATTTCTATAAAATATAAGGTAAAATGTATGTCATTCCCCATTAGTTCATTTATTTACTAGCTTCTTTTTTTATTAAAGAAATTTTAAAATTAGAGTTGATTTACTGTGTTTCAGGTGTATAACAAAGTGATTCAGTTATACATACATACATATAAATCTAAATACACACACATCCATATGTACATTTATATTCTTTTTCATAGTTTTTCCATTACAAGTTATTAACTCTTTAGTTTTATATTGTATTCATTAAAGAAACATTTATTGAAAGCCTAGTATTTGCTGGGCTCTGTGTTGAATACTAAAGAGAGAATGATAAATAAGACACAGTCTCTGGCTTTAAGCAGATCTATGGCTAAGTAGTGGAGACAGAACAAAGGAGCAGAGGGAGGCAGAGGATGAGATGGTTGGATGGCATCACTGACTCAATGGACATGAGTCTGAGCAAACTCCAGGAGATGGTGATGGACAGGGAAGCCTGGTGTGTTCTGGTTCATAGGGTCGCAAAGAGTCAGATACAACTTAGCGACTGAACAACAACAAAGGAAAGACAGACATATACACAAGTGATTTCAAGGCATCTTATGAGGCACCACGGTATAGGGTTAACTGGTGGCATAAAGAAGGGAATTCTCAGCAGTGCCTGGGAGGTAGCTCCTTCAAAGATCCTGATTCCATGACAACAGTAAAAATGATCAAGACTCATACTGGAATTAAAGTATTTTTGAAGTTTAACATATACACATTATGTGCATACCTATAAACGAAAGTGTACTTATTGGCAAATTTTCACTCAGTGAACACTTATGTAATCTGTCTCCAACTCCACAAGCAGAGCGTGAGAAGATTCTGGAAGCCCCCTTGTTTCCTCTCCCATTGCCACTCCACCCTATGACGATGACTCTTCTGACTTCGAACACCGGGATTTACTCTTGCCTGCTTTTACATTTTATGTAAATAGAATCATTCCGTAGGCTTCTTTTACATATGGCTGCTTTTCTCAGTTTTATATTAGTGAGGTTCATTTCTGTTGTGAAACAGCCTTCTCTATGATACATAGCATTCTACTTTATGAATATGGCACAATTTACCCATGCGTGTGTGATGGAATTTGGGTTGTTTCCTGTTTGGGTTGTTATAAATATTGTCTCTGGGAACACTTCTGCACATGTCTTTTGGTGAACATATGTATTCGTTTCTCTTAAGTGAGTATATATCTAGGAGTAGAATTTCTGGATCATAAGGAATGCATATGTTCTACTCTTGTAGATACTGCCAGCAAGTATTCCAAAGTGGTTTTCAGCAGTTTACATGACCACCGTCTGTATCCTTCAGTTCTGTTCGCTCCACACCCTCCTCAGTGCTTGGCATTGCCTGTTTTTTCCACTTTAGCCATTCTTTTGGGTATGGAGTGGTCTTTCATTGTGGTTTTATTTATGAACCTGGGAGTTTTAAAATGATAAAAATCAGAGATGTGTTCCCACGGATAACTGCTCTAAATAGAGAGCTGGAAAATTTTTGGAAATGAAGAGGTTCAGTGATTTAATCTGCTGTCTGTGGGATCTGGGACACTGCGGTATTGTTGCAGTACTCAGGATCACAAAGCATCTCCTCAACTCATGCCTCTTCCATAGCTTCTTTCCAGCATTCTGCTTTTTGCCTCCCCACTGGCTTCCTCAAGCTCTAAAGTTAAAAGTGATAGTAGTAACTGATAATGACTGTGGGCTACTGCTATTCCCAAGCAGTTTATAGGTATATATTCTGTTAACCCTCCAATGATTTCATGAGTTAGATGGTGTTAGTCACTCCATTTTACAGGTGAGAAGAATAAGGCACAGAGAGGGTGAGTAACTCATCCAGGTTTCACAGGAAATCACAGGAGCCTGGTGTTAAACCCAGGTGGAGAGTCTCTGAATCTAAGCTCTTGATCCTTATACTACTCTATGAGCTTGCCCCTTTTCTTTCCAGTGTATATTTGTATTTTTCAAAGAGAATCATAGTTTCTTGACATTCTCAACTAAAACAAATACTACATCAGTTACAAGTGAGTAATTGACTGTGTGTCCTAAGCTATTGATAGATATGATGATGCATGTAAATTGAGGGGGTTAGTAAGATTCTTCTCTGGAAAAGGTCACTTTTCATTCCAATCCCAAAGAAAGGCAATGCCAAAGAATGCTTGAACTACCACACAATTACACTCATCTCACATGCTAGTAAAGTAATGCTCAAAATTCTCCAAGCCAGGCTTCAACAATACGTGAACTGTGAACTTCCAGATGTTCAAGATGGTTTTAGAAAAGGCAGAGGAAGCAGAGATCAAATTGCCAACATCTGCTGGATCATCAAAAAAGCAAGAGAGTTCCAGAAAAACATCTATTTCTGCTTTATTGACTATGCGAAAACCTTTGACTGTCTGGATCACAATAAACTGTGGAAAATTCTGAAAGAGATGGGAATACCAGACCTCCTGACCTGTCTCTTGAGAAAACTGTATGCAGGTCAGCAAGCAACAGTTAGTACTGGACATGGAACAACAGACTGGTTCCGAATAGGAAAAGGAGTACGTCAAGGCTGTATATTGTCACCCTGCTTATTTAACTTATATGCAGAGTATATCATGAGACACGCTGGGCTGGAGGAAGCACAAGCTGAAATCAAGATTGCTGGGAGAAATATCAATAACCTCAGATATGCAGACGACACTACCCTTATGGCAGAAAGTGAAGAGGAACTAAAAAGCCTCTTGATGAAAGTGAAAGAGGAGAGTGAAAAAGTTGGCTTAAAGCTCAACATTCAGAAAACTAAGATCATGGCATCTGGTCCCATCACTTCATGGCAAATATATGGGGAAACAGTGGAAACAGTGTCAGGCTTTATTTTTTTGGGCTCGAAAATCACTGCAGATGGTGATTGCAGCCATGAAATTAAAAGATGCTTACTCCTTGGAAGGAAAGTTATGGCCAACCTGGACAGCATATTGAAAAGTAGAGACATTACTTTGCCAACAAAGGTCCATCTAGTCAAGGCTATGGTTTTTCCAGTAGTCATGTATGGGTGTGAGAGTTGGACTGTAAAGAAAGCTGAGCACCAAATAACTGATGCTTTTGAACTGTGGTGTTAGAGAAGACTCTTGAGAGTCCCTTGAACTGCAAGGAGATCCAACCAGTTCATCCTAAAACAGATCAGTCCTGGGTGTTCATTGGAAGGACTGATGTTGAAGCTGAAACTCCAATATTCTGGCCACCTCATGTGAAGAGTTGACTCATTGGAAAAGACCCTAATACTGGGAAGGATTAGGGGCAGGAGGAAAAGGGGACGACAGAGGATGAGATGGCCGGATGACATCACCAACTCGATGGACACGGGTTTGGGTAGACTCCAGGAGTTGGTGATGGACAAGGAGGCCTGGTGTGCTCTGATTCATGGGATTGCAGAATCAGACACTACTGAGTGGCTGAACTGAACTGAACTTGCATAGAATCCGTAAACTTCCAAGTTATTTTCCATCTGTCATCTCACTTGATCTTCATGAAAGTCAGCTGAGGAGAGAATTTAGGACTAAGAAGTTAAGCAAGTTGCCAAAGTTCAAATGGTTCATGAATACCAGAAGGAGGCTCTGAACCTTGATTCATATCTTGGGTTTTCCTGATGAATAGAGTGTGGTGTGCAGAGACCTATTTGAATACAAATTCTGTGTAATCCACACCAAAATCCCTCCAGATTCTACATGTGAATCAAGTAACTCTTCAGTGAAAATCATCTATGTTGATTTTAATTTGCATATTTTAATTATTTTTCCCCCTCTTTTCTTGTCTGTTTTTTGGAAGGTAGGGATTGTATTTTTAGTCATGTTGTGCTTAGTTGCTCAGTTGTGTCCAACTCTTTGTGACCCTATGGGCTGTAGCTTGCCAGGCTCCTCTGCCCTTGGGGATTCTTCAGGTAAGAATACTGGAATGGGTTGCCATATACTCCTCCAGGGGATCTTTCCAACCCAGGGATCAAACCCAGGTCTCCTGCATTGCAGGCAGATTATTTACCATCTGAGCCACCAGGGAAGCCCCCCCCCCCCCTGCCTTTTTTTAGTAGTAGTAGTAGTGATATCTAAATGGCTTCATAAGGACCAAATTCATTGGTTGCACTACTAATGAAAAGTTTGACTCAATACTGGCTAATAACCAATAGGGCTTCCCTGGTGGTTCAATGGTAAAGAATCTGTCTGCCAATGCAGAAGACGAAGGTTCCCTCCCTGGACAGGAAAGATCCCCCAAAGAAGGAAATGGCAACCTACTCCATTCTTGCCTGGGAAATCCCATGGACAGAGCAGCCTAGTGGGCTACAGTCTATGGGGTCACAAAAGAGTCAGATCCAACATAGTGACTAAACAACACCAATGACCAAAAATAGTACAGTCCTTTTGTGTTTTTCGGTCATAAATGTCTACTCTTTTAGATTAATTGCCACAGAAATCTAAAGAAGAATCTGTTATTAGTGACTTTTATGCCATCCAGTGGACAACACTGTAATTTTCCTAACACTTATTCACTAAAGAAAACAAACTTAATTTCCCTGTGCCACCATGTTAATAAATGTTGACTCTGAAAAGGACATTAAATATTTCAGTGCCACCCAGCATGTAAACAGCTATGTCATATGTTACTTCTAAACTTACATCTGTAATGTTGACGGAGAAGGCAGGGTCAAAATTAAAATGTGAAACTTGCGGACTCTACCACAGTGATATTCCCTGTTTCTTTGCAAGGATTTCTCTGAAACCAGAAAAACAGGTCTTCCCTTCCTTTCCCCACATTTTCCAAATACGAAATTTTGTTGGAATTCGATAGGAATCCTTCTCAACTGCATATACTTTGCATCCATGGAACCCCAGGAATCACCCCCTTCTTTTTCATATTTGAGACACTTCCAGGACATTAATGAAATCATTTACGGGTGGTGTAACTAGTACTTAAAACTAAAATGGAGTGGAATAGAATAGAAAAGAAAATATAGTGCATCCCATTGCTGCATGAAGCTTGTTTCAGTTGGATATGCATGAAAGTGATGTAATACTGAGTTCTGATGTGAATATATTTCTTACCATGGTTCTGTCTGGGCTAGTTATTTATCTTTTGTCTTTCAACTCCACATCCACCCTCTCTACAATGCTTTCTGATGTGGGCATTGGAATACTCCTCTACAGGCTGATTCTCATCGGGTTCTGCAATTAGGAAGTGCTGGAAGGCAAGGAGAATATAGGAGGAGGGAAGAAGGGGCTTCCCTTCTGTTTTTCTGTTTCCATCAGCATTGATCCAGCAACAGCTTCAGCTCCAGCCTCAGGCTTTTCTCAGCTTCTTTCAGATCTCCAGCAGCAGAGATACCAGGCGAAATCAGATGGTGCATCTCCTCAAACGTATGAACGTCAGCTCCTCAGAATCCTCCCTTCAAGCTCCTGGTTCTAACTAGTCCATCTCTTATTCTCTGTTCCCCTGCCCAAGACTGGGGCTGATTGCTGCAGTTATTACCTCTAGATATGATTTTCAATCCTAAAGGAAATCAACCCTGAATATTCATTGCAAGGACTAATACTGAAGCTAAAGCTCCAATACTTTGGCTACTTGATGTGAGGAGACAACTCATTAGAAAAGACTGGGAAAGATTGAGGGCAGGAGAAGAAGGGGATGACAGAGGATGAGATGGTTGGGTGACATCACCGACTCAATGGACATGGGTCTGAGCAAACTCCGGGAGACAGTGAAGGACAGAGAAGCCTGGCATGCTACAGCCCATGGGGTTGCAAAGAGTTGGACACGACTGAGCGACTGAACAATAGCAATCATTTTAGTGTCCCCTTTCTGTAGAGGCAGTCTGAGTGTGGGTTGGAAAAGAATTTCCAGATATGAGGCAGAATGAGAGGAGAATAGAGTTTATCAGAGTGGGTGATGCTATCAGAACAGTGGGCCAACTCAATGGAGAGCCAACCCCTTTCATGGGCTTGTGGCCAATTTTTACAGTCTCAAGACAAAGAAAATTCCTATGGGAAGGAGTGGTATTAAGTCATTGGTCAGTGGTCTTTTGGTGCCTGATATAGAGATGGTGCTATGACAACTGGAAAGAACTCATGACAAAAAGTATGGCTCGTGACAATAGTTGCTATGGAGCTTGGGGTATTCTGGAAATATTGCCCTATGATCCCAACATGGGGCTCTGCACTTTCTGCTCTTTCTGACTTTCAACATGGTAAACCAATTCCTTGTACTAAATCCCTCTCTTTGAAATCCATACAGTGATTTTCATTTTCTTGACTAAACCTTGAATGATACAGAGTCAAGAAAAGAAGTTGAAAAGCCATTGCTTTGGGCATTGACTCTTCAGTCAATGTCACTCGTGCAGTGTGTATCACAGCATCCTGGTAACTACTCAACACCATCAATCATTGATGATAGAAGGATGCTTGGCTTACTCTGCTTTTTTCCAAAAGGAAAAAATATGAAACAAGGCATGAAAAAGGTGTTCAATGTAGTTCTTTTAATTTTAGAGTTGAAAGCATCTCAGCATTCATCTTGTATTATGATGTGGGATATAATATTATATCTTGTTGTTTAGTCACTAGGCTGTGTCCAGCTCTTTGTGACCCTGCAGACTGTGGCCAGCCAGGCTCCTCAGTCCATGGGGTTCTCCAGGCAAGAATTCCGGAGTGGAATTCCATGCCCTCCTCCAAGGGATCTTCCCGACCCAGGGATTGAACCCAGGTCTCCTGCATTGGCAGGTGGGTTCTTTACCAGTGAGCCATCAGGGAAGCAAGATTATATCTAGGAAGGGGCTAAAGAGGGACTGGTACCAGCTTTCCTGACACTTAGGTTATGCTAGCTGCAAGATGTGGTGCTGTGTTGGAAACTTTTGGTGTCTATAACTGTATGACTTCCCACCTCCATACACAAATTAAGTAATGAATCATTTACGTCTAACCTGGGCAGTGACTACTACTTGGTTATACAAATTGAGAACACTTAGAGAACACCTAACCATCTTTCAGTTAGGAAGAGGAACTGAGAGATCCAGAGAACCAGTCACAAACTGGTAGCCCATGGGTTTCATCTGGCTAGCAAATATATATATATATTTTTTTTGGCCCACAGAGCATTTTTTTAAATGTAAAGTAGTTGCCAAGATGTGAAAGAGATCCTATTTCCACAATCTCCAGGAGCTCAAGGAATACTGGGTCCTTGTTCCCACAAGGTATCAAGTATTTCCTGGGGCACTTTTTGTCTTATTTCCATAATCCCTGCTAGTCCTTTATACTTGGGCTTTATTTTTTCCTTTATGTTATCTGGCTGGCTCCTAAGGGTGTCTGTGTGTTGTTGTTGTTGTTTTTTAATTGGAGGATAATCGCTTTACAATGTTGTGTTGGTTTCTGTCATACAACAATGTGAATCAGCTGAAAATATACATGTATTCTCTCCTTCTTGATTCTCTGTCCTCTCCTCCCCCCACCCACACTGCTCCCTGGTCTTCTCGCCCCTCTAGACTGTCCCAGAGCACCGGGCTGAGCTCCCCGTGTTACACAGCAGCTTCCCACTAGATGTCTGTTTCACACGAGGGAGAGTGTGTCTGTCAATGCTAATTCTCTCAATTCATCCCCCCTTCTCCTTTCCCCTCTGTGTCCACAAATCCATTCTCTACATCTGCATCTCTATCCCTGCCTGGCAAAGAGATTCATCAGTACCATTTTTCTAGTACCATATACATATACAACTATGATATTTGTTTTGACTCTTTACCTAGAAGGAGCAGGGGCTTCCCAGGTGGCACTAGTGGTAAAGAACTCGCCTGCCAATGCAGGAGACATAAGAGACGTGGGTTTGATCCCTGGGTTTGGGAAGATCCCCTGGAGGAGGGCATGGCAACCCACTCCAGTATTCTTGCCTGGAGAAACCCTTGGACAGAGGAGCCTGGCGGGCTACTGTCCATGGGATTGCAGAGTCAAACATGACTGAAGCAACTTAAGCACACATGTACTAGAAGAAGCAAACTAGCCTGATACAGGCTGGTGGTGATGTGGCTCCAGGAGGGAAGGATAAAATAAATGCAGACTTCTTGGACAAGTGAGTTAGTAGATATCAGACAGCTGTCAAGAGAATGGGTACTGGGGAATGTGTGAAGGAGAGCAAATGCGTTGTTTACGAAGCTGTGCTGTGTGACCTATCCCTACTGCCCATCTTCCCACGAGAATATCAGTACAGCCACCTTCCTGGAGTTTGTGTGTTTGTGTGTGCGTGTGTGTGTGTGTTGCTTTCTTTTGTGGCCAGATCACAGCCAGTGGGCGAAGACTGACATAGACACAGGTGGAACTAGAGAAGAAATGGCTCAGGAAAGCTCAGACGTAGGCCAGTTACATATTTTCTGAGTGATTAAAAAAAAGGAGGCTTGGAATTCCATAGATATGGCTGTCTAAACGTTTGGTAATAGACAATTTTTGTTGTTGTTTTTGAAATATAATTGCTTTACAATGGTGTGTTAGCTTTTGCTGTACAATGAAGTGAAACAGCTACAAGTATACACATATCCCCTACCTCTTGAAGCTCCCTCCGTCCCACTCCCCCTGTCCCATCCCTCTGGGTCATCACAGAGCTCTGAGCTGAGCTTCCTGTGCTTCACAGCAGTTCTCACTGGCTACCTGTTTTACACATGACACTGTATATATGTCCTTCATAATCTAATTTGTCCCATGCTCCCTATCCCCCCCTCTGTGTCTACATATCCATTCTCTACATCTGCATCTCTATTCCTGCCCCACAAATAGGTTTATCTCTATCATTTTTCTAGGTTCCACATATATGCATTAATAGACGGTATTTGTTTTTCTCTTTCTGACTTACTTCACTCTGTGTGACAGACTCTACGTCATCCACAAATGATGTCTCTACAAATGATCCTATTTCTTTCATTTTAGTAGCTGAGTAGTATTCCATTGTATATGTAGACGATTAATCTTAATGGATGAGACCCATTAACTTTCATCAGTCAAAAGTACTATTGCAAAATAGCATTAACTTTTGCTTGATGATGCCATTTCTTTTTCACTTAATTCTCCTATGCTTTTATGTATTTATTTATTTTTTATGTTCATTTTATTTTTTGGCTGCTCTAGGTCTTTGTTGCTTTGTGCGGACTTTCTCTAGCTGCAGCAAGCAGAGGCCACTCTTGTTGCAGGGCATTGGCTTCTCACTGTGCTGGCTTCTGTCGCAGAGCACAGGCTCTAAAGTATGCTGGCTCTAACCGCTGCGGTCTCAGGCTCCAGAGCATGGGCTTGGTAGTTGTGGCACACTGTACTAGTTGCTCAGTGGCATGTGGAATCCTCCAGGACCAAGGATCAAACCCACGTCCCCTGCATTGCAAGGCGGATTCCTATCCACTGTGTCAGAAGGGAGGTCCTCTCCCATGGTTTTGAATATTTATTAGAACCATTCACCACTAGGCATCAAACTTTTAAATGTATATTAATTTAGGAATAAATGAACTGTATGTATAAACTACTTATCTACATATAAATGTAAAACTTAGCAGTGTAGCTTTGAAATGCATGTGTCCACTTACATGAGACACGTTTCCATAGTAAATACTATAGCACCACATGATCCACAGTTAGTAGAATTTGCAGCTATGGAGGAACTACAGATATGAGGGTCTGACTATCAGTTATATTAACCCTGAATTGCTCAAGGGTCAATTGTATATGAAATTATATGCATAAAACAATATAGAGCTTTATATAATTATGTAAGAGAACTTCCAGGTGTACAAGCTGGGTTTAGAAAAAGCAGAGGAACCAGAGATCAAATTGCCAACATCCACTGGACCATAGAAAAAGCAAGAGAGTTCCAGAAAGACATCTACTTCTGCTTCATTGACTATGCTAAAACCTTTGACTGTGTGGATCACAACAAACTGAAAAATTCTTAAAGAGATGGGAATACCTACCTGCCTCCTTAGAAACCTGTATTCAGGTCAAGAAGAAACAGTTAAAACCAGACATGGAAAAACAGACAGTTCAAAATTGGGAAAAGAATAAATAAAAGCTGTATATCATCACCCAGCTTATTTAACTAATATACAGAGTACCCTATGCATAATGCTGGACTGGATGAAGCACAAGCTGGAATCAAGATTGCTGGGAGAAATACCAATAACCTCAGATATGCAAGTGATAACACCCTAATGGCAGAAAGCAAAGAGGAACTAAAGAGCCTCTTGATGAAGGTAAAAGAGGAGAGTGAAAAAAGCTGGCTTAAGACTCAACATTCAAAAATCAAAGATCATGGCATCCAGTCCCATCATTTCATAGCAAATGGAAAAAATAGGGGAAAAAAATGAAAACAGTGACCAATTTCATTTTCTTGTGCTCCAAAATCACTTCTGATGGTGACTGCAGTTATGAAATTAAAAGAAGCTTCCTCTTTGGAAGAAAAGCTATGATGAACCTATACAGCATATTAAAAAGCAGAGCCATCACTTTGCCAACAAAGGTCCATATAGTCAGAGCTATAGTTTTTCTGGTAGTCATATACCATTGTAAGATTTGGACCATAAAGAAAGCTGAGCACTGAAGAATTGATGCTCTTGAACTGTGGTATTCGAGAAGACTCTTGAGAGTCAATTGGACAGAAAGGAGATCAAACCAGTCAATCTTAAAGGAAATCAGTCCTGAATATTCATTGGAAGGACTGATGCTAAAGCTGAAACTCCAATACTTTGGCCACCTGATGTGAAGAACCAGCTCATGTGAAAAGACTCTGATGTTGGGAAAAATTGAGGGCAGGAAGAGAAGGGGATTACAGAGGATGTGATGATTGGATGGTATCACCAACTCAATGGACAAGAGTTTGAGCAAGCTCTGGGAGATGGTGAGGGACAGAGAAGCCAGGCATGCTGCAGTCCATGGTATTTCAAAGCACTGGACATGACTGAGCAACTGAACAACAACAAATATGCTTTGTAATAAACCAGTAATCTGGTGAATAAATTGGTTTCCTGAGATCTGTGAGCTGTTCTAACAAGTTATTATAATAGAACTCAAGGAGGAGATCATGGGAACCTCCAAAATGTAACTAGTGGTCAGAAGCACAGGTAACTAGTATCTCGACTTGTAACTGGCAAATGGGGGCCAGTCTTGGGATATTGAGCCCTTAACTGTGGGACCTAATGCTATCTCTGGAGAGTAATTGGAATTGAGTTGAATTGTGAGACATCCAGCTGGTGTCAGAGAATTACTTTTTGTGGGAAAAAAGCTCACGTACTGGAGTTGATGTCAGAATCACATATCCAAAGGAAATGAAATCAGTACCTGGAAGAGATATCTGCACTCATGTTCACTGAAGCATTATTCACAATAACCAAGTTATGGAAGCAGTCTAAATATTTGTCCAATTTCTTATTATAAAGAAATTGTGGCATGTTGAGGGGATAAGAGACGTTTCTTTCTTTTTTTTTTTTTTTTTAGGTTATAGAAATTGGTTCAGGGCTAGGAAACAAGAAACAAGTCAATCCCTGGGTTGGGAAGAGCCTCTGGAAGAGGGCATGACAACCTACTCCAGTGTTCTTGCCTGGAGAATCCCATGGACAGAAGAGCCTGGTGGGCTACAGTCCATGGGGTCACAAAGGGTTGGAGGTGACTGAAGTGACTTAGCACGAGTGCACAGAGAAAGAAGCTAGGTCATGGCACAGTGTTGAAACACTGGATCCAGCCTTGTCTGAAGCCACTCTGTCCTTGGATTGTCGGTTGTGTTATCAGTTGTCCTTAGCCTACTCAAGGCAGATGGCTTTAATTTTTCATTTCTCTATTTATAACTTGAGGAGTCCTTTGACACAATATCTCAAGTAATATTACATCAGGAATAATTTCTAATGCCTTTAAATATTCCTTAAAGAATGACTTTAAACGTGTATGATATTGCACAGAAGGGATATACCATCTTTTATTGAAACAGTTTCTACTGTTGAATATTTAGGTGGCCTCACAAGCTTTCAAGTATTTGCATCAATTTCCTTAATCTCTGTCTACAATTCTATTTCATTCTGTTGTTCAAAATGGTCTTCTTGTTTCTGTCTGCTTTTATGAGCCTTATGATTTTCCACAGGCAATACGATAAATCTATCATGTTCTTTCTTTTCATCAAGTAATCCTTCCGTGTTTGCTTAAAATTTTATGTGTTACTTTTTGCAAGAAGCCGAACCATAAAAACAGGGCTGAAAACCACTCATTATGATATCACTGACAAATGGTCAGTCTGCCAAATTATCCAAAGAGAAGTATTTCTTGCTTAAGAGGAAGAAAAGTGTAAGTATCTGGTGAAAACATTCTGCTGTTTCCTCACAGTGCTTTCAATACATTGAAAAAGTGAAAGTGAAAGTCATTCAGCAGTGTCCCCTGGCTGTGTTCCACTAAGAGGTAAGCTTTGTGAAGGTAGAGCCCTTGCTAATTTGTTTCCTGTGGGATCCCAGCACTTAGAGCAGTGTCAGTAAATATTTTGAAAGATTGAATGAATGATCGCAGTAGTAATAATAGCAACTGCATCAATGGGTACATAAGTTTTAGTTTTCTATAGGGGAAGGCAATGGCAGCCCACTCCAGTGTTCTTGCCTGGAGAATCCCGGGGACGGGGGAGCCTGGTGGGCTGCCGTCTGTGGGGTGGCACAGAGTCGGACACGACTGAGTGACTGAGCAGCAGCGGCAGCTTAGGTGCTGTAACAAACTACTCCAACTCGACCGCTTAACACAGTACACATGTATTATCTTATAGTTCTTTAGATCAGAAATTCAAAGAGGAATCAGGTTCTGGGAAAGAGTCTGTTTCCTTGCTCAACCAAGTTGTCAGTGGAATTCTATCTCTTGCATTTATAGCAGCGATTGGTAACCTTTTTGGCACCAGGGACCGGTTTTGTGAAAGAATATTTTTCCTAGGACTGGGGCAGGAATGGTTTCAGGATGATTCAAGCTCATTACATTTATGCTGCTGCTGACTTGATGCGAGTGATGGGGAGTGGCTTTAAATATGGATGAAGCTCTGCTCACTCGTCCACCCACCGCTCAGCTCCTGCTGTGCAGCCCAGTTCTTAACGGGCCACGTACTTGTACCATGGGGGCCCCTGACTCATAGGGCTGAGGTCAGTGTGTCTTTGCTGGCTTTTGGCTGAGGGAAGTTCTCAGCTTCTAGGGGCTGTCTGCAGTTTTTGGCTCATGGCCCCTTTCTCCCTTTTCAGCCAGTGTTGGCTCTTTCAGTCTCTCTCAGGTTGCACATCTCTTTCTCTGCTTTTTTTTTTTTTCCTTTCCCATCACTCTGTTTCTCCTTCTGACCTCCTGCCTTCCTCTCCTCTTCAGGGCTCATGTGATTACATTGGGCTCATCCAGATAACCCAAGACAATATTCTTGCCGTAAAGTCAGCCATTTAGTTACATTGATTCCCTCTGCAATTTTAATTGCTTTTTGTCATGCGACAGACAAAGTCACAAATTCTGGGGCTATCTTTGGGGATCATTATTTTTCCTATCACAGTGGATTAGGAAGTTTTTCTGTTATCCATTTAATATTCATAACTAAATTTTGATGAAAACTATTATTAGTTTTACTGATAGATGGTAGAACAGAGGCCTGTGTATGCATGCCCAGTCATGTCCAACTCTTTGCAATCCCACAGACTGTAGCCCTCCAGGCTCCTCTGTCCATGGGATTTTCTAGGCAAGAATACTGGAGTGGGTTGCCATTTCTTCTTCCAGGGGATCCAACCTGCGTCACTTGCATCTCCTGCATTGGCAGGTGGACCTTTTTTTTCTAAACTACTGAGCCACCTATCTGGGAAGCCTAAAAAATTCTCTTACTATCAGTTATAAATGTATAGAGAAATAAAAAAATATAGTAGAACTAATATTTCTTTAATACACTATAATTTAAAGAATTAGAATTAAAGTTATACCTTTGCAAAAACTTTTTTAGAAGCTCAGAGTCTTGAGTCAGAGAGACCTTTCTGTCCTGACAGCCATTTACTAGTTTAGTGACATTATGTCTCAATTAAACACCTTCAACTTCTGGTTTAAAATCAGAATGAGAAACGTATGTAGAATAGCACTTTGGTTTAAAAGCAAGAAGAAGCAGGGTTGTTTACTTCTTGGAACATTTTAGTGTGAGACCATAAAATTTTTTTTAATGTATTTATTGTTTGGCTGTGCTGTATCTTCATTTCATTCATGAGCTTTCTCTAGTAAGCCTGAGCAGAGGCTACTGTCTGGTTGCAGGGCACAGGCTCTGGAACACGTGGGCTTCAGTACTCGTGACACACGGACTCAGTTGCCCATGGCTTGTGAATCTTCCTGTACCAGGGATCAAACCTGTGTCCCCTGCGTTGACAGGCAGATTTTCAAACACTGGACCATCAGGGAAGTCCACGACTGTGAGATTGAGACAAGAGGCATTTTTCTGCTCAGCACTTCTAATTGCTAAATATATATGTGTTCCTTCCTTCTTTTAACTCTGTCCACTTTTACTGCCTATATCTAGAAGTTATGTAGTAAGATCTATGCAAAGTTAAGGTTGTTTTAATCTCTTGTTCAGTTGACCTCTTAATGATTATGAAATGCCCCTCTTTTTCCTTAGTAATACATCTTGTCTCAAAGCCCATTGGTCATATAATAGCATAGCTACCTCAGTTTTATTTGTGCTGGATTTGGCATGGCCTATCTTTGTCCATATCGTTCTACCTGCCAACTTTCTGTATCCTCAGAGTAAAAGCGTGCCTTCTGTTATTAAAAGTGGGTGGCTGGGGCTTATCCTCTTTACACGGTTTTCTGTGTTTAGTTCATTACCCAGTTCATGTGATTAATAACAAAGTAGAGTACAAGTTAGTTTCCACGTTACTGTTCGTTTTGTTTGGCCCATCTCTACTTTATTCTTTCATCCCTCCTTTCTTACCTGATTTTGAATTAATGAAGTTTTTCTTTATTCCACTTTGAATTTTCTATTGGCCTTTTAGTTAGATTCTTTTTAATTTTTTTCCATGGTTAGCCTAAATATTAAAATGCACATTCTTAACTTATTACAATCTGCATTAAATTAGTAACTTCATCACTTTCTGAAAGATGTAAATTTATTTCCATACTTTGACTTCATTTACTCCCTTGTTTTCCACTTTGTTTTCACATATTTTATTTTTATCATATGTTACAGCCTGTACAGGACATTATTATTACTTTTATTTTAAACTGTCATTGTTTATTTGTATACACACACACACACACATGTATTAGAAATACTCATATACTCTTTCCAGGGCTCTTTATTCTTTTCTGATATCCTGTGTTTCAGCTGAAAGAATTTTCCTCCAACTGGGAAAACTTCTTTTAGTATTTCTTCTGGTGAAGGTTTGCGGGAAATGCAACTTTGGTTTATCTAAAAACATCTTCATTATCTTCATTTTTGAAGGATATTTTCACTGGATAGAGACTTCGAGGTTGGTAGCTAGTTGTTTTTTTTCCTTTCAGCAGCTTCAAGATGTCATTCTCTTTTCTTCTATATTCCCTGGTTTCTGCTGAGAAGTCAGCTGTCAGGTTTATTGTCATTCCTTTAAAGGTTGCATGTTTTATTTTTCTTCAGCTGTTTTTAAATTTTTCTTCTTGTTGTTGATATTTCAGCAGTTTGACCATGATGTGCCTCAGTGTGGTTTTCTTTGTATTTACCCTGCTTGAGGTTTGATAAAACTCTTGAATCTGTGAGTTAATATTTTTACCAACTTTGAAAAGTTATTGAATATTATTTCTTCAAATACTGTTTCTGTTCCATTTTCTATTTCTCCATTTTTGCCTCCTTCTAGGATTCCAATTACATATAAAGTCAACATTCTTACTAATATGACATTTCTTTTTATGGTCAGCTCTATTTCTTCTGATCTTTTTTCCCCCATGTTTCAGTTTGAGTATATTCAATTGATTTATCTTTTAATGCAATTATGCTATTTTCTGTAGGCCAACCTACTATTATTTAAGAACTTTTTATTTTCACATATTATATTTTATAGTTCTAGAGCAGTTGATTCTTTGTAAGAAATCCCAATTTTCTTTTGGAATTCTGCGTCTTTTCATAATTTTTTCCCTTGTATTTATTTGCTATTTTAGAACTGGCTGTTTCAAAGCCCTTGTATGCTTATTCCAATAACTCAATCATCTGAAGATCTCCTACCATGACAGTTTGTCTCCTTGATTATTAACCACATTCACCAAGTTCTTTACAAATCAAGTAAATTTTAACTGTATGACAAACACTGGTCTAATTCTGGCTGATAACTCCTACCAGTGAGCTTTCCATGTTAGGAAGACAGTGGCTGCTCATATTATCCCAACCTGCCTTATGCTGAGTTGGGACTGGGTTGCAGGTTAATATGACTCAGTTTGAACCAGTTCACCTCTGTTTCACAGGCCTGATTTTCCACATCTTTTTACTGAAAGCCTGCCTGGCAGGTTTCTATCATCTTAACCGTGAAAGACTGTGGAAGATTCAGTCTGCCCTTCAGAGGCTTGGAACTTTGGTCTTTTGCCTCCTGCTTCCCCCTGCTTCCAAGTTTGGCAAATGTTTTTAGGAGTCCAGCTCTGTGTTGGACACAGGTCCTATCCTAAGTGAGACTTTGTCTCTTATACACCTTGGTACTAAAGGAGAGTTCAGTTTGCTTTATAAAAGCTTCCTACTTCCAGAATTTAACAGATATAGTGTGGGAAAAACCAACCATGGGTTAGAATGACTGAAGTTTCCAGTTGTCCCGCCAACCCACATGACTGCTAAAAGCTTCGTGGATTTTTCATTCTCCCAATGAAGATCTTTTGTGTGGGCCAAACCCAATCATCAGCCCATGTCTAGAACTGGCAAATCTTCCACAGAAAGTTGTCTGAAACAGACTGCTCATGTCAGAGGGCTTTCCCTTCTATGAATTGTTGACTTCTCTTGATTCCTTAACTTCCTAAGGTATTTTAAAATAAAACTTTATGCTTTGCAATGTAACTTTTTAAAAAAGTGATGGTAGTAGAAATAGTATAAATATTATCACCTACTATTTCCTATTTGGAAACAAAATACTAAATAAATACATTTGAACGAATGAATAAATTTCTCAAAAGGTTGCTGTGAGAATGCAATGCACAGAAATTATGTAGCACAATAACATTTATTGATACTTTAAATTTATGTAAGTTATTGCTGCAACTGACTTACGGTCTTCACCTTCCACTCTGCTGGTCCTAGATTTCACCCTGAGTTTAGCCGTATTTTCCTCCTTAGGCTTTTCTATCCATCTATAGTTGCTCAGTCATGTCCAACTCTTTTTGACGCCATGGACTGCAACTCACCAGGCTCCTCTGTCCATGGGATTCTCCAGGCAAGGATACTGGAGTGGGGTGCCATGCCCTCCTCCAGGGGATCTTCTTACTGTCTGGGCCACAAGGGAAGCCACCTTAAAATCATCTAACTCTGCTTATATCTCCTTCTTTTATAGATTAGAGTAATTTCGTCCCCTTGCTTAACCTTTACGTGATTTGGAAGTGTCTCGCTTCCTTAAATGTTCTTCTTTTTTCTCTGTGCATCTTGCCGTAGAGTTAAGATCATATCTGCTATGCTGTGGTCGCCACACAAGACGGTGGGTCACGCGTCACAGTGGTCATGGCAATGCTTTCTGCCTGGCAATCTTCAGCAAAGTTGGTAAATGAGAGGATCTGTCGTGTAGCTCTATTCATTTATTAGGAGTAAACATCCTCTAGAAACATTGAAACTATTACGGCACTAGATGCAGTTTGAGAGAACCGAAGTGGCGACTTATGGGACACAGTGAAACCTGGAATGCAAAGTAACAGAAGCTGATATTAGTATTCACACAGCATTAAAATATTCTAGGGGTACTATCAATACTAATTATCTTTTGGTTCTATAATTACTTGCCATAGACATAGAAGGTTTCTGCATGGCTAGCTATCATTAATAACTCCCCCACCAACCATTAAAAATATACAAACAAAAAAAACCCATGAGATCAATAACTATTACTCCCACTCTCAGGTGACCTAGTTGTTCCATTTTCAAGCAGTTTTCTGCAGTGTATAGAAGCTGTAGGCAGCTGTAGGCAGGAATTAACTCTCTAGGATAATTCTTTCAAGTTATTTAGTGCTCGGTTATGATTCTTCCCCCGTGGCTCATCTATAAGGTAGAGCAGTGACATTAAGAAAGTGACTAGGGCTTGCTTTCTATTATCTTTAACCTTGGGTACATATGAAAATTTCACTGCACTTTTATTTCCTTCTACATGAAAGTGGCTTAATATGGCCTCCCTACTCTGTAACATGTCATTATATTTATAGCATTTGCCTAGAACACTGTACTTACAATGTACTTTATAAATCACGAGTCAGCTATTCAACACACAGCCCAGAGAACTAGGTCAGCTGAATTATCTGCACCTCATAGGTGTGCAAACAGAGACATTAAGTGAATTAGAGACATGCCTAAGGGTATACAGTAAGCCAGAATACAGAAGCATGTCAGAACTCATGAGTTCTTCACGCTCAGTACTTGCATGACCCTAAATATGTTATGTACATTTTAAGATTTTTAAACAAATAATTTCTTACTAATGCGATGCCAGAAAGTTGAGAGGTGGTGGCATCTTACTTGCACTTGGATTTTTAATCTGCCTGCACGTGAAGGCAAATGCAATCTGTAAGTTTTATTAAAATAGTATTTTGAGGAATTCCATTGATTTTTTAAAATGTGTGTTGAGCTGCTTCTGAATTTTCACATTACCATCAGCAGGCTACAATAGACCAGTCAGGAAGGAGAAAAGAGAAACACTCACCATTTCAAGTTCAGTGGTAAGTTGTAGAACTTCTCCAACTCCAACTCTCATTTTGATTTGCCCACAATAAAGCCTATCATTGCTGTGGTCAGCCCTTCAAGGGAAAAGCAAAAAGTCTATTCTCTCATTAATAAATGTGCCAGAGCCAGTACTGGGTCCTAGAGAAACAATTTTTAAGTACAGTTAAAAACAAAGTAATGTTCAAAGTGTTTCCAACAATCCATGTTGGGTAAGCACATTAGCTTCTTGGCCTCCCATCAGTGGTTTCCTTCCCCGTCGCATGTGCCATGCCCGTTCTGGCCTCAGTGTGGCCAAGACTCCTGTGATTAACTGGCTACAGGAAAGACAGCAACAGCAACCAACCTAATTTTAAACCCTCGAAATGGCAGCTCCACACTGAAGCACAACAAATACAGCCAGATCAGAGGGTTTTTCATTAACCACACTTGATGGGAGGAAACGGTAATTCTTAAGAAAGAGTAGAAATAATGGCTTTGGGCCTCAAGCAGTGATCTGCTGTAGATCTCCAGGCCGGGAGGGGTGACCACACAGGAGGAGGATGAGCAATTTTGAAACGGGACTGTCTGTGGAAGTGAATCAAGCTCAGAGTAACATTTTTTTTTCCCCCTGAGCTATTGGTTGGGTGCTCTTGAGCCGAATAGCAGAGGGGAAGGAGGGGGCAAAGAGACTGGGGTGGGAGTTGAGACAGTTGTCCAAGATGGTGCCAGTGGGGGATTTCAGGAAGGGTCGTGCTGTGGCTAGTTTTTCCAACTAACTGCCTCAACTCAATTTTGCTAAGAGACATCATTGGGCAATCTTGCACTTGCCTCCGAAAGAATGTGACAGACAACTACAAAACAAATCAGTTGTCCCACTTCCTTTCCTTTTCTGCTTAATAATAGCTTTGTATCTTTTGATGTGCTGATTTTTTCTAAAAAAATATTTTTTAATAACATTTTGCTACTGGCAACAATTGATTGCTTGAAAAACCAGATCCATTCACACATACACACACGCATATGGGCTCAAACACAGAAATTTTGAAACATTTGGTCATTCTGATATTAATTTTTCAAATTATGGAGAATTTTACCTACTTCTCAACCATACTCAACACTCATATGGTTTCTCTTATGTCTTCAAATAATCTGTAAGGAAATACAGTTTAGAGAATTGGGTGAATAGGATTACACTGTTTGTTGCTACCTTATGCTATTTACTTCCTGCCCCAAAACTAACTTCCCAAGTGGTGCTAGTGGTCAAGAACCCACCTGCCAATGCAGGAGACATAAGAGACGCAGTTTCAGTCTCTGAGTCAGTAAGATCCCCTGGAAAAAGGCATAGCAACCCACTCCAGTATTCTTGCTTGGAGAATCCCATGGACAGAGGAGCCTGATGGGCTACAGTCCATGGGGTTGCAAAGTTGGACACAGCTGATTAACACAACACTGAAACTTTTACATCAGCTCAGAGGTTTGCATTAAATGTCTAATCACCTGCAGGTTTCCTCATTTCTTTTAGAAACCCAGAAAAAAAAAGAGAGAGAGAGAGAAGATAAAAGGCCAAATAATCTTCATGCTGTTAGCTTGAGCTGACCAATGCTCTTAGGCAGAGCTATTAAACACTTTATAATGTCTTACGTCTTAAGGTCTTAGGGCAGAGCTATTAAACACTTTCTTCCTCATTTTTAGAGGAAGGAGAATAGTAATAATAGAACTAAGCTTCCCATCTGGTCTGCTTCTCCCAGAGTCTTCCTGTAGAAATAGGACATTTCTACCCTGTGGAGCCAACTAGCTGTAGCCTACTAGTTCATCTTACTCCTTTCTTCTTTGCCTTATTAAGATCAAGTATCCAACACTCATCATTTTCTACCGCCTGGACTGCTGAAGTAGTAACACTGTCTGGCCAGCCCCTTCCTCTATCAGGTACTTGGAACAAGGATCCCTGACATTTGTGTGAAAGCTGCAGTAGGTTATCATAGCCATGTTTGGACTTTCTCTCTGATGGATGGTGTTGCAACCATAAGCCAGAATGCACTGCAAATGTTAAACATTTGCTACATAATTATACCTATATGCATTAGAGAGCTTCATGGTACTTTAAATGGAAGAAGTAGATTACAAAACACTATATGCAGTATAGACCTGCTTTCCACGTGGTGCCAATGGTAAAGGACCTGCCTGCCAATGCTGGAGATGGAAGAGATGTGGGTTTGATCCTTGGGTTGGGAAGATCCCCTGGAGAAGGGCATGGCATGGCATTCCAGTATTCTTGACTGGAGAATCATCCCATGGACAGAGGAGGCTGGTGAGCTACAGTCCATGTGGTTGCAAAGAGTCAGACATGATTGAAGCAACTTAACATGCATGCATACACAGTACACAGTTTGATTTCATTTTATGACTATATATGCATTTTTAAAAGCCTGAAGGCATATGTAACAATGTTTCAGTGAAAACACCTTTGAAGAATCAGTGCTTTTTTTCCTTTTCTCTTATCACTATTTCTAAAATGTTTTTTAATCCTCATATATAATAGTGCAGTAAAATTAATTCAATTTTTAAATTTTTTCAAATTTAAAAGTGATAGACAAAGAAAGACATTTATCAAGAAAGTGTATGGATTTATCTCTGGGCTTTCTATTGATCTATATTTCTATTGATCTACATTTCTGTCTTTGTGCCAGTACCATACTGTCTTGATGACTGTGGCTTTGTAGTATAGCCTAAAGCGAGGCAGGTTGATTCCTCCAGTTCCATTCTTCTTTCTCAAGATTGCTTTGACTATTCGAGGTTTTGTGTATTTCCATACAAATTGTGAAATTATTTGTTCTAATTCTCTGAAAAAGACCTCTGGTAGCTTGATAGGAATTGCATTGAATCTATAGATTGCTCTAGGTAGTATACTCATTTTCTCTATATTGATTCTTCCAATCCATGAACATGGTATATTTCTGCATCTATTTGTGTCCTCTTTGATTTCTTTCATCAGTGTTTTATAGTTTTATACATATAAGTCTTTTGTTTCTTTAGGTAGATATACTCCTAAGTATTTTATTCTTTTTGTTTCGATGGTGAATGGAATTGTTTCCTTAATTTCTCTTTCTGTTTTCTCATTGTTAGTGTATAGGAATGCAAGAGATTTCTGTGTGTTGATTTTATATCCTGCAACTTTACCATATTCACTGATTAGCTCTAGTAATTTTCTGGTAGAGTCTTTAGGGTTTTCTATGTAGAAGATCATGTCATCTGCAAACAGTGAGAGTTTTACTTCTTCTTTTCCAATCTGGATACCTTTTATTTCTTTTTCTGCTCTGATTGCTGTGGCCAAGACTTCCAAAACTATGTTGAATAGTAGTGGTGAGAGTGGGCACCCTTGCCTTGTTCCTGACTTCAGGGGAAATGCTTTCAGTTTTTCACCATTGAGGATAGTGTTTGCTGTATGTTTGTCATATATAGCTTTTATTATGTTGAGGTATGTTCCTTCTATTCCTGCTTTTTGGAGGGTTTTTATCATAAATGGATGTTGAATTTTGTCAAAGGCTTTCTCTTCATCTATTGAGATAATCATGTGGTTTTCATTTTTCAATTTGTTAATGTGGTGTATTACACTGATTGATTAGCGAATATTGAAGAATCCTTGCATCCCTGGGATAAAGCCTACTTGGTCATGATGTATGATCTTTTGAATGTGTTGTTGGATTCTATTTGCTAGAATTTTGTCAAGAATTTTTGCACCTATGTTCATCAGTGATATTGGCCTGTAGTTTTGACAAAGGAGGCAAGAATATACAATGGAGAAAAGACAATCTCTTTAACAAGTGGTGCTGGGAAAACTGGACAGCCACTTGTAAAAGAATGAAACTAGAACACTTTCTAACACCATACACAAAAATAAACTCAAATTGGATCAAAGATCTAAAAATAAGACCAGAAACTATAAAACTCCTAGAGGAAAACATAGGCAAAACACTCTCTGACATAAACCAAAGCAGGATCCTCTATGACCCACCTCCCAGACTATTGGAAATAAAAGCACAAATAAACAAATGGGACCTAATTAAAATGAAATGCTTCTGCACAACAAAGGAAACTAAAAGCAAGGTGAAAAGCAGCCTTCAGAATGGGAGAAAATAATAGCAAATGAAGCAACGAACAAAGAATTAATCTCAAAAATATACAAGCAACTCCTGCAGCTCCATTCTAGAAAAATAAATGACCCAATCAAAAAGTGGGCCAAAGAGCTAAACAGACATTTCTCCAAAGAAGACATAAAAATGGCTAGCAAACACATGAAAAGATGCTCAACATCACTCATTATCAGAGAAATGCAAATCAAAACCACAATGACATACCACTTTATACCAGTCAGAATGGCTGTAATCCAAAAATCTACAAGCAATAAATGCTGGAGAGGATGTGGAGAAAAGGGAACCCTCTTACACTGTTGGTGGGAATGCAAACTAGTACAGCCACTATGGAAAACAGTGTGGAGATTCCTTAAAAAACTGCAAATAGACCTGCCATATGACCCAGAAATCCCACTGCTGGGCATACACACTGAGGAAACTAGAACTGAAAGAGCCACGTGTACCCCAATGTTCATCGCTGCATTGTTTACAATAGCCAGGACATGGAAGCAACCTAGATGTCCATCAACATATGAATGGATCAGAAAGCTGTGGTACATATACACAATGGAATATCACTCAGCCATTAAAAAGAATTCATTCAAATCATTTCTACTAGGGTGGATGAAACTGGAGCCTATTATACAGAGTGAAGTAAGCCAGAAGGAAAAACATAAATACAGTATACTAACGCGTATATACGGAATTTAGAAAGAAGGTAATAAGAACCCTGTATGCGAGACAGCAAAAGGAACACAGATGTATAGAACAGTCTTTTGGACTCTATGGGAGAGGACAAGGGTGGGATGATATGGAAGAATGGCATTGAAACATGTTAATTATCATATGTGAAATCAATCACCAGCCCAGGTCTGATGCTCAGGGCTGGTTCACCGGGATGACCCAGGGGGAGGGAATCAGGAGGGAGGTGGGAGGGGGGTTCTGGAAGGGGAACACATGTATACCCATGACAGATTCATGTCAATGTATGGCAAAACCAACATGATAATGTAAATAAAATTTTTTTTTAAAAGTGTATGTTCTTTTGTAGTCTAGAGGAAAATGTATTGTCTATGTAACAACATTTTTTCAGATGAATGAAAATAGTAGTAATAAATAGCACTGTACTGGGTGCTCTATTAATATTATCATAGCCTTCACAATAATTGGGCAAAATAGATGGTACTCTTATTATCTCCCCCATTTTACAGAAAACTGAGAGTTCCTAGAGTCTATCTAATTTATTCAAGTTGTAGTGGTTCAGCTCTTTCACATAGCTTATTTCACCCTCCCTTGCAGTGAACTGTTAAGGTATATATTTAATGCAAGGCTGATTTATCTATATTTGATAAATGCGAAAAAATGAGACTAAAGGAAGTAATGTGAGTGACCCAAGTGTTCATGTGGTGGATGTAACTAATACCTGAGTTTTTAAATTCTTTACTCCGGTGTTCTTTCTACCACACCTTTATTTTTATAATAACTTGAAAAGTAGAACATTCATGGTTACAAGCAATTGTCTGCAAGAGAATAGCTGGACACTGGAAATGGTGCTTTCCAGATACTAAAGTTTCCTTTTCTTATGATGATTTAAGAGATGAGTTTTCTTCTCTTTGCGGCAGTTTAGGTTTGCTTCAGTGTTTTATTTTTGGAATAAGAGTAAGGAATCCTAGAAAAATGACAAAATTTTCCTTAATAAACAGAATTTTTAAGGGCCTTCTTGTTGGTGTTTCAACATGTTTGGTGGTGGCTGTTGGTGATGCATTCATTTCATTTATTTTATTCATTCTAACATGTCCTTTTTTCTCTAATATTTCTTAAAAGCTGATTCTGCACCAAGCTCTGAGTTAGGAGCTAGGACACCAGTTTATACAGGAGGGACCTTCCTGCTGTCATGAAACAAATTTGAGAATGACTTAACATACTACCCATGTGGAGCCATTAACATCTGAACAATTAGAGAAACTCAGCTCTTTTGGAGTAGAACATTGGCTCATGGAAATGACAAATGTGTTATGGGAGATACCTGGGAAGACTCTTGGGCAAAGTGTTCCTTGTTAGAAGGTGATCATTTATAGATTTCTTGATAAGCTTTGTTTAGTAAGCGAAGGGAAAGACAAATACTGAGTACCTACCAAGTACTGCTAACCTACTCAGCCCCTACAAAGATGCTGGGAAATAGGGATCACTGTCTCTATCTACAGGAGGAAAAAAGGGATTTGCTTCTGCCTTAGTCACTAAATTGTGTCCTAGTCTTCACAGCCCCATGGACTGTAGCCTGCCAAGTTCTCCTATCCTTGGGATTTCCCAGGCAAGAATACTGGAATGGGTTGCTATTTCCTTCTCCAGGGGATCTTCCCAACCCAGGGATTGAACCCACGTCTCTTAGGTCTCCTACGTTAGCAGGCAGATTATTTACCACTGTGCCACCTGATGGTTAGCATTTTTTAGTAATAATACATTTTTATTATGTACATACCTCATGTTTAGATTAAGGTATGTACTTTGATACTGATATTTATTTTATTGGAACTAAGCCTGAAAGATCTCTGAGGTATGCCTATATTTCAAAAATAATACTATGGATTTGAAACATCATTAGAAATTATAGATCTCATTATGCTCTGTTCCCTCTGCCTAAGTTTATTGATAATACTGTAAATTTTGCTGCCCTTTTGCCTAAGTTAGGGCTTCCCAGGTGGCTCAGTGGTAAAGAATCTGCCTGCAGTGCAGGAGACACAGATTCAATCCTTGAATCGGGGATATCCCCTGGAGAAGGAAATGGCAACCCACTCCAATATTCTATCCTGGGATATCCCTTGGACAAAGGAGCCTGGCAGGCTATAGTCCATGGGATCATAAAAGATTTGGACACAACTTAATAACTAAACAACAGCAAGAACATGCCTTAAAGTTATTTACCTGATCTTTCTGGACATAGATAAGCATGGTGGTTCATGTACTCCTTAGATATAAAAATGTCTCTGGAATTAAATGGTTAGGTGATATAGGTTTGCTGAAATTCCTGAGAACAAATGCTAGAGGCCCTAAGTATTTTTAAATTTGTAAATAAAGCCTCATTTAAAAAAACAAAACGAAACAGTTGACAACTGACCTCACCCTTCACACCGTTATGAACAGTTTCTCCATTGTATATACTGCAGTGCTTAAGTGTTTCTGACTTGGGTTGGAGTCAGTGGCAAGAGCCACTTTATCAGAAACAAGAAAGAAGGATTGATTTCAGAATAAAATAAACATTTGCAAGGAATAAAGCCTCTTTACTCAGAGTAGTAACTAGTAGAATTAAAACTATCTTTTTCCTCCCCATCTACCATGGGTTGGAGACTTCAGGAAATTATAGTTCTGACTTCTTTATGATTCTGTCTTCCATAGAGTCACTATCGTATTTCTCTTGGATATGATTCATCCAAGTAGCCTGACCGCCCTGTCACAGGGGGAAGTGGTTCCCAGCAGTACTGCCCTGTGTTCCATAAATACTCTGCTGACCCCACCTGAATATGTACACAAAGGTTATCCATGAATGTTAAGTGTAGGGAATGCCTCTGTAATTGGTGATATTTAAATACATGTTCTGGATACTCATGGGCGTTCTCTTTCCCTCTCTGTCAAGTAGACAAACACACATACACACACACACACCCCTGCTTCTTAAATTCTCAAGACTTCTTTGAAAATTGAAATAAGAAAGAATATCTTTTCTAGGTAAAACTTTGCATATTTTTTGCTAATAAATCTTTCACTAATTATTGATGCATTTTAGTTTTTCATCAGCACTGTTAATAATATAAGGCTACTCTAAAAATACCAAGAGCAGAGTTTATTTCTTATTATTTATATATACAATTTAAATATAATTTGTCATGAAAAATGTTCTTGACTCAATTTTGAATGTGTTATTTGAAGTGTTAGATTTTTGGATTGTCTTGGAAAGTTTTTTTAAAAAACAGTGTTTGTTTATTTTTCAATTGGAAAGAACTATTAAAAACAAACCCACTTGACTCATTATTATTTAGAATTCTTCAAGATAAATATATGGAACTTGTGTATTAAGCAGATTGGCTAAAAGTCTAAGAGGCTGATGTTTTTAGCTAACAAGATTTAAATGGCCCAAAGGTTAATTTCAGATTAAACAGTATCTCCCTAAACAAAGTACAGTCACATAGGTGAGCTATGTAGCCCCAAAAATATATATCTAAAACCAATCATTTAACTATGAGATGGTAAATGTCATCCTCTAGACTGAACTAAAGAATGCCCAACCCAAATCATCTCATTTTCTACAAAACTGCCAGCGCAGCAGTTGTTAAGTCCCATGAGGAAAAAGTATGTGTGGGCTCAAAGTTTGGACTTAAATTAAGTGCCTGATAAGAATGGCTTGCTAGAATCATTTGTTAATTAAAATTATTTTATTATTTATCTGAAATAGCTTTGGGCAGTTACATAAAGCAAAGTTTATGTTCATTTTCCTCTTTTCAAAATAAGAGAATGTTTTGCTTCGTGTGCTTTGTGTCTCAGCGTTAGGATATTGGGGTTATATAAATTAATTGTATCTCTGCAGCACCGACGCGAATAGACTCTTTAGGAATAACATGTTGAAGGAGGGATAGGTTTTTTCTTTTACCACCCACATTATGTTATGAGTAGCACAGGGTATTTAAATGCTTTGGCACAGAACATGAATAAAGAGCTGATCTTGAAAATACCATTATCACTATTTATTTTGAAATTGACACTCTGCTCTATTTTAAGGCTTACACCCAGTTTTATCTGTGTATTGCAGATAATCCAACACACACATTAGAAACAACTTCAAATATCTTTCTTTCTTCACCCTATCCATGGGTCTCTCCATTTAATTTTTGGAAGAAAAAAAAAAGGTGAAGAAAACGTGGTTCCAGAGAAAGACATCAACTGAGGAATTTTGTTTGTTATGATTGGACAGCTGCTGTTGGCCTAGTAAGGATCATTTTATGTTTTATTTTGATTGAAGAGATATCACTTTGCCAACCATAATTTTTACAATTCAGCTTTTCAGTTGAAATGAGATGACCTTTAGATTTTCTTTTTCTATTTTTTTTTCCACCAGATGGTTATTTCTTACAAGTATCCTTGTCCGGCTATTACCTTAAAAGTGACTAATTTGATGTTGTATTGAATAGATTTGTCTTTTTATTCTGCTTTGGCTGAAACCAGGTATTGGTTAAATATATTTAATCTAGTAGTACGAAAAAGCCCCATGGGGATTCTGTGGGAAGGAATCTGGCCTTCAGTCTTGGAGAGGAAGCTATTGATGTCCTTATTTGACAAAGATTTTACTTCTAAATTAAGGAGCTACTTCAAAAATATATTCTACAAAGAGACGAACATGAAGCAGGACTACTGACTAACCTCAGACTTTGGTTTGGGGCTATGATGGTCTGGGTGCAGGGCAGGTATCTCTGGGTTCCCATTGCCTGGCCCATTAGAAAAACTCCTCACGTTTGGACTTCAATCGAAATGCTTTGCCTTTCACTTGCCTCTGAGACTCTTGACATCTTTGGAGAGTCACTGTCAATATTTAGATATTGTGGAATGGGTTTGTTGTGGATTGAATATTATTGTCCCCCCTCAAATTGATATGTTGAAGTCCCGATTGGACTCCATCATGAGCATGGAGTTCATGTGAAGGATCACTGTCCTTACAAAGGACACCACAGAGAGCTCCTTGACCTCTGCCAAGTGAGAACATGGGAAGAAGTTGGCCAGCCATCTGTGAACCCAGGAAGCTGGCACATCCCAGACAGAGAATCTTCCATGGCACCTAGATCTGGGTCTTCAGAACTCTATCTCCAGCCTCCAGAACTGTGAAAAATAAATTTCTGTTATGGATGAGCCATCCAATCTGTGGCATTTTTTTTTTATAGCAGCTTGAATGGATTGAGACAGAGTTGGTATAGTGAAATTTTAAAAGTTCTGAGTTGTATAGCTGAGTTATCTCAATACACCTAATTAAGCTTTAAACAAAAGTTTCTGACTTCGAGAAAGAACTCATAACCCCATTGAGATGCATGTCTTTCCTGGGTAATTTAGTCTGAAGTCATGGGGATTCCATTTTTATTGACCATATGCTCTTAATTCCTGGAGTGCTAGAGGACATATGTGGCATCTTATGCAGGACTATTTTGGGATGAGTTCTGGTATAATAAATAGAAATAGCACAACAAGTGAATTTTACCAATGACACACCAACATCTTTGCAAAATGAATATTTGTGTCTAGAGTAGAGGAAAGTAAAAATGGAGCTTCCGTTTATTGGTAGAGTTTCTAAAAAAGGGAAGGGCTGAGTTTTAAAAGTCAATTGGTCGCTCCTCCAGAACTACTTATTTTAAAGGCTCCAGGTAAAAAGCTTGTTCAATAGACAGCTTCCTTCCATGAAATAAAATACTGCAATAGTTTCTCTCAGGATCATAGTGTTTCTTAAGGAGGCAATTAGTCTCCTGTAACTAGGTAAATTCTAAAACACCTAGTTTTATACAGTTGGGAGACTAGAACTCATTAGTTTATACACTTTTAATTTGGATGGATGAAGAAAGTGTTTCATTTAATGGCAGCCTACTCCAGTATTCTTGCCTGGAGAATCCTGTGGATGGAGGAGCCTGGTGGGCTGCTGTCCATAGGGTTGCACAGAGTCGGACATGACTAAGGTGACTTAGCATGCATGCATGCATTGGAGAAGGAAATGGCAACCCACTCCAGTATTCTTGCCTGGATCCCAGGGACGGAGGAGCCTGGTGAGCTGCCATCTATGGGGTCGCATGGAGTCAGACATGACTGAAGCGACTTAGCAGCAGCAGCAGCAGCATGCTAATATAGAGTTCCAGAAATTGGAATAAATTCTATTCAGCCACCACCCCCACCATACACATTTCTGTAATCCTTATGAACTCAATCCTGATTCTTGTGATTTTTCTCTATTCATCTCTGCATATATGTTCCTATAACATTACATTACATTCTAACTATTTTTGCATTTCTATTTCCCCCACTAGAATATGTTCTTTTTTTTTTTAAGCCTAGTTTGCAGAGTGAAGAGGGGGGCTCTGTAGCCAGACTCTGTGGGTTCAAATCTCAGCTTCTTTAGGGATAGTCTTTGTGAGCTTGAATGAGTGACTTGATTTCTGTGACCATGGGCCCAGTTCTATAAAATTTGAAAGATGAAAACTCAACTCATAGAGTTGTCATGAGGATTAAATGAGTGAATTTATGAAAGTAAACCAATGCCCAGGACATTGTAAGTGCTAAATAAATATTAGCTGTTCCTGACACATAGCACTCATTCAACAAATGTTAGAGTGAATAATTATTAGAAATGTTTGAAAAAGGCATGTCTTACTATTGAGGTGGTCCAAACTCTTTATAGGAGTAGATGGTTATGGGGATGAGACAGTTCACTTACAGATGTTTTAAAGTCATGACTCTTTTCTCATTTAATAGTGGGAGTCACTGATTTAACATGTGACACAAAAATACTCTTTTGGGTGGTCAGTTGGGTTCTTCTTTTGGCATCATCTCTAAAGATACCAGACAGCTATATCAACAAAACAAATAACCAATTAAAAAACAGGCAGAAGGTGTAAACAAACATTTCTCCAAAGAAGACATACAGATGGCCAAGAGGCACATGAAGAAGTGTTCAACACCACTAATTATTAGAGAAATACAAATTGAAACCACAATGAGTTATCACTTTACACTGGTCAGGATGGCCATCATCAGAAGTTTACAAACAGTAGATGCTGGAGAGGGTGTAGCGAAAAGGGAACCCTCCTATGCTATTGTATATGGGTACAGCCACTATGGAGAACAGTATGCTGGTTCCTTTAAAAACTAAAAAGAGAGCTACCATGTTATCCAACAGCCCTAATCCTGGACACATATCTGGAAAAAAACAAAATTCAAAAATATACATGCATCCCAATGTTCACTGAACACTGTTTACAATAGCTAAGACATGGAAGCAAATGAAATGTCCATCAACAGATAAATGGATAAAGAAGTTGTGGTTTATGTATACAATAGAATATTTCTCAGCCATAAAAAAGAACATAACAATGCCATTTGCAGCAACATGGATAACCTAGAGATTGTCATACTAAGCAAAGTCAGACAGAGAAAGATGGTATCATATATCACTCATGTGTGGTGGGTTTTTTTGCTAAGTTGTGTCCAACTCTTTGCAACCCTGGGGACTGTAGCCCACCAGGCTCTTATGACCATGGGATTTTCCAGGCAAGAATACTGGAGTGGGTTGCCATTTCTTTCTCCAGGGGAATTTCCCAAACCAGTCCTGCATTGTAGAGAGATTCTTTACCGCTTAGCTGCCAGGGAAGCCCCAGCATCACTCATATGCGGTATCTAAAAAATGGTACAGATGAACTCATTTACAAAACAGAAAGAGTCACAGATATAAAAGACAAACCTAGGGGGAGTAAGGAAAAGGGATAAATTAGGAATTTGGGATTAGCAGATAGAAACTACTATATATAAAATAGATAACTAATAAACCTATTGTATAGCATAAGGAACTACTCAAGACTCTGTAATGATCTATATGGAAACAGAATGTAAGAAAGAAAGGATATATGTATATGCATAACTAATTCAATTTTCTGTAACCTGTAACTAACAGAACATTGCAAATCAAATATACACCAATAAAAATTAATTAAAAGAGATACTAGATCCTGTTCAGGAGCTTGGGTATCATCATTGTTAATTAAGTGGCCATAATAGAATTCTGTGTCAAACACATCAGCAGAGCTCATAGGTTGATCTTCTGCTGTGTCATTATTATACCCATAGTTGGGCCAAGTATGTTCAGTTTGGTTCTGGACTCGGATGTATCAGATTCCTTTTATAATGAAATGTTGTCAGTGGCAGAAGAAGCTTCTCCTAGATTTGACTCAAGAGAAGACAATTAATTTCACAGATAATAAAGAATGTGCACTGGAGATTAAGACAAAGAAAAATTAGCTCATGTATTAACTTGGATCATGTTTATACTTTGTTGTCAACTGTCATAATTTGTTCAAAATAAAATCTCCTACATTTGACTCACAGAGCCTGGCAGAGAATAAGCTATTTAAGTTTCTCTAATTATGTTTAAAATTTGGCCTCTAATAATTCACCACAGGAATCTATTTTCCAGATAGAGTTTTACAAAATAATTCTTAACAATCATCATGGATATTAAATGATCATCTTTGCTACTGAATGAATGGAAGATCTTCATTTTTTTGTCTTAGTTCCTGATTCTTCAAGAAATTGTGTGTGTTTTGAGAATGAGTAAGCTTCCATCTAGAGCTAAATTAACATGGGCTACAATGTTGTTGTTTTATTTTTTTAAGTTAAAAAAATCTATAAGGGTAGTAGGTACCAGCTAAATCAAATCAAATATTTTTAAAGGTTATAAAGTAAAAAAAGAAGAGTCTTTCCTCATTCTAACTTTACAGAAATTATTATTACTAACATTTGCAATCTCTTTTTGTGCTCATATTAACACATACTAACAGGTACACAGAAATAAGGTGTTTTTTTTAAAACAAATTAGGTATCTTGCATATCATTCTGAATTCTGCCCTTTTCACGTCATTATATTCATAGGATCTTTCCACGTAAAGATGTAATTAAAAATATGTAATATTAAAGATGTAATATTAAAAATATTCTTTTTAATATTCGCCTAGAGTTTTATTAGTTTTATCAGTTTATTTTTTCTCCATTTTATCAGTTTCCTCTGATTTATTTAACCATCCTGTATCTTGGTGGAAATTTAAATTATCTCTAATTTTTTCACAATTACAAACAATGTAATGGTAATCCTTTCTATATCTTTTTACTTATTTCTAGGATTGTATTTCTCAAAGAGGGTGGTAGATTGCTAGCTTATAATTTTTGTGTTTTGGAAATATTAGCAATGTTTTTTCTCTCTCTCCTCCTGCCCCTGCCATATTCAAGCAACTAGGGTCTTGGATGTTCATTGTCACAGAGGATGGATGGTCTAAGTCTGAAATGAGAAGGGGGAAATGTCTTCAAGGGCTTCGGTTTCCAAAAGCCCAAACCCTTAGGGGAAAGAAGAAAACTGGCAAAGACAAAATGTGTGGGAGACACATCATAAAAGACCGCAGAACTTCTGTTTTAGGTTAGAGAAAGTTTCTCTGGCCGGTGGGGAGGAAGAGGGGATGGAGGGAAAGTGAGGACAGCAGAGGCATTTGTAGGTCCTAGCAGCAGGCCAGGCCCTAAATTTCCCAGGTTATAATCTCAGTGAGGAAGCCCGCCCCAGGGCATGAAGGCAGCAGGGGCCCGGAGGAAAAAGTGCTGTGTGTGACGAAGCAGATCTGCCCAGAAAAGACCTTGTCAGGATTCCCTGGCTCTAGCTGAGCAGAGGAGCAGTAGGATTATTCCTAGGCCCTCAAGCAGGGCAGAAAAGGAGCAGAAAAAGTTGCTGGACATCAAGGGACCTTGCCACCAGGAACAACGGACATTCATCAGTGACCTGTTTGGGAAAAGAGCTGAGGACTGGGTGAGCCAATGACTGACTTCCTTGGAAGATGCTGGTGTGAAAATGACTTCACAGATCATGTCCCTCTCCTTCTCCTCCCCCATATCTTGACATGATATCAAGATTTAGAAATGCTTGAGGAGAAAGAGGGGAACTCTGAGTTGGTTAGAATTGCATTTCTGTGATTCAGCGAAATATGTTTGGTTACTGAGTTTCTTATCTATTCTATAGGATTCATGCATTGAAAATGTGTTATAGCGACTACAATTTTTTCCTCCCCCCCAAAAAAAAGAGGTGATTTTAATTGACACTCCCACCGATAATATTTGAGGGCATGTTTCTTGTATTCTTGTCAACACTAGATGCCATGGCTCTTTGGAATTTTTGTTAATTTACTAGGTGAAAAAATGTAATCTCATTGTTTCAATTTGTGTTCTCCTGGGCATTGGTGAGCATGTTTGTATGTTTATTGATTATATTTCTTCCTTTGTGAAGTGCTAGTATAGTTTACTTTATTCTTTTATTTTCTTCAACCATGTATTTTATCTTCTGTTTAAAGACTATCTACTGGCTAATGACACTTAAAGCAAAGTTTAGTCTTTAGACATCACCCCTCAACCCCAAGAGAATATATCATATTCTCCAAAGATAATTATTGTTCCACTATAGAATCAGTCTTTTTTAGCAACTCCTATCTCATTAATCTTGATGGTTTTAATATCTCATGATTTTCATACAGAAAGAAATTTAAGTAAAGAGGGTGTGGAAGGGACATTGAGAAGTAATTTTAGTTATTTCCCAATTTTGTGTGTGTGTCATTAATGAAAAATAATGTAAAAATAAATCATTGATTTCCTAAGTCAAAACAGTGAGGATGATAAAGGATTATGGCGATTTGCTAAATAATCTTTCTTTAATGTCCTTTCTTGTGGATTTAAATTTGATTTCAAAGCTCATTTACTTGTGTTCCTTCTTTGTTTTTTAAATTTTTATTGGAGTATAGTTGATTGACAATGCTGTATTAGTTTCAGATGTACAGCAAAGTGCATCAATTTTATATATATATATATACATATATATATATATATACTCCTTTTTAAAGATTCTTTTCTGTTACATTCTTTAAATTCTTCTCCAAGGTTTTCCTTTTCCCCCATGTTCTGATAAATCTCTGCTTGATATTTTGGTGATTCTTTTAAAGTTTAATATGCAGCATTGGCCAAATCCTGGTTCTCTCGAATTATGTATGGTGATGGGGTGCCCTTAGAAACCGTTAACTTTAAAGGTGTGTGTGTTAGTCACTCAGTCGTGTCCGACTCTCTGCGACCCCACGGACTATAGCCTGTCAGCCTCCTCTGTCCATGGATTTCTCCAGGCAAGAATATTGGAGTGGGTTGCCATTCCCTTCTCCAGGGGAATCTTCCCAGCCCAGGTCTCCTGCATTGCAGGCAGATTCTTCACTGTCAGAGCCGGCAGGAAAGCCCCTGAGTTTAAAGGTAGAGGAGCTGATACGCAGAGGATGCCGGTGGGGGTCAGAAGCACCCCCAGCCTGGCTGGCTCCTTCTCCCTTTGCTTCGGTCCAATACTCAACATGCGCCCTATTTCTTAGCTCTCTTTCTGCTTAATAGGCTCTGAGAATTAGACAGTTTGAAGAGCGGCTAGCTGTTCAAATAGAGGCCAGGTTGTTAGTCTTCACCATCTGAAAGCGGCTTTGATGGTCTCTGTTAAATGAACTCCCGGACACCCACCGCACCGCTGGCATCCCCGGAGCAGTCTCAGCAGAGATCAAAGGCGGCCCATTGCGCGGGGGCCGTCCCCTGAGGACAGTGTCGAAGCTTCCTGGCAGGCTCTGTTTGCTGGCTTCTCAGGGCAGCTACCTGTGCCCTGCGTGCTGGAGAACACCACTACCTCTCTGAGGTCCACAGTGGATTAAAGAGGGCTTTCAGTGTTCAACCCATTCTCTGGCAGCTGGAATTCCAAGTGAACTTAGAGACGATAACTGACTCTACTAATTTTAAAATACAGTGAGAATACCGCTGCTTTTCTTCCTCCATCTCTGTTCCTTTGTCTCTTCTGGGTTGAAGCTGTTCCTCAGGCTGTCACTTGCTGTGGCTGAAATGATCTAAATCTTATGCAGCGGGCCCCCGGATAAGTGGCCAGGAACCAGGCACTCTCTGGTTATCAGAACTTATGGCAAGCCAAACTCTTCGCTGGACATTCAGCAGGAGTCTTGAGGATGCGGATTCATTGTCCTCAAACCTCTTTCACATCTCTTGCCAGCAAGATCCCACCCTCTTACCTAACCTGGTGAATAAATGCCTGGCATTTGTCATGAAACCCACCCCCCCTTTTTTTTTAAATTGAACTGCCTGTCCCTATATAAGTACACACTGGGTCCCAAGTACTTTGTAAAAGTGCTTTTTAAATTTTTGGAAAATATCCAGTTTAAAGTAAGAATTATTAGACATTATCCTGATCATTCTTAGGTTAGAGGGCAGGGAGCCTGGAAGGTTCTAACTAGGCAGATGTTCCACTCGATAACTTGGTTTGTCAGTTTCTAGAGAACGAGATGGTTGGATGGCATCACCAACTTAATGGACATGAGTTTGAGCCAACTCACACTTGAGTTTAGTGTATGTGTTAGTGAAGGACAGGAAGCCTGGCATGCTGCAATCCATGAGGTTGCAAAGACTCAGACAAGACTTCATGACTGAACAACAAGAGGAAGTAAAAGACTCTTTGGGGGCCAGCAGACAACAGCATCCTCTTTCTGAGCTACCTGAGATAACTTGTTTCCTTCATGTAAGTCCAAGTTCTTTTCTGCAGGCTTGAAAGCCAAGAAACATGACTCAAAAACTAATAGCGTGGGCCCCCACAGCCTGGGCAAGTAAATCTTCAGACATAACAAAGTCTGCCAGAAACTTTCAGTTTTTTTAATCAGTCCAGGGATGGGAGCTAGATAAGCAGAGGGAAATCTAAAGATAAAGGAACTCTCTCAAGTCAAGGCTGTGGGAGGGAGTTTTCTAGAATGACGACTCAGAGTATCGTGGATTTGGGAAGTTAGATCTCTCCTTCATGTGGCTATTGTGATATTCTTGTGGAAAAACAAGAACAGAGCTCACTGTGTCTACACGGCATATTTACCATTGACACGTAGGAGCTTCAAAGTGAGTGGAATTGTCTGAGGAAATACACCCTGCAGGTGTGGTGTAAGCAGCAGGCTAACTGGGTTACTGGAAATGAATGTAGGAAAACACGGAGCTGGGGTTTTGGCTCTGCACACATCTACTAGTGCTGAATTCAGGGACAGAAAGGGAGAAGCCAGCTGCATTCTGAAACTGGCAGGCAACACTTCCCTGGTGGTCCAGTGGTTAAGACTTTTCCACGGCAGGGGGCATGGGTTCAATTCATGCTTGGGGAACTAAGACCCCTCATGCCACATGGTGTAGCTAATGTTTGTTTTTTTTTAACTAAAAAATAAAACTGGCAGGCAGGATCCCTTGTTAGGACATGAGAGAGGCTGGAGCAGGTCAAGATGGATGTGTTAGAAAGGTGTCTCAGCTAGTTGGACCATCCCGTGATTTGCTGTTTGCATTGTTTCCTGATTCCTGATTCTTCTACTTGCTAGACATGCTTGACTCTTCCAAGGCTTTTCACTTGTATTATGTAACCTGATGCTCACAATCCTGGGAGATTATGTGATCCTATAGAGTAACAGTGCTGTCCTCAGCTAAAGGTGGCAAAAGTGAAACTCAGAAAAGTAAAAGGATTTGCTGATTCGCGCTGAGACTAGGAAGGCAGATCCAAGCCTGGATTTCAAGCCTGAAGCCAAGTCCAAAATTCCTTCTGCAACCCCATCTGCCCATATGTGCAGGCGAGCTCTAGCAGTCCACTGACTTGCAAGCTTCATTTGACTTCACTTACTTGAGAAGCAAAATAAAACAGCTCCTACCCTAAAAAAACGCAAACTTAAGACATTTTTTATTACTACACAAGTATGTTGTTGTTCAGTCTCTCAGTCGTGTCCAACTCTTTGCGACCCCAGGGACTGCGGCACTCCAGGCTTCCCTGTCCTCACCGTCTCCAGGAGTTTGCTCATAGCTGTGCCAGTTAAATCAGTGATGCCGTCCAACCATGTCATCCTCTGTTGCTCCCTTCTCCTCTTGCCCTCAATATATACTACACAAGTATATGTTGTGATATTAAGAAAAACAGTTAGAAAATATAAATGAGAAAACATAGAAAATAACCATCACTCATAATTCTGCCACATAACTTTTCATATTTTAGAGACTATCCTGATGCTTTGATTGTGGAAATGTACACATTTGGGCAGAATTTACCTTAAAATATATATATATATATATAAACAAAAAATGAGATCATTTGGTATAGAATGGGACTATTACGTTTAATTTGCCAACACATTGAGATAGTCTGTCAAAGTCAGTATTACAGGCACTTTTGCAGTACATGGGCTTCCCAGGTGGTGCTAGTGGTAAAGAACCCACCTGATAATGCAGGTTAGATGTAAGAGACATGGGTTAGATTCCCGGATTGGGAAGATCCCTTGCAGGACGGCATGGCAACCCACTTCAGTGTTCTTGCCTGGAGAATCCCATGGACACAGGAGCCTGGTGGGCTATAGTCCATAGGATCGCAGAGTTGGACACAACTGAAGCAACTTAGCATGCATGCACACATTGCAATATATACTATTTCATGGCTGCCTACCATTCTATAGGCATACAGATGAATTTTGTTTTACCCTCATGTATCTTCACGTTTTCTATACCATAAATAATGCTGCAATGACTATGCTAGTGATTAAATTTTTGTACACATCCTTATTATTTCCTTAGGATTAATTTCTAGAATTGGAATTGCCAAGTCAAAGGGCATGTATGCTTTTATAATTCGCACCAGGAGGCAATGTGTGAGGGTTTATTCCTCCACTCTTCAGCAGCACTAGATTTTAAAATAAAAAATAAGCTTTCAGATACTTCATATAGTTATAGACAAGTAGGTCCCCAGAATATTAGAAAGGAAACTCCTCCCCTCCTTACAAAGCGTACCATTTATAAGCAAAATAAGCCCAACACATTCTTTCTCCATTTTCCTAACCTCAGAAGATCAGCTACTGTAACAAAACAAGATCAGTAAGAGGGAATATTAAGGAAGATGGTACTCAAGCCACAGTTCAAAGGCTTTAAGAAAACACAACCAAGGGAAAGTCTAAGTCATCAGTGGCCCATAGCCATCTACCTTCTCCTGTAATCCCTTCATTTTTCACAGGTTAAGTAGGGTTAAACCAGGTCAACACTTAGATAAAGGTTCTCTATGGAAATTCTAAGTATCACATAGAGTGGTGTTCATGGTGGTGTAAATGTCAATCCTGTGCAAACAACCTGGTGAACTTTCCAAAATACCTACTTCATAGTGGCAAACATCTTCTGGAATATTGCTGATGAAGAGAGAGTAGAAATTAACTGGGCATGAGCTCTGTGTGGTGTGTTAGATTTCTTGGAAAGCTTGTGAAGCAGTTGCTAGGGCTGCACCAGATGGTCTGGATGATGGATCAACCACCAGAGTTCCTAATCCAAAGGTAAGACCACCCATTTTTACTGTGACAGGACGGTTCAGGAGAGTTCTAGACATTTCCAACTGAGATGAGCACTTTCAGATTGTCAACCAGAGCCAAAGGAAGAGCTAATGTACTTATCTAAGTATTTTAAGGCAAAAAAAAAAATAGAAAAAGAGACATTTTTAGCATGGATTTGAAATCTTCACTGGGCTCTCTGTTCAAAAACTCCATCAACCTCATTAGAACTGATTCAAATGTATTCTTAAACTGGAGCTATTATACAGAGTGAAGTAAGCCAGAAAGAAAAACACCAATACAGTATACTAACGCATATGTATAGAATTTAGAAAAATGGTAACGATAACTCTATATGTGAGACAGCAAAAGAGACACAGATGTATAGAACAGTCTTTTGAACTCTGTGGGAGAAGGTGAGGGTGGGATGATTTGAGAGAATAGCACTGAATCATGTGTATTATTATATGTGAAACAGATCACCAGTCCAGTTTCGATGCATGAGACAGGGTGCTCAGGGCTGGTGCACTGGGATGACCCAAAGGGATGGGATGGAGAGGGAGGTGGGAGGGGGGTTCTGGAAGGGGAACACATATACACCTGTGGGGGATTCATATCAATGTATGGCAAAACCACTACAATATTGAAATAAGCCTACAATTAAAATAAATTTAAAAAATGAACTGTAGCGTTAAAAAAGAAAAGGAAAAACTCCATCAATTAATATCCATAATTTTTTCCTACACCCTTCAGTCTTAGAGAAATGAAAAGTGAAGGGATAGTGGGGAAAACCTGCAAGGAAGCAACCTTTGGTATCTAAAGGGTTAATTGAGGAGGGCTGTTAAGATCTGAGGCAGGACATGTGGCACAGCACTGTTACATTATGAAAATCCAATTTGCAATCCCAGCTTTGTGGATAAGACCTGTGATTCCCCAAAGCACTATGAATTGAATCCAAAGCAAATTCTTAAAAAAAAAACCCACTTCAAGAATTGGGTAGCACCATAAGTTAAGATTTTCTAATAGTTTTCTTTCTTCAGTTGCACAGTTTCAGGTGCTCTGAACAGGAGTAGATAAATTATAGCAGTTTGCTGATAAAGGATGGGTTCAAAAAATACTTGAAAACAAAACACAGCAAATGAGTGGAGAGCCAGTACATACCGAAAGAGGTTGTCTTTTAATTTATAAAGACCACTATTATTCATTTAATGATTTTAGTCATCCCAGACTAAAACTTCTGGGATGAATTAATAGTCAAAGCAGGTAAAATCAATGTATATACTATATAAAGCAAAAAAGTGAAAGTGTTAGTTGCTCAGTCATGTCCAACTCTTTGTGACCTCATGGACTCTAGCCTGCATCTGTCCATGGGATTCTCCAGGCAAGAATACTGAAATGGGTAGCCATTCCCTTCTTCAGGCAGTCTCCTCCACCAGGGATCCAACCCACGTCTTCTGCATTGGTAGGTGGATTCTTTATCACTGAGGAACCAGGAAGCCCCCATATACTATATATTTTTAAATATGGGAAAGCACTTTGTGGCACTTAATTTAGTGCATAGTACATAAGATTGTTTAATAAGTTTCCACTGAATTAATAAATGAATGAATGACATGTACAAAAAATTCTTGACCTTAGACTAAAACCAGGGATTAACAATGAAATATTAAGAATGCATACTTAGCTTTCAATAGACAATAGAAATGTTTTAAAGAAGGGGCTTTTGGAAAAAAAAGTGCTGTTAATGCATTCATTTGTTCCTTCAGCATCCCTTGAACACCTACTATGTGTCACACATTATTAAATACAGGTGCCAACTAAAAATTGGCACTTGCCATCTGCCTCTACAAGGATCAGGTCACTAGCCATTGTAGGTGCTAACTTTCTACATACGCTGAAAGGGGTTCAATGGAGATCAGGAATGAGGCATTCAGTGCTCTGGGAAAAACTGGCAGAAGAGGCCTTCTGATCAATCTTTTCAGATCTTATGAGCTCAAGCCTTGCATCTTCTTATATCTAGAAAAGCGCTAAAATCATTATTGGCGCCATATTTACCTCATGACTAGCAGCAAGCCTTGCTAAAATGTGTGTGCATACCCCCTTCATTAAAATTATGTATAACACTGACCTCCTCCCTCCACTTCTTTGGAGTTGGTACCTGAGAACTACCTGAGATGCTGTCTCCAGGGTTATAGTCCTAATTCTGCCCCAAATAAAACTTAACTCACAACTCTCATGGTGTGCTTTTTTTTTTTTTTTCCGGTCAACACAGTAAACAGGAAGCTGAATAGACAGATGTCTCCCTGATCAAGGAGTTGTTTATTGTCCCAAGAAACTTTGTATCTTTGACAAGTATCTTTCCTGACAGAGAGCTTTTCAGCCTCTGAGTGATCTCACATTTTCTAGTTTAATCTTTTTGCTGTTGTATTAAATGAGTCCAGAAAGTTAAGGAATATGCTTTTAAAAGTTCAAAGACTGAAATAAATACCTTTAATGGGTTGCATGCTCAGTTACTAAGTCGGGTCTGACTCTTTGTGATCCCATGGACTGTAGCCCGCCTCACTCCTCTGTTGATGGAATTTTCCAGGCAAGAATATTGGAGTGAGGTGCCATTTCCTTCTCCAATTAATTAATTAAGTAATTAATGAACTAGCAACATTCTAATTCTCAAATTCCTTGTCCAATGTCTTTAGGGATGGATATGAGAACTGAATGGTCAACCAGCTTTGCATAGCTTCTCAGACACAAGTTTTGAGGTGCCCGCTGTCTAACCTCAAGTTCCTGTTATTTGGATCCCATCTAAAATAACCCTTGCAACACTAATCAAACAGTTTTGTGGTGTCTCTTAGAGATGCTAATCCTTGTTTCCCAGCAAAATTCCAAAATGGCTCTGCTGGCTTTCTCAACTCCTCTTAGGAGGATTAGCAGGAAAAAGTCTTACTTTCTTTACTTCCTGTCCGCGACAGCTGGGGGGAGTTGAGCGGGCTTTTAAGGCTTGTTAGAAATACTAAGTCTATGACATACAGAATTTCAAAGTCTGCAACATGGCTAGGCCAGAGAGCCATTAAATAAATGGGATCTATTTTATGACACCATGATTTATCATGCTTGACGTCACCATTTGTATTCCCTAGGAGGGAAAGAATGTGGAGAAATATACTCCTCACAATCAGGGAAAGACTATTAGCCTAATATAAAATGCCCTCATCGCAGCTCTCCCCTTTGCCATGGATAAGGTGTCCCAGAATAAGTCACCTGACACCAGCAAGCAGGCCTGGCTTGTGCAGGTCACCTTCACCGTGTATTCAGGTGTGGGTGGCTCCGCAGACTGGTGACTTCAGACCCAGTGGACCTCTGGAGGGTCCCACTGATGCTATTACACTTCGAGTGTCTTGCTGGAATGGTAGATTAGACATGTGAAACTCTGGCCTGTTTTCTTTTTGAAAAATATATTTTTTTAATGCTGAAAATATCGAATTTATTTTCACAAGCAAAATCCTAGGGGAAATGAGGAAATGGGCCATAAATTCCTTTTTTAAGTATCCGCTAGTGCCTCTGTTCTGTTTATTTTAGGTTTTAGCTTGCAGTAGGCCCTCCTGTCTCTAGCTGCACCTCTAGTTCAGTTGTCACTGTGCACTGTGCAAAACAGAGATGGCAGGCCTTTAGGAATAAGGTTGAGCATTCAGCTGTCCAGGTCTGAAAGACAACAAATCTAAGATAACAGGAAGAGGCTAGTCAGTTTCATTTCAGTCTACACAGGGAGAAATTTTATGGATTAAAGAGACTCTAAATGGCCTTATTAGACCACTAATGTTTGAAAACCTTTTTTTTTAGTTCTTTAATACCCTTATCTCCTGGTTCTCTTTGATGGGCCACAATTTGATTTATTTTTCTAAGATATACCATTAACTTTCGATCATAAGCCTTGATTTTCCAAGACATATTGGAAAATAAACCAAACACATGTTGTCATTCTTACTTTGCACCTTTTTCTTTTCATTTAAAAGAACTTTCATTTCATTTGTGTGGCCAATTCTCTAACTTGAAATAGACCTAATTCCCTTTCTTGAAAAATGTAATCAAAGCTGGTCTTCTGTATCCTTTTCCTCCCTATTCTCTCTGCACTAAAAACATGATCAACCATCTTAGGAGGACTGCTTTAAGGACTGATCCTGAAATTCTGAGAAAGGCACTATATTTTATAATGACAGCACATTTGTCATTTAAGTCACTATGGAACATGTAGAGTCTATTTTATGTAGAAACTTCATACCATTGACATTGAATAACAGTACCTTAAAAAGACTTACTTTTTAACTATCTTAGAATATTCTTTACAGGATTTTTCGCCCTGAGCTATTAGTGCATTTAATTTGATTATCAGTCTCCCCTCTAGACATTCCTAATGTTCCCCAATGTTTTTTGCCCACTGGTCTACCTGCTTACTCATGCTGCTCATTGTGAGAAAGAATGGACCTTCTGCCTCCTTTGAATAGAGTCCTACATTTTATCAGTAAGATAAAACACAGCAGGAATTCAGGATATTAAAAGCTAGTCTTGCCTATTAGATTACACTGGAGTTTCTGTCTCAGTTCATCAGGAAGAAATGCTGTTATGGTAGATCATTATTAGCTGACTTTTGTTGCATCATTTTCTTCACCCATTTCTATAACAGCATCTAATATCTATGTGATCCTGAGAAAAAACGATTATACTTCTGGGTCTAAGGTAAGCATATGACTTAGGTCAAGCTAATCAGTGCATTCTATTCACAGATTATAATTAGTTAAGATTTGGACATATATTTCAAGCCATCTAATTGAAACAATCCAAACATATTAAATGTCTTTTCTTTTCCTAGAAATGTTGAAACACTGATGTTATTGCTGAAGAAATTAACAAGGGAATATGCTAGTATCAGTGTGGTTACAGCCATTTGGGGACCATGAGGTGAACCAGTCTTACGATGAATCCTATGCAGAAAGACAGAAAGTAAAAAAAAAAAAAAAAAAAAAAATCCTGAATACACAATTGAGTAGCTCAGTCATGATTTACTGATAGCCTAACCTCCCTTTGGTAGTTTTAATTACATGAGTCAGTGAATCCTCCTTTGTAGTTTGAGACACACATTGAGACAAATTTTCTGCTACATTTTACTGGAAGTAAAGATTTAGAGTATGACCAACATCCCCAGTAACATTCTTAACACAGTATAAAAATGTTCTACTACCTTATACAGATCAGAAAAATTGCCGTGATACCATAGAATTTGAGAAAATTGATGAAGATGACTGGGCTTTCCCTCTTGAAGGGACCACAGCTACAGAAAACCTCATAACCATATTCATTTGTATTTTAGACTACTCCATTCCAAACTCCAACCAATGAGCCAGTAGAAAACATACCTATTCATTTTGCTTTAAGTCATAGTGAAAATAGTGTTATTTCTAAATAAACATTTAATGATGTTGGTGACATTTCACTTAATGTTTAATTTCTTTTGCTAACTCTAATAAAGCAACTGGTAATTGATATAATAGAATCTTCTAGGAAAGTAAAATAAGGGAGAGAAGTTATTTAGGCTTCCCTGATGACTCAGAAGGTAAAGAGTCTGCCTCCAACGCAGGGTTCAATAACTGGGTTGGGAAGATCCCCTGGAGGAGCTCAAGGCAACCCACTTCAGTATTCTTGCCTGGAGAATTCCATGGACAGAGGAACCTACAGTCCATAGGGTCATGTCACAAAGAGTCAGACATGACTGAAGCTATTTAGCACACACGCACATTGGAATTAATGAGTAAGATACTTGTGTTGTCTAGTGACCTCTGGCCATGAGGGGCCCAGGTAGGCATGATAAAACAGCCAGATAAGCACAGATTTTGGTGGCCCTGTTGATTTTGTCCACTGCAGTTTTTGTAAAGCAGTTGGCTGAACCCAAATTTCTCAAAGAAGATTGCATTTTTTTTCTAGTGGGACGTGGCCCAAGAAAGCAGTTCAAAATGGTTAGTGTGGATCTAGAAAAGAAAGGGTATTTTAGTATTCTCATGTCTCTAATTTAATTCCAAAATGTGAGTCTCTTACCCCCAGCACAGCTAAATGCTTTCTGTAGCCTGTCGAAGGGGTGTAGGAGGGAATTCAACCTGCCAGAGCTACACAGATTTATACCTCATAATAGCTACCAATGCGCCGCAGTAAAATTTTACGTTTCAGCTAAATTACTAATGACTTTCAGGCCCGTGCCAGAAATTTTAGGGTAGGCTTATAAAGAGAGAAGAGAGAATGTACAGTCAAGAGTTCTTAGCAGTGGTGTGTGTGTGTGTGTGTGTGTGTGTGTGCGTGCGTGTGTGTCCCCGCGTGCAGATTTGTGTGTTTCTCATTTGGGATTATGGGACACGTGCTCATCATTTTTTGCCATCTTGATTAAATATAATTAGGTTCTGGCAAGCCACCCTTTCCTCTCTTGGATGCTGGGGCTCTTTCATGTTTTCACATGGGTTATCCACAAGAGGTGAGAGCAGGGAGTTATTTTGCAGCCTTATGCCTTTACTCCCGGGGTGGCCACATTTTTTTCAAGTTTTGGGCTTCACAGTGATTTACAGATTAAGGCTCTGAACTGTCCCAGGGCCAGCAGGGCTGTTGTCCTCTCACGCATGGACATAGCTCACTGCTGGTAAGCAACGGCTCTCTGCTCACCCTCTCATTAGAGTTCTTAGACCACATTTCCTTTTGGCCAGACCACTTGGTTATTTTGACCATGTGCAGGCTTCGCCTCCTCCCTCGACCCCTGCTGACTGGTGAAAATGACCACAGAAGGGAGCAGCAGGTGACGGGGGAGAGTTGCAGCCCCCTACACCCACCTGGGGCCCCTGATATTTCTCCTTAAGCAGGAGGGTTGATTTAGAGGAAGCCTCGGAGTGGCAGATTTGCTTTGCTCATGTTCATCCAGTCCCTTGGGCCTCTAATTCTGCCTTCATTGTTTCTTTCCTTTATTTTTTAAACAGTGGGTTCTTTAGAGAACACAAGTAGCTTGCCGTGTGCTGGGTAGAGAAGGCAGTTCTCCTTGGCTTGTTTTGTTGCTAAGGACACTGACCACTTCCCTCATGATCTCAGGACTCTGAGAGTGTGCCTCTGTGGGTGAATTTTACGAACGTGCAAAAGGCAAAAACAAAAACTTGGCTAAAATGATCAATCCTAAGAATGAGTGAAAAAGCCATCAGAACTTCTGTATAATGATAAAAAGCCACAAACCCAGTGTTACTAGAGATGGATTTATTCTTTGATCTTTTTTCTCTGATTTTTGTTCAAAATTGCTAACATATAATGCTTCCCTGATGGCTCAGTGATAAAAGAATCCACCTACAATGCAGGAGATGGGGGTTCGATCCCTGGGTTGGGAAGATCATCTGGAGGAGGAAATGGCAACTTGCTCCAGTATTCTTGCCTGGAAAATCCCATGGACAGAGGAGCCTGGAGGGCTACAGTCCACAGGGTTGCAAAGTATCAGACCTGACTGAGTGACTGAGCATGCACAATGCTATTTTTTTTTCCTTTACATTATCATGTTGGTTTTGCCATACATTGACATGAATCCACCATAGGTATACATGTGTTCCCCTTCCAGAACCCCCCTCCCACCTCCCTCCCGATTCCATCTCTCTGGGTCATCCCGGTGCACCAGCCCTGAGCACCCTGTATCATGCATTAAATCTGGGCTGGTGATTCATTTCACATACGATAATTTACATGTTTCAATGCCGTTCTCCCATATCATCCCACCCTTGCCCTCTCCCATAGAGTCCATAAGACTGTTCTATACATCTGCATCTCTTTTGCTGTCTTGCATACAGAGTTATCGTTGCCATCTTTCTAAATTCCATATATATGCATTAGTATACTGCATTGGTGTTTTTCCTTCTGGCTTACTTCACTCTGTATAATAGGCTCCAGTTTCATCCACCTCATTAGAACTGATTCAAATGTATTCTTTTCAATGGCTGAGTAATATTCCATTGTGTATATGTACCACAGCTTCCTTATCCATTCATCTGCTGACGGACATCTAGGTTGCTTCCATGTCCTGGCTATTGTAAACAGTGTGGCAATGATAAAAACCCTCCCCAAAGCAGGAATAGAAGGAACATACCTCAACATAATAAAAGCTATATATGACAAACCCACATCAAACATTATCCTCAATGGTGAAAAACTGAAAGCATTTCCTCTAAAGTCAGGAACAACACAGGGTGCCCACTCTCACCACTAGTATTCAACATAGTTTTGGAAGTCTTGGCCACAGCAGTCAGAGCAGAAAAAGAAATAAAAGAAATTCAGATTGGAAAAGAAGAAGTAAAACTCTCACTGTTTGCAGATGACATGATCCTCTACATAGAAAATCCTAAAGACTCTACCAGAAAATTACTAGAGCTAATCAATGAATATAGTAAAGTTGCAGGATATAAAATCAACACACAGAAATCTCTTGCATTCCTATACACTAACAATGAGAAAACAGAAAGAGAAATTAAGGAAACAATTCCATTCACCATCGAAACAAAAAGAATAAAATACTTAGGAGTATATCTACCTAAAGAAACAAAAGACCTATATATAGAAAACTATAAAACATTGATGAAAAAAATCAAAGAGGACACAAATAGATGCAGAAATATACTATGTTCATGGGTCGGAAGAATCAATATAGTGAAAATGAGTATACTACCCAGAGCAATCTATAGATTCAATGCAATTCCTATCAAGCTTCCAGAAGTCTTTTTTAGAGAATTAGAACAAATAATTTCACAATTTGTATGGAAATACAAAAGACCTCGAATAGCCAAAGCAATCTTGAGAAAGAAGAATGGAACTGGAGGAATCAACCTGCCTCGCTTTAGGCTATACTACAAAGCCACAGTCATCAAGACAGTATGGTACTGGCACAAAGACAGAAATATAGATCAATGGAACAAAATAGAAAGCCCAGAGATAAATCCACGCACCTATGGACACCTTATCTTTGACAAAGGAGGCAAGAATATACAATGGAGAAAAGACAATATCTTTAACAAGTGGTGCTATTTTGATTTTATTGTTTCCTATTTCTTTTACAATGTGAATTTTTTATATTGACCTAATAAGTATGCTTATTTGGAGTCTTTCAGATTCTCATCCTTTGTACTTTATATTTACTTGTTTTGCAGCATCATTTTTATTTATTTACATTGCATTTTTATATTTTGAAGGAAAATCCCAACTAAAGTTATTCCTGTGCAAAACCTTACCACAGTAGTAGACACATTTCTAGTATGTGAGTCCTGTAATATATATAAGCTTCAGTAGGATTTATTTCTATGAGAGTTTACATTATTATCAATGGATTTCAAAGTTGCTGAAACCTAAGTAACTTACTAACACATTTGAGTAATCATTGTTCTTTTGATGATTTGAATTTTCTCCAAATAGGCTTTTATAAAAGGGACTCAAATTCTAACTGTGCTCCTCTGTTTTAATACTAAGGAAACTGATGCTTGGGCGGGTCAATGTGCCTCTTAGTTAGCTCTTTCTGGTGACAATGTTTGAAAATAATTGTTAGTCGCTCAGTCATGTCTGACTATTTGAAACACCATGGACTGTAACCCCCCAGACTCCTCTGTCCATGGAATTCTCCAGGATCTTCCAGGATTCTCTAGGGGATCTTCCTGACTCAGGGATGAAACCTGGGTCTCCTGTGTTGCAGGTGGATTCTTAACCATCTGAGCCACTAAGGAGTGCCAACCATGTTTAGGGCCAGTCTTATGTAAGTTCAGTATTCTTTTTACTTCACCATAGTTGACCATAGTTAAATGATGCAGCTTGGTCACATAAACCATAAATGTCAAAAAGATGTTGTCATTTAAAATATAATTTAATTTTGATAGGAGGCAAGAAGAAGAAGAAGGGGAATCAACTCTTCCCTAACAGATTTTGGGCTCCCGTTAAAACATTTGTTTGGAAACTTGGGTCCATCTCAAGTCTATGTTCTCCTTTCTTTAGTGCTCCCTTCCTAACTCCTCTTTTGCCCATTTTGTGCCTAGAGGCACAAGAGGACTATAGCATCTTCCACCAGGTCTGTTGAACAAACTCTGTATTTACCCCATTGTGATGGAACCAGGCCTCTCTCTTGTCAAGGCCCATGTCTTAGCTGGGCTAACTGACTGAGCTGTGGGTCTGCTCTTGAAATTTACTCAGCTGGTTTCGCTTTGGCAGGGGTCTCATAGACCTTCCTCAAAATCACCACCTTGGCTGCTCCGGGTTTCTTTTGAAACATCCAGAGGCTTGGCTGGCAAAGTAGGACTGAGTAATACCATGAGGTTCAGATGTCTTCCACAGACTCCCAGAAAATACTAGTTTATACTGATGGCCAAGAATGGTGTTTAATTCTGAGTTTGGCGCTAGCAAGGTGGCTATCACCACTCTGCATATTAAATCCCCCCAAAGGTAGCCAAGCATGACTGGTACTTTTCACATATGTTTTCTGTGAGGAGGAAGAAACAGTGGTAGACCTGTGACTCTTGGAAACTCATCCATGTGACTTGGCAGTGTTGGAAATTGTGGGCTATGCAGAGGGCAGCCAGCCTCATTTGGAGTGAGGGTTTGGTTCCTTATTCAGGTACAGTGATGTCAACAGGACAGGATTTCATACAAATCTTTCTTTTCCTCTCTTCTTTAATAATAATATGTTTGTTTTTATGGTGCATCATTATCTGCAGCTCATTTTACAGCTATTATTTCATTTGTACCATTCCAAGTTGGTGCCACCATGAAGTTCATAGAGGCAAGATATAAACTCAAGATGCAGAGTCTACAATCAGAGACAGCAATCACCACATCTTTTGATTCCTAGTTCAGCTGTCCTTCCATTATCTCAGGCTGCCCTCTGCAGCCTGGTGCACAAAGAGTGGCCAGGTCTGAGACACATTTATGCTCTGAGAACATAGTCTTGGAGCCATGGTGGAGCTTGCCTGTGATACTTTGTGTAATATATTCTAGTTGAGCTATTTCACTCCTCGTCAATTGCTTTTTTAATGGAAATAAAGTCAAATAAGCTAAAATTAAGACAGAGTATAACTTTTAAATAATAATCTTTAAAAATCAGCTAGTCTTCAGATGATATATTAACTTCCTATGGCCCCTCAAAAGATGACCACAAACTTGGCAGAAATTGATCCTTTCACAAATCTTGAGGTCAGAAATTTGAACTGAGGTTGGTTGAACCATGATCCCTCCAAAGGCTCTAGGAGAGAATCTTTCCTTGCTTCTTTCAGCTTCCGAAGTTTCCTAGCATTCCTTGGCTTATGGCAACATCACTCAAGTCTCTGCCTCTGTCATCGTATAACTTCTTCCCTGTGTGTCTGTGCCTACTCCCTCTTTTCTTCTCTTATAGGGGCTTGTCATTGGATTTAGGGCCCACCCTAATTCAGTACTATTTCATCCTGAAATCTTTAACTTAATGATACCTGCAAAAACTCCTTTCCCAAATAATGTCACATTCAGAGGTTTTGTGAGTTAGGACATGTACTTATCATTTTGGGATTAACCATCAAACAGAACCCTGAAGAAAGGAGCAGTGACCCAACAGGAGACTGTCCCGGACTTGCCTGTGGGTGTCCAGGAGTCCCTGGTGGAGGCATGCATCGCTGGTGGCCTGCTGCAGGGTTGGGGGCACCGAATGTAGCAGTACATGCATGGGGTCTTTTGAGGGAGGTCACCATTATCTTTATCTCCACAATAGCTTGGCCCCAGAGAAATAGCAGGGAGGGAACACAGCTCCACCCATCAAGAGAAAATTGGATTAATGATTTACTGAGCATGGCCCAACCAATCAGAACAAGACCCAGTTTCCCCCTCATTCAGCCACTCCTACCAGGAAGTTTCCATAAGCTTCTTATTCTTCTCTATCAGCTGGCAGACAGACTGAAACCACAATCACAGAAAACTAACCAATTGAATCACATGGACCACAGCCTTGTCTAACTCAATGAAACTATGAGCCACATTGTGTAGGAACACCCAAGACGGACAGGTCATGGTGGAGAGTTCTGACAGAATGTGGTCCCCTGGAGAAGAAAATGGCAAACCACTTCAGTATTCTTGCCTTGAGAACCCCATGAACAGTATGAAAAGGCAAAAACATAGGACACTGAATGATGAACTCCCCAGGTCGGTAGGTGCCCATCATGCTACTGGAGATCAGTGGAGAAATAACTCCAGAAAGAATGAAGAGACAGAGCCAAAGCAAAAACAACACCCAGTTCTGGATGTGACTGGCGATGGAAGCAAGGTCTGATGCTATAAAGAGCAATATTGCATAGGAACCTCGAATGTTAGGTCCATAAAACAAGGCAAATTGAAAGTGGTCAAACAGGAAAAGGAAAGAGTGAAGGTTGACATTTTAGGAATCAGTGAATTAAAATGATCTGGAATGGGTGAGTTTAACTCAGATGACCATTATATCCACTACTGTGGACAAGAATCCCTTAGAAGAAGTGGAGTAGCCATAATAGTCAACAAAAGAGTCCGAAATGCAGCCAGTTCAGTTCAGTCACTCAGTTGTGTCTGACTCTTTGCAACCCTGTGAACTGCAGCACACCAGACCTCCCTGTCCATCACCAACTCCTGGAGTCCATGCAAACCCATGTCCATTGAGTCGGTGATGCCACCCAACCATCTCATCATCTGTCGTCCCCTTCTCTTCCTGCCCTCAGTCTTTCCCATCATCGGGGTCTTTTCCAATGAGTCAGCTCTTTGCATCAGGTGGATAAAGTATTGGAGTTTCAGCTTCAACATCAGTTCTACCAATGAACACCCAGGACCGATCTCCTTTGGGATGGACTTGTTGGATCTCCTTGCAGTTCAAGGGACTCTCAAGAGTCTTCCCCAATACCACAGTTCAAAAGCATCAGTTCTTTGCCACTCAGCTTTCTTTATAGTCTAACTCTCACATCCATTCATGACTACTGGAAGAAACATAGCCTTGACTAGAAGGACCTTTGTTGACAATGTAATGTCTCTGCTTTTCAATATGTTGTCTAGGTTGGTTATAACTTTCTTTCCAAGGAGTAAGCATCTTTTAATTTCATGGCTGCAATCACCATATGCAGTGATTTTGGAGCCCAGAAAAATAAAGTCTGACACTGTTTCCACTGTTTCCCCATCTGTTTGCCATGAAGTGATGGGACCAGATGCCATGATCTTAGTTTTCTGAATGTTGAGCTTTAAGCCAACGTTTTTACTTTCCTCTTTCACTTTCATCAAGAGGCTCTTTACTTCGTCTTCACTTTCTGCCATGAGAGTGGTGTCATCTGCATATCTGAGGTTATTGATATTTCTTCCGGCAATCTTGATTCCAGCTTGTGCTTCCTCCAGTCCAGTGTATCTCATGATGTACTCTGCATATGAGTTAAATAAGCAGGATGACAATATACAGCCTTGATGTACTCCTTTTCTTGGATGCAGTCTCAAAAACAACAAAATAATCTGTTTGTTTCCAAGGCAAACCATATAATATCACAGTAATCCAAGTCTATGCCCCAACCAGTAACACTGAAGAAGCTGATTTGAATGGTTCTATGAAGATCTACAAGACCTTCTAGAACTAACACCCAAAAAAGATGTCCTTTTCATCATCGGGGACTGGAATGCAAAAGTAGGAGGCAAAGAGAACCTGGAGTAACAGGCAAATTTAGCCTTGGAGTACAGAATGGAGCAGGGCAAATGCTAACAGAGTTTTGCCAAGAGAATGCACTGGTCATAGCAAACACTCTTCCCAACAACACAAGAGAAGACTCTACACATGGAAATCACCAGATGGTCAATAATGAAATCAGATTGATTATATTCTTTGCAGCTGAAGATGGAGAAACTGTGTACAGACAGCAAAAACAAGACCAGGAGCTGACTCTGGCTCAGATCATGAACTCTTTATTGCCAAATTCAGACTTAAATTGAAGAAAGTAGGGAAAACCACTAGACCATTCTGGTATGACCTAAATCAAATCCCTAATGATTATACAGTGGAAGTGACAAATAGATTTAAGGGACTAGATCTGATAGAGTGCATGATGATCTGTGGACAGAGGTTCATGATATTGTACAGGAGACAGGGATCAAGACCATCACCAAGAAAAAGAAATACAAAAAGGCAAAATGGCTGTCTGAGGAGGCCTTACAAATAGCTGAAAAGAAGAGAAGCGAAAAGCAAAGGAGAAAAGGAAGGATATTCCCATCTAAATGCAGAGTTCCAAAGAATAGCAAGGAGAGATAAGAAAGACCTCCTTAGGATGGGGAGGGAGATGGGAGAGAGGTTCAAAATGGAGTAGATATATGTATACCTATGGCTGATTCATGTTGAGATATGACAGAAAACAACAAAATTCTGTAAAGCAATTATTCTTCAGTAAACACAATTGAAAAAAAAAAAAAGAAAGAAAGACCTCCTCAGCAATCAGTGCAAAGAAATAGAGGAAAACAATAGAATGGGAAAGACTAGAGATCTCATTCGGAAAATTAGAGATACCAAGGGAAAATTTCATGCAAAGATGGGCACAATAAAGGACAGAAATGGTATGGACCTAACAAAAGCAGAAGATATTAAGAAGAGGTGGCAAGAATAGACAGAAGAACTGTACAAAAAAGATCTTCACAACCCAGATAATCACGATGGTATGATCACTCACCTACAGCCAGACATCCTGGAATGTGACATTAAGTGGGCCTTAGGAAGCATCACTACGAACAAAGCAAGTGGAGGTGATGGAATTCCAGTTAAACTATTTCAAATCCTAAAAGATGATGCTGTGAAAGTGCTGCACTCAATATGCCAGCAAATTGAAAACTCAGCAGTGGCCACAGGACTGGAAAAGGTCAGTTTTCATTCCAATCCCAAAGAAGGGCAATGCCAAAGAATGCTCAAACTACCACACAATTGCACTCATCTCACACACTAATAAAGTAATGCTCAAAATTCTCCAAGCTAGGCTTCAACAATCCATGAACTGTGAACTTCCAGATGTTCAGATGGTTTTAGAAAAGGCAGGGGAACCAGAGATCAAATTGCCAGCATCTGCTGGATCATCGAAAAAGCAAGGGAGTTCCAGAAAAATATCTATTTCTTCTTTATTAACTATGCCAAAGGCTTTGTCTGTGTGGATCACAATAAACTGTGGAAAATTCTTCAAGAGATGGGAACACCAGACCACCTAACCTGCCTCTTGAGAAATCTGTGTGCAGGTCAGGAAGCAGCAGTTATAACTGGACATGGAACAACAGACTGGTTCAAAATCGGGAAAGGAGTGCGTCAAGGCTGTATACTGTCACCATGCTTAGTTAATTTATATGCAGAGTACATCATGCGAAACACTGGGCTGGAGGAAGCACAACTGGAATCAAGATTGCTGGCAGAAATATCAATAACCTCAGATATGCAGATGACACCACTGTTATGGAAGAAAGTGAAGAGAACTAAAAAGCCTCTTGATGAACATGAAAGAGGAGAGTGAAAAAGTTGGCTTAAAGCTCAACATTCAGAAAGCAAAGATCATAGCATCTGGTCCCACCACTTCATGGCAAATATATGGAGAAACAGTGGAAACAGTGACAGACTTTATTTTGGGGCCTCCAAAATCATTGCAGATGGTCACTGCAACTATGAAATTAAAAGACTCCTTGGAACAAAAGTTATGAGAAACCTAGACAGCATATTAAAAAGCAGAGACATTACTTTGCCAACAGAAGTTCATTTTAGTCAAGGCTATGGTTTTTACAGAGGTTATATATGGATGTGAGAGTTGGACTATAAGGAAATCTGAGAGCCAAAGAATTGATTATTTTGAACTGTGGTATTGGAGAAGACTCTTGAGAGTCCCTTGAACTGCAAGGAGATCCAACCAGTCCATCCTAAAGGAGATCAGTCCTGAATATTCATTGGAAGGACTGATGCTGAAGCTGAAATTCCAATACTCTGGCCACCTGATGCAAAGAGCTGACTCATTGGAAAAGACCCTGATGCTGGGAAGGATTGAGGACAGGAGGAGAAGGGGACGATAGAGGATGAGATGGTTGGATGGCATCACTGACTCAATGGACATGAGTTTGAGTAACCTCCAGGGGTTGCTGATAAACAGGGAGGCCTGGCATGCTGCAGTTAATGGGGTTGCAAAGAATTGGACATGACTAGGCAACTGAACTGAACTCACAGAATTTGAGGTCTGAGGTCAGTTGTACCCATCCCAGATTTCCAAGGGAAAAAGTTTTTTCCCTGTGGTTCTGGTTGATTGTCATCGAAGAACCATGATTATGATGAAGATTGTTCAAGCTGAAAGCTGCTGGATATAAGACAGAATCTGGTCTTAAAGACAACTCACAACAATATGAACTTCAGGAAAACCAGAGAATAGAGTCAGGATTTTTAGGGACAGTGGCAACCACAGTGTTCCCATGACTGCTCCTCATCCCTTCATAGCTCACCTCCTCAATAATGCCTTCCCTAAACAACCTATCCAAAGGGAAAAACGGTCAGTTTTCCTCTCTGCCCTGGTTTCCTTTATGACACATACCATCAGTTGTAATAATTTCTTTTCTTGTTTTGGATGTGTCCCCAGTGTGATACTGTAAGCTCCATGATGACAAGGATTGGGTTTGTCTTGTTCATCACTGAGTTCTCCAGGGCCTTTGTAAATGTCTGCCTCATTATACCTAATGAATAAATATTTGTGGAATAATGAGCAAGTGAAGGAAGGAGCCTGCCTATGGGTGTGCTGAGACACAGGCAAGAAAATACCCTGGGCTAAAATCAAGACAATTTTAGATGTAAAGGAAGTTGGTGGATTTGATGATGTAAATAGCGGTCCCCAACATTTTTGGCACCAGGGACAGTTTTCGTGGAAGATAATTTTTCCATGAACTTGAGGCAGGTGGTTTTGGGGTGCTTCAAGTGCATTGCATTTATTGTGCACTTTATTCTATTACATCAGCTCCATTTCAGATCATCAGGTATTAGATCCTGGAGACTGGGAACCCCTGATCTAAAAAAGAGGATAGTGACAAAAATCTTTCATCAATTTCACTCTTCTTACTGCCACCAATACTCTCTACTACAATTTCCCATAAATAATAGTAGAATATTAAAATTAAAAGACTCTTGGAGAGTTTTAAATTTAAGAGAAATACCAGACACACAATAAATAAAACCAAAAGTAATTAATGGGTTATGAGTTAAAGCTACTGAAAATATTATATATATTCACTGGAGTCAAATTTCCTGTTAGGAATGATAATAGGAGAAGGAACAGACTTTGATGTCCTGCCAAAAGCCACCAGTGTGGTGATCCTAGTTACTGGGTTGTGGGCACCTGGCCTACAGATTTCAGAATTCTGTGTGGTTTCCCTCAACCAAATTTCTGAAGGAGCCAGCAGAAACGGGTAGGGGTGGGAAATGTGTTATCTATAAAAGTCAACCACAAAAATAATTTCCAAGTGCCACTAAAGGCCTCAATTTAGGCTGTAAAAGCCAAGACATTTAGAATAAACTATTGTAACTTCTCAGTAGTGTGGTAACACACACGGCCAACAGCATATGGATCAGGGAGTGCAGGATGTGTCAACATGGGTGGGGAAGAGTAAGAGGTAGTGGAACTGGGGCTGGGAAGTAAGTTTCTTGGATTTTAAGATTTGCTTTGCCATTTGGGAGTTTTACTTCTGACTTTTAAATTAATCTCATGCAATCATTTCACATTTATTGCGATCTACCCCTTGTATTATTCAAAAACATTTGTGGATGAAAGAATACTTATACCACTGAGTAGAATATTTAGAAACTTTGATCAATGATACAAAGATCTAATTTCCCTTCTGGACACAACTAAAATCACATATTTATGAATGGTTAGGAAGATTCAGTCTGTTTTCTTGATGACCATTCTTCTAAATCAAGAATTAGTCATAAAAGCTGGATCTAGAGATGTTGTTAGCCCAGATTAGAAAATGGTGTGTCTGCAGGGATAATTAATAAAAAGATTGCCCCATTTCATTAGGATAAGACCAGCATTTCACCATTTTTATCCTCTATTATGTAATGACCCAATGGCTCAGTGGCAAAGAATCTGCCTGCAATGCAGGAGACACAGGCAGGAGACAAGGGTTCAGCCCCTGGGTCAGGAAGATACCCTGGAGAAAGGAAATGGCAACCCACTCCAGTATTCTTGCCTGGAAAAATCCCAGTCCATGGAGTTGCAAAAGAGTCAGATGTGACTAAGCAACTTAACAACAAGCAACAACAAAGGTAGTCAAGAAGTTTTTCCTACAAGCTATTGCCTCTACAGGGTATATTGGGATGCTTTTGATTGAAGGGGGTGGGGCAGGGAAAAACAACTAAAGTGGTCTCTGCAGTGGAGAAATTGCATCCCTTTATATACTAAATTCCCAGGTAGATAGTGTTGTTTTGTTGCTGGGTTTTTTTCTTTGCTTGAATGTACCAATTTTCCACCCCGCACGCCTCAGCCTCTGGGTTACAAGATGGCTACAGTAATTCTGGATATCATGTCCACCCAGCAATGCCCTAAGGTGACTAGGGAAGAAGAGGACTTGTTTTTTCTTTGGCTTCCCTTTTCAAAGAAAAACTGTTTTCATGCATCCCACAGCTGACTTACCCTTATGTTTTGTTGGCCAGATTCACAAATTGTGCCAAATCCCAAATCCATCACTGCCAAAGGGAATGGAATGACACTGCCTGGGTTCATCCTAACTTACCTCTCTGAGGGTGTAGAGGGCCCAGCTCCCCTAAAGCACATGGCTCCCTGATTTTTGATCAGAATTGAGAGAAGGTGTCTACAGGGGAGACAACCGAAAAAGTGCTTGCCACACAAGGGAAAATATTTAGAGAAGGCTTTAATCAAGAGTCCTTTTGTATCAGGGTCAGATTTAGCCAGAATTTCCTTCCTGCAGCTTCCTTATGTCCTTGATCTAAATGATCTAAAAAAGAAATAATATGCTGTGAGTGAGGCTGACCACCTTTCTAGACCGAGGATTTGCAGAGTTTTCCTGAAAAATATTTTAGGCTTTGTAAGCCACTTGTGGCCTTTGCCACTGCAATCATTGTTACCTTCTCCTCCTTGTCTCTTTTCTCCTCCTCCTCCTCTTTCTCCTCCTCTTCTCCTCCTTCCTCTAACCATTTAAAAGTACGAACAAAATTCTTGGCTTATGGCCTGAGCCGAAAAAGACTGGGAGCATCTGGTCCAAGAGCTCTGCTTTGTAGACCTCCACTCTAGACAGAAGATACAAAGCATTGGGCAATACAGGTGATAGATTAAAAGCCAGCATTTTGGCATAGTTGAATGAAATCTGTGAGATCACCTAGACCCAGTTACCTGAACTTGGAAAGAGAAAATCATGGAAGGAGATACCACACAATGGTAGCTTGGTTTGTTTCGAAGCAAGCAAAGTACTTTAAAGTCCAGACAAAATAGCAGTAGAGGAAAAAGGCAGAGGCCATGTTGAAGCCAAAGGACATTTGGCTCAATGAGTGTATGAGCCATGAGTTTTCCTAGGTTGGAAAAACCTCGGAAACTTGCCGTATACATAAGCCTTGGAAATCTCCTACATCCCCCCTCATCCCCTGCAAATTTTCCTTTTGTTGCTAACAGTAACAGAGAATTCAAGTTCTTGAATGAAGCATATCTTCTTCACATCTCTGCTTTCAATTTCACATTAAATTTTCAATTGCTTTCTAATAAGGATGAATCGCAATTTTTTTTCAATTTTGATTTGATTTTTTTCATTGGGAAGGAAACATGATAAAAGCCTTCTTAATAAACAGTTTGTGTGCGTGAATGGTAAATCGCTTCAGTCATATCTGACTCTGACCCAGTGGATGTAGCCCGCCAGGCTTCCCTGTTTGTGGGATTCTCCAGGCAAGAATACTGGAGTGGGTTGCCAGGCCCTCCTCCAGGGGATCGTCCCGACCCAGGGATTGAACTTGTGTCTCTTATGTCTCCTGCATTGGCAAGTGGGCTCCTTACCTCTAGTGTCACCTCAAATGAGACTACAAATATATAAGATCTAAATCTAACAGATAAAGGTAATTAACGTTTCAATAAAGCACTTTAAATAATGATGCTCAAAAAGTTAATGGTTACATCTTATATATCAATATGAGTGAGAAATATCTTTAAGTATTGAATACTACCTCTTCCCTTGTATATTCCTTCTGTTATAATTGAAAAGAGATAAGCTATTAAGCTAATACGTTAATAACACTAATAATCTAATAACACTGGCAATCCATTGTGAGTTTTATTTTCACCTCATTTCTTCTCTTAATCATGTAGTAGGCAAGTAGGGAGAAAAATCAGTCTTAAAAAAGATCTGGGCCTTGCTTTCTATGACTAAAGATCTGAAATGTGCCTTAAAACATAGCTTCAGGGAGAACTGGAGAGATGCTGACTCGTGATTTGGTAGGTTGGTGAAGCAGGCTGGAAAAAAAAACTGGTGAGAGTTCTTACTGCAGGGAGAACTTGGAATTCTTTTTTTTTTTTTTTAGTATAGAAATATTTTTATTATCAAATTCTCCAAATTAATCTATCAAAATTACTTTTTCCACTGCCCTGTCTTACCTTTGTTCAATTCTTGTCTTTTTGGATGGCATTTTTTAATATGCCTTAGTTTATCTTTTTTTCAAAAATTACTTATTGGCGTATAGTTGATTTACAGTGCTGTATTATTTGTACAGCAAAGTCAATTTGTTACACATACGCATATATCTTATTTTTTAAGATTCTCTTTCCCTATAGGCCATTACAGAGTATCTAATAGAGTTCCCTGTACTATTCAGTAGGTCCTTGTTAGCTATCTATTTTATATATAGTAGTGCATATATGTCAGCCACAATTCTAGAACTTGGAATTCTTTAACCACTGTACTTCAGCTGTGACTGGGGAAGAGAAATGAAAAATTCCTATGAAACATCCTAAATTGGATGGCAAACATGACACCTAGTGAGTTGACATGAGTTCCAGCTATTGAGAAATGATCTTTAAAATTATAGCTTCTTGAATAAGGAAAACTTGTTTCAGGTCTTCTACTAACAGCTGAAGCTTTTATAGGAATCTCTACTGGGACGATGGTGATGGTGATGGATTTTGTGTGGCCCAATGGCCAGCTGCTCATAACCCCATGGAGAAGGCAATGTCACCCCACTCCAGTAGTCATGCCTGGAAAGCCCCATGGACAGAGGAGCCTGGTAGGCTGCAGTCCATGGGGTTACTAAGAGTTGGACATGACTGAAAGACTTCACCTTCACTTTTCACTTTCATGCAATGGAGAAGGAAATGGCAACCCACTCTGGTGTTCTTGCCTGAAGAATCCCAGGGATGGTGGAGCCTGGTGGGCTGCAGTCTATGGGGTCGCAGAGTCGGACATGACTGAAGTGACTTAGCAGCAGCAGCATTACCCCATGCCAACCTGGGGAGGGTCTGAGGGGGCTACAGATTTTTCTCGGCTACTTACTTGAGGTTTATGGATAGTTTAGTTAAAGGAACAAAAGTCATTATAAATTTTACTTTTCATAAGTTTCTCATAATTCTTGACTTTTGGGGTCATTAGATTTGCAAATTAAATTGTATTCAGAGAATTATTGAGCTCAGAAGTGGCAGTAAGCATTTTAGGAAACACATTTCAAAGTCAAAGTCAGTTACATAGAAGAACGAGAGCAATATGCTTCCTGTAAAGATCAAAATAAATTAATTTGGGGGGATCAAAGACAAATCTATGTGATGTGCTGAGTTCTGCACTAAACAGATCACATGGCAGCAGATCCTCAAGGTTCTAGGTCTGCTCCTCTGTAGCTACTGGTTTGATTCAAACAGTTGGTAGATAATGTGTTGGCCTTAGGTACTGTTTACATATGAAGACTCCTTTGTGACTTTCGGGTGTCACTTCTCTTTGAATCATTGTTTGTGGTGCTATGTTTTTGCTTCCCCTCTCCCATACTATCTGATTAATGGGTTCTTTGCCCTATTTCTTTAGTCCACACTACCTAAGATGGCTCTAGTGGTAAAGAACCCACCTGCCAATGCAGGAGACATGAAGAGATGCAGGTTTAATCCCTAGGTTGGGAAGATTCTCTGGAAGAGGGTTATGCAACCCACTCCAGTATACTTGCCTAGAGAATCCCATGGATAGAGCAGCTTGGAAGGCTACAGCCCATAGGGTCACAGAGAGCTGGACATGACTGAAGCGACTTAGCATGCACACATCCCTACTGTGCAGGCTAATAGGAAGGGTTTGGTGTTCCTGTTTCTCTTGCTCATCCACTTCAGCATGCTTATCTGGTCCTTGGGCTTTCTCCATGACCTCTCTTGGTGAGACAGAAATTTCAGAGCATCCCGGACTTCATGTTGTCATGTACACAGCATGCTGAGCACCGCCCCCCACCTCACCAACCTTTCTGGCACCCAGACAAGGTGGGGAGGCACCAAACTTCTTGTTATTCTGACTGTTCAGTCTCCCAAAGATGAGCATACAGACCACTTAAGTATATGCAATTATATTTCATCCTAAATCATCAGGGCAGTTTTCTAAAGGTTGTAACAAATGAGAAAAGTAATTAAAGTTGTAGTTCATTTGATGAATTTCAAAAAGAACAAATTTCAAAGACTGAGATCCGTGCAAGGAGGGATCGTGTAGATAATAGTCCTATCCATTTCTAACTTGGTCTCAGATTCTGGCACATTCTCCCCACCTTGGTCACCTTCTTTGTCTTCTCCATCATGAAACCTCAATTTTCTTCTCTGTGAAAGGCCATCCCTTCCAGGGACGATCTCCTAGGGTGGAAGCAGGCAGTCTCAAGTAGCATCTTTGGACTTTGGGGGCAGTGGAGGGGGAACAGTGATACTTACTGTCACTCACTTTTGCTGGAAAGAGTGGCAAGGATTATCTTCTCTCCCATGAATGTCCCAGGGTCCTCCAATCTATTTCTTCTTTTTAAAAAATAATTAAATTTATTTATTTTTAATTGAAGGATAATCACTCTATAAAACTGTATTGGTTTCTGCCAAACATCCACATGACTCAGCCCTAGGCATACCTATGTCCCCTCCCTCTTGAACCTCCCTCGCACCTCCCACCCCATCCCACCCCTCTAGGTTGTTTCAGAGTGTTTCCTCTTTTCATAATTCTGCCAGAGTGATCTGTGACTCTGCCTGCTCTTTGTCTGCGGGTATTTCACTTGCAAATGTAGAATAAGGCCCAGAGAGGTTTAGTAACTTGCCCAAGGTCACAAGGCTAATAAATGTCTGTGTTGTACTCTGACCCCGGAGACAGGCTCCAGAGCCCATGGCCTTCCCTCCCACTGCACTGAAGTGTCACCAGTTCATGCCATTTACCTTAGGAGTAATTGATTTAGGATAGAATTTTCTCCTCTGTTTTGATAGAGGAAAGGATTGAAGGCAAAATATTAGTAACAAGCTAGTATTAGTGTGCATTATCACATGAGGCTCACAAAGGGTATATACACCAAAATTGCCAACATAACATAGTATTAGTTCAATGAAAAGAATCTGTTTGCATTTATTTCCAAAATTTTTGTTTTCACTACATTCAGAATTTTTTTTTCTTTTTAGAAAAAGTACACTTGTCACATTATCTTGGGTTTATCTACAAACCAAATACAACTATTTATAATAAACAACTATAAATAAATGTTGGCATTCTTCAGATTCTTAGGTTATCCATACCCACATTTCCATAGCAAGTAGCTCCCTCACACCCAGAAGATATTAATAATTCCCAAGAGAAATGGCATATTTCCAAGGAAGAACAAGGGCCTTTTGGCCTTCCCACATTCTATAGTAACAGCTTCTCTCAGGAATCAGATTCTCTGTGCCCTCTGACCTCTTTGTACAGGTATATTAACTTGTCATTCAGGATTTTATAGGAAGCGTGTTTCCTAGTATAAAACCTAGAGTTCTTATTGAGCAGAGTAAATTATTAGTCTTCCCCTGATTAGCATATACCTGCCACCCTGTAAGAGTTCTCAATATTTTATTCTTTATGCATGTCTTCTGATGTGAGTGTGTGTAATGTGTGTGTGTGAGAGAGAGAAAGAATATATGTGTGTGTGCATGTGTATCTATAAGTGTGAATGTACTGGCATATGAGTATGTGTGAACGTGTGCGTGTATGTGTGTGTGGGTATCAACCAGAATCAACACAATTTAGCCATACTTGGACTACTGTCTCAAGGACCTAAGATAGATATAGTCAGAAGATGCTGACATATTTTCCATACAAGTTGAAGTCCTTATTATTATCGTTTTGAAGCTCTACTGGGAAAACATCATAGACTTGGACAGCTTCTCCCATATGTAACCAACTGTTGTATGATGGTGTAGCTCAAGAAGCTACGTATTTAAAGCCTATCATGGTCCAGGCAGTGGAATAGAATGACGACTGTTTCCTGCCCATGAGAGTTTAAGTCAACTGAGGGCCACAGATCCATGAATAAATACTTATAATATGATGTGATAAGTGAAATGACATCAGTGTAATCAAGAGATTATGAGATCATAGAGAAACCACTCCTAAACCTCGCCTAAGAACATAGGCTCTGACTCTGGAACTTCCCAAAGAAGCTTCACGCGAAAGCTGTTTTAATGGAGAAGTGGTAAATTTCTATGGCATTTAGTCCTCTTTGGAGCTTTGTTAACAACATAATTTGGAAGAATAAGTATCACCAAGCCTCTTTTTCAGCTGCAGTTGCTGAAGATTTATCCCATTTCCCCCCTTAGATTCTGATCTTGCTGTCTTTGAATGATAACAACTATATAGTTAAGTCTTTTAATGTATGTGGCATGATAGTGCTACTTTTTTTTTTTAAAATCAACTTTGAAAATATGAGTCCTTAGTAAATGCAAATAGGGCCATCTTTGTAATCTGAGTCAAGATTCTTACTCTATGATTCAGATTGAAATTGAGAAAGTTGCTAAATGACTTGTCCATGGCCACACAGTAAGTGGGTGGCCAAGCCAGCTTTAGCAATTGCCAATTCCTGGTAGGATATGTTACCAGGCCACAAATTAGTAGAAGAGCTAAGCGATATTTATGGCTGGTGTTGATGGAAACCTCAAGAGGGCTGGATGAGCCTTCACAAGAAGATAGTTCTCTGAACTTATTTATACCTCCTGGAATTGAAAATCGGGATGGGTATTCCACAACAACCATCCACCATCTTCATTTGTGCAAAAAGCCATTTTTTTCCCATCACTAAACCTCTCTGTGAAAAGCATGTCAGAAAATGCTATAGTGTGTGATATTTTCAAAACTTTGGGAAATGCTTATACTATTTCTAGCATGTGATTGTAGCAGGAGAATCTGGGTCAATCTGAAACAGCAAAAACGTCGGGATTACATCACAAGGTGTCCCATCAGTGTTGTAAATTCTTTGCTTCTTTTTTTTGAATCACTGATGATCACTTCTAGACAAGCTGTAGGTAACTCCCCCTTAGCCTGGACGCAACCTGAAGAACTTGCTTGTATCAATATTATAATGTTAATTTAGGAAGTTATCCTCTGTTACTTCTCGATTAGAAATAACTTAGGTCTGCCTGACTACTCTTACTATTAGGAAGTGATTTGTTAAATTGTAGGCACGTATTATATGGTTTTTCCAGTAGTCATGTATGGATGTGAGAGTTGGACAGTGAAAAAGGCTGAGCACTGAAGAATTGATGCTTTTGAACTGTGGTGTTGGAGAAGACTCTTGAGAGTCCCTTGGCCTGCAAGGAGATCCAACCAGTCCATCCTAAAGGAGATCAGTCCTGGGTGTTCATTGGAAGGACTGATGTTAAAGCAGAAACTCCAATACTTTGGCCACCTCATGCGAAAAGTTGACTCATTGGAAAAGACTCTGATGCTGGGAAGGATTGGGGGCAGGAGAAGGGGACGACAGAGGATGAAATGGCTGGATGGCATCACTGACTCGATGGACATGGGCTTGGGTGGACTCCGGGAGTTGGTGATGGACAGGGAGGCCTGGAGTGCTGCGATTCATGGGGTCGCAAAGAATCAGACATGACTGAGCGACTGAACTTATACTGATTATATGGTAACCCATTCTGGTCCTCTTGCCTGGAAAATCCCATGGACGGAGAAGCCTGGTAGGCTGCAGTCCATGGGGTTGCTACAAATTGGACACAACTAAGCACACTCCAGTGTTCTTGCCTGGAGAATCCCAGGGACTGGGGAGCCTGGTGGGCTGCCGTGTATGGGGTTGCACAGAGTTGGACACGACTGAAGCGACTGAGCAGCAGCAGCAGGCACATATTATAGTCATACCTAGTGTGCTCAAAGTTAATTCTTTTTAGTATTTAAGTGTTGTGCTTTGGCCTTTTACACTATACACTAATTCAGGGTGTATAGTGTACGTATGAATGAAGATAGACTCATTGTGACTTTCTCAGGAAGGACTTGTAAAATGGAATAAAAACTAACACAAGGCCCACTCTTACACCAGACAATGATGACGAATAAAGAGGATAACGTTAAAATACACTATTCAGTGGTCAATATTTAAGCCAGAAATTGTGAAAGAGAGTGTCTAGCAAGGTAAGATTGCTCTGGGGACTTCAGTGGTGGCCCAGTGGTTAAGACTCCGCACTTCCATGCAGGGGTCACAGGTTCAGTCTTGGTTGGGGAACTAAGATCCTGCATGCCTCATGGTGCAGCCAAATAAATAAAAAGTGGGACCTTACTATATAGCACAGATAACTTTGTTAATACTTCATAATGAGTATTAGAAAAATAATCTAAAAAAGTGATTATATGTATATATATATAACTGATTCACTCTGCTCTACAGCAGAAAGCAATACAACATTGTAAACCAACTACACCCTAATTACACTTTTTTAAATTGCTCTTTATCATATAAAAAGTTATTGCATTGGCTGATTTTGTACTTTTCTTATTTTAAGGGGATGAGTGAAGAGGGAAGCAGGATAAGCCAGCTACTATGCACATCTGCCTCTTTGCTATCCCATTTAATCCTTATCACACTGCTGAGAGGTACAGACCCCTCATTGCTGCTTAAAACAATGCTGAGAGGTGTGTATTACTGTGTTTTGCAGCTAGGAGGTTGAGATTCAGGTAGGCTAAGAGATTTACCCAGGATCATACAGTTCGTAAGTAATAAAGAATTCAAACTTGGGTCTGTCTGACTTCAAAGCTCTAGCTCCTTCTACTAACTTCTGCATCTCATTGCATGTCCCCTGCCCATAAATTTGAGGAGGCAGTGGTGAATGTGAATTAAAATCCAGATCTGGTTATCTGAGCCTCTCTTTTTCTCCTGTTTTGAAACCAGTCTTTGCTGCTTCTTGGGTCAAGGCTCAGTGTCGCTCAGATTGCTAGGCTGCGAAAGGACCACCCCTGATATGTTGACAAGAAATAAGCTTTGGATCTGCAACACTTCTTTATATGGCCTGTCAGCCTGGAGCTCCTACCAAAGAAGTATTTCACAACAGGCCTGGCCACCTTATCACATTCCAAGCAGAGTTCAGCTTTCGTGGGCTGCAATCTTTGGAAACCCTGATGGTGACAAGTTATTTGCTCTTTGTTTTAATGCCACCAGTACTTAGTCCATGGCCCTCTTTTCTTCTCTTTGCTTCAAAGAAGTCATACCATCTTCTCTCAAATACCAGAGGTCATTTTGCTTTGGGTTACAATACAAAATAAATCACAAGAGCCAGCAGTTTATTGATCCAGCGGGCCCACACAGACAACACGGATAGCAAAGTCGGTCATTTTAGGTGGTGTGCCATTGGGCCAACTATGACAAGAATTTTTCATTTGGTTTCTGTCCAAAGACTGTTTTGTAAAATTTAGGTGAATTTTGTCTCTCAGCTTGAATGAAAGGCCACCAGTTTTGCTCTTCCTTCTGTCCTGCAGAGGAGCTCGCTTCTCCTGTAAACCATCCAGGGTGCGCCTGAAAAAGATTAAGATGGTCTGCAGGGGTGGGAGACATTTCATCAGAATTTATTACTGTTCAAAGCCTCTATAAAGGCTCTCATTCAACCCTGGCCTTTGTATTTCCACCCATGAAAATTGTTCATACCATGACCAATCTGATACATTGTTGGTGTTCTTCATGGAATATTCCAAATGAGACCACAGTGAACCAATCCTTCACTCAGAGGAAAAGGGGAAGATACTAGGACAGTAAAAAAACAAAAAACAAAAAACCCCTAAAGTTTGCTTTAATACTTTGTGGCATTTTCCATCCAGGTCACAGCTCCCTTAGGCGAGAACTGATGGAAACTCTGTTTTGAGAGTTAAAAGAATACCTTTGGATAGACGAGCCCCCATCACGTGGATTTTAAATTAAAAAAAAGAGCATCTTTTCCAGCCTGTCTCCATTGAAAACCCAACACCTGCCAATTACAAGAGTCAGTCTAACTTGTTATATTTGTATTTTCTTTTATTTAGCAAAGCAAAATATCTTTTTTTAGCATTCACCAGAACTGTGTTCTAAGAACAGAGAATTGTATACACTAACACTCCCTTTGTAATTCTTCAGTTTAAAACATCACAGTGTGCATTAAGCCACATCTCTTACAATTACAATCAAGATTATTCACATAAGCTCCAGTGTGAGAAAGGTAAAGAAAGTGAAAAGACAGGAGGAAAGAACTTTCCTCAAAAAAGGATAATAAATCTAAAGAACTAGTGGACTACTCGTACCTTAGTCTTAAAACACAATTTCCATAAATTAGTGTTAAATGAACAAAAACTTAAATGTTGGAATCTGCAGTTGAGTCCTACATAGACCAACACTTGGGATATGGAGTCAATTTCTATAAATACTCTGAGCCCACAGTTCTCTGAACTTAAACACTAACAATAAAACCTTGAAAAACAAAGCTTCAATTTAATAGCACCATGCCGTAAATCAGGCACTACAGGGGGTGATGTGATCAAGACCGGGCATGTGGGGGCAGGGAGAACGCAGGCAGACTTCGGGTTTTGCAAGTATCGCCCTTACCAGGAGGGTCTGAAGAATGTGCCCTTCCACTGTGTGGCTTGTGCTCTGACCCCATGTTTATAAGATCCTTTGGGGATCACTTTTGATCTTGGCTTCCAGCACCCGAAGGGAAATGTGTTTCTATTACCTCAGTTGCTCTGGGAGCTGGTTAGGAACATAAGTTACGTTCCTTCCAATAAAGGTCTTTGGCAGCTTTTAGTGATGAATTTTGTGAAAACCTTCCCTGCCCCTCACCACCTACAATCAGCTTGCTAACTCTTACCCACTGAAAAGAAACAAGAGAAGCAAACAAACAAAAAAGATGGTCCGAGTTATCCTAGCAGCTCTCCCATCACAACAGCATTTGTGTTCTTATATCCAGGGGAGTCTGTGGGCTTCACTGGGACTGGGCTGGGCCTTTTTGGATGTTTTTTTACCTCAGTGCCTAGTGCAGTGAGGTATTCTGACACAGAATACCTTGAAATGAATGCAAAATTTTCCTGCTTTTGCTATGAATTACCAAAGTGCTTTCTGGCAAGGGAATCAGGAATGGCAAGAAAACTCCATATTACCTTCAAAAGAAACCCCCATAAAGGGGTAGGAGAAAAATGACATCTTATTAGGTTTGCATTTTGTAAACACATTCATTGGCAATCTCCTCTTCCTTTTTTTTTTTTTTTTTGCTGAATTCTCTGTCCTTGCCCGTAGTTCCTTCTTCGAGACTGTTGTCTGTCTTTCTGATTCATAAGAACTCTTACTATACTAAGAATTTTAAACTTTATAGTGTTTAAATTTTGTATGCAATATATTGCAAATATATCTTCCACTTTGTATTTTGTGTGTGTGTGAGGTTTTTTGTTTTGTGTTTGCTTCTTGATTCTCAGATGCTTGTTTGCACGGAACTATTAGATGATAACTTATAACCATGTCTCTTGCCTCATGGAAAATAATCCCTGAGGCTACCCCTTAACCTCAGTGAATTCTATGAATCTAGTCCTACTAGGGCTGTAGGCAGCAATTATATAGCATTATATAATTCAAAATTTCAAAGCGGAAGCTTGCATTGCTACTCTAGCCTTAAGATGTCTTGCACTATATCTTCCTTCACGAAAATACTTTCTTTAAAAGTATTTTAAAGAAAGTTCTCCTTAGTGGAGAAAACACTCAAAAGATTATAGCTTATAATTATTATAATATTATTTATATTATATGATGTATCTAGCATATATTACATTATCATAGTTATTATTTTTTCCTGACATTATTTTCACCAGTTTACAAAAACAAATCTACCTTGATTTTAGGAAGCAAATTTTCTTATATTGGTCATTTTTTTGCTGCCCTAATCACGTAGCGTGGTGTCTGTCACGTAACAGGCAATCAGTCTGCAAACTGAAGGACTAGAGTGTGTGCTCAGTCGTGTCTGATTCTTTGAAACCTCATGGACTATAGTTTGCCAGGTTCCTTTGCCCGTGGGACTTTCCAGGCAAGAATACTGGAGTGGGTTGCCCTTTCTTCCTCTAGGGGATCTTCCCAAGGACCAAATCTGGTCTCTGGTGTCTTCTGCACTGGCAGGTGGATTCTTTATTACTGAGCCGCCTGGGGAGGGAAATGCAGTGACAGCAAGTTAATCATAGAAAACAAACTGTGGTGAGCCATGAAGCATAGCAGAACATAGGTATGAGTTGGTTTAAATGTTCTTTTCCATGAAAATGTAGATATTAAGCATTCATTCATTTATGGCCCCAGCATATTCAGGAATAACTAAAGCAGAGAGTACATTTAATTTTAGATGTTGACGAGACTTGATTCCTATCCATTTAAAATAACTTTCTTCACTTATTCTTTATGTTCTCAATTGTTTAAAACAGTTTTCAATAAAATTTGCTCTGTTTTAGCCCCCAAAGGCTGTTAGAAGTAGGACATTTAATTTATTTCTTTACCTTGCAAGAGAATGCCTTTTATGATTTTTTAAAGGGGGGGGGTGGAAATTAAGCTTTGATACCTTAAAAATACAAGAGAAAACAAAATGCATGAAAATATAACATTTGGAATCATTTTTATCAACTCTAGATTTTTTCTTGATTAAATAAATTTATTTAAATACTTCTTAGGGTCAGGATGACTCTAAGAAATGAATTTCATGTAATCTCCTTATCTATTTTTTAGTAAATCACTAAGAATTATGAATTCTCTTAAGTTTTTTAAGAGGAAGAGATAGTTTGAGAAGTCAACTAATAATAATCTAAATTGAAAGCAATAGCATAAGTAACAGCATCTCATAAATAAGGCAATTAAATGCTAAAATAATCTGCTGAATTTTCAGACAATTGAAATTAGGTTTTGAAAACTTAGATTGATTATGTGTAAAGTTAACTACAGCATTGTAAACTTCAGCACCTGCTAAGGCATATAGATATTAACCACATATATTTGTTCAGCAAACAGTGAGTTGAGGTATTATTACCAGGGAAAATTACCTATAGTCGGGCTGTGTTCCAAGAAACTACACAGGGTAGCATTTATGATATTAGAAAGTTGAATCAAATTCTAGCATCTAGCTTTTAGACTGGCAAGCTTTGACAGTTGATTTTATGTATATTCTGAGAGCTGATCCTCCTCTTAAGAGAAGGTTTATGAGGTTCATTTTAAAACCATAAGGCTATTTAATTAATTGGAAGTGCAGTGATAGTCCTAGGAATCAGTGTGTGCTAAGTCATTTCAGTCATGTCCTACTCTTTGTGACCTATGGACCATAGCCCACCAGGCTCCTCTGTCCACGGGATTCTCCAGGCAAGAAGACTCGAGGGGGTTGCCATGCCCTCTTCCAGGGGATCTTCCCCACCCAGGGATCGAACCCGCATCTCTTACAGGCAGGTTCTCTTGCATTAGCAGGCAGGTTCTTTACTACCAGTGCCACCTGGGAAGCCCAGGAATCACAGTACTCCTAGTCCATTTTATTCCTGTGGTCGAATTTTATTAGAAACCAAATTATAGCCCAAACCACTTTACTTTGAGAGATTACTCTTACCTGGACCAGAAATATTCTAAATCAGACCAGAATTTCTGGTAATGTGACAAACTGAGCTGGCATGAATACTCCCTCTCATTCCATTTATTTGACAAAAATAAGACCCAGCAACAACAACAACAGAGGTAAAACCCAGTACAAAAGAAAGAGAAATCCTCAGATGTCAGAAATAAATAAGGAATTCAATGCCAGAACAGAAAACATAGGACTGGACGCTATGAAGAACCAAGGCATCTTGCTGAAATATTTATGGAAAAACTGGTCTGGGACAAATGGAATCCAGCAAATATGAGGGCAAAATTACTCTACAAGAACACTTCCACAACCCCTGATGCATAGAACTGCTTGAAAAGAGTCTGGCAGGCTCCATGGGGTCACAGAGTTGGACATGACTGAGCGACTAACACTTTCACTTCACTACGAAGAACCCACAGTAAAAAGTCACAGAGTTACTTGAGGAAACAAACCTCTGTGGAAAAGTTAATAAGAATATAGAAACAAACCATGAAATTATTGCACTAAAATAATTAAAGAGATAGCATAAGAAATAAAGATAAGAACTATTTCATAGCTACTGATTGGCAAAAAGTAAATGGTTGGAAAATACCAAGCATTGTGAGGATAGCAAATGCTAGGAACTTTCATAATCTGCTGCTGAGAATTTAAAACAATACAGCTACACTGGAAACAATTCAGCACCACCTAATCAAGTTTACAGATACATACCTGCAACTCAGGAGTCAGTGTCTAGGGATGTACTCTATATTAATGCTTAGGTTTGTGCTTGTGTTTGCTTAGTTGCTCAGTCCTGTCCTTCTCTTTGGGACCTTTGGACTGTAGCCTGCTAGGCTCCTCTGTCCATGGGATTTTTCAGGCAAGAATACTGGAGCAGGTTGCCATTTCCTTCTCCAGGGGATCTTACTGACCCAGGGATCAAATTTGCGTCTCCTGTGTCTCCTGCTTCTCAGGCAGATTCTTTACCACTGAGCTGCTGGGGAAGCCCGAGAAGGCAAATAAAAGTACATATACTAGCATGGTTCATCAGAACAATCCAAAAACCTGTTAAAAGTTGGACCATAAAGAAAGCTGAGTGCCTAAGAATTGATGCTTTTGAACTGTGGTGCTAGAGAAGACTCTTGTGAGACACTTGGACTGCAAGGAGATCAAATCAGTCAATCCTAAAGGAAATCAACCCTGAATATTCATTGGAAGGACTGATGCTGAAGCTGAAGCTCCGATATTTTGGCCACCTGATGTGAAGAACCAACTCACTGGAAAAACCCTGATTGAAGGGAAAGATTGAAGGCAGGAGAAGAAGGGGGTGACAGAGGATGAGATGTTTTGATGGTATCACTGACTCAATGGACATGAGTTTGAGCAAGCTCCGGTGGATGGTGAAGGACAGCGAAGCCTGGTGTGCTGCAGTCCATGGGGTCACAAAGAGTCGGACACTACTGAGCAACTGAACAACAAATTAACAATAGAGTGATCAAATAAACTGTGAAAATACATTGGAAAACTGCACAGCAATAAAAATAAATGAGCAATATATCAAGATGTGAATTTCAGAAGCATAATATCGGGGGAAATAAGCAAATCAAAGAAAAATACATAAAGATTCTGCATGTATGTTTTAAAATGGGCAAAACAACAACATATTTGCAACTTATGTGCAAATTTTCACTAAAATGCTTGGCTGCACTTAACAATGATCCCCAAGTTCAAACAAGAGAACACAATAATTATTGCAGGACTCAAGAAATTCAATATCAAGGGCAACCAAAGTAGAATGACTAAAGCCATAGTTGTAGACATAGCATTTTTCCAAAATATTAGGGGAATCCTAGAACTGATTTTGGAAGTGAATGTTGACTAACTGATACACATAGCATCAGCAGACATCTGTCAAACTTCGGTTTTTCTGTTACTCATTATTTCAAACAAAAACAAAACCCAGTCTCCAGTCTGAGCATTTTGCAGTGTTTAGTTAATACGAAATATGCAGTAAACTGTAATATGAAGCTGTTGGATGAAAATCCTGATCAATGTAGAAAACAAAGGCCAATTATTGTTCTTTTTTTGTAAGCAGACTTCATAATAGTATTTTCAGATTCTACCCTTTTTGTCTTAACAAGACAAACTTTAATATCATTTGGTATGTTTGTGTCTGTTTTGATTTAGAAATTTAGTTTAGGAGATGAATAGAATTCTAAAAGTCTGTCTATCAATACTATTAAATTGTTTTCTTAACATGAAGCAGGACATATTTTTGAAACTATGTTTAGAGGCAGTAATCACAATTAGAGGCAATAATCACATTTTCTTATTTTTAAGACTACTGAAGTATAAATGTGCTATTAATTTATGACAGTTTTTAAAAAATAACAGCTTTTCACATTAGAATTTTCATACATTATAAGACATATCTCTGTTTCCAGAAATATTAAATATGAAAAAAATGTGCATTTTATTTTATTCCTTACCCTCTCACATCCTACCTCTGGCAACCAAAAAAGGGCATTTTAGAATTGAGCTCTATCAGTTTTTACTTCATGCATATTGAGGCTCTGTTGTTTAGTATGTACAACTTTAGGATTCTCTCTTTCTAATGGGTTGATTCTTTTATTACTAATTGTTGTTATTGTTTAGTCACTCTGTGATGTCCACCAAGCTCCTCTGTCCATGGGATTTCCCAGGCAAGAATACAAGAGTGGATTGCCATTTCCAGGGGACCAAGATCTCCAGGAGATCTTTCTGACCCAGGAATCAAATCTTCCTGAGCTGTCTCCTGTGTCTCCTGCATTAGTAAGTTTCTTGTAAGCAGCATATAGTTGGATCATTTTATTTAATCACCTGAACAATCTCTGTCCTTTGATTGATATATTTAGACCATTTACATTTAAGGTAATTAATAATACGTTAGCACTTAAGTAGGGCATTTTACTGGAGAAGGCAATGGCAACCCACTCCAGTACTCTTGCCTGGAGAATCCCAGGGACAGGGGAGCCTGGTGGGCTGCCATCTATGGGGTCACACAGAATTGGATACGACTGAAGCGACTTAGCAGCAGCAGCAGGGCATTTTACTACTTGTTTCTCTTTGTTTTTTATGGTTTTTGTTTCTTCTCTTTCTCTTTTCTTGTTTTCCTGTGAGCCATTTGGACAATTTTTTTTAATTCTGTTTTGATTTACTTGTGTTTTTGTGTGTTATCTCTTTTTTTAGTTTTCATAGTGACAACTCTAGTTATTAAAATATACACAGGTGACTTATCACAGTCTGCTGGTATCAACATTTTACCAGTTCAAGTGAAGTGTGAAACTTCACTTCCATTTAGGTTCCTTTAATTCCTCACTTTTAAATATCACTGTCTTAAGTAGGTTGTTTAGTTACTAAGTCATACTACCCTCCTCTTTGGTGACCCTATGGACTGTAGCCTGCCAGGCTCCCCTGTCCATGGGATTTCCCAGGCAAGTGTACTGGAGTGGGTTGCCATTTCCTTCTCCTGGGGACCTTCCAAACCCAGGAATTAAACCAGCATCTCATGTGTCCCCTGAGTCTCCTGCATTACAGGTGGATTCTTAATCTCTGAACCACTGGGGAAGACCTGTTTTAAATATGAGACCGTGTTATAATTTTCATTGAAATATTAGCTTTGGTTTATAAAATACATAAGGAAAATCATAGCCTATTGTACACAGATTTCTGCTCTTTCCATTGTTCCTTCTCTCCTGATGCTCTAAAAGTCCTTCTTTTATCATTTCCTTTTTGTCTGAAGAAAGTCCTTTAGCCAACCTTTAATGGTAGGTTAGCTGGCATTAAATTTGTTTTTCTTCATATGCAAATATAACTTATGTCTTTATTCTGAAGGATAGTTTCACTGGATATAGTTTTTGAGGTGGACAGTTCTTTCCTTTCAGCTCTTGAAAAATATTGTGCCACTTCTCTTTGGCCTCCATAGTTTCAGATCAGAAATCTGCTGTAATTTAAACTGTTGTTCCCCTACAGGTAATGTGTAGTGGGAGAGGAGAAGACTTTTCCTCGCTGCTTGCTGTTCCTGAACCTCTCAATCAGTGCCCTTAGGGCTTTGTTGATCTCACCTGATGTTGTCAGAGGGAGTCTCATTCAGTTCAGGGGAGTTACCTTCTCTTGTTAGGTCAGGTATTGGGAAATGATGGTCTGTGTAGACTTTTTTTGTTGGGTGAGGGGACATAAGAAGTCCTTTCGCTGTGTTGTTTTTCAAGTCTTGTGGTTCTAAAGAAACTCCCCTTCTTCCTACCACATTTCAAAGTCCTTCTTTGGTATTGTGCCATTTCTAGGGTGAGAGTTGTGCCTAGCAAGGAGAAATAGGGAAAATTGGGTCTGCACTATCTTATCTGGATCAGAGGTCAACTATACTCTTTGAAACAATTTACTGTATTTCTTTATTATTAGCTTTTGATTCCTTCTAGAACCTGCTTACATTACAAAGATTCAAATGTACTTTTCCTCTTTTTTAATTTAATGCTATTTTTCATTAAATACACAGCTAATTACCTATTTTTTCTTAAATATATTTTATTGTATATATTTTTCTTATATACAACACTGAGTGAGTTTGATGATTGGCCTTGTGAAAGAACAAAATAGATTTGTCCACATTTTCAGAAAATAAAAGCATACTCTGTCAAAAATTATGGTGCTCTGCTAGCCTCAAAAAGTGCCTACTTTTAACCATCAAAGTTGATGTCAGATCCTTTTGATATTCAGCTTAACTGTGTTTCCTAAACATCTCTAACTCTCTTATGTAAAGTTGTCCTTTAGCTCATGATTCAGTGATTCTTTAATATCCGGATACCACAGGTACTTTCAAAGCCACTCAGCATAAAAGGAGGAAAGAAAAAAATCCCTCTTTAGAATTATTTAGTCATTTTACTCCTTTCAACAGTTTCCACGTGCAATATCTTATTTAAGCTGAAAGAAAAAGCTTTGGAATAAAAACGCATTTCAGTAAATGTTTTCACCTTTTTATTTTCTTAGTTCAAGTTAAAGAATAAAATCTTTACTGTGTAATTGCCGTCTGTGATAGATGCACTCACTGCCTATGAATATTCTTTCCTTCCTTAATATTAGGAAGTCCAGTTTTCAGCTAAGTTGTTTGCTGCCCAAGTACGTAAATGCATTAGAAATATCTAAAGCACTCTGAGGATTAAGTGACTGGCCTTGGAGCCTATCTGAAAGCTTCATAGAAATTTACCTTTACTTGCTTTGTTTGTTACCTTTTCTTATTTTTCTTTGGTATACTTAATATCAACACATTCCATTTTTATCCATCTTTCTGTTTTTACTGTACTACTCATGCCTTATAATGTATGGAATTTCTTTCGAAGATATAGTTTTTGGTTGAATACTAGCCCACACAAATCTTCCCTATTCTTGGAGCATGAGGCTATGAGACTACAAGAAGTGAGAGGGTCAAAGTGGGCAGCATAGATGGGAGGAATTAAGTTTGCTTCATGAACTCTGATTTATTCTCATAATCCCAACAATATTTTTCCAACCAGGACATCAAGGCATGTTAGTTATCTGCAAAGATATTTCTGTGTATTGCTTTATCATGAACACTAGACGATTTGACTGAAAAAAGGGAAATCATGACAGACAGAAGGAATAATTTGGGAAATCATGTGGAGAATGAGAAATATGAATGGAAAGCTAAATATGGATGTAAAGGGTTTAAGAGAATAGATACTGTGTCCTGGCAAATTTAAGGTATGAGACACACCACCAAACTTCACCAATATTTTATAAACCATGAAATTATATTATTAGCTCTTCTGCCCTTTTGCTTTGTTTGGTTTTGGTTTTTTCTTTTTAAAATAAACTCCTCTTCCAGACCCTGGAAAGATATCACATCGGTTTTTATATGCTCTACACATTTGTTTTTTTTGTACTGAGTAGCAAAAAGGTATTTATAACTAACTCTTCTTTTGTGACGTGATCCATTTAGGTTTGTTGCTAAACAAACTTTTATATTGCTCTCCAGGGTAGATATTTCTATAGAAAATGCTCAAAATAAGAGATAGTGTACTAAGACTGAATTATGACCTTACACCTATTAAAAACGTTGAGTGCCAACATTCATAGGTTAGGGTACCAAATTATTTTAAAATCCATTTATATCATTAAACGTTTCCTTCATGGGAAAAATTGGTAGTTGCAGTTACATTAAATAGAATGGAGCAAAGAGAACCCTTTGTAAGCCAAGTGCCTGAATTCAATTCAACAAATGCCACCATCTTCAAATAACACTTATGAAGTACACAAGTGTTTGAGGTCTGGACTCTGTTTATGAATAGAAAAAAAGACATATGTTCGAAAGAAGATGTGAGGTGTTCCCGGGCTTTTGTCATTTAAGCGATACGCGTGTGAGGTGTAAATGAAACTTTATTGATAAAACACTTCTTCGTTCATTTACTTCATAGGGGATTTTAGACTCTTCTGAGTCTTTTCCTACACAAGTCGGAATACAGTGAAAATCCCAGGCGTGCATGAAAACAGCGGCAGGGTCTCCACCGAGTTCCAGGCGCGCAGAACAGCCTGTGTCCAATCAGTGGCCATTTGGAAGGCAGAGCAGAGCCTCTCGCTCTATCTCACAGAATGGCCCCAGTTGCCCCAAGCCAGGCCTGCGTGGCTCACACAGTACCCTCTTTATGAGCCTAGGGACGGAATTTCAATGAGGAACGCTGAGGTATGTTTTTCCACAAGTGGCATCTGGCTCCAGGATTGGTTACGTGAATGGCCCAGCAGCTGGTTAGACCTGTGGTTCCTGCTAATTAGGCTGAGGTTGTACTGCCTGCCTCCTTGGGCTTTCAGAATCCAGCCAGCGTTTCGTCATCCTCACAGCTCTGAAGATGGCCTCAATATGTGTGTGGTAGCATCCTGGGGCCTTTGAACTCGGTGCGGGTACCTGTCTTATTGTGGACACAGTGGATATTTATTCCCTGGCCTACACTTATCCACTAATGATGGGTCAAGTCATTTGGATTTCAAATACAGTAATAATTAATCCTGAGGAAGTTTAGCCTAAGTACAGGTTTCCTTTCCCTTAGAACCAACTGTTTCTCCCCGAAAGCAAGTAAATGTTTTCTTAAAAAATTAAAAATACTTCTCTGTCCATCCATCTCTGTCATGCTTCTTCTTTTTGTATTTAGCTTTGTGGATACAGAGCCGCTCTGGACGTTTGAAGGATATATATGTTTGTGTATGGGTGCATGTATATTTATAAACAGGGGTTTACTATAAGGGGAAGGAAGGATTCCTGGTAGAAGTGTGGCCAGAAGGGCCCACTTCCTGCAGTAAAGGCCTCTGGACCACACAGAGAACAGCCTCATCCTGTCTTCCTCCCCACTTTCTCCACAGTTCAGAAGGGCACCAACGTAGAAATTGTCTTTCACATGATGGGCAAAGCATCACCAAAGCATAACCATGCCCTCTGTCCCTGTTTATGATGGCTTCCGTGCACCCAAGAGCTTGGGGGCAGTCACAGAGATAACATCTGGAAGAAAGAGAACAGGATCAGAAGCCTGAACACAGGCTTGTATTTCCAGGCCCATCCTCTGACAAAGGAGATGCTCGAGGACAATTTCCTTCAATTTCACTGCTTCCCATTTTCCCAGTCTATGTGAGATGATGATAAGGAAGTCACACGTGTGGGCATCTTATCTCATAGGGTCTATTTGACTTTACTGTGAAATTGTCTCCGGTGAAAGTCTGGGAAAAGAACTGAGAAAGTGTAATTTATGAAATTCTATCCAGAAGAAATTCTTAAGCCCTTAACTTGAAAGGATCAGTTGTGGTTAGAAGGCTATATCAGATGGTATCAAAATTGGATCAATTTTTGTGGACTTATGGTTATCAAAGGGAAGAGAGGGGGTGTGGGAAGGGATAAGTTAGGAGTTTGGGATTGACATATACACACTATTATATACCAAATAGAAAAACAACAAAGACCTACTGTATAGCATGGGGTGATATATTCAGTCTCTTGTAATTGCATATAATGGAAAAGAATCTGAAAAAAGAATATATATATATATATATATATATATATATATACTTATGTGTGTGTGTGTGTGTGTATAACTGAATCATTTTGCTGTACACTTGAAATTAAATTGTAATTGTAAGTCAACTCTGTTGTTTAGTCGCTAAGTCGTGTCTGACTCTTTTGTGACCTCATAGACTGTAGCCATGGGATTTCCCAGGCAAGATTACTGGAGTGGGTTGCCATCTCCTTCTACAAAAGATCTTCCAAACTCAGGAATCAAATCTGCGTCTCCCACATCTTCTGCATTAACAGGCAATTTCTTTACCACTGAGCCTCCAAAATTAAAAAAAAAAAAGAAAGATCAATTATACTTCAATTTTCAAAAAAGAGTTGTAAAAATTATTGGATCAATTTTTCATCACAAGAACATAGAAACTTTCACTAACAATGTCAAAACATTGTTGGCTTAGCCATACAGTTCCCAAAGCCCCGCATTTTACACTGTCCCTTTTCTCTGACATTTCTCTCTTGTCCTCTATGGCCAGCCATATAAACTAAAACTTACTAGTGGGAAAAATAACCAATCAATCAAACAACAAACCCCTCTATGTTTCTTTCTTGGAAACCTTCCACCTTCTCTGACTTCTACTTTTTGTCCTCTTAAGTTATTATTAATATGCAGCTTCATTTAGTCCTATACCAATCTTGAAGCAGTATTCTGTACTTTTTTGCAGCTCATGCTCCCTGCAACCATCTCCCCTCAACCAAAACTCATCCCAGAGCATCAGTGAGCAATGTAGCATTTACAAAGACTTCATAGATTAAATAGATGAGAGTGTTTACATGTATACAATAAATGACCTAAAAAACCACAATTAGACAATTTTTTCCCAATAAAATATATTTAACCTCTGACTCAGTTATCCCTTCTCACCCAAATTTCTGTCCTTGCTCCCCTAGCATAATTCATCTCCTTCAGTAAGTCTAGGCACTGGTCTGAGGCTTTCTTTAACCCTGCAGTAACTTATCATGTTTGTTTTCCAGGCATTCAGTTCAGATGGGTGCTGGAATCTATTAATGCTAAGAGAGTCTGTATGCATTTCTTCCCAACCCTAAATTCAGTGCTGTTGGTAGCTTAAAGCTGGCTGTGGTGGGAAACCAGGGGAATTGGAGATGGTACACATCAAGACTTCCCCTTCCCCCCAGAAAGCCAGTTGTTAAACATCCACCAACACACAACTAGGTGACTTACAATGTGTGTGAAGAGAAGTGCAGCGTGGCGCTCAACAATCAATGCACCTGGTCATTTTTGCCTTGTCCATGTATCAGGTGAATAACAGCCCAGTTATTTCAATAAGGCAGGTGTCTCCTTGCAAAAGAATGTTTCTCTCAACTTCTGAGTTGTTCACTGTTTCTCCAGAATTGCTTTTATAAAACTACCAGGGGGAAAATTGTAATATACAACTTCAAAATATAGAGGGGTTATTTAAAGTGTAAATAATGAAAGAAATTTAACATCTTACCAAGTTTTTTAAAAGTGATTTAAAGTTGTTTTTTGGTGGGGGAGAGATTCATCTTTTGAGAAAATAGTTTGATATCCAATGTGCTTTATAGTTCACAAGTTTTACATTGAATATAAGCTACCATCTTTATTTTAAAAGGACTCCTGCAATGCAATTAAGATAATGAGTAAAAGTAACAAAGAAACTTGGGCAAATTCAATTAAAATTCCAATTTTAGAAATATTAAAACATGAAAAGTAATGTGTTTCTTCCAGAAAATACAGCATAATTGAGTTGAAGCCAGAAAATAAAGAGAGGCAGACAAATTGAAACAGACCTGGAGATTTGAAAAAGCAGCTAAATCTGTATGGCTGACATGGAGATGTTCCGCCTAATCTCCTTATAGATTTCTTTGTACTTCCAGGAAAGAGCTGGACAAAAGTAATCTCTTACCTAATTAGGTGAGAAAGCACATGTAGGAAACATTTGATAAGAGAGTTAGCATTTACACTTAGAGTGGAAGGAAAGAGGATTTGATATAAAGAAAAAACTCAGATGTTCCCGAATCAGACAACTCAGGAATCTAGTTTAATTTATAATTAGGAAAATAGAATGACACAAAGTAGCATTTCAAATAAGATCAACAAAGGAATTGAAAGTTGTAGCAAACTGGGGTGGGGGTGGGGGGATAGAATGTTTCCAAAGTGAACTGAGCTGCTTTTTAAGTCTTTACTAGACACATTTCATCGTTAAAATAGAGACTTTTTAAATGTTATACATTCAGTTATTTTAGTAAAATCTATTTTTTTTAATTTAAAAATGATAAAAATCTAGTGTTTCTCCAAGTGTGCAGTTATGGTTGTGTGTCCCTCTTAATCCATTCAGGCTGCTATACCGAAATATCACAGATAATGTAACTTATAAACAAAAATTTATTTCTCACAATTCTAGAGGCTGACAAGTTCAAGATCAAGGCACCAGCATGGTCATATTCTCTGGTGAGTACCTTCATCCTGGTTCACAGCTGCTGGGTCTTCACACAGTGAAAGGTGCTGGGGACCTCCCTGGGGCCTCTTTCATAAGGGAATCAGTCCCATTCCTGAGGGTTCTATCCTCATGATCTAAGCACCTTCCCAAGGTCCCCCTTCCTCAGACCACCATCTTTGAGGATTAGAATTTCAACATATTTTGGGGGTGATACAGATACTCAGACCATAGCAGTGTCAGATCACATCCTTTGGATTTATTAAGTCAATGCCTTCATAATCTGAATATACATGTTTGTTGCAAACATTATTTCTATTTGCTTTCCATTTTCTTAATTATTAGTATAAACATTTAGGTTAACTATTTGCTCAGATTTTCTCCTTTTTTCTCTCTTTAATTTAGAAGCTTTGATAAAGTGTTAAACATTTTATGTATTTGAATCTATCCATACTTTATTTCCAGCTTCCCTGGTGACTCAATGGTAAAGAATCTACCACTAATGCAGGAGATTCAGATTTGATCCCTGGGTTGGGAAGATCCCTTGGAGGAGGGCATGGCAACTCACTCCAGTATATTTGCTGGGAAAATCCCATGGACAGAGGAGCCTGGCTGGCTACAGTCTATGGGGTCGCAAAATATTGCACACAACTTTGTGACTAAGCACACACACACACACACACACACTTTATTTCTTACATTGATTTTAATCCCATGAAAAATGTTCCCACTCAGATTAGAAATGTATCAGACCCAAACTTTTATTTTAGAAGAGTTTCTAAATCACAACATTATCCAGAGACATGGTACTCTTTCCATTTTCAAGTGGTGGGAAATTTATCCTCTTGATCGCTGCACACCCAGTGCCAGGTAGACTGCTAACAAAAGCTTATGGAAGAAAGTAATCTTAACCAGTAAGCACAGCTTAAAGATATTCGCAAGAAGTCTCTAATCTTCACCATAAAATAACAGCAATTTAAGGAAAAGGAGGGGGACAACAGACTTTTAATCAGCAGTAGCACCAACATTGTTTTTCTTCTCTTAATTCTTGTGTTCCATTTTCTTCTTGAATCAGGTTTAGATTTCTCTGCTTAGATTTGAAGATTTTGAAAAACCAGTTTGTCCCCTCCTTTGCATTTTCCCTCAGCTTCCACTTTAATTAAACACCCCACTCAACCGCACCCCAATCTCTTCACTGCCCTTGTCTTGATTTCTTTTTTTAAATTAATTTTTATTAGAGTGTAGTGTTTTACAATGCTGTATTGGTTTCTAGTGTACAGAAAACATGAATCAGCTATACATACACATATATCCCCTCCCTTTTGTACTTTCTTCAAATTCAGGTTAAAGCAGAGCATTAAGCAGAGTTCTCTATATATTCTCAATGTGTTCTTATTCTTTATCTCTTTTAAGCACTGTGTCAATAGTGTATATATGCCAATCCCAATCTCTCAATTCCTCCCACACCCCCTTTCTTCTTGGTATCCATATGTTTGATCTCTACATCTGTGTCTCTATTTCTGCTTTGCAAATAAGATCATCTATACCATTTTTCTCGTTTCTACATATACATATTAATGTATAATACTTGTTTTTCTCTTTCTGACTTCACTCTGTATGATACCCTGTCTTTGCTCCTTTTCCTTCTTCACTGGGGAGGGCACAGGGGTGTGGGGGAATCCCTGTCTGCCTCTCTAACTAATAATAACCAGCCACCAAAGCCTACTTCCATTCCCATGCTGCTAATTCTCTAAATAATCCTTTTAGCTATTTAATCACTTTTTAAATCATTGACTTTGCATTTTTTTAATATCCACTTTCCTTTGGTCTATTTCTTTTATTAATTTTAATTGCTTACCAAGTACTTGCCTTGGCTTTTTAAAGACAGACAATCATATGAGAAATTAAGATAGTCTGTGCCTCTGCTTTCAGGAGTGAATTATCTAGTTTGAACTTAATATCTAAACCAATTGGCTAAAACTTCCAAATAATCCTAATGATGGAGGCAATAATGATATCTCTATCTTTTTTCTGATATTAATGGGATTCGGGCTGTGGCAGGTGCCTTGAGGTATATATTATTGTAGAAAGAAAGGATTTCTCTTTCTGGGTGCATGCTGAGTCACTTCAGTCGTGTGTGACTCTTTGTGACCCTATGGACTTGTAGCCTACCAGGCTCCTTTGTCTGTGGAATTCTCAGGGCAAGAATACTGGTGTGGATTGCCATGCCCTTCTCCAAAAGCATTTGTTCTTGCTTGAATTTATCTTTATTATATATGCGTGTATCTTAAAAGCAGATGGGGATTCTCCAGGCAAGACTACTGGAGTGGGTTGCCATGCCCTCCTTCAAGGGATCTTTCCAACCCAGGGATTGAACCAGGTCTCCTGCATTGCCTGCAGATTCTTTACCATCTGAGCCACCAGGCAAGCTCAAGAATACTAGAGTGGGTAGCCTATTCCTTCTCCAGGGGATCTTCCTGATCCAGGAATCTAACCTGTGTCTATTGTGTCGCCTACATGCGGGTTCTTTACCAGTTCTTTACTGGCAGCACTTGGGAAATCCCATATTAGTTGATAGCCCCTCATATTTAGACATTAAAAATAGTGCATTTTGGGCTTCCCAGGTGGTGACAGTGGTAAAGAACCCACCTTCCAGTGCAGGAGATGTAAGATGCCAGTTTGATCCCTGGGTTAGGAAGATCCCCTGGAGGAGAGCATGTCCACACACTCCAGTACTCTTGCCTGGAGAATCCCATGGACAGAGGAGCCTGGTGAGTTGAAGTCCATGGGTTCGGAAAGAGGAGACCATGACTGAAATGACTTAGCACATGCACAGGCATTCAAGAGTGTCTTTTTTGGCACTGCATGTTTGGAGCACTATCTGAGGGGGACTGAGCAAAATCAGATTGGGAAGCACGCCTGTCCTCAGCAGTCCGAAGAGGTGACTCAAACAGGCCTGGTGCACTATATTCTGGCATCTTTACCAGGTAATCTTTAATCTTCTGTTGTTATAGGTAAAGAATGTGAATAATTGTAAACCGACACCACTGTGGGCTGTAGAGGGTTGGGTTGGGACCCTGATCTTCTTTCTCATCTACTGCTTTGGCATCTTTGGGGGGAGCAGGCTGTCTCCAGGATTGCTGCATATCTTTATGTGCCTGCACAGGCTTCCACTTTCTGATTTATTCTGTCAGCAAGGAGCTGTCACAGCGGTGATCCAGTTACTCTGGAGTTTGCTGGAGTCAAAATGACTCGCAGCCTCCCTGGACCCACTGATTTTACTCTCTTGGTGGGTGTTCAGACCAAATCTACACCTTATGCAGGAGATGATGTCTCCAATCAGCTTTAAATAGCAACAAAGCTAAGCCTGACTTGAGGAGACATTTGAATGGAAAGCATGGGAGACCACAGTACTAACAGAATCTCTCTACTTTCCTTTCCTTTCCTCTTTTGTTCTTTTTCTCTTTTTCTTTCCTCCCTCCCTCTCTTCCTCCCCCATTCATTTCCCTCCTTCCCTTCCTTCCTTTCTTCTTTCTTGCCTTCCTTCCTCCCTTCTCTCTCTCTCTCTCTCCTTCTTTCCAGATACTCTTACCAGAGTCCTGCCGCGGAAAATACAGAATTTCTGCTTGCACACTGATGATGTGCAGGGGTAGATTTTAGTGCACTTTATACAGGTTTGAGTGAAACTATATGATCAGTACAAGGTGAACGCCGACATCAACACAGCCTGGTGACCAGTGAATCTAAGATGCCTCATTTTTTTTTCACAGATTTGAACTGAACAAAACAGTGAAATAAAAAATGAACAAAAAAAATGTAAGAGACAAAGAAAGAAAGAAGAGAGTGAATAACATGATATTCATCTTATATTTATATAATATTTAGCTTATATTATATTATATTTAGCAAAGTCAGACCATTAAGGAAAACTTACAGTCAATCAATGACCATCATTTTTCAGAAGAAAGAACACCAAAAAGTAAAAATATAAGAAGTATGTGTAGTTAAGCTATTGATAGCCTTTACTAAATATCTGTTTAAATTTAGGAGAAAAACAAATCACTCCCTTGCCATTTGTTTCTCTCCTAACGTTTGCTGCAGACTGGCAAACATACTATATAGACTAATGCTGATCTTTGGACAGACTTTTAAAAATCTCAGGCAACCAGAAATGTTAGGAGCAAGGTTCTTGACTCTGAAGGTTGGTGACCCAGAGAAGAACCAAAGGAACGTCTGTAGGGCATTGAATTCAAAGTATCTTTAAGTGCAAGAAGGGAACGTGAAGGGAAATTGATCCTGAAGTAATGTCAGGCAATGTACATCTGCCTTTGGGGCAGAGCCCTTAAATGGTGATGCTACTGGCAGGATCGCTACATTTGTAGCAAGTGTGTGGGCAGACACATGGCCCAGTAGCTGGTAACTGGCTGAGTGGGTGTGGGACCAGGATGAAGGGAACTGGGGTTGTGAAGGGGGCTTCATGAAGAAGCAGGATTGCCTCCAGGTCTTTCTAGGGAGACATATCAGATGAGCCATATCCCTGTAACACATGAATAGTATCAGTGTCAGTATAACTTAACATGAATTTTGTCATGTAACTGTCTTCATTGAATATGCCATTTTGTCCTAAGCTCCTGTTTGCTAACACTCCTGGGAATGTCTGAAATACAGATAGTAACAATTTCTACAGTTACCTTAATACACAGACTAACATAAAACAGCATTTAGGGAATTTATTGTATGAATCTAGCTAATTCATTTAACTTTCTTAACTTATGAGTGTCCATTAACTTGACATTTTTGATTATGGATTGTCTTTCTCTTTGGATAGTGGATGATTTCACCCTAATGCCTGGATAGGTCATTCTGCTTACTCATTAGAATTTTTTAAAATTTTATTTATTTTTAATTGGAGGATAATTGCTTTACAATAGTTTGTTGGTTTCTACCATATATCAACAGGAATCAACCACAGGCATACACATGTATCCTCCCTATCGAACCTCTCTCCTACCTTCCACCCCATTCAACCCCTCTAGGCTGTCACAGAGCACCCGACGTGAGCTCCTGGTGTCATACAGCAAATCCCACTGGCTATCTAATTTACATATGATGATGTATGTGTTTCAATGCTACACTCTCCATTCATCTCACCTTCTCCTTCTCCCACTGTGTCCACAAGTCTCTTCTCTATGTCTGCATCTCCACTGCTGCCCTGCAAATAGGTTCATCAGTACCATCTTTCTAGATTCCATGTGCTGAGCTGTGCTTTGTTGCTCAGCATGTCATGTCCAACTCTTTGTGACCCCATGGACTGCATCCTGTCAGACTCCTCTGTCTATGGGGATTCTCTAGGCCAGAATACTAGAGTGGGTTGACATGCTCTCCTCCAGGGGGTCTTCCCAAGCCAGGGTTCGAACCCAGGTCCTCCACATTGCAGGCAGATTCTTTACCATCCAAGCCACCAGGGAGTGGTGGAAGCCGAGAATACTGGAGTGGGTAGCCTATCCCTTCTTCAAGGGGTCTTCCTGACCCAGGAATCGAACTATGGTCTCCTGCATTACAGGCAGATTCTTTGTGAGCTGAACTACCAGGGAGGTCCCCTAGATTCCATATATATGCATTAATATACAATATTTGTTTTTCTCTTTCTGACTTACTTAACTCTGTGTAGTAGACTCTAGTTTCATCCACCTATAATTGACTCAAACGTGTTCCTTTTTATGGCTGAGTAAGATTCCATTGTATATATGTACCACAACTTCTTTATCCATTCATTTGTTGATGGACATCTAGGTTGCTTCCATGTCCTACCTATTACAAATAGGGCCTCAGTGATCATTGGGGTACATGATTATGGTTTCCTCAGGGCATATGCCCAGTAGTGGGACTGTTGGATCATATGATAATTTTTATTCCTTTTTTTTTTTTTTTTTTTAAGGAATCTGCATGCTGTTCTCCATAGTGGCTATATCAATTTACATTCCCACCAACAATGCAGGAGTGTTCCCTGTTCTCCAGCATTTAGTGTTTGTAGGTTTCTTGATGATGGCCATTCTGACCGGTGTGAGGTGATACCTCATTCTAGTTTTGATTGTATTTCTCTAATAATGAGCAATGTTGAGCATTTTTTAAATGTGTTTATTAGCCATCTGGATGTCTTCTTTGGAGAAGGGTCTGCTGTCACAGCATGAGTGGCTGATTGTGCTATACGGATTTGCATAAGGATTGTCTTCCTCAAGCCCAAGTCAAGTTTTGCTGTCACCATCAAAACTTATCCCTCTGAGTGGAACAGAAGTTATCTCAATGACAGTTGCCTGACAGCTATTTTAATAAACCTTCATATAGTGTATGCATAGTGTTATTTTAGTTACCCTCAGTTGCTGTTTTAAGATTGGTTTCTAATGCCAAGTTTTAAATAAACTTTGACTAGTCCAAAACCCAATATAATAGAACATAAATAACTGAGTACATCAGAGTCTTTCATATAATTGGTGCAATGATTTCCAATTCTGATTTCTAGGTGAGTGTTTTATAAAAGCAAACTATTGAAAGTGAAGCATTTAAAACCAATTACATTTTGCTTGCTATTTTTTTTTTTTTTTTGTCAAATCATACCTCCATAGTCAACAGACCTGGGATACTAGCTAATAATCTGGGATTTCACTGAAGACCAGGGGAAGCAGAATCAAATTGTATGTATTCCCTGATGAAAATTGTTATTTTATATTCGTTTTTCTTCAAAATCTTGATTAGTTGGTGTGATGGTTTAGGACCTGGGCAGGGAGGCCATCTGGCTATGGATGTGTAGCCTCCAGTTGATAAGCATATGTATTCCATGGCATCCTTTTAAGAGAGTCATACTTTCTTTACTGCCAACTTCTTGCCTAATTCGCTGTGCATAGGTAAGGGTTAGTTAGTTAAACATCAATGTCTCCTTTTACATCTACCCATTCTCATAAGTACATGGTAAGACTTTTTGCTGCACATTATTGCTTAGAGTGACACTCTGAAATACATTTTGAAGCAGGCTTTGTGTGAGTTATCAGCTGATCATCTAGGGCTAAAATTCCAAAGAAAAATGTACAAGTCGAAGGAGTGAAGGAGGGCAAAAATTGCTTCTATTTTACTTGATATTTGTTAATTAGACTAAGAAACTGCCCAGCAACTATCATTACTTATATTCAGTCCATCTCCTTGCCAAGAAGTGGTGAACGTCCATGGAGGTTTAGAAGTTGCAAAACGTCAACGAGCCCAATATACTTCTTGGAAAATCTCAGTGACTCAGGCTGATGAAAGGGCTTGGGGCCATCAGCCTGAGCCAGATGGGCCCTGGGGGTTCGGAGCCACTCCAGTCACGTCAGCCTATGGCCGTTAGCAGCCAGACAACTGAGGCATTCTCTACCAACAGCTGGTGCTTCTGGGAGGTCTCTAACCATAGCCCTGAGCAAAGGGCATTGAGGTAATCCCGGATGGAGGTCACCAACGGATGGAAAACTGTGGTGGGATTCTCACTGGTGAGGAGAAAGAAGAGGTTACAGCCTTTTTGCCAAATCCTCTGTGGCTGGATTCAGTGCCCAAGCAATGATTTCCATTGCGAATGCAGTCTAACATTGGTGGTATCTGTCTTGGGGAGAAAAACAAGTCCTGATACTGAGTCCCTCTCTTTGGTCAAGAGACACGGCCAAAATGTGTTCTTTGGGTCTGATTTCACATAGTTGTGATGGGAGATTTTCTTATCTGGAATAAGCATTTCAAGAACAAAAATGCCCTTATGAAATTAGACAAGTGGTAAAACTTAATGCACGGAAATCATTCTGAAAGTAGAAGGTCCTATATTATTCTCCTTTTTCAAAATTTCTAGGTTTAAAGAGATGATGGGCAGCTTCTTAGCCTAAATAATAAATATCATAGGAAACAGAAGCAATTTTTGCCTTCCTCCACTCCTCTAACTGGCACATTGTTCTTTGAGATTTTAGCACTAGTTAGTTGATAACTCAACTTACACAAAGCCTTTGGTTCAGAGAGTACTTCACATCTTCACTCTAAACAATAACCTGCAGCAAAAAGCCATAACCATATACTTTTTGACATTGAGTCGAAGGGAGGACAGATATGTCAAAGAACAAACACATCCAACTATGCCTAACATTGTATAAATGCAAGCAATTTAAGTGTTTATAGCTTAGATAAGTGAGTTTTGTTTTGTGGTTTGGAAATATTTGTGGCTCTGCTTGAGAGGAAGTAAGGATATGACTTACATGATAGGCAACCATCTCTGCTACTCATCTCTGATGTGCATGCCACATGGTCTTTGCCATTGACAGCCAAGAGAGCTGAATAGGGCATTTGTATTTAAGCAATAGGTTAATGCCTACAAGACTTGACCATATGGGCCCAACTGTCCTAGGTCAGGCTTCATGGCAGTTTGCTTTATCAGCACCAGGAAAGAGAATTTATTTTGCAAAGGTTCACCTCCCATGTGGATGCAGATCACTTAGAAAATGTATCAAGAACAAAAGTTTCAGCCAAGTCCATGTCCTTCTCCTTGCTAAGATGATGCCAAGACAACAAGGTCCTACTGTGTAGTGCAGTGAGCTAGATTCAATATCCTGTGATAAACCATAAAGGAAAAGAATATGAAAAAGAATGTATATATAACTGAACCACTTTGTTTACAGCAGAAATTAACACAACATTCTAAGTCAACTATACTTAAATAAAACAAATTAAAAATAAAAATATGGTCCCAGTGTGATGGGTGATATCTTTTTGCTTATTGCTGCTGCTGCTGTTAAGTCGCTTCAGCTGTGTCCGACTCTATGCAACCCCTTAGACGGCAGCCCACCAGGCCCCTCTGTCCCTGGGATTCTCCAGGCAAGAACACTGGAGTGGGCTGCCATTTCCTTCCCCACAGACTATTGCTATATAAGCTGATATTAATACTTGTTTGGTTTTCCTGGATTCCGTACATGTCAGGATTCTCATGTTGCCAAACACACATGTGTTTGCACACATGTTTTTATTGTGCTAGAATTAATAGTTCAAAATGTATTAAATAATGAAACATCTTACATGTTTTATATTATAAGTATGGGTAGCTGCTATAGTATACTTGAGAATAAATGAACTGTGTTTGTTGAGTCCCAAATGTGTTCCTTTGTCGCACCCACTGCACCAAGTCTAACATCAGTTCCAGGCAATTGTTCCCAAGTGATACTGTCCTGACAGCTGTATTCAAGACTCACATTTGTCAGTCATTCTCAGCAGCAACTCTGGTCCTCAGGACTCATTTCCATTGTCACTTTCTTGGAGCATAAATGTGGTTCTAGGGTCTACTTCTGATCAAATTTAATCTGTAGATTTTTAGAATTAAAAACTTTTCTAATTGCCTTCTTTCCACCTTGTTCCAAAGGTGCCTCTCACCATTTATGCCATTGTTTCTGTCTGTTATTGCTTATACACATGTCCGACTCTTTGTGACCTTATGGATTGTAGCCCGCCAGGCTCTTCTGTCCATGGGATTCTCCAGGCAAGAATACTGGAGTGGGTTGTCATGCCCTCCTCCAAAGAATCTTCCTGACCCAGGGATTGAACCTGCGTCTCCTGCATTGCAGGTGGTTCTTTACCACCGAGCCACCTGGAAAGCCCTATTGCTCATATAAGAATCCTTATTTCCTGTGTAACTTTGCAAAGATCTCCTCTCTAGCCCTCTAACAGCTTGTAAGTTTAATTAAATTCAATAAACGCATAGTAAGTACCTATTTTCCAGGCTCTGTGCCAGGCTCTATCCCTTCATTAAAAACCAAAGTATGTATTGTCTCTATTTATTTATTTATTTTAAATGCTTCTCTAAGGATGCCCTCTAGCCAACCAGAAAGCTGTGCTTTCTGTGGGTACAGACCTGGTCTCACCTCTAGCAGCGAGCCTCAGGAGCCCTTCACACAGGTAGGCGTGCACACACTTTTTGGTTGAGCTATTTACCTTGTCTTTCCAGATGGGTCTCTTGTGTGCTCTGTTATACTCTAGCTCTCTAATCCTTCCCACTTCCTTAACTGCTCAGAACTTAGAGCCACGTCCCAGCAGAGCCCAAATGTAGGCATCTTGTTACTGCATTCCTCCTATGCTACGCATTCGTTATCAGCTCCTTCAAGGCGGAAGTGATAGCCCCCGCCTTCTTCTTAATCCCCAGAGCTCCTTTTCTGCAATACCAGAGTTTCCAGATGGTCCCTTTTATGCGGTACACTTCTCTGCTATGGCAGACTTTCCGTAACTTCTGGTTTCTTTATGGGAAGTGGAGGGCCATACAGCTTTTCTGTCTCCCATCGTCCATCTGTCCCTGGTTGGGCTGAACCGAGTACTTCCTTGGCCCACCTGCTGAAGGCAGGGAGAAACCCAGGTCTTGTGTTCACTCAAGGAAGAAAGTGACATCTAGATAAAAATGGAATAGTATTTTATCTGGTGCCTCAAGTTGGTGTTTTGGGGGGAAAAGCATGGGAATACTTCGTCTGTATATCTGGCCTCCTTGTTATATATGATACTAATTATGCAGGCCATTCAAAGCTCAGTTCAATGGATATTTTTCAGGTGCACCAATTAGTGGTAGAAATAGGAGCCCGGGGCACTTCCCATGACATTCAATATCAACATTCAACACCCAGCCTAGCAAGACAGGGCCATCACCCACTGAAGATATCTGGCTCCACTTATAACCCTACAAGGGATTAGAATGCTTAGAAACTTTAGAAAATGGGTCCCCTACTCTGGCAGGTTTCTCCCATGCCAAATGAAATGATATTAAGTGCTTAAAATATGTAATTGACAACATGTCTTTTTTCTAGCAAAAATATATGTTCAGAAAAATAGGAAAAACAAATGTGTAATTGTCTTACAAAGACAGGATCATAGTGTGTATATTGCTTTGTTTTTTTGACTTTTGTTTGTACTTTTTTATTTATGTCATTAAATGGTTTTCTATGCCAGAATATTCCAAAGTGAGTCTGTGTTATAGGAGTTATTAATAAAATATATTAAGAAAAGAAGAGAGTTCCACAATGAAATAAATTTTGGCAATGCTGAGTTAAATAGGGTTTTACTGTTATAGGACTTTTTGGAGCTTTTATTGAACTAATGAACATTGTGATTCTTCAAGATAAGGATATAGTATAGAAATTCTCTAAGTTATTTTACCAACTACATTATTTATGTATTAGGTGTGTATGTATTTATGTATTTTTTGTGGAACAAACGTTCATGGGAATAGAAGAAGAAATATGTCACAGACCTGCTGTGACCAATCATAGGACATGACCTGGAAAATTTATGAAAACATGTTATTAAAAAGGCCTGCTTTGAAAATCAAAAGCACAATGAGGAATCACCTCACACCGATCAGAATGGTCATCATCAACAAGTTTACAAAGAACAAATGCTTGAGAGAGTGTGGAGAAAAGGGAACCTTCATTGCTGAGAATAGAAATTGGTAGAGCCACTGTGGACAATAGTACGGAGTTTCCTTATAAAACTCAGAATAGAACTGCCATGTGATCCAGAGGTTCTATTCCCGAGTATATATCCAGAAAAAAAGAAAACATTATCAAAGAGATACACAGCCCAGTGCTGGTGGCAGCCCTATTTACGATAGCTGAGCTATAGACGCAACCCAAGAGCACATCAACAGAGGAAGGGATTATTAAGAAGATGTGGTGTATATATAATGGAACATTAGTTAGTCATCCAAAGAATGAAACACTACCATTTACAGCAATGCAGATGCAGCTAGAGAATATTTTGCTAAGTGAAATAAGTCGAAGAATGACAAATACTGTATGATATCACTTCTATGTGGAATCTAAAAGAGAACACAAATGAATATATATTTATGCAAAAAGAAGCAGACCCACAGATATAAAAAACAAACTTGTGGTTGCTGAAGGGGAGAAGAAAGAGAGGAGGGATGAATTAGGGGTATGTGATTAAGGGATAGCAACTATGATGTATAAAATAGATAAGCGACACCGATATATTGGGTAGCACAGGAAATTATGCACATTATCTTGTAATAACCCATAACAGAGTAAAATCAGATAATATACTGAATCACTATGCTGTACACTTGAAACTAACACAATATTGCAAATCAACTATACTATAATTTTAAAAGTAGACTTAAGAAAAATTCCTGCTTTGAGCTTGTTTTTTATGTGTATATACGACCTTCTTTATAGCAAGGGAGTGAGAGACTTGACTACATAAAATTAATTGACTATCCCTTCCCCTCATCCTTCCCCCTACCCTGCAACCATAAGGGTGGGGGGAAGGGATAATTAGGGAGTTTGGGATGGGCATGTACATAGCTCTGTATTTAAAATGGGTAACCAATACAAGGATTTACTGTACAGCACAGGGAATTCTACTCAATATTGTGTGGCAGCTTGGATGGGAAGGGGATTGGGGGAGAATGGATACATGTATATGTACGACTTAGTCCCTTCACTGTTCACCTATCACAGCATTGTTTGTTAATTGGCTATACTGCAGTACAAAATAAAAAGTTTAAAAATAAATAAAAATAAAATTAATTGACATAATACCTGCTAACATCCAACAGAATGAATATTCTGTGCAATATAAATTGAGAAATTCAGTTCTGCAGGGTTCCTTGCTATCACAAATAATGACTCGGGACTCCATGCTCCTTATTGATCCCAAGGCTTGATGCTTCTGTACTTAATTGTGTATTTAGAGTCTGGCATCACTGTTTGCTTTATTAAAAACATGGTATGATCCATATTGATTAACTTATTTTTCCAATTCTATCTTTAGGCTTCATAAAATACATTGGCCAGAAAAGAATCTATTGAATCAATACTCTAAACTTTCAGTTTAGAATTCCTTAGGAAATTTGAGCAGACATGCTCCTTTGTTGGAAAAAATACAGCAAGAATTTGAATTTCTAGGAAGGATTCACCTCCACTTACAGCAACCATTTTTTCTTTAACTTCATACCCTTCCTAGATTTTGTTCTATCCAGCCAGCCAGTATCATTGTTTGCCTTCTCATGAGCATATACTTGTCCCCTGTTTCCATATAGTTGCATATATCCTGTGGTTTTGCATTTGCCCTGTTTAAATGAATAATGTATATAGTTACTCTCTCAAGTTAAGTTGCCTTTATCAGCGTTTTGCAAAAAACAGAAGACAAATCTGCAGCAAATGAGTTGTTTGGTGCTGCTGATATGGCTTCTTTAAAAACAGAGGTTTCAGAAGCAGCTTATCCATCAACAGCTCCGATGGTACTTTGTGGTTGCTTTGCACAAACATCTCGCCTTTCTCTCCCAACCGTATCACCACAGAAGACAATTGACTGTAGCCCTGTTGGCTGTTTTCCTTTTGACTTTAAGTATCTTCCCTTTTCTGCTTTGTTTATCCTAGGTGCTGCTGGAAAACTTCTATACATGTATAATTCAAGGACGGGTGATGCACTTCATGGCAGGACCACAAGAGGAAAACTGATGGAACGATGGTTTGGGCTTCATTCTCCACAGAATGGAAGGGTGGCTGACTCTTAAAATTTAAAATGTGGTCTCCTAATGAAAATACAATGTTGTGGTGAATTTTTGGTACACAAGTCATACAGTATGGTATGTCACACTTTGTGTCCGACTCTTTGCGACCTCATGGACTGTAGCCCACCAGACTCCTCTGTGCATGGGATTTTCTGGGCAAGAATACTGGAGCAGGTTGCCATTTCCTTCTCCAGGAGTTCTTTCTGACTCAGGGATTGAACACATGTCTCTTGTATCTCCTGCATTGACATGCAGATTCTTTACCACTAGCAACACCTGGGAAGCCCCAAATGTTTGAAAAGTGTAAAATAAATGCTGAAAGCACTGGTTACATCCTCCATACAGTGATCTGTTAGAACAAGTTACTTCTTCAGGAACTCACCTACCTAACGTATCCACTTTAATGTATGTTTCTCATAGCTACCTAATTTAAAAAATATTTATTCACTCTTCACTCATGAAGCACTTTTGTGTTGGATGCTGTGCTATACAGAGGGGATAGTCCATTACATGAACTTACCTAGAAGAAGTTCATTATACTTTGTATACTAAAATACGCTTTAACAAATATCATGATCAGTGATCTACAGTTGCTCTTATGACCCAGTGCAAAGGATGGCCCTGGGCATGGAAAGGACATGTAGCATTTAATCCTTGCTTTTCAGTAACTGGGATGATGTTGGAGAAATGAGACCAATGTGTACAGAGGGAGCTGTGCAAGTGTCAGCTAAGTGGTCCATCAGGTATTCAGCAAGGGGTTAGCTGACCTGAGTTTACGAGGAAAGATGGTATTTGAGTAAGTAAAGAAAAGCATGAGGGCATTTTAGTCAAGGATAACAGTTTGGTAATTTTTATGCTGTAAAGACCCTTTTATCTGGAACAACTCTCCTATTTCAGTGAAACTCAGCTTGTTTTCATGTTTTCAGATTGTTTTCCATAATTTCAAGAGTTCTTTTTTTTAATAGTTTGAGGAACTCGTAATGAAAGTTGTAGACTGCCTTTTTTCCCAGAAAGTTATTCATGGCACTGAATTTTCAAGGTTTCAGTGAACACTCAAAGGCCATTGCTGTCATCACAATTCTCAACATTTCCTGGTCATACTTTTAAATCAGGTGTACTTTATTGGTGTGTTTATATACACACAATCTCATTTAATTGTCATGACCTTCCTGTGAAGCAAATACCATGACCATCCCTATTTCACAGGAAGCTAAAAACCAGATAAAGCAGATTGCCTGAAGTCACTCAACTAGTAAGAGTCAGACCCGGGATTCGAACATCTTGGTAAATATACTGCTTTCCAGGCGTCTCTTTTCCTTCTTTCTGTGACTTGTTAATCTGCTTCCCCAACAAACCCGATGTGGTTTCTTTATCTGGTATCTGGCTACTGTGGGCTTTAAATAACGGCAAACAAACCCTCAACCTCCTTGGAGGGACTCAGCAACCAGGCAGCTCTGTCATCCTGCTTGTTTACAGAAATCAGATATGAGCTTGTGTTGACACCCGAGTGAGCACGTGTGAGAATTTAAGGACTGATTCCAGGAGTGCCCGTGGACAGAACGAGATAGCTCTTATAACTTCAGTGATAGAGAACACACAATAGGATATTGACAGGAATCTTGACCCTTTTTGTACAGGAGCTAAGGATGAAGATGCAAAGTTGGGAAGCTGGCTCCAGGTTTGGATCCAATTATCCAAAGCACAGTAAGGAGTGGCTCTTAGGATATGCATCAGCTAGTAGGAAGCAGGGACGTGAACTCGCTGGAGAAGCTGCTGGAGGGGAAAAGGAAGTTGTAGAGAAAAAAAATATTTTCCAGGCTCCCTCATATGTCACCCTGGGGCACTGTGAGAAGCCTGTGAGAGATTTTACTGCTCCTGTCAGCACCTCCGTGGGGCCTCTTCCTCATCCTGTGCTTCCATTTCTCCTTGGGGCAGCTGATTTTAGGTTGAAAATGACCGTCGTGGGAGTTCAGCCAAGTAGAAGTTGCATCCAAGTCATGCCAGTCCCACCCTGACAGGCCTGTGGGTGAGTCAGGCTTTCCCTGGTACTCAGGGGACCTTCTGTGAATCCAGAGAAAATCCCTCAGGAAGTCACGCCTAACCATAAAGGCTGCCGGGCCAGCGTGCATCTATCACAGGGGAGGAAAAACACTATCTCCCCCGGGATGAATAAGGGTCTGTTCCCTCACCGCAGTGTGTCTGACGTGCCACCCAGTGCCATTCCTCAGTGGTGAAGTGACCCACTTTCCGCTGGGCTGCAGGCTAGCTGGAGACTCTGCCTCTCTTCAGGCAGCATGGTCTAGTTCCTCTGTTCCTTGACTGAAGTCACTCCCATGACCTCCCACAACATGAAGCAATGCAGACGCCTTGGAGGGGCTGATACAGCTTACCTTCAGCACCCTGCCATCTCCGCCCGCTCGAGGCAAGCCTGTGTAGAAAAAGGCTCCGTATCTAAGGGACTGGTCAGCATTTCAGGCAAAAAGGATGAAAGAAAGACTAGGAATAGCCTAAAGGAAAGATCATTCTTAGAACATACAGAACAGAGGAGCCATTTTGATGCTTTGATAGTAAGTATTAAGCAAAATATAATGAATATTTGGAAAACACTGGATTACACATATATATCTTTATGGTGCAATTTTTATTTTATTTATTTATTTGTTTATTGTAACAAATTGAAGAAAGATTTTTTTCTTTACATTATTGTGTTGGTTTTGCCATACATTGACATGAATCTGCCATGGGTATACTTGGCGCAACTTATTAAAAAAATTCTCTCTTTTCTATATGCCCATATTTGTTGTGAATCTCCGAAAGGAGGGTCAGACAGGCACACTTCTCCAAAAGTTCTTTTCATAGAATTCTTTTTAGGTGCAACATATCACAATATTTGTTTAAGTGCTGATGTCCAGAGGGTACCATCATATCACAATATACCATAACATTTGATACTCACAGAATTGTGACTATATTGCAAAAATCATTTTCACATGAAATTGGCTTTATATGACGGTGAACTAAACTGTTAAAAAGAACTCAGAATTATTTTGGGAGGAGGAGAATAATGATAGAGCAGGACATTTGAGTGTGTGATTGGCAAATATGTCTACTGGATAAGTAAATATATTACAAAGCTCTGATAATTAAATCTGGGTAGAACTGGCCCAAGAACTGTTTAAAATAAATGACAGGAAAACTAGATACACCCTATAATACATAAATGGTTAATATTTATTTTTTTAAAAAAGCATGTGAAATCAATTTAGAAGAAATGGATTATACAAGAATATTAATCTGTAGAAGATTGGTTACCTATTTTTTTTTAAAAGAAATCAATTTAGATTCTTACTGCCTGTAAATGTGAAAATGAATTCCAGATCAATAAGAGTGGATGTTAAGGTCAACAAAGGGAACCATGAAAATCAAAAGAAAGTAGAAATCTATTTAATCTCTAGTGGGGAGAAGAATTAAAAACATTCAAACTATTATAAAAAATAGAATATTATACATTTTATAAAAATACCTAAAAATTTGAAGACTGTGTCCAAAAGCCCCTGCATAAAAGGATGATCAACTAACTGGGAAGTATTGGAACCAATAATTAAATATCACTACATAAAACATGTAGAGGGGAAAAGTATCAGACTCAAAGAATTGTACAAAGAATGAATAGAGACAATTATTTCACAGTAGACGAAATACCAATGCTATTGAACATTTTGAAAGATGTTTAACCTCACTAAATACCCTAAAATTATATTAGCAAAAAAGCACTTTCAATGTCTATGAGAGTGTGGCAAAATGCTTGAAATAAGTATCAACTAAGCAATACGAGGACTTCCTTGGTGACTCAAGCAGTAAAGAATCTGCCTGCAGTGGAGGAGACTCAGGTTCCATCCCTGGGTTGGGAAGACCCCCTGGAGAAAGAAATGGCAACTCATTCCAGTATTCTTGCCTGGAGAATTCCAGGCATAGAGGAGCAGTCCACGGGGTCTCAAAGAGTCAAATATGACTGAGTGACTAACACTTTCAAGTAATATGGATTAATTAGGGAAATATTCATATATCATGTGATTTAGTATCCATTACTCTACTATTTATAATAGCAAAAATACATTAAAACTGAGGAGTTTGGTGAAATTCTTAAGCTGAAATACACTTTATTTGTTGTTGTTCTTGATGCTATGAGACAATATCCCTGCTTTATAAATCTATCTTTAACTGCGAATGTAGCCAAGCAGAAGAATCGTCTAGGAGAAAAAAGAATGATATCCTGATTGCTCCCTCCCTATTTTGGTTCAAAGATATAAATGTGTTTATAGAGCCAAAGTGGTTCCACTGAGGTTGCCTTGTTTTTAAAATGTCTAAAGAGCCATGATTGTTGGGAACCTCAGGGGATTCAATGAAGAGTCTGGGTTGTTGACTACACTTATAAAAATTGTAACAGTATAAAAGGAAGGAAGCAACATTTCTACTAAAATTATTAAAATTCCATATATCAAAGGTTAATTAGGCAATTGGTATAATTTATTTAGGTGAGTAGATAATTCCCTAGCATGAAGAATAAGTGTAAGGTGATCATATTTGTTATTGTTGTTCAGTAGCTCAGTCATGTCCAACTCTCTTAGACCCCATGGACTGCGGCACACCAGTCTTTCCCTACCTCCCAGAGTTTGCTCAGACACATGTCCATTGAGTCGGTGATGCCATTCAACCATCTGTGGCCCCCTTCTCTTATTGCCTTCAATTTTTCCAAGAGTCTTTTCCAATGAGTTGGCTCTTTGCATCAGGTGGCCAAAGTATTAGAGCTTCAGCTTTAGCATCAGTCCTTCCAATGAATATTCAGGGTTGATTTCCTTTAGGATTGACTGGTTCGATCTCCTTACTGTCCAAGGGACTCTGAAGAGTCTTTTCCAGCACTACAGTTTGAAAGCTTCAAAATCCAGTTTGCAAAAGCAAATTAACTTGAATCTGATTTTAAGTACAAAAATGCCATTTGGTCAACAAAATATGAATATATTTATGTAATCACCAACAAATTTTAAAAAAAAGGAATATTTTGTTAAACTAAAAGTTTTTAAAACAAATATATATATATAATATATATATATATATACTGAGACTGTTTCTCTCATAAATGGAAGCTATATGCTGTCTGTGGTGCTCAGTTGCTAAGTCACTTCCGACTCTACAACCCCATGGACTGTAGCCTCCCAGGCTCTTCTGTCCATGGGATTTCCTGAGAGAGTGGATTGCCATTTCCTTCTCCAGGGGATCTTCCTGACCCAGGGATCATACCCATGACTTTTGGATTGTCAGTTTACTGCTGAGTCACCAGGGAGGCCCAAATATATTTTCCCATTACCAGAGACGACAATGTGTTGATGTTGCTATTTAGTTGCTAAGTAGTGTCCTATTCTTTTGCAACCCCATGGACAGTAGCCCACCAGGATCCTCTGTCCATGGACTTCTCCAAGCAAGAATACCTCAAGCCCTGGTAAAGCAAGGACTTGGAACTTAGGCTTCTCATACAAACATCTGAATACTCAAAATCTGAACTCTCAGTTAAAAAACCAGAGTTATAAAAATCCTTCCATTGGCAGAAGGACATTACAAAGAAACTTGTTTGTTTCTGACTCTGTTATTGCTAGGGACAAGTCTCTCTTGAAAATTCACTCCCATGGGCTTATTATGTCACACTGGGGTTTGATATTCAAATTATATCACTTGCTTAATTTGTGCATATAAAGCAGAAGAATTAATGCTAAAGTGAGTTCCAAGCTGGACAGGTCTTTGGGTTGCCTGGAGGAAGCAAATGTAAAATAACGCTGGAGGGATATGCCCTTAATCCAAGTCTCAGGGATTCTGCTCGTAGAGCACCACTGAAGATAAGCTCACAATCTCAAAGTATAAAATATATGAGAACAGCTCCATTACTGTAAGCAAGAATTGGAGGGCACATGTAGGATTAAATTCTCCAAAGATTCAGGAAATAAAATTAGCAGTGTTTTCTAAAATAAGTACAGAATACACAGAAAAACTGTACAAAATAGATCTTCATGAGCCAGAAAACCATGATGGTGTGATCACTCACCTAGAGCCAGACATCCTGGAGTGCTAAGTCAAGTGGACCTTAGGAAGCATCACTACAAACAAAGCTAGTGGAGGTGATAGAATTCCAGCTGAGCTATTTCAAATCCTAAAGATGATGCTGTGAAAATGCTACACTCAATATGCCAGCAAATACAGAAAACACAGCAGTGGCCACAGGACTGGAAAAGGTCAGTTTTCATTCCAGTCCCAAAGAAAGCCAATGCTAGAGAATGTTCAAACTACTTCATAATTGTACTCATTTCACATGCTAGCAAAGTAATGCTTCAAAATTCTCCAAGCCAAGATTGAAAAGTACGTGAACTGAGAACTTCCAGATGTTCAAGAGGAATTAGGAAAGGCAGAGGAACCAGAGATCAAATTGCCAACATCCATTGGCTCATAGAAAAAGCAAGAGAGTTCCAGAAAAACACCTACTTCTGCTTCATTGACTATGCTAAAGCTTTTGACTGTGTGGATCATAGCAAACTGTGGAAAATTCTTCAAGAGGTGGACATACCAGACCGCATTTCCTGCTTCCTGAGAAACCTGCATGCAGGTCAAGAAACAACACTTAGAACCAGACATGGAACAATGGATTGCTTCAAAATTGGAAAAGGAGTATGTCAGGCTGTATATTGTCACTCTGCTTATTTAAATTCTATGCAGAGTACTTCATGTGAAATGCCAGGCTGGAGGAAGCACAAGCTGGAATCAAGATTGCTGGGAGAAATATCAATAATCTCAGGTATGCAAATGACACCACCTTATGGCAGAAAGTGAAGAAGGACTAAAGAACCTCTTGATGAAAGTGAAAGAGGAGAATGAAAAAGTTGGCTTAAAGCTCAACATTCAGAAAACTAAGATCATGGCATCTGGTCCTATCACTTCAGGGAAAATAGATGGGAAACAATGGAAACAGTGACAGACTTTAATTTGGGGGCTCCAAAGTCACTGCAGATGGTGACTGCAGCCATGAAATTAGAAGATGCATGTTCCTTGGAAGAAAAGCTATGACCAACCTAGACAGCATATTAAAAAGCACACTTTACCTGCAAAGGTCCATCTAGTCAAAGGTATGGTTTTTCCAGTAGTCATGTATGGATGTGAGAGTTGGAATATAAAGAAAGCTGAGTGCCGAAGAATTGATGCTTTTGACCTGTGGTGTTGGAGAAGACTCTTGAAAGTCCCTTGGACTGCAAGGAGATTGATCCAACCAATCCATCCTAAAAGAAATCAGTCCTGAATTTTCATAGGAAGGACTGATGCTGAAACTCCAATACTTTGGCCACCTGATGCGAAGAATTGAGTGATTTGAAAAGACCCTGATGCTGGGAAAGATTGAAGGCAGGAGAAGAAGGAGAGGACAGATGCTTGGATGGCATCACCAACTCTATGGACATGAGTTTGAGTAGTCTCCAGGAGCTGGTGATGGACAGGGAAACCTGGCGTGCTGGTGTCCATGGGGTCACACAGAGTCAGACGTGACTGAATGACTGAACTGAACTGATAATTATTTTATAATTGTTTTTAAATTTCATCCCTCTCTACTCTTTTCCACGCTTGACATTTTTGTTTGGGAAAGAAGAAATCTGAGTTGTGTCCACAGCAGGCTTACTCTGCTAGATTTAGCTTTTCAGAGCATTTGCAGATCACCTACAATTCATCTATGAACTTGGGAGTGTTCTGAGAATGGCGTGACTCTGTTTAAAGAAAACAGATATATTTGCTCCAAACAAGTTATCTGTGATTTCTTAAATTACACGTAATAGTGAAAATTTCCAATGTAAGAATTTCCGTAGCTAATTCTGATTTTACACTATGTCAGACATTTATAGTCTGATAGTCATGATGTACCTAAAAACACGCTCATGGTGTATTCAGTCAAAGAGCTTAAAACAAAAGAGGTGGGGGAAAGGTCTATGAAGAGGTAGGTAAGAAGAAAAGTCAATAAATCTCTGGCCCATGGGATCTGGGCAACAAACTGCACTGGCAAATCTAACAACTGCCAACTCTGGAATGTGTCAGCATAATATCATACTAACTGTTACCTGGTAGGTTGTCAGAATTCTAAGAAATTAGAAGATCAAAAATTTTGCAACTGGGAGGTATTCCAAATGCCTTTCAATGTATATCTGCTGAAATATAGAGGCTTTTAAAATGCCCTTTAAAAAGTCTCATTAAAGGAATAATCCAATAGAAGGAGAGTATAATCTGAGAACTTTGAGACCAATAGTGAGTTAAGTGCCAAGAAAGTTTACTGACTTTATGGGAGGTTTGTCGTTTTTGCTTTGCTTCATTGTGTGCTGAGCAGTGACTTATTTTCAGATCTTGAGTAAACAAAGCAACTCCACCATCTCTACCATGACAAAACTGTAACAGACTTATATATCTGTGCACATAAATACAAATGCATGACAATTGCAAACTTTGTCAAAAGTGGAGAGTATCTGAAACAAAAGCCCGTTACAAAGAAAAAAGAGATTTTGATTCATCATTCCACTGAATATTGACATGGTGCCCTAGAAAATGATCTAACCAATTTCATCTTTTGGTCAGAAATGCTACAGACACACTGAGCAAAAACAGTATAAACTTTCAATTTTAAAACTATTTAAGGATTGAATGTCATGTGACATGAATAGCTGAGAAAAAATTTCAGCCACTTGTTTCTTAGAACATTAAAAAAAATTACCCAGGTTTTGCTTAATCTCATTAATCACCTAAGATATTTGTCAAATTCATTGTTTTAGGAACTTTTTGGTGATATTTTAAGATTTTAGTACTTTTTGATGGACTAAACTTGAATTTCCTATCTCCTTTTGTCATCTTACCAGGCTAGGTAATATAATAAGGCAGATTTATTTCCTTCTCTTCACTAAAAAATACAAAGGCTTTTTCTCCTCTGAAAACCTAGATGTTTGAAATAGGGAACACTTTATTGCTTTCTTCACTCATTGTTCTCTCATTGTTCAAGCATACTTAGATTTACAATCATTCATTCACTGTTGATTTATTCATTTAATAAATTGACCACTTTCTGCATAACAAACTGTGTGTTAAGAACTAGGGATAAAAGAGAGGATCAGTCAAAATCAAAACTGAAATTTATTCTAGCTCCTATATGATTTTTTAGAGGAAGAATTCAAACTCCTTTTTTTTTTTGCGACTCCTATGCACTAGTCCTGGGGTGCTGCAGTTCATGGGGGTCTCAAAGAATTGAACATGACTGAATGACTATCACTCACTCGCATACACTAGTCCTACTTTACAATTCTAATTTTACCTCTCAATGCTCATGCTTAGTCCTTAAGTTGTGTCTGACTCTTTGTGACCCCCATAAAGGATATAAAATTGAATCCTTTGAGTTTTACAGCAGAGGACATCAGCATATTAAATAACTTGCTCAGTGAGATGTTCCATATCTAGACTGTGGTAGTGGGCACAGAAATCCACACACGTGATCGATTTCGTGTGTGTATATTAGTCGCTCAATTCAGTTCAGTTCAGTTGTTCAGTCATGTCTGATTCTTTGCAACCCCGTGAATTGCAGCATGCCAGGCTCCTCTGTCCATCACCAACTCCTGGAGTTTCTCAAACCCATGTCCATCGAGTTGGTGATGCCATCCAGCCATCTCATCCTCTGTCTTCCCCTTCTCCTCCTGCCCTCAATCCTTCCCACCCTCAGGATCTTTTCCAATGAGTCAGCTCTTCACATCAGGTGGCCAAACTACTGGAGCTTCAGCTTCAACATCAGTCCTTCCAATGAACACCCAGGACTGATCTCCTTTAGGATGGACAGGTTGGATCTCCTTGCATTTCATGGGAGTCTCAAGAGTCTTCTCCAACAAACACCACAGTTCAAAAGCATCAATTCTTTGGTGCTCAGCTTTCTTCACAGTCCAACTCTCACATCCATACATGACTACTGGAAAAACCATGATCTTAGTTTTCTGAACTTTGAGCTTTAAGCCAACTTTTTCACTCTCCTCTTTCACTTTCATCAAGAGGCTCTTTAGTTCCTCTTCACTTTCTGCCATAAGGGTGGTGTCATCTGTATATCTGAGGTTATTGATATTTCTCCCAGCAATCTTGATTCCAGCTTGTACTTCCTCCAGCACAGCATTTCTCATGATGTTCTCTGCACATAAGTTAAATAAGCACAGAGACGATATACAGCCTTAACGTACTCCATTTCCTATTTGAAATCAGTCTGTTGTTCCACGTCCAGTTCAAACTGTTGCTTCTTGACCTGCATACAGGTTTCTCAAGAGACAGGTCAGGTGTTCTGCTGTTCCCAACTCTTTCAGAATTTTCCACAGTTTATAGTGATCCATGCAGTCAAAGGCTTTGGCATAGTCATAAAGCAGAAATAGATGTTTTTCTGGAACTCCCTTGCTTTTGCAATGATCTAGCAGATGTTGGCAGTTTGATCTCTGGTTCTTCTGCCTTTTCTAAAACCAGCTTGAACATCTGGAAGTTCACGGTTCGTGTATTGCTGAAGCCTGGCTAGGAGAATTTTGAGTATTACTTTACTAGCGTGTGAGATGAGTGTAACTGTGTGGTAGTTTGAGCATTCTTTGACATTGCCTTTCTTTGGAATTGGAATGAAAACTGACCTTTTCCAGTCCTGTGGCCACTGCTGAGTTTCCCAAATTGGCTTGCATATTGAGTGCAGCACTTTCACAGCATCATCTTTCAGGATTTGAAATAACTCAACTGGAATTCCATCACCTCCACTAGATTTGTTCGTAGTGATGCTTTTTAAGGCCCACTTGACTTCACATTCCAGGATGTCTGGCTATAGGTGCATGATCACACTGCTCAGTCGTGTCTAACTCTTTGTGATCCCATGGACTGTAGCCCCTCAGACTCCTCTGTTCATGGGATTCTCCAGGGAAGAATACTGGAGTGAATTGCCATTTCCTCCTCCAAGGGATCTTCCTGACCCAGGGATAGAACCCGCATCTCTGTCTCCTGCAATGACAGGTGGATTCTTTACCACTGAGCCACCTGAGAAGCCCTATTTTACCTCTTACTTTCCCTTTGTACCAATTCCTCATGGTTTCACCTCCAGCTGCATTTCATGTTTATTCTCACTATTACATATTTTTCAATTCTCTTTCCTCTGCACGACATGCAGAAAGTTCCTCCAATATCCATTTGAATTCAACTCACTTTTCAAGGGCAAGTCTTCTTTTATTCTGTGAATCCTTTCCGGACCATACCAGCCCAGATTTGATCTTTCTTTGCTTTTTAATGTATCTACTTGGGTAATGAAAAGGCATCTCAAGCCGAACAAGCTGAATAGTACAGTAAGTCCCCTACATATGAACAAGTTCCATTCTGAGGGTGTATTCATAATTTCAATTTGAAAGTCCAACAAAGTTAGCCTGGGCACCCAACTAACATAATTGGCTATATAGTACTGTACTATACTGTAATGGGCTTATAGTACTTTTCACACAAATAATACATATCAAACAAACACACAAGAATAAAGGAAACATTTTTTAATATTACAGTATAGTACCTTGGGGCTCTTCTGTTGTAGGTAGCTCAGTCAGTAAAGAATCTGCATGCAATGCAGCAGACCTGAGTTCAATTCCTGGGTCAGGAAGACCCATTGGATAAGAAAATGGCAACCTACTCCAGTATTCTTGCTTGGAGAATCCCATGGACAGAGGAGACTAGCAGTCTACAGTCCATGGGGTGACAAAAGTTGGACACAACTTTGTGGAATATGGAGAGAGTACCTTGAAAAGTACAGTAGTACATACATACTATAGCTGGTATACAGGGGTTGTCATTGAGTGAACAGGCAAGAAGGATTACTGACTGGAGGAAAAAGAGGAAGTGGTAGATAGGAGACAGAGGGGCAGCCTATCATCTCATTCATGCCTGATGCTGATGGAACTCATGTTCACATCTTTGAAAGTTCACACCTTGAAGGTTCATATGTAGGAGACTTTCTGTAAAGCTTTTGGTATCTGATTATCTTTCTCAGTAAATGGTACTGTCATCATCCAGGTGCTTAAGTCAAAACCCTAGGAAGTACCCTTGGTTCCTCTCTTGCTGTCAGCAAATCCTATCAACTTTGCCTCCAAAGCACATCTCAAATCCAACCTTTGTCTCTATCTTCATCTCAACTTGAGGCAAACCATTGCCTTGCCTGTTTAGGGTCATGGTCTCTCCATCACTGTTTCTGTTTTCACTCTTTCTTGGTATTTTGCACACAAAATTGTGTCTTCAAAGCAGCTAGGATGATTTCTTTTAAAATGTATTTCAGATCCTGTCATAATTTACCTTCATCTTATACAGAAACATTATGCTAGACTCAAAGGCCTGGGAGCTCAGCTGGTGAAGAATCCACCTGCAATGTGAGAGACGTGGGTTTGATCCCTTGGTTGGGAAGATCCCCTGGAGGAGGGCACGGCAACCCACTCCAATATTCTTGCCTGGAGAATCCCCATGGACAGAGGAGCCTGGTGGGCTACAGTCCATGGGGTCACAAAGAGTCAGACCTGATTGAGCAACTAATTACAGCACACAAAGGATGTAGAGTTGGAAGGCTAGACATTTCCTTCAAGGAAATTGCAGTTTCCTGCTTATTGACATAATTAGACAATAAGAGGCTTCAGAAAACTGTAGAATTCAATCTCTGATCATCCCTTGCTAAAGAAAGAGCTGAGTATTCACTATAACAATGTGGGACACTCTTGAAGCTCCCTTAGAACAGATGCTGGGGCAAACTGAGATTGGTGGACTTTTTTTTTTTACACTGATCTACTTTTTAAGATCACAGTCTTTTTACGGTGAGAGTGACATGTGAGTCAAAAATGGAGAGATGATTACATTGCCAAAGTTTCAGATGAAATCACAGCCTTGTAGTAATTCTATCTCATTAATGTTGTTCTCTGTTTTATTAATGATGATTTTATTGGGAGATTTGGTTTGAATATGCCCCAGTGCCTTAAATATTTCATCATTATATGTTGCAAGTATTTCCTTCAGTTCAGTTTAGTCGCTCAGTCATGTCCTACTCTTTGTGACCCCATGGACTGCAGCACGCCAGGCCTCCCTATCCATCACCAACTCCTAGAGCTTTACTCAAACTCACATCCATAGAGTTGGTGATACCATCCAACCATCTCATCTTCTGTCATTGCCTTTTCCTCCCGCCTTCAATCTTTCCCAGCACCATAGTCTTTTTTTTTTTCTTTATTGTGTTGGTTTTGCCATACATTGACATGACTCTGCCATGGGTATGCATATGTTCCCCCTCCAGAACCCCCCTCCCTCCTCCCTCCTGATTCCCTCCCACTGGGTCATCTCGGTGCACCAGCCCTGAGTATCAGCCCTGGGCTGGCGATTGATTTCACATATGATAATTAACATGTTTCAATGCCATTCTCCCATATCATCCCACCCTTGCCCTCTTCCACAGAGTCCACGAGACTGTTCTATACATCTGCTTTTCTTTTGCTGTCTTGCATGCAGGGTTCTCGTTACCATCTTTCTAAATTCCATATATATGAGCTAGTATACTGTATTGTTGTTTTTCCTTCTGGCTTACTTCACTCTGGATAATAGGCTCCAGTTCCGTCCACCTGAGTAGAACTGATTCAAATGAGTTTTTTTTTAAATGCTGAGTAATATTCCATTGTGTATATGTACCACAGCTTTCTTATCCATTCATCAGCTGATGGGCATCTAGGTTGCTTTCATGTCCTGGCTATTGGCTATTGTAAACAATGCGGCAATGAACACTGGGGTACACGTGTCTCTTTCAATTCTGGTTTCCCCGGTGTGTATGCCCAGCAGTGGGATTGCTGGGTCATATGGCAGTTCTATTTTCAGTTTTTTAAGGAATCTCCACACTGTTTTCCATAGTGGCTGTACTAGTTTTTTCAGTGAGTCATTTCTTTGCATCAGGTGGCCATAGTATTGGAGTTTCATCTTCAGCATTAGTGCTTCCAATGAATATTCAGGACTAATTTCCTTTAGGATGGACTGGTTGGATCTCCTTGCTGCCCAAGAGTCTTCAAGAGTCTTCTCCAACACCAGAGTTCAAAAGTATTTTCATAGGAGCTTTATTTTTTCCTTAGGCATTTGATTTTTTTAATTAATTAATTAATTCTTTAATTTTCGGTATTTGATTTTAAAGCCATTCTGCTTTCCTAATTTCCTGCCCTCATGCCTCCATCCTATTATAATTTGCAGGCATCTTAATATTTCTAACTATCTCTCCCATCTACCCGGCCAATTCATCCTCATTAAATTCATTCATTAATTCAAAAAATATTAATTAAATAGTTATTAGTTACAGCTTCCTCTTTTGATACAGTACTATGGGAAACAAACATTCTAGTACAGTTATAATGGATTGTATTGACTGTTACAGGAAATAGATCAACAACAAGTAGCGATGCTAACACAACTCAGAAGTGGGAGGGATTGATTCCATTGTAATTAAACCAAAAGCATGTTTGATCTTAGTTCCCCAACTAGGGATCAAACCCATACCCCCTGCAATGGAGTCTTAACTACTGGTCTGCCAGTTAAGTCCCTGAAAAAGTAAATCTTAATCCAGTTTCTCTACCATTGTGGAGAGAACTCTGAAGTATATCTCATTTTTTTCCTACTTATTAGCAGTAAAAACTCAAACTAGTCAATTGTATTCAACCTCAGTTTCTTCATCTGTAAAATAGAAGAGAGATTCATCCAGATTTCAGACTCAATAGTTCAAAGATAAAATGAGTTTGTCTTTGCAGTTGTGAATCATGAGTAAGACTAAATAGTGACTGTTTGGAGGAATGCATATAAAGCTGAGGACTGGTAGGAAATTAATCATCACAGACTTTACAATGACCCTGAATGGATTCATATGCTGTATGTATTAGTTCTATAACAGATTATGGGCTTCCCTGGTGGCTCAGTGGTAAAGAACCTGCCTAAATATTCAGGAAACAAGTTTGATCCTTGGGTTTGGAAGTCCCCTGGAGAAAGAAATAGCAACCCACCCCAGTTTTCTTGCCTGGGAAATCCCATGGACAGAGGAACCTGTCAGGCTATAGTCCATGGGGATGAAAAAGAGTCAGACACAATTTATCAACTAAACAGCAACAACATAAGCAATTACCACACATTTAGTGACTTAGCACAAATGTATTATTTCACAGTTCCCATAGGTCAGGAGTACAGGCACAAGTTAGCCAGGTCCACCACTCAAGGTCTCACTACATTAACATCAAAGTGTTTTCCTGGGCTATTTCATCTGAGGCTCAGCATCCTCTTCTAAGATCATTCAGGTTTTGAAATATTTCAGGTCCTTGCAGTCGTGGGACTTGGGTCTCTATTTTCTTGCAGGCTGTCAGATCACAGTCACTCTCAGTTCCTAGCCATCCACAGTCCCTTGCACATGGCTCTCCTCTTGACATAACACTTTGTCCTCCCAGGTCAGCAGAAGAAACCCTTGGATGTTGAATCTCTTCTTTCAGAAAGGGCCCTGTCCCTTTTCAAGGCTCACCTGATTAGATCAGGCTCTCCCTTTGGTTTGTTGAAAGCCATCTGATTTGGGACCCTAATTACAGCTTCAAAATCTTTCCCCATTTGCAATAGAAGGTAGCTTAATGGCGGGCCTATGAAATCCATCATATCCCCAGTTTGTTCACATTCAAGTAAGGATGTTATACAGTGTGTACACCAGGGAGTGAGTCTCAGCATTCTGTCTACAATACTCTGCATTAAGAAGATGCTAGGGAAAAAAAAAAGAAGATGCTAGGAAGTAAGACTCCCATAGAAAATGGAGAATTCTAATACGAAATGGATCATGCTGCTTTTAAGTATTTGGGAATGAGGAATCAACTTTCAATCTTAAATCAGCTCAAGTAGGTAGGGAAAACAATTTTTCACTTAAGCAGTTAAAGGGGACTAAATGAAAAGGGAAAAGTCAGAGACAGAAATGGATTCAAGATGAGATCTTTAATCTTGTACATTAATGAACTTTATAATCAACTATCCTGTCAAATCAAAATCACTTAACCCATTAGACACTAAGATAAAATAGGTTTAGGGGATACACAGACTCCTCCAATGCAATCTCTCAAGTCTCCCAGTTTCTAACACTGTGTATTTTATTTCTCATAATATTTAAAATATTTTTCATAATCAAGAAATTGAATCCAGTGCTTCAGAGAACAGTGTTGTCTAAATAAATTTAAAGAATGTAAACTAATTAGGAGTTTTCTGAGGAATGAGTTTAGTTTCAGGAGAAGAATATACAAAGATGCAGTTTGTCAATAACTGAATTGGCCAATAACACTTCTGTGTTAGCAAAACTGATTTGTAATTTACTGAGGAATCCTGATTGGTGATGAAAACGGTGAAGATATATTTTTCTTTCAGATGAATCTAAATCTCATCTCTTTCCCCTTTACCTACATTCTCTGGGATTACCTCTTGCTTTTTTCACTTTTCTTTAGAGGTCAAGGTCAGGAAGGGAGAAAAAGGATAGGGTAGCAGTCAGAGAAACAACACAAAGATAAATGAGGTTACTCTTTCCCCAGAGCACTGAACAACAACAACAAAAAAAATAGTAGCTTCACAGGAAAACAGTAGCTGCCTTGCATCTTGGGTGGCTTTGCCTTGGTGATACATCACATTTATGATGGGATGTGCCATAGTTCATTAATTTGCCTATCCTATTATATTTGGTTACAATGGGACGCTACTCAAAAACAACATGCCTGAAATTGAAGACAGATGGCCAAGTAAAGGGCTAGAGTTTAATATAATCATTTACTATTTCCTTTTTTATTGTGCTTTTCTCTCCATTTGTTTTGAATGCCATGTAAAGACATTTACACTTTTAAAAGTTAGTGTCTTTTCTTTAGAAAGTAAGCAACAGGAGTAACAAGGCACTGCAAGGACAAGCTGATATTCTGCTAACACCCTCTGCTGAAAGGGATATTTGCCTTTGGCAACTCTCATTTATCTCTATATTTGCACAGGTTTATGATTGTAGAAAAATTAAATGAAAAAAAAATTTTATTTTACTTCTATATCTGCCAGTGGTTTGTGTGGCGAAAACATCTGACTCTGGAAGGAAGTTTTCTGAAATGGCTCTTTATTCATAATGAGCATAGTCAGAGTTGTAGGAAATCAGTCCAAAAATAATATCCATTCAAAGTAAAAGTATATGAGACTGCAGTGTTCTGACTCTTAGTGAATAATATCCTCACCGACTTTGATCTAGTGGTTTGGGGATTGTTAAGGGCATCAAGGTTTGTATTCATCTTAATTCTTTAGAGCCCGGTACAAAGTCATAAACTGATTTTTTGTGAAATTCCTTGTTCTAAATACATATATGTATTTCTCCACACACTTTAAAGTTTATTCCTAGAACTTATAATCAGCACCAGAACTTCTAACATTAAAGAGCTCTTGGGACGTAATTCTGAAGACTGGTATGCAGATGAGTATACCCGAGTTTCAAGAAACTATTCATATAATGATATTTGCAAGGCAATCTGATTTAGAAACCTCAATGAAAGAAGCATAAATAACATTATAGAGGGGTTTTGAATGCCTAGTTGTAGGAACAAAGTCTGCTATCTTCTATATAGTTTTATACTGGGCTTTATTTAGGGAAAAGAAATTTATTTGAGTACACAGATATATATGTACATCCATTTTGCTTTCTAAATGAGAATGTGAAACCTTTTAAATTGTACCAGGAACATTTTAACTTGGATAGGACATATGTGAATGTGTTATTGCCAGAGAAGAATAGACACATAGGGTAAGGGCAAACAGAATTTTCTTTCTGTTTGCATTTCAGTTCCCAAAGATAATTGTTTAGCCAAGATGTTTAGCCTTGATTGTGGGTCATTAGGGGTCACTAATAAAAGACTCTGTTTGGATTTTTCAAGTTTATTTGAATCTGTGCACATTTTTCCCCCAGGAATTCAAGCTACATCAATACCAGTACAGTGACTCTAGTGATGATGGCCTGGAGTACCATTTAAATTATTGGTCACATCTAAAATTTGTATAAACGCAAAGACAGTTGATGAATTGATTAACATTGATAGCAGATATTTGCTATGGACACTTCAAAATAGAAAGTGCTGTATTTTGTACAATGAATATATGGTTTGCTTGTTTTTCTCCAGTTTTATTACTTTTTATTAAGCAAGTAAGATATATTGAGAAAGTACATGATGTAGGTTACATTTTAAAAACCACTCATAACCTCATTATGCTGAGACACTGATTGTTAGTTAAAAATGTAATGTCTAATCTCCATAGTGTGTTAAAGCTTTTCTTTAGGAGGCCAACTCTGTGTTCTTTAGCTTATTTATAATAGGAAAACAATCTTAATTAATGCCCAGTGATAAGGAATCCAATAATGATAAATGTGACTATGTATAAGTCCATATGCGTTTAGGTGCATGCATCTGTGTGGATGCTCAGTCATGTTTGACTCTGTGACCCCATAGACTGTAGCCTGCCAGGCTCCTCTGTCCATGGGATTTCCCAAGCAAGAATACTGGAGTGGGTTGTCATTTCCTCCTCCAGGGGGGATCTTCCTGTCCCAGGGATCAACACAGGGTCTCCTGTGTCTCCAGCATTGGCAGGCAGATCCTTTACCACTGAGCCACCGGGGAAGCATGAGACTTCTTTTGGCGTCAGACTATATGTATCATCTTGAACTTGTAATTTTCAATTAATAATATATTATAAACTGTTCTTCATAGTAGCAAATATAAATACACATTATTTATGATGGATAATACCACATTAAATGGATTGTCATAATGCAATTAACCACTTCCTTATCATTGGACATGGAGGCTGTCTCCTTTTATTTGTATTTTCCTATTACAAATGAGAAAAAGAGCAGAAATGTGATTTCCTGAAAAAAAAGCTTTAAAGTCTGTTTATGGGTGCTAACATTACAGATTGAAGGAAAATGGCTTTCATGGACTGAAACCCGAGAATCTCACAAAGAGGCTGCAGGAGGAGAGGCAGAGAAAAAGAGCAGCGTTATGTGCCAAGCACTGTATTAAGCACTGGATAAACACTCTTTTAATCCTAGGCATTATCACCATTTTGTAGATGGATCAACTATAGCTCAGTAGTGGTTAAGGAGCTTTCCCAACTTTGCCAAGCTGGTGAGTAGCAGAACTACCTGGGAGCATGATATTCACAAACTCCTCACGGCGTCTTGGTGGTGGGTACACAAACCCAGAGCTGAGCACCTACTTAAAGTGCCCACTCCAGAGGTATCACTGTTCGTAGGTGCCTTTGAAAGTTTTATGTAAGCGGAACTTGGAAAATTAACTGTTATTGTAAACAAGGGGTATTTATGCAATATAAATATAGTTATATAAATTATATGATTTATATTTGCTATTCAAGCAGAGTTTAGGGGTACTTTCAGTGGTTTCCCCTTTGTAAAGTATTTTTTTTTTTTGCAGTGTAAATAATTCACTTTTCTATTTTTCAAAGGCATTCTGTCTTGGCACTGATGAGTTTGTTTTAACTTGGGGCACATTTGTCAGTCTTACTCTACGGTTAATAATCTCTGTGTTTCAGATGACTGCTAAATCTGGAAGTCTCTTTGGAGCTTGGGTAAATGAAACGTCATGGTGCAAGGAGTAGTTTCAAAGCAGAGAACTGAGAGGGATGAACACTGTGGTCGTGATATCATCACTGATCCATCACGAACATTAGGAAAACTGAATCCATCTCTCAATCCTCAGTTTCTGCCTGTTGAAATGAAAGCCTTCATGGTGTTGTCATGGGCACAAAGAAAGGGTAAATGTAGAGAACTGATATATACAGAACTGTCAAGTGCCAAGCATTGCACTAGATGCTCAATACCATTTATATCAAATTGAATATCTCCAATGTTTATGGTACCTGTTATGAATGTTGTTTGGATAGAATGGAACCAGAAAGATGGTGTTGAATCGATGACTAAGATTAAAGACAGGAAGTGAGCAAACACAGTGTGGTAAAGGGGATCAAGGTCAGCTGTCTGAAGCTCAAGAGTGGGCAGGACCAATCATCAGAATCAAGAGAGAATGAATTGACCTTGGATTTGACTCCTAAATTGACTTGTTACATTTCTTGAGACTACTTCAACCAAGTCTCAAATTGGAAGGAATTAGGCAACTGACACATGGATTTCGATCTGATGAACAGTAGGAGAATCTGGAGTGACAGTTAGATAAGTGTCAAATCCAGCAATAACTTTGTGAAGATAAAGGGGACATGTGTGTGTGTGTGTGTGTGTGTGTGTGTGTGTGCGTGTGTGAAAATGTGGCCTGAAAAGAGTCCTGTGGTGGGGAGGGGCAAGGACAGAAATAAGAAGTTAACAACAAAAGAATCTGTGTGGGTGGTGGACAAAAGGGCAGATGGCATTGGGTGAAGACTTTTTGTAAAAAGCAAACACCAACATGCTTCAGCAAAGCTGAGAATGATCCTGGGGGATAGAGTTGGGTGGAAATAGATTAATGAAGCATTTAAGAAGAGTGAGTTCGAGGTCAAGGTTATCAGTAACTGAGAAGAGATGGGGTTGCGGCAGGTGGAAGGTTGTGTTCTTGGAGTGTGGGGGAAAGAAAAGAGAATTAGGATTGTCATCAGATTTGCAAGTGATGGAGAAAGAAAGTTGGGGCTTTTAGGGAACTGAAAGTGATGACAAATCTATATGGTTTGTAGGTGAATGAGAATCTCTGGCAGCAGTTGTCAAAAAGGGGAGGATGATATTTAGTTTCAGAAACATTCTGCTAAATGTTCAGAATTTGGTAAGGAAGAGTAGATATGAGATAGATAATTCTTTAGGGAGTTTGAGATTCTCAGATGATCAAGATTATGAAAGAGAAAGCATCAAAAGGAGAAATCATTCCTGGAGACTTTGTGGATAATGCTGTAGAAGTTTCAGAGTAGAATAATTAATCTCAGGATTCCTATTCATTCATTCATTCACCCACCTATTCAGCAAGTATTTATTAGGTCCCCTTCTATGTTTTAGGCACTGTGTTGTGTGCTAGATATACGAGATCAGTAAGAAACAGTTTCTACCCTTAAGGAATTTATGATTAGCAGAAAGATACAGACATGGGGGACTGGAATGCAAAAGTAGGAAGTCAAGAAACACCTGGACTAACAGGAAAATTTGGCCTTGGCGTACAGAACGAAGCAGGGCAAAGGCTAATAGAGTTCTGCAAAGAGAACACACTGGTCATAGCAAACACCCTCTTCCAACAACACAAGAGATGACTCTACACATGGACATCACCAGATGGCCAATACCGAAATCAGATTGATTATATTCTTCACACCCGAAGATGGAGAAACTGTACAGAGTCAGGAAAAAACAAGACCAGGAGCTGACTGTGGGTTAGGTCATGACTGCTTATTGCCAAATTCAGACTTAAATTGAAGAAAGTAGGGAAAACTACTAGACCATTCAGGTATGACCTAAATCAGATCCCTTACGATTATACAGTGGAACTGATAATTCCATGGGATAATTGTGTAATATACAGTGCATAATATACACTGTATAATAGATTCAAGGGATTAGATCTGATAGACAGAGTGCCTGAAGAACTATGGATGGATAGAGGGTATAGCAGGGGCAATGGAAAGTGTGGTCCACTCTCTTACAAGACCAGTGTATCAGCAGGGCTTTGTAGAGATCACACAGGAGCTGAGCTGCAGGTGGTGGGGGAGGGATGGCTGTTCACAGCAAAGGGATCCCCTTAGAACAAACTGGATGCTATGCTGAGCTTAGTGGCTCAGTCATGTCTGACTCTTTGAAACCACATGGACTATAGCCTGCCAGACTCCTCTGTCCATGGGATTTCCCATGCAAGAATACTAGAGTGGGTTACCATGTCCTCCTCCAGGGCATCTTCCCAACCCAAGGATTGAACACAGGTCTCCTGCACTGCAGGAAGATTCTTTACCAGCTGAGCTACCCCAGAAGCCCAGAACAAACTGGATATGGGGGCCCAAAACCCCTACTTTCTCAGGGACCTGCACCTGGCTCAGTGTGGGAGAGATAGCAGACAGAGCAAATCCTAAATGAAGTCCCACTTGTTTGAAACCTCACACTGCCGTGGCCACAATGCTGCAACTAAGACAGTTTTGGCACAATACTGCCTTATCTTTCTAATCTGTTGTTTGTTGTTGTTCAGTCCCTAAATCATGCCCAACTCTTTGTGACTCCAAGGGCGGCAGCAAGCCAGGATCCCCTGTCCTTCACTATCTCCTGGAGTTTGCTGAGAGTCTGTGATGCTATCTAACTATCTCCTCCCCTGCTGCCTGCAATGAATATTCAGTGTTGATTTCCTTTAGGTTTGACTGGTTTGATCTCCCTGCAGTCCAAGGGACTCTCAAGAGTATTCTCCAACATCACAGTTCAAAACCATCACTTCTTTGGTGCTCAGTCTTCTTTATGGCCCAGCTCTCACACCCATGTGTGACTACTGGAAAAACAATAGCTTAGATTATACGGATCTTCTAATCTGTGGTACCAGCTAATTTACATTCATAGAGAAAACATACACACATACACATACAACATCTTGAAAAAGAAGCAAGTTCTGATGATGAGATGTCCTAAGGAACACGAAACAACTCTTCCTTGTATTCAGTCATACATCAAAGCGTAGCTGATGGACATTCGGTTATATCACTTCTGAAACTTCTGAATAAAGACTGTCCCCAAAGAGGCAAAAAGTCTAATTTCCCCACCTAGACATAAGATCTTGCAATATACCTTATTCATGTTTCAATCTCAGTCATCTCAGACCTCTGCAGATGATAAGAATGTAATAAACATTTGTTGAGTCAGTGAAGGAAGCCATAAATGTACTACTGAATTTCTAAGGGGAAGAGAGGAAAACTAGCATGCCACCCAGTCACATGAATAATAGTAATCATATTGTTAATCATAAATTCTAATAGCCACAATGTACTGAGTGCTTACTCAATATTACCAGACAGTAAGCACCAGTTATACATTCTTTCATTTAATCCATCCCCAAGCATAATGAAGAATAGCTCCACTTGGCAGATGAAGACGCAAGTTTAGACATGTTCAGGAAATCACTCAGGATCACCTAGGTTGTAAGGTGTGGAGCCATGCTTGGGTTCAAGGTCTGTGTGGCTCCACACACTCACCTCTTAGCTCTCGTACTGTAATAGTTATGGCAGCATCCTGGAGTTGAAAGAAATCTCCGCAGGTCGGTGATCCTCATCAGCAGTGCACATGTGACCGATGACATGCAGAAATGTTCTGGTGTAGCTCAGTGGGTATAGAACCTGCCTGCCAATGCAGGAGACATGAAAGATGTGGGTTCAATCCCTGGATAGAGAAGATTCCCTGGAGAAGGGCATGGCAAGCCATTCCAGTATTCTAGCCTGGAGAATCCCCATGGATAGAGGAGCCTGGCGGGCTACAGTCCATGGGGTTGCAAAGAGTTAGACATGACTAAAGCAACTTAGCAGCATGCAGTTTTCCTAACTACCGAGAAAGCCTCCCTTTATTCCCTGAAGCCTGTGGAATGTGCAAACTCCAGCTGATGACGCCCTCTCTCAGATTCCCATCCCTGCTGATGTGGCCACAGCCCCCTGGACCACAAGTGCCTCTCCCATTTCACCTTTCTCCCTACCTACCAGCATATGTCTTGACTATTTTCTAGGGGTTATTGTGCTTGGGACCCTGCCAGTTTCCTGGCATAAGGATCACTGCATAAAAACAGACAAGCTGTCAAGGAGCTCACTCATGAAAAGTAGGTCTGAGTCAAGACGACGGAAACTCTTTGGCCTGATGGACAACAGGGAGTGGCCATCTTGATGTTTAGATTCTGTTGTCTTTCAAGCTCTTTCCTTCTCACGCTCTCCCTCCCTTCTCCTTGTCTTCCTTCTTTCCTTCCTTTTTCTTACTTGATGAATACAAATTTTTAAAAGGTAGTTGTTCTTTTCCCAACTGCACAAATCTCCTAGGAAATAAAAAAGGATTGTACAAAGGGGAAGGTTGAAAACCAGGGATCTAGATCAGTTTCTCTCCTGATTCTCTCCTCATTCCACTCATTGTAACCTTTTTCTTACAGTTGCTTGGGAAAGAAAGCTGCTGAACTATGTCAGCCTAATCCAGCTCTCATTAACCACTTAGAGTAGAATGACCACACAGCTCTTCAGAAATACTGGGTTACATTTGAAAATAAAAGGAGAAAGGCACCAACACTAAATTATATAATTTTTGAAATGTTTACTGATTGACAAACTGGTCTTAGTAAGTTGTGGAACCCTAGAAATCATTGTATACAAAATCTACTTGGAAAAATATTTTGCTTAAAAACAAAACAAAGACATTGATGCAAATTAAAGCACCATATAAAATGTGTAATTATATTATTATTTAAAAATCACATAGCCTGAATAATTCTTTTTATGTGTATTCCTGCATTAGTTTCATAGCTGTACCTTTCCCTAAAAATGTGTCACTGGCATTTTCCCACGGAATATTATTTTCAAAATATCACTTTCAGCATTTTTTTTGCAACATTGGTCTTAATATTTAAAAATTTAAAAAGAAAACTGTCTTCAATTTCCTTCAAACTTATATTTTAGTGTGAATGCATTTGAAATTACTGATGTCATCTTTTGACTCCTCTCTGTGTACCATGACTTTCATAATTGAGAAATAAATACATACATGATGACTTGCCTGGTAAGCTCAGAGCTAATTCTTTTTTTTTTTCCCTCTCTTTTATTGTTTTTGTCATACAATGCCATGATATCACCATGGGTTTACATATGCTCCCCCTCCAGAAACCCCTCCCTCCTCCCTCCCTCCTCCCTCCCCCCTGGGAAATCTCGATGCACCAGCCCCGAGAATCAATCCTGGGCTGGCGATTGATTAGACATATGATAATTAACATGTTTCAATGCCATTCTCCCATATCATCCCACCCTTTCCCTCATTCACAGAGTCCACGAGTCTATTCTATACATCCGCGTTCCTTTTGCTGTCTCGCATGTTGGATTCTCGTTACTGTCTTTCTAAATTCCATATATATGTGTTAATATACTGTATTGTTGTTTTTGCTTCTGGCTTACTTCACTATGGATAATGGGCTCCAGTTCGGTCCATCTGAGTAGAATTGCTTCAAATGAATTTTTTTTTAATGCTGAGTAATATTCCATTGTGTATATGTACCACAGCTTTCTTATCCTTCTGTATTTGAATATATACCAACTTCACAGGTGCTATGTTTTTGCCTCCATTCATGGCATTTTTCTTTGATTATATCTAAGTTCTACTTATAAATCTTTTAAAGATTTCATTAAATTTGGATTAGTGAAATTAGCAGTCCTTCTCAATTTTATTCTCTTAAAGTAGTGAAAGTGTTAGTCGCTCAGTCATGTTCGACTCTTTGTGACTTCATGGGCTGTAGCCTACCAGGCTTCTCGCCCCAAGGGATTCTCCAGGAAGAATACTAGAGTGGGTAGCTATTCCCTTCTCCAGGGGATCTTCCTGACTCAGCGATCAAACATAGTCTCCCACATTGCAGGCAGATTCTTTTACCATCTAAGCCAAGACTCTTCTCACAATCTGAGATATTTCAAAATGAAATCTTGTACAGAATTTGGCTCAATTTTTTTCAGTGGTTTTTTTTGCTTCTACAGGGATCAGTTTCAATGTTTCTGGTTTGCAAACTTTGTTTTCAATTATTGCAATTTCTTTAAAGTTTCATAAGCTTTTCTAGAAGTTTCATTTGTTGAATACTTCCATTAATAATTTTAATTGATTGGAAGAGCTGTAACCAAAATTTAGAGGCATCCTTAAGAAAGAATCCCCTGCTACAAAAGATAATTAGGTAATTTAAGAAGTACATCTTTAGAGTCTTGACATTTCTAGTAGTGGGTTGATGATGGCAGCAAAGGAAAATTGTATGTCCCATGATAAAATGAATTTCTTTTATTCAATGGGCTTCATCACAACACTTTTGTAGTATTATTACTGTATATGTATAGTATTTACAAATTTTAGCAAGTAGTTATTCTCCTTCTTTCATAGAATACTCTGGTTTATTTGGATACAATTATGAATGAATTTATGGCATAACTCATTCCAATGTATTTCTGCTTCATGGTTTTCACAATCTGGGAAGAATAGTATTTATTATAATAATCTGCTCCTCAACAATTTGTATTCGTATTACCATTGCATTTTGTCATTTCTGGACTGGAATTTTTAAGTTATAATTCACTTAACCAATTTTCCACTTGATGTGCCTGATATTTACTGATATAAAACTGATATCATTTAAATGTTTGTAATAAAGTCAACACTAACTTTCTGAAATAATGCATAAAAATTTAGAATGTAAAATGAGTGAAATTCTCTTATAAAAAGAATCCTAGTAAATGACATATCAAGCCTTCAAAGAATGATACATAAACGCACCTCCCGTCACTGTTCAGGATAAATTACCACCTTAAAATAATTAGTAACTTTGGAAGCATTAGAGTTGAATTATATGATTTTGCTGAAACTCTTTGCTTTTGAGTTGCAAAATAGCAGTTTCAAGTAGTTCAGCCTCATTAGACATTACACATTTTCAGCAGACTCCCATCTTCTGGTTTTCTTGTGAACAGTGATGTCACTATGACTTCTATGTGAATAGTAACTGTGAACAGATTTTGTGAAATAAAAATTCAGAACTTAAATTTTCATTAAACATATAGTTTCTTTTTAGGTTTCATCATATTGATGCTGAAAGGGTTTATTGCAAAGCAAAATATAATTAGCAAGTAACAAAATAACTGAATAGCTAGCTGAAGATTAACACTACACAAAGTTCTGACCAAACCACTGTCACAAGTGTTCCAATAATTTGTTCTGTGTTCTTTGGTAGAATGGTTCCAGTTCTGTTTCCTGCACATACCTATACACACTTAGCTTATAATTTTCCACACTGTCTTCTGGCCTTGCTAACTGGTGGCCTGGCAGTTTTGTGCCCCTTGACAGCCGAGTATGGGTGATGATGGTGTGGCTGATTGGTCCACCAAGCAGTCTATAGGAATAAGAGTATCCACTGTTTACCTAGATAGCATATTAAAAAGTGGAGACATCACTTTGCTGACCAAGATCCGCAGAGTCAAAGCTATGGTTTTTCCAATAGTCATGTATGGATGTGTGGGTTGGACCATAAAGAAGGCTGAGTGACAAAGAATTGATGCTTTAGAATGGTGGTGCTGGAGAGGACTCTTGAGAGAATCTTGGACTGCAAGGAAATCAAACCAGTCAATCCTAAAGGAAATCAACCCTGAATATTCTTTGAAAGGACTGATGCTGAAGCTAAAGATCCAATACTCTAGCCACCTGACGTGAAGAGCCAACTCACTAGAAAAGAAACTGATGCTGGGAAAGATTGAGGGCAGGAGGAGAACGGGGTGACAAAGGATGAGGTGGTTGAATACATCATCGATTCAATGGACATGAGTTTGTAAACTCCAGGAGATAGTGAAGGACAGGGAAGCCTGGCATGCTATAGTCCACAGGGTCCCAGAGTCTGTCATAACTGAACAACAATAACTATCTACCTCTTCACCATCTAAGGCTGGATCAAATTAGCTGCCCTCATCTGTTTGGATCCCAAGATACTTATTTTATCAGTGAGCTTTCTGAACACTGTTCTATAAAGTGTTAATTATGTTACAGCTGGAAAGGGCAAGGAGAAGTGAGAGGGCCACTGTTGGTCACCTTTCAAATTTCACCATATGTGAAAAGTGACAACTCCACTCACTCACATTCACCCAACAAACTGGAGGAAGCCATGGCAGAAGCTGGAAGTAGTCAGTGAACATAAGCTAAACCTATTCTGTCTCATTTTAACGCCCCTAGTAATAATAATAGGCTTCCCTGGTGACTCAGCTGGTAAAGAATCTACCTGCAATGCAGGAGTTCTGGGTTCAATCCTTGGGTGGGGAAGATCCCCTGGAAAAAGAAATGGCTACCCACTCCAGTATTCTTGCCTGGAGAATTCCATGGACAGAGGAGCCTGTTGGGCTACAGTCCACGAAGTCGCAAAGAGTTGGACACAACTGAGTGACTAACACACACAATAATAATAATAGTTTGCTTAAAAATGAGAAATTCGGGACAAATGCTAAACTGGGAAGGACACTAGTTTAACTGGTGTAAACAAAGACCAGCCCTATCAAACTCAAATATATGGTCACTCTCATCAAAGAGTGACTCCACTCAACCACTCCACAATATTTAATTAGCATTCATGAAGTGAATGCACTTGGTGAAGAAACGAGGCCATACAGGAGACAGGAAATCCATCTCTGATGAAAAAGCACTCATAATTTCAAGGGGCTAGTTATCCTGAAATCTGGCTTCATGTGGCTTTTGCTTCATCCTTGGGTGAATGACATATGCCATACCCCTGGGTCTGTAATCTTCCAGATGGATGGGCTCTCACATTGCAAATTACTCGCAGCCTCTCTGTTCCAGTAGTTTGTAAATGCTTGAATATATAAACACCTGGAAACTGCTTTAAGAAGTATATCCACTCACCCTCAAGTAGCCCCCAGGATTCTAATTCTTCAATTCACAGGTAGAGCTAAGAATTTCATGTTTTAAAGAACACTGCAAGTAATTCTGACCCAGGTATCTGTCAAAAACACTTTCAGACATGCCATCAAATCCTTCTTGACACCGAGAGAAATATGTTGACTTTTTCTCATTCTTTCTCATGTCTTCTGTGCTAGGGCTACTTGGTGGCCATATTCAAATGTGTTCTAATTTGTCATGATCCTTTTGTGGTTGTTGGGTTAAATGCAAGCCCTCAAAGCAGTGCAAAAGCAGTAGCATCCAGAGAGACCACTGCACTCTGATTCAACCACTGTGTTTCCATCAGTACGGCCTAATATGGTCTTCTTTTTATGCATCAAATCACAGTGCATCAATAATTGCACTGGTAGCCATCTACAAATAACCATCAAGCTATATCTTTCTCATCTTGTACCAAAACACTCGAGTATGATTATCTAGGCAATGGAATATTTATTTAAGTGAATTCCACAGTAAGTCTTGCTTTCTTTTCCAAAATTTGAAATACAAAGTTAGTCTGATAGGCTCTGTTTCTCCATTTTACCCTCTACCTCTCCCTCCCTTCTCTTTTCCTTCCAACAGAGGTTATTCCTGGCAAAGGGAGTATGATACCACCTGAGAAGCAAAACAGACCCAGATACAAATCATTCTACTCAAGTCTTGGAGTAACTTTCAAAGAAAAACAAATTCCATACCAATCAGAACCTGAGTGGAGGCCCAGAACTGGCAACATATTTGGAAGGCCAAACCTCTGCAGAAACACGGTCTCTAATCACCTTGTAGGTAGACAATCAGTGGAGAATGAAAGTGAGTTGAAATTTTATTCCTTACAAACCCATCACTAAATCCAGCATTCAAGAGTTTATACCAATAACAGACCTAATTTATCAGCATGAAAATAATGCCAAATAAGACTCATAACACCAAAAGAGGCTAATTCAGGGCTATACAGAATTTCCATATGTTTGATGTTGCCACAAATTCTTCAATTCCCATTCGCAAACATGCGTATTAAGAATTTAAAACATGCGATGGGTTTGAATAAAGTAGAGCTAACAACTGAAACTGAATAGTGTGTGGGCTATCAGAATCAGTTCAACATTTTTCTTATATTTTGCGAATATGTGACTTTATAGTTAAGCCAAAGTCAGCCCATTGTACTTATGCCCTAAATTTAAATTGATAACGTCGCCAAGTCCCATGGGGAGGAGAAGCGAAACCATAAATGAAGCCCTGGTTTTCTTGTATATACAACTGTATGAACAGGGGAAGGGAAATGATATCCTGATGGTTTTAGAGGCAACGATGCCAAAGTCATTCCCTTGAGTGTTAACATTTTAAAAAAAATCACAGTTACACTATTTTCCTTGAAACCCACATTGCTTCTGTGAAGATAACCCTAAAAAAGTCCAGAATAAGGTTGCCAAATGTTCAAAACTTTATTCGGGGTTTTGCCTGATTCTTTTCATTAGGAAAGGTGGGTTGTTTTTGAGCCCTTGGCAAGCCCCAAATTAGATTTAGGGAAGGAGAAGATGTTTTATTTTTATTTTATGGAAATAAGGAGTGGTAAATAGGTATCCTTGACTATTTGATTTCTGCTTTCAGGCTCGCTTGTCAGTAAAATTGATATATGGCACTCTGGAGTTCCTGGAAGTAAAAGATATTCTAGTGTTAAAATGCTGGGAGATGTGGCACCATGGATGGACCCAGAGATTAGCATGCTAAGTGACATAAGCCAGAGAAAGAAAGACAAATGTCTGGTATTTTTTATACGTGGAATGTAGAAAAATGATACAAATGAGTTTACTTACAAAACAGAAATACGCTCACAGACATAGAAAACAAACTTATGGTTATGAAAGGGGAATGAGAGGTGAGGAGAGATAAACTAGGATCTTGAGATTAACGTATACACACTATTATATGTCAGCTAGAAAAGCAACAAGGACCTAATTATAGCACATGGAACTATATTCAATATCTTGTAATAACCTATAATAGAAAAGAAATGGAAAAAGTATATATATATGTGTGTGTGTGTGTGTGTGTGTGTGTGTGTGTGTGTATAGGCTTCCCAGTTGGCACTAGTGGTAAAGAACCCATCTGCCAATGCAGGAATTGCAAGAGACGCAGGTTCGATCCCTGGGTCAGGAAGATCCCCTGGAGAAGGGCATGGCAACCCATTCCAGTATTCTTGCCTAGGGAATCCCATGGACAAAGGGGACTCCCAGGCTACAGCCCATAGTATCGCAAAGAATAGACACAACTGAAATGACTTAGCAGACACACACACGAGACACTTGCTCAGTCACTATCTTGAACCAAGGACACAAGATACTCCAGGAATGGGTATCCCAAAGAACCACCTCTTCCACATTCTACTTCAATGATCATCCAGCATCACTGTCTGCTGCCTCATCGGTTTCTGAAACCACTGGAAACTTGCTGGCCTGTTACTTATTCTGCTTAACGAGACCACTTTTCACTCAGTTGATGCCCCAGGTCCAAAAGCTGAGGCACTGTGGTCAGCTCCTCTCCTGTCACCAGCCACATTCTGACAGCACTGGCCTTCTTTTTTTAAAATTAAAATTAACAGTTGATTTACACCGTTGTGTTACTTTCTCCTATATAGCAGAGTGACTCAGTTATACACACACATATGTGTATACTCTTTTATATTCTTTTCTATTATGGTTTATCCCAAGACGTTGAATACCGTGCCCTGCCCTATACAGTAGGCGCTTGTCTGTCCATTCTATATGTCATAGTTTGTATCTTACCTCACGTTCCCACTCCATCCCTCTCCCATTCCTCCCACCTTGGCAACCACAAGTCTGTTTTCTTTGTCTGTGAGCTCGGGACCAATTCTTAATGATCAACAGATAGCGCCCTCCTTGCCTACCACTGAGATGGCCTTAGGCCCTTGCTGTCTCTTACAGGTCTATTAATATAGCTTTGTTTCTTTCGAAGCTGTGCCTTACTTATCTCCATGCCTTCATTCACTGTCCAAAACACCTTTGGAGAAAACTTTGCAAAATGTAAATCTGATTCTCCCCAATATTTACCTGCTCAGAATGATTCAGTAATTTTCTTATTGTTTTTTTAAAAAACAAGTCCAAATTCAACATAGCATGGCATGTGAATTCTCTGCCATTCAGCCTAATTTGGAATATTCCTCCCTGTGAATATAATACCCTTTCCTTCTCTGATGTCTTGTCCAAATAGCAAACACCTATTTGCCTCCCACATGGAGAATTATCTTCTACACAAAGCCTTTACCATGGCTGTCTCACCTAGATGCTACTGTACTATGTCGTCTTGTCCCTAACAGTTTCTTCACATGTGCATCTTCCTTTCCCACACAAGTTCTTTATTTCATGACAGCTGCACTTTTTATATGTGACCATTTGTGGACACATCTGACATTGTATCAAAGGGCTATTATTTCATCTTATTCCATCCTACCTAAAACAGTATATAAAGACAGAAGTTATGAGTGTGTTTCTGATAGGGAATGCCTTTAAATAATGTAATTTATACACTTGAGTGCTTTTCTAACAAAAATATGCTTCACCCCATTGATAATCTCTAAGAACCAGTGTTTAGAAATGCTGCAGTGGGGTCTTTGTCTCCATCACTGTAACCTCAGTCAAGTACAGGGCCTAGCACATAGTAAGTAATGAATACATATTTGTTGAAGGAATAAATGAATGAGTTTCAGGTTGGAAGCTTCAATGTGAGCATCTTTCAATTTCTGACAGGAGATATTCTAAATGAGGCTCAAATAAGGTAATCAACAATGTCACAAGCTGTTCTAGTAAAAATTACTTAAAATTTTTTTCTTTCCTTGGATATGTGCATTAAATATGTCAATTATTTACTTTTATGTCCTTTTTAAAAATAAGTTGCCAGCAGCCACAGGACATTGCATCAAAAATAAGCCTAATGTATAAATCAAGTTGAAGGTAACGTTAAAGGGAATTGTTTCTATTTACAATTAGATAATAATTCTTTACACTCACATCAGTCTTCCCTTTTTAGTTCAATTCCGTTAAATACACACGCACACAGAGCAAGTAGCTTAGTTACTTGCAGATCATCTCCATCTTTTAAAGGCCGTTAAATACACACGCACACAGAGCAAGTAGCTTAGTTACTTGCAGATCATCTCCATCTTTTAAAGGCCTGTTATTACACTTAATGAGATCTACTTTAATGCTAGTTTAGGCTTCCTACTTGGGCATGATATTTCTGAAATCTCTGTTGAATTTCCCAAGTGTTAAAGAAATCTCTACACTATGAATATTTGTACATGAATGTCTCCCAGGGAATTATTCAGCTTCCAAGTCCCTTGTTCTTTCCTTGCTCACACCCATCAAGTTTCATACTATGTAGGTATAGCTTCATATTCTGCCAAAGGCTTAAGCAGATCACTAAGGATTGTTCTTAAGCTCTTTCATGGGTTTCTCCCTCTCTTTCAATCTCTGCACCTCAAATTCCAGTTGCCCCAGGCTCTTCAACTTCTCTCCCTGTCTCATCAGGTTAGTAATATACCTGTTTCCTGCTTGAGATGTCTCTTTTCACACCATGAAGCAAACTTACCTCCAGACAGAGAGGCAGGACTAGCGTAGCACTCACCTTGTTTCTTTCCTACCTCTCAGAGATCACAGGGTCTGTGAACCATCTCAATGTCTGCGGACTACTGCTCTGTATATTCTTTACAGCTTTCTAGCTGTTTATGGCAGGGGGATAGCTCTAGGCCTAGTTACTCTATTAGGATCAGAACTTTATTTGAATTAGATTTTCTATGAAATTTTTTAGTCCTTTTGGCACATTTTCTTCTTTGCAGGCAATTAAAGTTAAACTACACAGAAAAAACTACTTATTAAACTATATTTCTAACACAAACATGTTCACAGTGGACTGGTACGTGTTAAGTTGACATACCATTTTAGAAAGCTGCCAATTCCAGAAATTGTGTATAAAATTCTTCTATTCCATTTTAAGATATACTTTGAATCTGTTACTTTGGTTGTCACATGATCCTATCAGTCTTGAGATAACTATTTTACTAGGGTAGTCTTTCGCTTTGCTGTATACGGTGATCCCTCTTTACGGGCTTTTTTCCTATCTCCAGTTAACTCCATCCCTGGATGTTAAGTTGGTAAGAATCTGCCTGCAATGCAGATGCAGGGGACCCATGTTTGATCCCTGGGTCAGGAAGATCCCCTGGAGGAGGGCATGGCAACCCACTCCAGTATTCTTGCCTGGAGAATCCCATGGACAGAGGAACCTGGTGAGCTATAGTCTATGGGGTTGCTAAGAGCTGGAGAGAACTACTGAGCGACTAACACATATGTAACACAATTAACTCCATCTGCCAAATTTTAATGTTCTCTTTAGCTCTCATGAATTAACCACCCTTACTTAATGCCTCTTCCATTATGCTACTTGTTCTGCTATATTATGCTAGCATATTAACAACTAGGTGGTATTTTTGGCAATTTCTATACCACTAAGTGAATTCATGAAGCTGTATTTAAAAAAAATTTTTTTTTATTGTAACAAATTCCAGAAAGACTTTTTTTCTTCACAATATTGTGTTGGTTTTACCATACATGGACTTGAATGTGCCATGGGTGTACATGTGTTCCCCTTCCAGAACACCCCTCCCACCTCCCTCCCAATTCCATCCCTTTGGGTCATCCTGGTGCATCAGCCCTGAGCACTCTGTATCATGCATCAAACCTGAGCTGGCGATTCATTTCACATCACTCAAGACTGGGAGCTGACTGTGGCTCAGATCATGAACTCTTTATTGCCAAATTCAGACTTAAATTGAAGAAAGTAGGGAAAACCACTAGACCATTCAGGTATGACCTGAATCAAATCCCTTATGATTATACAGTGGTAGTGACAAACAGATTCAAGGGATTAGATCTGATAGACAGAGCGCCTGAAGAACTATGGATGAAGGTTCGTGACATTGTACAGCAGATGGGTATCAAGACTATCCCTAAGAAAAAGAAATGCAAAAAAGCAAAATGGCTGTCTGAAGAGGCCTTACATATAGCTGAGACAAGAAGAGAAGTGAAAAACAAAGGAGAAAAGGAAAGATATACCCATTTGAATGCAGAGTTCCAAAGAATAGCAAGGAGGGATAAGAAAGCTTTCTTCAGTGATCAGTGCAAAGAAATAGAGGAAAACAATAGAATGGGAAAGACTAGAGATCTCTTCAAGAAAATTAGAGATTTCAGTGGAACATTTCATGCAAAGATGGGCTCAATAAAGGATAGAAATGCTATGAACCTAACAAAAGCAGAAGATATTAAGAAGAGGTGGCAAGAATACACAGAAGAACTATACAAAAAAAGATCTTCATGACCCAGATAAGCACAATGGTGTGATCACTCACCTAGAGCCAGACATCCTGGAATGTGAAGTCAAGTGGGCTTGACAAAGCTAGTGGAGGTGATAGACTTCCATTGAGCTATTTCAAATCCTAGAAGATGATGCTGTGAAAGTGCTACACTCAGTATGCCAGCAAATTTGGAAAACTCAGCAGTGGCCACAGGACTGGAAAAGGGTCTGTTTTCATTCCAATCCCAAAGAAAGGCAATGCCAAAGAATGGTCAAACCACCACACAACTGCACTCATCTCACATGCCAGTAAAGTAATGCTCAAAATTCTCCAAGTCAGTCTTTAGCAATATGTGAACTGTGAACTTCCAGATGTTCAAGCTGGATTTAGAAAAGGCAGAGGAACCAGAGATCAAATTGCCAACATCTGTTGGATCATCAAAAAAGCAAGGGAGTTCCAGAAAAACATCTATTTCTGATTTATTAACTATGCCAAAGCCTTTGACTGTGTGGACCACAACAAATTGGAAAATTCTTCAAGAGATGGGAATACCAGTCCCCCTGATCTGCCTCTTGAGAAATCTATCTGCAGGTCGGGAAGCAACCTTGAGAACTGGACTTGGAACGACAGACTGGTTCCAAATACGAAAAGGAGTACGTCAAGGCTGTTTATTGTCACCCTGCTTATTTAAATTCTATGCAGAGTACATCATGCAAAATGCCAGGCTGGAAGAAGCACAAGCTGGAATCAAGATTGCCGGGAGAAATATCAATAACCTCAGATACACAGATGACACCACCTTCATGGCAGAAAGTGAAGCAGAATTAAAGAGCCTCTTGATGAAAGTGAAAGAGGAGAATGAAAAAGTTGGCTTAAAGCTCAACATTCAGAAAACTAAGATCATGGCATCTGGTCCCACCACTTCATGGCAAATAGATGGGAAAACAATAGAAACAGTGTCAGACTTTATTTTTCTGGGCTCCAAAATCACTGCATATGGTGATTGCAGCCATGAAATTACAAGATGCTTACTCCTTGGAAGGAAAGTTATGACCAACCTAGATAGCATATTAAAAAGCAGAGACATTGCTTTGCCAACAAAGGTCCATCTAGTCAAGGCTATGGTTTTTCCAGTAGTCAAGTATGGATGTGAGAGTTGGACTATAAAGAAAGCTGAGCACCGAGGAATTGATGCTTTTAAACTGTGGTGTTGGAGAAGACTCTTGAGAGTCCCTTGGACTGCAAGGAGATCCAACCAGCCCATCCTGAAGGAGATCAGTCCTGGGTGTTCATTGGAAGGACTGATGCTAAAGCTGAAACTCCAATACTTTGGCTACCTTATGCAAAGAACTGACTCAACTGAAAAGACCTTGATGCTGGGAAAGATTGAAGGGGGAAGAAGTGGATGACAGAGGATGAGATGGTTGGGTGGCATCAATGACTCAATGGACATGAGTTTGTGTAAACTCCGGGAGTTGGTGATGGGCAGGGAGGCATGGCATGCAGCATTCCATGGGATCACAAAGAGTTGGACATGATTGAGCAACTGAACTGAACTGATTTGTCTCTCTGAAATTCTGTAGCTGCAATAAATTAAGTATCCAAATGCATTTTAAAAATTATGAAATTTTGTCTAAGACACTGTTGCCATTAGTCTTGTTGTCTAAGAGGAAAGGAAAGAATTTATGTAGAATATTTAAATGTTTCTGGAGAAAATGGTACATGGTTAGAATTGTGGATACCCAAAGGAAGGGCATCAAAGCAACTCAAGGGCTTCAGTATCCTTTTGAGACTATTAGCATACAATGTGGTCCCATCTTTACCAACACGTTGGTACTAGCTATGGAGCTCTAACTCCTGGTTTGCTCCATTCAAGGCAACGCCAGTGGTCTTGATTGCTGTCTGCACAAACTGCACAAACAATTATATGGACACTCTGTAACCACCAGAGCCAACCAGAGTTTAAAGGACTGATTCATTCAATGTCAGCAGTTTTCAAAAGAACCAGATCAGGAAGTTTGGCTTCTCTTCTGGCCTAATGTTTAGCAGACCTTAACAAAACTGTGTGTTTGTATGTGTGTGTGTGTGTGTGTGTGTGTGTGTCGCACATGTATGTGACATTTCTTGAAAAACTAATCTTTTGACTTAAAAAAAATGAAAGAGAAAAACATGCTTCGATGACCTTGATTTTTTGTTTTTGTTGTTTCAGAGGCATTTATGGACCTTGGCTTGTGTCAACCTTGGTGAAAATGGCCTGATCACAGGCATAGTCCATTTTTACAAAAATGTTTTGAATCTTTCAAACTTGATATTGATAACTGAAGCTGAGCAGAGAGACATTAGCATCTGGTTTTGATGAATGTGGTCTGCTTGCACTTTAAAGGGAAAGCATTCAGGAAAAGACTGGAAATTCTTGCTCAGAAAATCAAAGTCCAATACAGTTTTTCAATACCTGATACTTACATGTTACAAGTGACCTTGGAGACTTTCTTCTACCAGCTCCACATCTTCTTTAGATTACAGCATTATGGCATTATGCTTTATTTTAGGGTATATTTAGGTTTTTGTTCTAGGTGTTTTTTTTTGTATACGTGTTTCCTTTTTTGCCCTATATGCAAAGCTAACATCTTGCTTAGAGAAAAATCTGATGCTCTCATTTTAGAAATAAGATGAATTTGTTCTCTATGCTATTGGGAAAATACCTGCTACCAAAATCTGAATGATTTCTACTATTTCTTATTGAACTGACTGAAAGATATCATGTCCCAACACAACATAGCAGAGAATTGACCAGGTTACTCTGGTAGACTATACTTTTTTAAGGACAGTAGCAGTGTCTTTTCCATTATTATATATTCAAAGTATATCTAACCCAGAGCCTTGCAGATCCTTAAATCAAATCAAATAAAAAAATGAATGAATGCTTCTTGAAACACCTGATTTTTAGACATTTGATTACAAATATATTGATGAATCATTATAATCAAATAATTGTTTACATTTCTGAGGGCCTGATTCAGAAGTTATCTGAGTCTTGGATTTTCCTTTCCTCTTTGTTCTCCTGCCTAAATACCCACACTCTCAGAGAAGAAAAGGAGGACAGGGAATAAAAGCTTACACTTCATCTTACATGTGTTTCCTCTGGTGAAGGGCTATTGTAAGAAAGTAATTAAAGTCAGTGTCTAAAATGGGGCTTGGGGATTACCAATAGACATCATTTATCAGCGTTGTCCCTGTTCTATATCCAAAGAGATAATCAGGAGAGCTCATTATGCATTGGATGTGCTAAGAAAATTACTGTATCCAAAATGAGGAAGAGTAAAATCATTTGTACATGCAGAATATCTATCTACTTTATGACTGAAGTATTTCTCTTCCTATTTTTCTAAGGAAAGCCATGGGATAATGTGCATCTATGTAAAATATTATGGTTCCAATGTGGAGTGCTGTAATAAAATGACCTTTTCTCTGTATTTCCACTAATTGGCTTTCAAGATGCTTTTGATGTGGCTGAAAAGGTCAAAGATCAATGAGTGACTTGTTCATCTAAATCGTTTATTTTATCAGGAAAAAAAAACACAAGCTATTGAAAAAAATAGAATTTTGAAAGAAATACACAGTCTATTTGCCTTTGGCAGGCTCCACAATTTTTCTTTGGCTCCTCCAAGCATGGGATGGTCTAATCAGGAGATTATCAAGTAGACTCAAGAAGTATAACAAAGTTTTGTGCTGCAGTAAATATTTATAAAACAAAACTCTGGAAAAATCCATGATACATTTTTTTGTTACTAATTTAGGAACCCAAGGTATTTCTGAAATCATATGGTGTCAAATTGCCTGAAGATACAAGGGTCACATTGTCATTAGATAATTGCTACTAAGTATTCAAAAAAATTAATCAAATTTGTGCTAAGAAAGAAAATGAAGTAGAGTGTACCATGACAGAACGTTGAAATAAAGTGCTATTCAAGTTGTAACTTAAAACATATTTAATCTTAAATATAATGATGTTGATCCATGAAGGAAATAACCAATATGATCTGACCTTTTAGGATATTATGCTTACATTTTTGTAAAAGTGAAGGACACAATTTCTGTTACTGCTGAGAACTAACTTGTATGTAAACAACTGATTAAATTCGCTGAAATCTGTGCTCATTATGTTTAAAGGACAGAGATAGGCAATGTTTTGCCTGCATCATAGTTTGTGCTTAAATTAAGCAATAATCAAAATCTCAGGCCAAGTAGGGGGTGGCTAATGACCGATTAGAAATAGTTTTTGGGCTAGAGCAAGGCATTGGGTCATTAACTCTTAATGATGGTTTATCCAAAAGAAAAGCTCTAGGCCGAGGTCCTTAGTTCTCTTAAATAACACACAGAGAATGAAAGGTATGTTTGACTGAAGGTGATATTTTATTGGTTACAGCTAACCTAGCAGAATTCACCTACCTGCTCATGTGGGATTTAATATGCTAGGTTACTGCACGAGGAGAACCGACCAAAGCGCTCTGTCATCACTGTCATGGCAATATCTCAATTAGTTTATTCCCTTTTCTATTCATTTATTCCATTTATTTATTCATTCATTCAGTAACTATTTTTGAGCACCTACTCAAAGACTAGGACTCCACTAGAATCTAGGAAAAATGCTGTCCTCAAGATATATATCAGTGTAGACAGGGAAAGACATGCATGCAAAAAGGCAATTTTTATGCATTGTTATAATAGATGATGTTCAGGCTACTTGATGAGTAGATAGGAGACAGTAAGGGACAATGGGGAGGATATGAAATCTAAATCTAAATTAAAACGCTAATTAAAAGGTAACCATGCTAGGACTTCCCTGGTGGTCCAGTGGTTAAGACTGCAGGCTTTCACTGCTGAGGGCATGTGTGCTGAGGGCACAGCCAAAAATGAAAATTAGAAAAATAAAAAATGTAACCATGCTGACTTGGTTTCAAAATCAACGTGGAGTATATTCTAGTTAGGCAGAAAGCTGAGTAAGAGAGAAAGAATGAGCATAAAGAAGCTAGAGAAGAAATATTTTAACCTATTAGATTATGACTACCACTAGGCAGACTGTTTTAATTCCTTCAATTTGCTCTATAGGGTGAAGGCAGATTGTTTCTTATCCTGATGTGTTTAATACTTGTAGCTGTGAACTTTAAATAGATCTAATGATTCACTGATACTTAATCTAAAATATATTTGGAGGAAATCCTAGAGGACCATCACACTTCAGCATTGCATGAAACTGCCTATCCCCAAACCCATTTCCTCTGGCCTCTGGTTGGGAAATCTTGCCTTTTTTTTTTTTTTTTTAAGCTCATAGACAGGCTCGATAATCTTTTGCTTAATATGTGCAGGAGTCATTCATTCATTTATCACAAGCTGTGGGCATTTTATTTTAGTTTATATCAGGAAGTCTAATTTGGGCTTAGCAGTTCATTAAGACAATTCTTTTCTAACTGATTATTTGGCTTTTCTTCTCACAGTGGAAATTGCCTTTTATTTATTTTATAACTATTTTCTTTATGAGATAATGGAAAAAGAAATTAGGAAAGCAAATAGTAGACCAATGGGACAATATCCCCAAGATAAACTAGTTTAAATTTCCAGTGACCTAGGAATTTTCTTGCAAGGCTCCCACCTGCAAGAAAACATTAGCTTCAGGACAAATACTGATGCTACTTCTGGTTGTTCAAATAGAAAAGTGGAGGAACTTTTAAAGACCCAAAGTCCCTGTTTCACACTTATAAAATTTTAGACCAATGACAACCTTCTTCATTTCTGTCCTTTCTATCTTCTCCTTCAGTAAAGATTATTTCTTAAGTATGAGAAACTATTCAAAACAATGTTTAATCAAATACACAGGCCACAAAAGTGTATTCATTACGATATTATGTTCCTATATCCACCCATTCACAGCAAAACTAACAATGAACCCCCTCCAGATAATTTGCCATCACCTTAAAAATACTTCCTTTTTGGGTTTTTTTTTGGGGGGTGTTGTTTATTTTAATTGGAGTATAATTGCTTCACAAGATTGTGTTAATTTCTCCTGTACATTGAAGTGAATCAGCTATGTGTATACATATATCCCCTCCCTCTTGGTATGAAAATTTTCCACAATGAAGATGTATTACATTTACAGCCCAGAGAATAATTGTTTTTACATTAACACACTTCTCTTCTTAGTTATTTTCTTATAAAACCCTTGCTACAGTGTTTATTTCTTCTGTGGGGTTAATAACTGATTCACATTTCCATAATGAATATTAAAAGTTTGCTCAAATTTCAAGAAAGTTCTGATAGTCTCTGTAATTTTTTATTTGGAAAATAAAAGAAATCTTTTGCTAAAAACAGCTATTCTGGAATTCTGTTAAATTCTCTGGTAACACGGTAATCTAGAATCTTCTTTCTTTGGGAATTAACACATTAATCTTTCTTTGAGAATCCTTTGTCAAATAAAGTCTTATGGTGACCTTCAATCTACACATTCACTAGCCAAAAGGACAAAGTGATTAAAGGGGTGGAATTTTCTCTCCTGGTCTCTCTCCTATTGGAGTCCCACCACTTACTGAGGTTTTCAGGAACACTGTTTGAAAGCCCTGCCATATTGAATAAGTCATAACTTGCTCCATGAGTTTTTTCAAGTTAGACCCTTTAACTTGTATTATGTAATCCAAGGAGTTGTTGAAAATTTCAAAATTTAAATCTTCTCAGGAATCTTGTTTTTGTTTGCTTTTTCTGGGTTCCTTGTCAACAGTTTGCAGAAATAGATCTGTAATCAGAAAGCTTGCTGCTGCTGCTGCTGCTGCTGCTGGTAAATCGCTTCAGTCGTGTCTGACTCTGTGCGACCCCACGGACTGCAGCCCACCAGGCCCCTCCGTCCATGGGATTTTCCAGGCAAGAGGACTGGAGTGGGGTGCCATTGCCTTCTCCAATCAGAAAGCTTAGCCATAGACAATTATAGATTTTATTTACCACTATCTGAGGCTAAAAGAATATCTTTTCAAATACACTCTGAAAGTATTATGTGTGTCTACAAGTCTTGTGTGTGCCTCTTTACGTAAATCCTTAAAATATGTAAGCCACATAGGTAGCTCATTGGTAAAGAACCCACATGTCCATGCAAGAGACACAGGATATGCAAGTTTGATCCCTGGGTGGGGAAGATCTTCTGGAGGAGGAAGTGGCAGCCCACTCCAGTATTTTTGCCTGAAAAATCCCATTGACAGAGGAGCCTGGTGACTACAGCCCACGGGTCTCTAAGAGTTGGACATGACTAAGTGGCCAGGCAGGAGCACGGGCCAGGGAGAGGGCCAGGGATGAGGAGGCTTTAGTCGTCATGTCTCCCCCCTGACAACCTTCCCTTTGCTGCTCTCCCGCAGAGTCAGATGTGAGTACACACACTGATGATGCTATGTACAAACAGATGACTCTTGAGACCCTACTGTATGGCTCGGGGAACGCTACTCAGGCCCTCTGGTGACCTGGATGGGAGGGAAACCCACAAAAGAGGGGATCTATGTATGCATACAGCTGATTCACTTTGCTGTACAGCAGAAACTCACACAACGTGCCAAATCAACTATATTCCAAATTAATTTAAAATAAGGAATTACTACCAAAAAAATAAGAATCCTATGTGAGGAGGTAATAGTGAGAGTCACTTCTGAATGAGAGCAGGCAATCCCACCCTTGAAGGAATATCCTGTGACCTTGCTTTTCAATATCCAATAGAAGAGAATTTGAGTTAACTTTATTCATGGACACATTGAGTGAAAACAGAACTTGTTAAGTGTTTGACCACATTTTCACCACGATGCCTACCAGAACCTTCCTGGGGGCCAAAGATGATCCTTATGAACCTCTGTAATTCTAGTACAAGGTACTAAAATTCAAGTACAAAATTTTAGTAGCTAAAATTTCCTTTCCATCAATGAATGGATTAATGCGCATAAAGAGTAAAATACATTGATATAAATAAAATAGCACCTGCTTTTATTTTTGGCCATACAGCACGGCTCGTGGGGATCTTAGTTCCCTGACTATAGATTGAACTGGGGCTTTTGTCCATGAGAGCATGAAGTCCTCACCACTGGACTGCCAGGGAAGTCCCCGCACCTGCTTTTTTTTTTGACCAAGGATAAGGAAGTCATACAGCTAATCTTTGTTTGGAAATGCCAGTTTCCTAGATTTGAGGTGGCAGTTTATATTTGCCTATGCTTAAATGCCTACTTGTTTTAATAAATACCTAAATATTATAAATTATCACCAAATCTAAGGTTCCCAGGCACTCCATTAAAATAACTCAGACTTAATGAATTACAATGGTTATAAAATTCAAAGCATAAGGAGATTTTGGCACAAAATTTTGTTTCTTAGAACAGTAATGTTGTTAGACTGCACTCACATTGCATACTTCAGGAATACAGAAAGGAAGAAAACCAAAGGCAGTCCATCAATTAAAAACAGATAAGGACTGACATATATACACTACCATGTGTAAAATAGATAGCTAATGGCCTGCAGTATAGCACAGAGAGCTCAGCTCAGTGCTCTGTGATGACCTAGAGAGGTGGGATGGAGGGGAGGGAAGGAGGTCCAAGAGGGAGGGGATATATGTATACATATAGCTGATTTACTTCATTGTACAGCAGAAACTAACACAACATTGTAAAGCAATTATATTCCAATTTTAAAAAACAAATTGAACTGATATCCTAAAATAAAATATTTAGAAGCCCGCACCCCCAAGTAGATTATGACTTGAAGGGAAATACACAGTGTTGTATCCTTGCCGATAGAAAACAATGCTGTGAAAATCACTAGGCATCTTTTACTGTAAAGAGTTGATTGATAGAAAAGTAAGCACCGTGAAAATTTTTTAAAAGGTTACCCTTAGCATTTCAGAAAAAAAAAAAAAGCGAACTGAATAGCCCTTCAATTTGTATGTAAGTAGAACTGAGTGATCTTTCAGACAAATGTGGTGTCATCAGTTTTGTTTACTGCTACTTTATGCTAGAGAAAGTGGAACCAAGAAAGAGTTAATGCTTTAGCAAAAGTGTCTTTCTTCATAACCAATGGGGGAAAATCTAGCTGCCTAAGTAATGGGAAAAATACACAGGACCACAAAATCTTTAAGATCAGACATTGCAGCATCTGTTAACTGATGCAGAACGACAGGGAACTTCTGTGAAAGTGTATGCTGAGAATATAAATAGTGGAATGCTGTAATTCATTACAATTACATTGCATAGAATAAAAATGAAAGGAATTCTTCTTGACTGAAAGCTCAGAATGTTCCTATATCAATTTTAATAAGAAATTCTGACTGTTTCAAGACCCACTCATAAATCAAAAAAAGGAACTTAGGCCAGACTGGTTGTCTAAAATATAATCCACAGACCTCCTTTCTAGGTTAGCCCAGGAGCATAGAGCAGGCCAGAGATAACCAAAGACCAAAGCAAGACAGTGTGTGGTGTGCAAATGACAGAAAAACTTTGTTTTACACTAAATCATATCTCCCTACCCCAGCAAAATGTCACTCAAAACATTATAAATATCTTTACGATCGCTTTCTGTCAGTGATTAGAATGTGGGGAACCTTAGTGTTTTCGTGGAGTTCTGGCCAGATCTGATAAAAAAGGAGTAGTCATTATAACAAATTAAAGAAAGAAAATCCTTTCAGTAGGCTGTAATGACTTTGTGCGCTAATTCTGCAGCGCTGGGAGGTCAAAGGCGTACCTTCCCCTATAGCCATATATGGCCTGAGGGCCATTGGACACTTTTTTAAAAAAGATGAATGTTCTGGTATGAGCATGCTCCTGCAATCCAGTGACGCTCTTACTCAGGGTGGTCTGTAAATATTCTAAATCTTTGCTTACTATATAAAATTACAAGAAAGTGTTATCTTGCATCACTCCCAAGCACTAGATTCCTTAAGCTGTGCAAACCCTTCCTTAGAGATTTCCTTCTTAAAAAATAAGATCTCTCTTTTTCTCCCCCCTCCCCCGCTTTTATCTAGGAACTGGCTTTTGGCTCTCTATATTCTGCCTTTCATTTTAAAAAGGCATAAAATGTTATGCTTATAAGTCAAGTATATCGCTCAGCTTTTGCTTTAAAATACATGGAAAGATCAGTTTTCTACAAGTAGCTTTGTCTGTCTCTCACTGTTTCTTTTCCTAACTCTCTGGCTTCATGCTGTGTTTGCTTCACTTTGAAAGGGAGATTTCTCTCACTTTACCTACTTTCCGATCTTTCATCTAAACCACCCTGAGTGCATGAGCAGAATCTCATATGAAGATGGAAAAGATGAAAAGGCACTTAAAATATATCCTAGTTATCCAGGAAAGGAGGACAGCCGAGCTGGGGGGAAGAACTAGATCCATTTTTAAGTAAATGTACGCGTGAGCAAAACCAAATTTTGTCAGATCTTTACTATTGCTATGTTGCTGCTTTGTTTTTGCTTTTTTTCATGCTTGCAGGATAATGAATTGTACAACTATTAACTTGATGATGAGATACAAACCGCAATGTTGAATTAATACTGGCACATGTCCCAGCTGGATGATACTGTTAATGTTGTCTGGCCACCTATAGGAATCCCCTCTCAAATGAATATTATCTGGTGACCAAATGTGGAGAACTGGACCAAAGCTGTAGACTCTTCTGGCTTCTGAGGAATTAAAATGATTTTCCTGCTTATGGGTCTGATTTGCAGGAAGGAAAAGTTGTGCATTTTGCTTTTAACAGATGCAACATTTTGCCAAATCAGACGTCTTTCCTCATGGGATAAGATCAGAATGGCATTGCAAAGCAGTTCTCTTGAAACCTTCTAAAACAGATTATGTTCTTAAAAAACTTGATTCTTGACTTTGCATGTTTTAGCACTGCATTCCATTAAACCTGTGTTTGAAGTTACTAGGATTTGCTAAAATATTTGATAATGCCTAAGCAGATAAGAGATTATATGCTTTACGTATATCGTGGAAGGATTTATTCCAGCTTGGATACAGGGTATTAATTGGCCACCTACAGTGAGCAGTGTTTAATATTTTGCCCCTACCCCCCTCCGCCCCCTGGCCTCACTCCTTTCTTGCCGCTGTTCAGGCAGAAGAGTATGTAAGTATTCTCTGAACTAAATTTGCTAACTTTCTGGAACACATTTAAACAACGTGCGCTACTTGTGTCATATTACATTAACTTCACTTCTAATGACAAGTTGTATATATCTGCAATAAATAGCCCCTCAGGGATCAGATCAAGATTAAGGGAAAGAAAGTACACTGCTGTAGTTAAGTAATTTACAATATCTTAGTAAATGCTTGCAAAGAAATGTTTGTATCAGGAGAGCTGGTTAACAGCACTTGTGAACAGGGACAATTGTAGGATGTTAAACTCTCCTGTGGAAAGTTACAGGCACTTGGGTTTGACTTTTTTTAAGTCACCTTTAAACTCTATACTGTTTGATACTCTATTGTCCACCATATGAAAGAATGTTTACAACAGAAAATCATCCGTTTTAGACAGACCAACCTGGGCAGAGGACAATGGCGATGGTTGGGGGAAGGGTGATGCTGGGAGGAAGAATCTCATCAATGGTCTTGAGGTGGAGAAGAAAACCTTGTTTAAATTGAAAAATGATCCCTGACAGGCGATTTCCAATGAAAGCATTTTAATTAATTAGAATGACACACAGAAAAAGATACAAATATTTATGAGTAGAGTGCAATCAAGTTAAGCCATTTGGGTCTGATTAACCAGGGCATGGGCGAGGTTATAGGAAACCATGCAGAGAAGCCGGCAAGACTGGCTGCTCCACTAATGTGAGATTTAAATAGTCCACACTGAGTGGATGAGTTCTGATTTGGGGACCTGCTCAGATTCACCTGCTGGCGAGGAAACCTGGTAGCTTAGGATTTAGAATTTGGTCATTTTCCTCTTTCACGGTGTTCAGTTTTGTTCTGGATTAGAACTTAAATCACTTCTGGATGATGAGTATTTGAACAGACCCTTCCTTGAGCAGAAGCACAACTGGACTGTAGCCTGCCAGGCTCCTCTGGCCATGGAATTCTCCAGGCAAGAATACTGGAGTGGCAGAGAGGGAATCGGGAGGGAGAAGGGAGAGGGGTTCTGGAAGGGGAACTTATGTATACCCATAGCAGATTCATGTCAATGTATGGCAAAACTAACACAATAAAGAAAATTAAAAAAAAAAAAAAATAAAAAGTTTAAAAAATTTAAAAAAAAAAAAAAAAAGGAATACTGGAGTGGGTAGCCATTCCCTTCTCCAGGGGATCTTCCCACCCCAGGGGTCAAACTCCTTCATTGTAGCCAGATTCTTTAACATCTGAGCCACCAGGGAAGCCCATGTATTTGAATGGCATTCAGCAAATCTTGTTTTAAGGTTTGGACAGCTTTCATCCATTTCAATGTCAAGTACTTGGCAGCTTAACTTGTCACTTGTCTTGTCTTCCAAGAAAGTTCTGAGAGCAGTGATTTTCATCCATCTACTTTAGAATTTTGTCAATTTCTGGAAGGAGTTGAACAGAGGAAGCAAATGAACCTAAACAGTTCCCTGTCTTTGCTGGGGTTACTGTTAATTTTGAGTTCATGCCTGATGTTTAGTTTGAAGTGAAAGAAATATCATTCTTATATTGTTGAACAACAACTCAAACACGAAATGAAATGTCATTAAAATCCTCTCAAAAGTCTCAGCCATCATGGAGGCTATGTCAGTCTTTTATTATTTAGCCCCACTGCCTATCTAGATGGAGCTTCCTTGGTTTATTACAATATGGCAAGACACCCAAAGAAACCTGGGACCTTTGAGTGGGCTTGGAGTATCTTGAAGATATCCACAGTGGAGGCTGAATTGCCCAAGGAAAGTCTGGAGGTATTCCAGGAGGTCAACCCTTAGTCAAGCTGCTGCTTGCTGAGGTAGGGAAGTTCTTTTCTATTGCTGACTGGGTGAGGTTGGTTCTTGCTCCCTTTAAAGGGATAGGAGATGACTCAGCCCAGCAAAGGGGCCCCGTGGCAGTCCTCTGCCAAGAGGTCCCACATTTCTGTCTATCTCGACTTCCAATGAGCCACGTTGATAAAATGCCAAGAAGCAGGTTTTTGAAACCCATCTGAGATCTTCTCCAGTGTTCTCTCTCTGACTCAAGGGAAATTTCAGAGAAACAACAATAACAAAAACTTTAGCTTTGAGAGACTATGTATCCCTTCCCTGATGATTGCCAGCCCCAAGAGGTAATTACAGTAAGTCCATTCAATCTTAATGGATTTAAGATTGGGGAAATCAAAGCCAGGAAAGTCAGTAGGTTTTTCTCACTGCTTTTCATTTGCTCCTAACCATCTTTTATGTAATGAGTAACAGTTCACAATTGGCTAGAAAAGGTTAAGGCGAGAATAGAGAGGAGCCATGGAGTACAGACAAGATAAAAGTGTTAATGCTCTGAAAAAGACTATGTCCTCACCTTCTTGGATTGTCCGTAACATTGTTCACCTTCTCAGGCTGGATAATTGACAGCTCTTGAGACAATAAGAGTTTCCCTTCCTTCCTGAAGTCTAGCTTAAAAAAAATCTGAGATTGTTTCCATGGATTTTGAAATCTCTAGTGTAGCCCAATGGATATTTTGTACCTGAAAGGCAGTTATTACGTCTAACAGATGTACCACTGGTTTACTTCTTTTTAAATGTTTAATTCTAATTGTCCTATTTTCTTTGAATATTATTGTAAATATAAAACAAAGTTATTCTCATTTCCATTATTTATGAATTTTATTTTATTTTATTTTTATTGTTTCTATCATGGTGATTGTCATGATATCACCATGGGTTTACATATGCTTCCCCTCCGGAACCCCCCTCCCTCCTCCCTCCCCCCCCCGGGAAATCTCTCTGTACCAGCCCCGAGCATCAATCCTGGGCTGGCGATTGATTAGACACATGACAATTA
>ML663008.1:19247446-19311867 GCA_007570785.1 Antilocapra americana | reverse complement strand
CCACATCCTCTCCAGCATTTATTGCTTGTAGACTTTTGGATAGCAGCCATTCTGACTGGTGTAAAGTGGTACCTCATTGTGGTTTTGATTTGCATTTCTCTGATAATGAGTGATGTTGAGCATCTTTTCATGTGTTTGTTAGCCATTTTTATATCTTCTTTGGAGAAATGTCTGTTAAGTTCTTTGGCCCACTTTTTAATTGGGTTGTTTATTTTTCTAGAATGGAGCTGCAGGAGTTGAATTTTAAAAAAGCAATAAAATAAAGTTGATACAAAGTAATGAAGCTGCTGCTGCTAAGTCAGTTCAGCCGTGTCCGACTCTGTGAGATCCCACAGACGGCAGCCCACCAGGCTCCCCCGTCCCTGGGACTCTCCAGGCAAGAGCACTGGAGTGGGTTGCCATTTCCTTCTCCAATGCGTGAAAGTGAAAAGTGAAAGGGAAGTCACTCAGTCGTGTTCGAGTCTTAGCGACCCATGAACTGCAGCTTACTGGGCTCCTCTGTCCATGGGATTTTCCAGGTAAGAGTACTGGAGTGGGTTACCATTGCCTTCTCTGAAGTCATGAAGACCAACCTGGTTTTTGACACCTGTTCGGAATAGATCTGGGCGATCCTTAATAACATTAAGACACAGCATAAAATTATCTTATAAAAAAACACCTCCACTTATAAAAAGACATAAATGCATACTTACATTTATTTGTCACTTTAACCTTCAAAATAAATTTATACCAATTGAAATTTTACAAGGCACCAACAGTTTATACAAAATCACCTACAAAATGATAAAATGTGACAATTTCAAAGATTCTGAGGATAATTGGTCTAAAGAATATAAACATCTATTTTATTACTTCTTTTTCCTGGCTTTTCCAATTTCACTCTACTGTTCTCATTCCCATTAGATATTTTAAAAATAATGAGGCACAGGACTTTAACGTGAGTGCCAAAGTTCTCAAAGATCCATCCTGTTCTGGCAAAACAAACCTCAAGGCTCCCAACTCTACACATTTCTGTCCCATAATTCTGGTTCTGGGTTCAGCCTCATATCACATTATATTTTCCCCAGCAAATAGGTCATTTCCATACAGAGCCGTTTATTAACAAATTTGCTTTTACCAAGTAAGTTGAGTTTTGTGATTTTTTTTTCAGGACTAACTGGTCAATTGCATGCTGACTATGTCACATGACAAGTTTTCATCAGTTTCTCATTTTGTAAAAACAGTAAGTAAAGTATTAGCATGAGGATGTGGTGGTGGTGGTGGTTTAGTCTCTGAGTTGTGTCTGACTCCTTGTGACCCCATGGAGCCCTCAAGGCTGCTCTGTCCATAGGATTTCTCAGGCAAGAGTACTGGAGTGGGTTGCCATTTCCTTCTCCACATGGTGATATAGTACACGGTAAATAATGAATCTTCCCTGGAAATGCTGATCTGCTTTATTCCCAGCTAATGATATGGGGTGAATAATGATGATTGTCTGGACTCTTTTCTTCAACCTCCTAAATCAGTAAGCAGTTCCTAAGATGGCCTGGTTGCAGAACAAGTGTTACTCTGGAGTCTAATCTCATTTCTAACCCTAATATTTTCTCTTGCCTTGAGTAAAACACTTAACTAATTGCTCCTTTTTCAGTCCTCCTGCTGTGAGAAGATATGATAATAATCTTTTTCTTTCCTACAGTGGTGTTAGGAGCAATATTTAGTTAAAGCTTGAAAAGTATGTTGACAGTAATAAGAAAACATTTCATAGCAGATTATTCATGCGCTTACGGCTAAGCATCCACTGAAATAATCTCAATAGAGCATACCCAAAGTAGTTTTGATGTGTGAGCAAAGGTTTCTGGTGATAATATTATCTTTTTTTAATTTTTGGCAGAAATTTAAAATTCTCAGGAACTACAGAAAGAAGATATAACTGATTTAACACATGAATTTTGTAATTATGCCACAATAGAAGGTAGATTCCTTTTCTCATTCAAGTCGTCAGTGCTGCAAAGTCTTAGTTTGAAGGGGTAAGTTATTGAAGAGAGACAAAATAATTTTATGACTCTCTTAGTGATACAGTTTACAACTTGATATATATCCAAAGCATCAGTCTGCATGATATTTTGATGTCACTGTATCACTTTAACTTGGAAACTGTAATTGTCATTGAAATTGCTTTTTTCCATGTTCTCAGAAGCTTCATTCCTTTTCTTCGTCTCTACCCTGTGATGCCTATACAAGCAGGGAGTCCCCTTGACCTCAAAGGGAGCTTTGTGCTTATATTTGGCCACAGAACACATTGCAAAAAGAGACAAGAAGTTCTAAATTCCACCCGATTTAGTTGGTCTAGTGTCTAAAGATATTTCTCTGTAATGTTATAGCTTTACTTAATCACTTTGCATTCTAAAAGTGAAAAACAAAAATGGATTTCATGTTATATACCCAGTGCACAAGACTTTTTGCCAATGCAGGAATAAGTTCAAGTTGCTGTGGTACCATGTACGCATCAGGCTAAATTGTCACGTACACTTCAGAAACCTGTCCAATCTGAGTTGTTTTCTTTTTGAAACTTCAATGAAAATAGCCTTTGAGCTGTATCAAGTGCAACCAAAATAAAACAAAATAAATTGCAAACCTACCACGAATTCAAGAATTATGTGGACACCATCTAAGTTACTTTAACGTAAGATATAAATCCAGAGATTTCTCATGCCATCATTTTGTAAATAATTACAGTTCTGCTGAATCTGTTGTATAAAGTTTACATGGGAGGTTCAGCGCACCCTTGCTCTTGTTTAGAACATTCGGAACCACCAGAGAGCTGTTGATATATGGCTGGGCTGTTTCAGTGCCTAAGACATCGACTACATGGGAGCATAATAAACAGGGGCATAAAGACAGGTTTGTGCAAGCAGTTTGGAGTGACCTTTTTGGCAGCTGAAATCCATCTTGAGTACATGGTGCTGATGTGGACAGACATGTAAACTTAGTCTTGTTACCACAACTACTAGTTCTACAAATATACTCAGATGCCCAAAATGTACATCACTCTGAGGAAAGTGATTTTAAATGGAGAGTTGCAGTTGAGGAACAGCAATCCAGATAAGATCAAACCCATATATTACTGAGAAATCTCTGTGACTGAGTTAACAAAAGGGTTGAAAGCATGGAGTTAGGTAGATTTAATCCGAAAGGCTCTAAAGTTAAGATTGTCTTGATAGCTTATTTAGATAAAAAGGTAGAGATCGAAGTGCTTTTTTTCTTTTTTTTTGAGCAGTGGAAGTGCATGAGTTTTTTGATTCCCAAAGTTAAACTTTGCATAGGAAAGGCAAAATCAATGTATCAACAACAATATGTTTAAATATAAGTGTAGATAGACTTACCTAATAATTTGAGAAATGAAACAGACACTTGGGTGTTGAATTTGGACATCAGAGCAGTGTTCAACTTTAATCCAACAATGAAATCTCTCTTAACCAATGAGGTCAACTTGCTCTCTTCACTCCAACCCTGGTCTCCTGGCTTAGCTGATATTTCTAGGGCAGCAGAGATGGACAGGGAATCCCCTGATTTAGCAAAACTGCTCTGGCCCATTTTCCTCCAGCAGTAGACACACCAACGCCATCAATTTTAGTCTCCCGATGTGGTTGAGGCTTCCGAGCACTTGGATTTCCTCACTGTTAATTCAGACAAGCCTCTTGATGAATCCACTCCTTGTTCCTTTGGAAAATGACTCACACCTTTTCAGAAAATGTTTCAAGATCCAGTTACTTATTATTTGTTAAAAAAAAAAAAAGCTTTGAAGATTGTTGAACAAGCATTGTTAGCCCATCAATTAACATGAAACCTGAAATCACTAGAAGCTTGGAATGGAAAGCGCTTTCACTAGCCACGTGAAGAATGATAGCTCAGAAATGGAAATAGACTCTCAGACATAGAAAACAAACTTTTGGTTATCAAAAGGGGAAAGAATGGGGGAGGGATAAATTGGGAAATTGGGATGAACAGATACATGCTACATAAAAAAAGAACAAAAACACAAGGACCTATTATATTCAATATCCTATAATAACCTATAATGGAAAAGAATTTGCAAAGAATATACATATAAATTATTATATATGTACACATTCATTACTTCACTGTACACCTGAAACATAAATCAACTGTGTACCATGCTGTGCTTAGTCACCCAGTCATGTCTGACTCTTTGACCCCCATGGACTGTAGCCCACCAGGCTCCTCTGTCCATGGGGATTCTCTGGGCAAGAATACTGGAGTGGGTTGCCATGCCCTTCTCCAGGGGATCTTCCCAACCTGGCGATCTTCCCAACTCAGGGATCAAACCTAGGTCTCCTACATTGCAGGCAGATTCTTTACCAGCTGAGCAACCAAGGAAGCCTGTAACTCAACTATACTTCAAGTAAAAGAAAATGAATGACAGTTTAGGAGTAAGGGAGGATGTTGTGTGAGCGGTGGCAGTGAAGGGGCTGTTTATTCCTCACCTCCCCCCCCCCCCCCCCCCCCCGGCCCCACGAGGAGGGATTTTCCCTTCATTCCTACCCTCTCATTCCACAGGCTCCACTCCCTGCCCATCAGTGAAGCTGGAGAAACCAATCAGGTTGATGATTTTGGGGAAAGAACTGGACTTGCAGAAACTGACCCCCCTTTCCCCCTCTCTACTTTGGAGCCAACTGTTTGCAGAAAACACAGCATCTGATCTGATTCTTCATGTTCTAAGTGTGCACAACCAGGCCTTCCTGTGGTTGTGGTGGGGAACCAGGCCTTCACAGGAGAGGGGACCAGGCCTCCAAGGGGGTGGCCTCTGGCTCCAGAGGCGTGCCTATGCCCAGCTGAATAGGTCAGAGTTTAATTCTGGAGTTCTGCATTTAAAAGCTATTCTTTAGCCTACACTTTATCAAAAAAAAAAAAAAAAAAAAGTGGCGATTTAATCTGTATCTGCCTTAGTCCTTGTTTTTGATCTTCATTGAGGAACCCAGTGAAGAAATAGATGTCCTAGGAGGAAAGGGTGTTTTTTTTCCAAGCCTACTCAAAACCAAACCAAGAGAAATGAAATGTTAATTTGCACATCTTCCAGTAGGTGAAGTATGGTAATATTTTACTGCAAAAACCATTCTTAAAGCAGTTGCAAAATAAATGAATTGAACTAACCCATCAGAGAAGAGTCTTCTGAATAGTGGCCCATTTGGCAAAAACCTTTGTATAAAATGTATCCTCCTGACTACTATTGTTAGATATATGAATTGAATAAAGGCTATGTTCAGAGCATGTGGGAAATGGTTGGTTCTTTTTTATGCTTAGATATAAGGTCAAAAAGAATGGATAACTTTAACCATTCAAAATAGGTGAATCCTTAGAATAAATTTGGCAGCTTGATATTCTCTTTCCTAAATAGTTTTCCTTCTATATTTATTTCCAAGGTAATTTTTCTGGTTAGAAAGGAATCTTGTAAAGAAACTCAGAATTAAGGCAAATGTTAGAGACTTGAGAATGGCATTTAAAAAGATACGTGTATGCATCTACAAATATATACGTATATTTATGTACATTCAGAGAAGGCAATGGCACCCCACTCTAGTCCTCTTGCCTGGAAAATCCCATGGACAGAGGAGCCTGGTGGGCTGCAGTCCATGGGGTCGCTAGGAGTCGGACATGACTGAGCGACTTCCCTTTCACTTTTCACTTTCATGCATTGGAGGAGGCAATGGCAACCCACTCCAGTGTTCTTGCCTGGAGAGTCCCAGGGACGGCAGAGCCTGGTGGGCTGCCGTCTGTGGGGCTGCACAGAGTAGGACACGACTGAAGCAACTTAGCAGCAGCAGCAGCAGCAGCAGCAATATACATTATACATATAATCAGTCTCTCATCAGGAAACTCCAATCTGTAAGGCCTCAAATGGGTTTAACAACAACAAAGATAACTTATTAACAGCCTTTTTGCATATGATGCTTTTTAAGTACCAAAGAAAGAAAAGAGTGGCATAAACCCAACTCCTTCCTCCCTTTTAAAAGAATTTATATCACTAGGCAGGGCCATAAACCTCTAATAGAAAAGGTCACTCTGAAACATCCCAGTAGGCAAAAAGAACCAGACACAGTGTCAGTTAGGAAATATCAAAGGCCTTCAATAATTGAGATAAAAGGTAAGGGAGCTTAAATTAGCAAGGGTTTATTTCTTTCTCAGGTAAAATCAGGTCCAGGGGTAGGCAGTTCAGGGATTGCTCAGAAGCTCCATACTACGATCAGCATTCCAAGCTTCTTCTATGTTTCCATTGTATCTTTCTTAATGCTCATCTTCAGGGGCACCTCATGTTTATAAGATGGTGTCTGTAGCTCCAGCCATCATACCCACATTCTAGTCAAGAAGAAGGATAAAGGAGGAGTAAATGAGTTGTTTGAATTATTGAAGAAATTTTCTGGAAGTTCTGCTCATCACCTTCCTCCAACATGTCTTCTCCTATCTATAAGGCAGGTTGAAATGAATACTAGTATCTGCTTTAATCGTGGCTATTGGGTATTAATATCCAGTATAGCAGTTTCTGTCTAAGGATTTGAGTTGGTTTCATCAAATAATACTAAATGAAAGGGGTGGGGTGGGGGGAGTCTGTTGATAATAGGAAAACAAATTTCTAGCATCTTAAAGTTTCTCACCATCAAGGCAAAATAAACACCCTAAAGACCTGCAAGGTGACATGAAGTTAAGAAACACATGTTGTAGAATGCAGAGAGCAGAGTTTCAGGTTAAGACTTCTGTCAAACCTCCTACCCATGTTCATTATCAAAGAGCAGGTTCGGTCAGAAGTCATAATGAAGATGGCACCACTCTCATTTTGGACAAAGAAGGAAATATTCTTTCAAGTGAAACTTAAGAGATTTCCTAAATATGGATGCTTACTTTGCAGATAAAACTTTCTAGGGTTTGAAGAAATTACCGTCTACCACGTTTTAAACATATTTTAAGAAAATACTCTCTTAATGCAGATCTGCAAAGATTGATCAAGATCCTAAACCCTAAGATATACATATGTGCTGATGCATTTTATGATAAATGGTAATAAAAATTACGGGGTTTCCCTGGTGGGTCAGTGGTAAAGAATCTTCCTGCCAATGCAGGAGACATGGCTTCTATCCCTGGGTCAGGAAGATCCCCTGGAGAAGGAAATGGCAACCCACTCCTCTATTCTTGCCTGGAGAATCCCATGGACTGGCTACAGTCCATAGAGTCACAAAAGAGTCAGAAAGTACTTAGTGACTAAAGCAACAACAACAACAATAACAAGTGTAAGAACAAAGGCTCCTAGAACATGTACTATGCACTTGGCTTTAAAAGCTTTACTTTGATTATCTAGGTATCTGCAGAAGCTTTCCCACAGTACAAGAGAATAAGACAATGATGTGGGATTTCTGAAGGCATCCTCCTGATTCCTACTGGTGCCATTCCGATCTGAAACCCATCACAACTTCTAAAAGAACAAGGCAGATTTGCCCTTAATGCAATATAGCCATCATCTTGGTTGACATGGACATACAGAGGATGTCAGTACTGGTTTCCATGTTCACGAAGCTTTTGTTCTCATGCACCTTGGCAATGTTTTAAAAAAAACCTCACTTCCCAGCTAGCGTTCATGAAGATCTCCAAGCTACTCAATGAAGGCTTGTTCAGTTGTGTCACCGTTGACATCATCACGGCCAATCCATTCCTCATTACCAGTGGACTAAAACAGAGAATTGTGTAATAGGTCACTTTTTATTAAATCCATACTCCACAACCATATTCAAAGATTCAACAAAGAAAGTGAGACTTCATCGATGTGAGATTTTCATTGGCAACACAGCTAAAAATCATCACTGAATTTTCTTTCCTTGGCAACACTGTATTTAACAGTGTGCTGATTGACCAACATGCATTAAATTAAATCCATAAGGCTAGAATGTCTTTCAGGAAGACTGGTGCACAGAATGAGAGATCATTCTGTCCAGCACCACTCTAAAACACTAAAACTTTTTCCAAAGCAGTGTTCGTGCTAATCTTTCTTACTGCTCCAAGCCTTGGATCCACTACAGAAATTGATTCAGGCTCTATTGTAATTCATCAAAATCACTTATGCCATTAGTTAACATTAACTAGCAGGAGTGAATTAACAAAACCTTGTATGGCGGCCAATCTTGCAGACTTGAAATGGAGATTAGTCCCTGGGTGAGACATATGCGGAGAAGAGATGACAGCAGAAATCACAGTGGCTATTGTCTGTACAGTAAAACACACTGAAACAGCTCAGAAGCAGAAGAAACTACAATATTCAGCAACAGGACTCCAAATTGGGGCAGCAGATCAACTAATACAGGGAATTCAGCCATAAGGCAAATTATTACTGTAAAAGCTGTGAACCTTGTAAAACTCAATGAAAGAGCTACTAGCTGGGGTAGCTTTTGCTGCTAATGGCTGCAGCTTTGAAACACAGGCCAACCTCCAGGGAGAAACTCCTTGAAGAGGCAATCTTTTAAAACATATTCGGAGTAGACGGCAACTCTTCTGTTATGTTCGAAACAGAAATTATATATTATTTGTGGATCTGTTATTCATATATAGTTCATTTGTATTTGCTCATGAAGAGATATGTCAGTTTCAGTCCGAATTCCCAATCCTGGTATTCCCTATCTGCCATAATCTTGAATCAATCTACTTGTTAAGTTTTATCTTCCTAGCACTATTATTTATATTTTATGTGCTAATCTTAGTTGCACTATTCCTAGCAGGAATTTGTGATCCAGCCAACCTAGTCTTCTTATTGTCATCAACAGGCCCCCGTTTCCACCCCTATGCATAGAATGCTCTTCCTTCTCTTCATTTCTTCATAAGCCACCCTCTAACCATCCTGAAGACTAAGTCTCTAAAATACTCTAAAATAATTTCCCTACATTGACCATGTTCTGCTGTGATATCTAAGGGAAACCATCTGTCATCACTGTTCACTGGACACTGAATCATAAACTATCTTGCATTTCTATTTAGTAGTGACCTTGTCTTTTTACCCCCTCCTCCCTGCCAAATGAACTATAACCTTCTCATTGTAGGGACTCACCCTCCCCTGTGCTTTAGAAAACACCAAAGACAGAGCTATGCATGCTCTACTCAGGATCACACTGCAAACCAAAGCTTTTTCTAAAGTGGTATTTCTGCCAATTTTTTGGCTGCTCCAACACTTGGCCTTACTACAGGAGCTGATTCAGGCTTATCTTTGGCAATGCACTGGAACTGCTTGTGCTGCTAGTAAAAAGTAGCAGCAGTGACTTATGGTACTTTTCGTAGCACTTGGTGCTATGATCATACCTTTGCTCATAGTATGCCAAGAGGATGGAAGAATGCATGTTCTTATTTTCACTTTAAAGATGAACATGAACACCTGAGGTATTGTGCCTTATCTAAGGAATAGACAGCAAGTAGCAAGCCTGGGAATAGGGCCTGTATTTCCCATTCTGAACATGACCAAAGAAAATGATTTGATATAAAAATATACTAATCAGCAATCCCCATCTGGGCTTTCAGTACTCAAAGTTTGCTAGGAATCTGCAAAGGAAACATGACTGGAGCTAAGATTTTATGAGAATTGCTGTACAATGATAAAATAGTTCTTTACCAATTGTTCAATTTTATACTTTTTTTGGTTTCTTCTCCCAGGTTTACAAATGAAACCCAGAGTTGGCGAACTTTCCAAATGAAGCTTCTTGCATAGTTGAGCTATCTGGTGGCATTTAATAGCATTAAAACTGCCACTGATGATTTCTTTTTCTGTTCATTTCCACAATACAAACAATGTTATGAAAAGTAAACTGTCAGAGATATGCTTACAAGTTGAGTCTCTCAAATCTTGCCCCACTTCCCTTAGGCATGAGAAGGAAGTGGGCAGAGGATGGGGCAGCTGGCTGACTGCTTAATGGAGCTCCAGGACCATTATCTATTCCCTTTGTGAAAGACTTTTCCATTTGTCCTGTCAAAGCCTTATTTTTGCCTTCATTTAATCGACTCAATGAAAAGCAGAGGCCTAGCACTGAGAATGACTATACTCATGTGCCTCCTCTCTTTGGGGATCCCTTCACTCTCATCCCTTATAATAGAGCTCAGAGGACCACTCAAGGCATCCACTTGGCTCATCACACACTTCTTGGGGCAGTCACTGTGCTCTGACCTATAGCAGAAAAGTCATAATGGTCTTAGGACTGCCAGACTGAATAAAGAATACCCGTAACATTTGAACTACAGATTAAAAAAAAAAAAAAAAAAGACAAATGATGTTTTAGCATAAGTATATCCCATGCACTATTTGGGACATACTTACATACAAAATTATTCATTGTTTATCAGACTTAATTTTGCTGGCCATCCTGTATTTTTATTTGCTAAGTTTGGCAACCCTAGGTGCACTGTTTGAGATCAAGCTTGCCCAGTTCTTTCGCAACTGTTTCAGATCCAGGAGTCTTCAGCACTGTGGGGTCCCGTTCCAGGGCAGTCCCCTCTCACCTGGATGCAGCTGGTTGTCAAAGAACACGTTGAAAGAATCCTAGGAGCTGCTTTGCCCTCTTTGTCTCTAAGCGCTGCCTCAATTGCTGCTCTATATTGAAAGCAGAATTGCTTGTTTCAAGGTAGTATCACAAAAATAGAATTTCGTATGCAATATTTTAATCATTGTGGGTGCTTGCATGTTGAGTTGCTCAGTCGTGTCTGACTCTTTGCAACCCCATGGACTGTAGCCTGCCAGGTTCCTCTGTCCATGGGGTTTCCCAGGCAAGAATAAAGGAGTAGATTGCCATGCCCTCCTCCAGGGGATCTTCCCAACCCAGGGATCAAACCTGTGTCTCCCGCATTAGCAGGTGGATTCTTTACCACCGAGTTACCAGGGAAGCCCATTTAAATCATTGCTATTATAAAAAGAAATTACACCTTAAAGTATGGCTTGTTATTGTAATCGGTTTTGATACTGTGTATTACTTAGTTTGTAAATAAATGAAGATTTTCCCCTCTGACTTAAAAGATACTTTAGCCAATCTCTTTTTAAAAAAAAAAGAAACCTCCAAGAAAACAAGGAACTTAGTATTTAGCAATATCACCTGAGATTTTTTTTTTAAACTGGGCTTGAATTCTAAGGAAATTAGGGAAGTGCCATTGAAGAAATCAACACCTTCGAGAAGTGATTTATGACCAGTGAGCTTTCATGTTCATATGGGCGTATTAAATCTGTGTGTTGATGAGAAGGGTCTAGAAGCTAGAAGCTGCTCGTGATGCTTACAATTTATAACCAAGATATATTACAGAGATATGTCTGTAATATCGCATGCAGATATTAGAGGGCTTGGAATCTAATAGTCACTTCTCAGAAAGGTTTGCTTTCTATCTTTTACTGAAAACAAAAGAAAATGAATCTCAGCTCTTTCATAAACATGGTACTATTTCTAAAATAGCTTTAGAGATGATTTAAAAATTAAGATACCTTTTGTTCACCAAATCTCATTGAACTAGTCTGATAAATAATTAAAGAAAACCAATCCTTTATTAAATGAAATTCATTCCTTTAAGAAAAGTTTACTGCTTGTCTGCTATGCGTCCACCCCTGTTTAGACACTAAGGATCTAGCCATAAACAAAACAGATCAAAAGTACCCGTTCATGGGTCTTACTGCTACTGAGAGACAGATGCTAATAAGAGAATACTTTGGAAATGCAGTTTTCTGTCTAATTAATTATATCATTTGTTAATCAGAAAATGCTACTTAATTTAAGATCTTGTTAAGACCTTTCTAAATTATACTGATGCTTTGTACTTTCAACAAATATTTAGAGCCCTCACCATGATCCTATGCTAATTCCCCCAGTCTGACGCCAATAAGCAGGAAATCTTGACAATGATAACTCATCTTCCTCTTTCCTTGAACTGCAAACCTGAGAGCTTTACCACCTGCTTTTCCTTGAGCATGTTATCTGCTGATTTTTTCCCCATCATTCTCCATTATTTGCGCAAGATTTTGGACCCTAGATTTCTATGCTGCTTTCCAGGCAGAGTTGCACCAGTAATTTGAGGGCTTTCAGTATTCACTTGAACAAGTAAGCATCTAACACACCAGCCATGCAGTCCTTTGAGATTCATATATCCCAAGTCCATAGTTCACTTTGAGCATCCTCTCCTCTTGACATCTTGAGAAATGTTTTTGTGAAAAAGCTCTCTAACTCCCTACGCTTTATCTTCAGCCATCCATCCACCCCGTCATTTGTCCTTGCTCACTCTCTGCCTGCCTGCCTGGTAGCCTTGGGAATGCTTTTCACAAGGACCAGTTCCTCTAGTCATTCTCTCAACACGTGTCCATTGAACATGTGCTGTGAACTGACCATCATGAAAGACGCAGGCTGCAATAGTAAATATGAGAAACCTGGTCAATAGACTTACAGTAAACAGGGGAAGGAGATAGTGGGAGAGTAATTATGAGCACAATGAGCATCAGGGAATAGTGTGTAGGTGCAGTGAAAGTTTACCTAGCCAAGGGGCCTAAGAAGGTTTCTTTGAGAAGCTTGTCTCTGAGATGATTTCTACATTTAGGTAGAAATGGAAGGACCAGGAGAAGCCATCCAGGCAGAACATGAAAAGGGTATTCCCCCAGAGAGATCAGCATGTTTAAAAACTCTGTGGTCTGAGGTAGTTGCACTTTTAAGACATGCAAAAGAACTGATAATACCCCAGCGAGTAGGGGATGTAGAATCAGTGCCAAAGAATAAAGGTTGCTAGAGTATCAAAGGCAGGGACCAACTAGAGTGGGTTATTGGGTTACTGTTTAATGATTTGAATTCCTCCTAACAGCAGTAAGGAGTGTTTGCCCAAACTAGACCTCCTAATCAATCACATAAGTTACTCTGACCGGTGTCTATGACATCTTTGAACCCCAAGCCTGAATCAAATGAAAATCTACCTCCTCTAATCTTTTTCCTTGGTAATTTCATGCCAAAGAGGGAAACTGCACAGACAAGATGATTGGCATCCTTGCAGTCTTTGCCTTCCCAACTCATCTGGAATTTTTTGTCATTTATTGCTGTCTTCTCATTTTCAGCTCTCTCATTCTTCTCAATGCACAATCGAAACCTTGTCTGTCCTTTGTAATATCTGCCCCCCAGTCCCTTCACATACACAGATGGCTTTGTTTCCAACACAGGCTGGACCATTGGGCAGGAATTACTCAATGTCATATTCACACTTGGCCCCCACAATTATCTCCTTGCCTCCATTCATGGGTTGAGGGTCCTTTTCCCAACTTAGCACCTATTTCTCCACTTTTACTACTGATTATTTGCTCATAGCTTGCTCCTTTACTTATCTCTTCACTCTGCATCTCTAGCATGACTACCATTCATTTTATTTATTTATCTTTTCTGTAGGGTGCAGGCAATTTCTTTGTATCTCACATTTCACCGTCAAGGACTAATCTGATTATTCGGTGGTCTTGCCTTGTGGACCATGGGTTCCTTAAGCGGGCGACCTTATGTTCCACCTTCTTCTGTCCACAAACACCATCTCTTTCTCAGCAGAACTTCCCTCCCTTCCTGGGTCTTTCTGAAGCAGAACACAAGGTGACAGTTTCCTCCTTATTCAACATACATCTTTGAGGTTTTATATGTACTAATAAAACATGATACAAAGAAGATCTTATATATAAAATACTCCCCATGTTCAGCAGGGAAGATGTGTTTAGATAGTTAGGAATGTCTTGAGTATTTTAGAGAGATGCTTAAATCCAGGAAGTCCTCTGGTGTTTTGTTATAGGTGGGGAGGTGGGGCTGAGGAGCCTCTGGGAGGAAGGTAGAAATACTGGTAAGAAATGAGAAGGATGGTGAGATACTGCCTATAGGTCTTGGCTATAAGTTCCAAAATCCTGTATTTCAAAAACTGAGGACTTCCTTGGTGGTCCAGTAGTTAAGACTCTGTGCTTCCAACACTGGGGGCATGGGTTCAATCCCTGATAGGGAGACTAAGATCCCAGGAGGAGTGGGTAGTGTGGCCAAAACAAGACCAAAAACTGAGTATCAAGGGCCAAAGGAGAGGCCAGGGAGAATCAGAAACTTGCTTGGAATGTATGAGGACACTAAGAAGCCATAGGTCTCTAGTGTTGGGAAGAAAAAAGGGGGGCACAGGGAAAAAGCCATGTTTCCCACTCGCAGGGAAGCCACTCATCACTAAAGACACACCAAAGTCAAGGATTTTCTAACTTCAAAGATTTGGCTTTAATGGAATTTATTTGCTTATGTTTTGAACCCAGAGCATAGTGAAAATATCTAATTTTGCTTAACGGGAAGCCTCTGCTTGAGCTGGATGCCTGTCCACCACACTGTCAGAGTTCCCTGTGCCCACCTCCACCTCAGCCCTTGATGGGATACAGCCAACGATTGTGGCAGGTTTAGCCCAGCAAGGAAGATACCTGCTCTGGGGACAAGGGAATCTATCCAAGGGCAGATCTTCTGCTAATTAATTCAAAGCTACCATGTAACAGCACATCGTACATCCTCAGAAGATTATGAGGCTCACAAAGGCAGGGTTATGTCTTATCATCTTTCTGCCTCTGGTACATAATACCAGTAGGCAACACTTGTTGAGGTACCATCATTATCCCCACTTTGTACATCAGAATGGAGTCACCGAAAGATCAGGAATCTTGCCAAGGTTACACAGCTGGCATTCAACTAGGATTGCTCTATTGCATTAAAAAAAAAAAAGCCTATTATTTCTGATAGTACCACGCATCTAGTAAGTTCCCTATATAGGGATAAATCATATGTAGACTGTAAACAGTTGAATGTAGGAAAAATTTCCTATGGTTCAACTTGATAAGTGCTTGGTGGTGGTCGTGCTGATGGTGGTAGTTTCACTTAATGAAGACATTATTGTTCATTAATTTTACACTTTAGACAAGAGAAGAAATGGAATCCTGATTTTGTCACAAACTTGGCTTTTTCACATAGTCTGTAACTAGTTTTATACGAGCTGCTTTTATCATGACAGAGTCTAGCTACTTTGAAGGGGGCAAGTAAACTTTGGGGAGATGGCAAGACAAATGGAAGGAGACAGTCTGAGCAGAGAGCAGAATCCAGGACAAGAATAGAGAGACACGTAGTGGTCCCCAAATCCTGTCTTGAGAAACGTGGTCAGTGTTAGGCAGGAGGTAGGTGACTTGTTTTTAAAACACTTTATGAAGTCAAAGCCATCCACTTTCATCTACTTCATGTCCTAATTGCTATGACTCAAAGTTTTAGCTTCTCGACGTTATACCTCACAACCAATAGAGAGAAAAATTTCCAACTCATGTGTATCCAAATAGTATAGTTTAGCCTCAAGAGCCTCCGTATGCACACACAAAGCTTTAGCAACACACACACACACACACACAATTAATTCTGGCAGAGGTTAATTGCATGAGAGAAAGTTGGCAATTACACAGCACAAGAGCTAATCTCTCAAGTGACTAAAGTCTATTAATATTATAAGGCGACTGTTTCCAAATTAAAAAAAAAAGGTTCATCTGCTTTTATTTTTTCTGGACTACTTTCTTTGGGGTTGTTTACCTTCTCCTGCAATGCAAACAGCCCCTCAGAGACAGATGCTGGCCACTTTGTCTACACTGTGTGGTTGGAGGGACGTGGCCCTGCTCCCAAGAGGAGTTGGGTGGGTCACAGATAAGCAGTTAGACACCAGGCAACAGTTGGCCTGATTCTTCCAGGCACTCTGACTCAGGAAGGAGGCTTCCGAACATCTGCTCAAGAATGTTTTATTTTTCAATGATGTGGAAAATACGTGCAGGAAAAAAAGAGAAATGAAAGTCATTCCAGAAGGATGAGTGAACGTTTGTGAGTGAAGGGTTAGCTGTGTGGACACAGCTTTTGGTTCACCATGCAAGATGACTTTTATAATCCAGTTTAAGCAGTATGTAATCTGGTAAATAAAGACTTTAATTAGGAACATTTTAATGGGCTGCAGGTTATCTCGAGGTGGATTCCCCTCTGTCCTCTTGCTGTCATTTCCAGGACTTGTGGACTGTTGATAGAATTGCTTCACGATGACCCTACAACTCACATATTAGGTCACAAATTATATAAGTGGCCTTGCCCTCCTCCCTGGTGGGCCTGAGTCACAAAATCACCATGGAATGTGTCCTATGTGGACGGACAGGCTGTCCCTTCCTGAGCAGCAAGAGGGCTATTGAACCAAAACTCTGGAGAGTATCTAGGGGGTTTTGTGTGGTTTCTGATTAAAAAAAAAAAAAAAAAACCCCAGCAGCCTCCTGATGTTAGGCAAAGGTTAAATACTGTCTGTTACTTTAAGAACTTTGTTGTCTTGAGTAACCAATGAAATCTTACAAACAAGTCTCAAGATCACGCACTGAAATTTGTCAGACACAAAGGAGGCTGTTTCTTGGAGACCTAAGTGACTGAACCCTCATTCTGCTTCAAATTCCTTGGGGATCCTGGAGGCTGCCTATCTCAGAGTCTTCCAGAAATCATTAGAATCCACCTTGAGCGTCCTTCCCTTTGGGCCATACTCTACTTGATGGAGGGGTAACAGTTTTGAAGGAACAAATGGTCCCAATTTCAGCTGCCTATTAGGCTTGGACAGCGTTCTTTAAAGTTCAGCGCAATCTTTAAAAATGCAAGTAAAAAAACCCCAAGCTGCCTCCTCCTCCTCTTCCTCGACAACCTCCCCCCTTCCTCCCCCGCAGAGACCGCTTAACATAATGAGTTGCGGTTTGTTGATGCGATGGGAGTCGCCTGCTAATAGTTGTGTTTAAAATTCCTGCCTCTTATCTTATTTACTGATTGATGGGAACGTGACTTTGCAGACCTTGCTCCCCGACCATCCTTCTCCCAGGCGGAGTGAATCATTGGACGCAAGGAACGTTACACAACACGTTCGCTTCCTCGTTAAAATCCCCACGGGCCACACAACCTCGCCGGATGCGCAGCCCCCCGCGGGGAGCATCTGCGTTGTGTCTTATCAGAACCACCTGAAGAGCGCGGCCACACAGGGCGGCCCTCCTTCATTCCAAAAATCCACAATGGGGGAAGAAAAAAAAAAAATTGTCAGCCCACTCAGCATATGACAAAAGGCATGCCTGTGTGTGTATTTTTCTACTACCTTTCTTCTTAAATCAGGCTCCCCAGTTGGAACAAAATAAATAAACAAATAAACAAGTCTTGGGGTTACTCTCAAAGAGATCGCATTAAAAAAAAATCCAATGATTTCCTACGATCCGTCTGTTTCTATGTTGTTTTTCTTGTTTTTCTTTTTCTGTTCTTTTTTTTTTTTTTCTTCCCCTTGTAGATTCTGAAAAGAAATAAGCGGCTGTAGGCATGGCCTGTGGCTCTCTGGTCGGGCTCCTTGGGTGGTCTGAGCCGACTTTATGATTTATTCAGCTAATGGGAAGGGAGCATGACCCCCAGTGGCCACAGAAAGAGAGCTGCATGTGGGTTTAATGCTTTCACCACAAAAATGTCTGCTATGACTAAGCTCTGCGGCTGAAGTCACTGTCTGAATGGCGCTAAAAAGGAACTTAGGCATTAAGTGTGCAGTATTTACTATAGATCGGCTCTTGGGATTAGGCCAAGGGGTTCGTACTCAGTTTCAAAGAATAGCGTGGAAGCTGCTAGGAAAATTAGAGCTGTGCAATTTATTTTTACCAGTCTCCCTGGTGAGTTACCCGGTGAAGGATTTACCTCATATGCTTTTTTTTTTTTTTTCCTCCCCTCTGTTACTAAAGAGTCATTTAAAATGTGCCAGTTGGTGCATTTTACAGCGTTATTGTGGATGTATCCCCATTTTTTTTTGTTTTGTCGTTGTCGGTCAGGGCCCTGAATCACTGTGTGATTGTTCTTTCATGTTAATTTGAAACTATAATAGAATGCCTAATATTGAGAGAGAGAGGCTTTGGAGAAAGTTCCCTTTGCCACACGCTGCCAGGCTAAAGAAGCCTCTTTGATCCAGGGAGGGTCCCACTTCCTGACAGCAGAATTATTGGTGTAAAAAAAGGAGCACATTTTGCTCCACGCTGATGCTTTTGCCTCAGAGAAGGGGATGGATAGAGTGAGGAGGCAGAGCTGTTTGTAATCGTGACTAAGATGGATGGTATTTACAGTCAGTGTAATACCTGCTGTGAAAGTTCCAGCACGTTTGCTTCTGCTGGACTCACAGATTTGCAGCATTGGGAAGTGAGTCCCTCTGGTGTATGTAGCTCTGGCTCCTGGGTCCCGAACCCAGCTAGTCTTTTCCAAAAGTGCCTCAACTGTAATTTGGACTTCAAGGTCTAGGGAACACATGGGCCGGTCCAAGTCCCTGGCTTTCAAACATCACACGTGTGAAAGTCCCACGTGACTTAGCTGCCTGGTGATGGCAGCTTAAACCAATTGACAATTACTACTTTACTCTTGTGCCAACCAGAGTTCATCACCCACAGGAATATGGACCCTTTCTCCCCCACCTCTCCATACCGAATTGTGCTTAGGGACTCTCATCTTCAGTTTCTGCTTCTCATTTTCCCCTGTGAAAGCATTTTCCTTATATCCCTGCAAATCAATGTTATTTCATGTAACAAGGGTTAGCAACTGAGACTTCAGGGCTGAGCTCATTTCTCATTAAGCCTTAGTCTTAGTCTTATTATATGTTCCAGGGGTCTTTGTGATCTTAACACGTGTTCAGTGAGGCCTTCATTTTCCCCATCTGTGAAATGGAAAGAATACTGAGAGCTGCATCAGAGTGGTTGGTTGTTGAGTCCCTAGAGATTAACAAAACTATCAAAAAGAAAGTACTTGATCTTTCATTTTTCCCAGGTTTGAGAAGACAGTTGGGGTTCAGGAAAACCACTTTCCTAAGGCATCCTGTTCTCCTTGAAGGTAGATTAAAAAATAAGTAATCCTAGAATCCCACCTTTTCACTCTGTCTTGTCTCCTACCTCCTTTTCTGCATTTTACTTATCCTAAGGGGCAGAACTCTTTTCAGATATCAAAGGGTGATATCCTGGCTTAGAGCCAAGAACTTAAAGAAGACATTAGTGGAAAAACTGGTGAAATCTCAATAAAGTCTGTCACAGAGTTAATAGTATTGTATCTATGTTAAGTTCTTATTTGGGAATGCATGTATCATGGTTTTGCAAGGTGTTCATATTAGGGGGAGCTGAGTGTAGGATCTGCAGAAATTTTCGTACAATTTCATCTCTTCTGTAAGTCTAATATCTAAAAATTAGAAGTCTTTTTTAAAAACCCACAACAACTATTACTGTCTGATTTATTTAGGCCCTCATTGATAATCTCCATCTCTTCCCCACACCCACTCACTCCCCATTCCCTGGGACATTTTTGCTACCTGTATAAAAGGTTTATTTGTATAATAGTAACTAGAGGGCTGCTCCTAGTGGGTTCCAACTCTTAATGTCTTATTATTTTCACAAAACTCTCATTAGTTGCCTGCACATGTTACACCTATTGTACTAAGCAATTTGGGCCTCTTCTATGGTCTGTGGACCTTGCCATATGTGAGAGAAAAAGAAACCCAGTTATAAATACAAGCACCAGAATAAAAATGGAAATACCATTCAACATATTAGATGTGACATTATTTTTGCAATACAGGGCAGCTGTTTTTACTGCACTCATCCACCAGCTGTCTCACCTCCCAGACTCAGCACAACACCAGGCAGGTTGGTGCTCAGTAAATGTTTTCAGGATGAATGAAGCTCAGCGCACATCTCACAGGAGCAAAAGAGCCACAGCCGTCATATTGAGGACAGGCTTTTGATGACAGAGGTTCAGTGAACACTGAAGATGGTTTTGCTTTTCTTTCTGGGTGTCCTTCCAGCCCACATAAAAGGGCAGGATGAGTAAGAAAGGCAAGGAAGATATCCCCTGAAATACAACTGCCTTTCAAGCCTTTTAAATGCACCAGGTTGTTTGGGGCATGGCACGTTCATCCTTGGGTAGAGAGAAGCCCGGGAGGAGAGAAATGTTGAGCAAAAGAACTGCAAGGGACTGGGGAGAATCAGGACCAAAGGAATCTTCAGCTGGCTCGAATGTGAATTTCCCACCCTAAGCTCCAAGTAAAGCGAGCCGCACAGATGGGACTGTCTCCGTCTGCCTGTTTCTGGCACACAGGTGTTTCAGCTTTATTCAGCCAGGAAGCAGCTCCCCGCCCCCCTCGTTCAGGGGAGGGAGTTTTGGGGAGGTGGGAACACCCACGATTGTTTCTCAGAATAGGAGGGAAGCCTGGGTTGGGGGAGGGAGCCCAGCCCACCCACCGCTTAGAGATTCGCTCGCTTTCCTGCAGGTCAGCCTTCTTCGGCAAGGTGTAAATCACAGGGCAGATGCATGATCCGGGAAGTTTTCCAGATGCACGTCGCACAAAGGCCCATGTGTTCTCCTGGTGCGGAAATCACATGCCATCGGAGCGGGTCTGGGACACCAGACCCGGATTGGGACATGTCATCTTGTCTGCAGGTCCTTCACTTAGCCGAGAGTGGCGCGGCAGACGCGGGGTGGGAGCTCGGGAGCGCAGCGAGTGGACGGTTAAGAAAAGCCGCATTGTCCCCAAGGCGGAGGCAGCAGACCCGCCTGATGGGCTGCTCGACCGAGTGCAGTGCCAGACGGTGCCTGCCAGATGTGCTGGCGAGGGCGGGACCCACGAAAGTCAAGGGAAAGCCGCTCCAAACCGGCCAGCACACACCAGGGAGCCTCTGTGGTCCCGCTCCCCCACCATGAACTTGGCCGCAGCACCGATTCCAAAGCAAAAGTTCAGTTCTTGCTCCTTCCATCTGTAATTGACCCTGACTCTGTAGGACCTAGGCAGTTAAGCTGCTTGGGCATATATATATATATATATATTCTTTTTTCATTCCCTCCCCCATTTTTGGTAGTGAATTTTCCAGGCCGAATCTAACTGAGAGTAAATTGTTTTCTTGAAAGTAAATCATATGCTAGGAGGTTACGTTAACTTCCAGATCATTTGGGTGACATTTGGTTATTTCCTGCCCCTGTCTGGAATTAATATTGCATCCCAAAAGCTCTGAAGGAAAGGCTTATTCATAGGGAACAAACATTTCCAGTTGTGTTAACTTCTCTATTATTAGGACTCTTTCGTTTTCCTTTTAATGGGATGCTTTTCCTCTGTTTGTATTGAGTGACAACTATGTCTTGTCACCTCCATCAAATTTTCTTTGATCTGACTGTATTTTCTCTTAGCAGCTGCTCTTCTAGAGCTTGCTTAGATGTTTTGCTCTTGCAGATCTTCACCACATGACGTAAACATGTTTTCAGTGACTGCAGGGAATGTGGAAACTTACATTTATTTCTGCTTAGTTGTCATCGTTATTCTTAGATTGGTATCCTGGTACCACTATTTCTTCCTTTAATAATATAACTCTTTTTCCCTGTTATTCCCCTTCAGTTAATGATTCCATTTCTCTGGCATTTGTAACAAGCCACCTCAATTCCTTTTAGGAAGTTGTTAGCATATAAAATACAATTAATTAGTGAAATGGGGGATGCAGAGCAAAAACTAACAGGGCAGGAAATATGTTTAGAACTCTACAGAGGATATAACCCTCGGCCCCAAAGGCTCCAGAAATAGCCCATAATAGGATTGTGAATTATGGAAATTCCATTCTCCGGAATCCATTTGAGGTCATAATTCAACTGGAAATTATCTTGGTTTTTCTGGCTTATTTTCCCACCCTATTTGCAATCCTGTTTTCTAGTCTCCCTCAAAACCACTAAATAAATCCCAGACATATAACTCTATTAAGAAAAATAAATTTCTTATCCACCTGTTAATTGGACTCAAATGCTTGGGAGGTTGAGACCTGAATATACTTTACTTCACCCTGCTTTCTAGGCCCAGCATGAAAGGGGAGAAGAGTAATGGATTAAGCTGGAAATTCTTTTTTGTACTTGAAGAAATTTTAACCTCGTAATATTTAAATTAAAAAAATCTTTTTTCTACAAAGAAAAAACATTTTTTTTTCCAATCAAAATGACCTGACACCAAAATCAGAAACTTGCTTTAAATTCACAGTGTTAATAGTGATGTTTATATCTTTACGAAAGTCGAAGATAGCATGAGACAGTGGACATTTTATTCAAGTGTGTGTCAGTCGCTCAGCAATGCTATGGACTATAGCCCACCAGGCTTCTCTGTTCCTGAAATTCTCCAGGCAAGAATACTGGATCCACAGTCAAATGAAAGGTGTTAACAATTGACAGCTAGGGAGAGGCCAAAGATTAAATAGTTTTTCAGTGTGATGATCTTTATAATAGTCAAAAAAACAGTGGAAAGCAAAAACTTAAAAAGCTAGTTTTAATATTTAATTTTTAATATTTAATATTTAATTTGCAGGCAAGTCCAGTCATAGTTTAGTCTGTAAAGGAATAAATATAAATAACTTCTGCACTTTCTTAATAGACATAGATATTCTTTGGGTTTATAGTTATAGGTGACTTTTTCATATGTAATTGTTTCCAGGTCCAGCTGCATCCTTATCACTACTTGCAGCATCATTTCTGACATGGAGTCGTGACCAGCATGTTGAGGTGTTTGTGAATGTAATTTTGCAGTATCAGTGAGTTGAAAGTGAGTCATGAGGTGCCTGCCACGTAGTGATCTCTAATTTTGCTAAAGAGTGTATTGCAAGAAGGCTTTGGGGGTAGAGCTGAAGTCAAGTCTTGGCTCTGTTACCAGTGAAAAGTGACCTTGAATTAGTTATTGAACCTTTGTGGATCCCATTTTGGGATCATAATAACACCCACCTCATTAGGTTATGAGGATTGAGTTTAAATGAAATGCAAGCTAAAATGCATGTGTTTGGTGAGTCAAAACAAATTGAAAAACTTATCATGAATATACCATAGAGCCTGTGAGATTTGTGTCGGCTGTAGGTCACTCAGTTTGTGAGTGAGCAAGTATCATGGGTCGTATCCGTATATGTAATGCAAATAAAGATTTATGATTGTATTGTTTTCTACTTCATTAAGAAGGGTGCTGGGCTTCCTATAGTAATTACATGTAATGTGTGATAGGAGCTGAGATTATTTTAACATTATAGAAAAAGTGAGCCCACAAAGGTGGATGACTTAGGACTCTTAAATATATCCCAGTTAGGTTTAAAAAGTGTCTTTGTTAACAGATAGTAAGAACTTATTTTCTTTATGAAAATAAAAGGCCCAGAAGAGAAAACCAAGAGTTTGTCCTATAAGTGGATGCTGAGAAAATATGGAGAAGCTAAAGAAAGTGACCAGTCTCAGCCCACAAGTAGTAAAATACATCGCAGCAGAATGTCAGTCCACTCGTGAGTTGGAACCATGATGCAAATCTACTCACCTTACGCCCTGTTTCTGAATAAAAGTAATTTGTAAAATTATGTACAGTAACCGCTCCAACCAAGACAAAATATGTCAGAGTGAGATTAAATGAGTGATGGTGTAATTAATGAAGAGTAATTAATTTGTGATCTGAGGCTCAACACAAGTAACATTTCACTTTTAGCAGGAATACAATTTAGAAGAATGTATGAAGGCCCAGGCGTGCTTGTGTGCTAAGTCACTTAAGTCATGGCCAACTCTTTACGACCGTGTGGACTGTATCCCACCAGGCTCCTCTGTCCATGGGGAGTCTCTGGGTGAGAGTACTGGAGTGTGTTGCCGTGCCCTCCTCCAGGGCATCTTCCCAACCCAGGGATCAAACCAACATCTCTATGTCTCCTGCATTGGCAGGTGGGTTCTTTACCTCCTTTTCATGAAGCCTGTGGCGTGCTGCAAATACATGAATTCAGGAATTTTGACCACCTTAGTTATATCTACTGTGAAAGTCATCAGCTATGGGAGTATGCAAGGGTCTGTTAGCATTTCAAGCACTTGTATTGACAGCTATTTATCATGTTACTGGATATCAAAGAATTGCATATATGATAAAAGAGTCAGTGCAACTTCTAAGGGGTGAATATTTAACAAAATGGCTTTTCCTTTGCAATATAGTCTGTTACTTTGTTCTCCATTCTTCCAAATGCTTCATGTCCCTTTCTCAACCCAATCCTTATCTGTAGCCTGTGTCCACACAGACCTTAAGATGGTGATGAAAGATGCAGCAAAAAGAATGATATGGGCGACAAGGGGAACAGCTGAAATCACAGGATGGTAGGGTTGGCAGGAACCTGAGAAATTGTTAGTCTGACCTCCTGGTTTGCTGTATCAGAAAGTCTTGGTTCTAAGAGGCAAAGTGACTTTAGAAGCCATGAAAGTTAATGTGACATCTAATGTTAGAACTTAGGACTCTTTTTTTTTCTTCTTATTTAAAAAGAAAACTTTTTCAAAACTTTTATTGGATTATAGTTGATTTACAGTGTTGTGTTAGTTTCAGGTGTACAGCAAGTTTATTCAGTTATACATATGTGAGTGTGCAAATGTGCATGTGTGCGTGCTCAGTCATGTAGGACTCTGTGACTTCATGGACTGTAGCCCGCCAGACTCCTGTGTTCATGGAATTTTCCAGGCAAGAATACTGGAGTGGGTTGCCATTTCCTCCTTCAGGGGGTCTTCCTGACCCAATGGTTGAACCTGTGACTTCTGCATTGCAGGCATATTCTTTACCAACTGTGCCACAGCGTATATCCATGCTTTTTAAGCTTCTTTTCTCATCTAGAGTACCACAGAAGATTGAGTAGAGTAGAACTCAGGATTCTTAATTCCATTATCTCCTCTCTTCAGCTTATACCCAATTGGCCCCCGTTGCACCTCTACTGGACCTGTCACCCTTCTCTTTTTCTGACCTGATTATATTTTTCCAATGCATAGCTAGATTATGGCCAAAAAAGGCAAGTGAGAAGTCAGATAATTTATTTAACCTCACACACTGATCAAATTAGTGAGGATGTGATCAACTTGAATGCTATCTTATCCTTAGTTTGTGGAGGAGAATACATTTGTTTTGAACTTGTTCTAGACTGGGTAATTTTTATTTGCATATTTGAATTCTGTACCACTTGGTATGTTTTGAGTAATCAAGATATCAGTTTCAACGTGAACATTAATTTAGGATATAATGACTAGTGACAGAAAATTGAGGGTAATAAAATTTGATACATGATAGGTTCAATTCTTTGAACAGAGTGTTAGCTTTCTTGCATACCCTATGCTTCAAGTCTTCCAGAAATCCTTAAAACTAAATTGCTACAATAGTACACTCCTGAAAGGCTTCCACAAGTTATTGGGAATCATGATGATGTGAAGTGATTTACAGCTATGTACTCATTTGTTGTCTTATAAGCTTTCTGGTGTAACACTGTCATCAGTCATGTCTGGAAAGTTTATTATTCCTTTGGACTCCTCTTATTGCCATTAACCAATATTTGTCACTGTTCCATGTGACAGGTCTCTCTCAGACATGAATTTCAGACTTCTGCATCTTTTTACCCTGTGTATTGTCTTTATTATCTTGTTAAGTTCCCTCAACGGATGTTTTCCCAGTTATGGATGAAAATTTTATTCTTCTGACTTTTTCCTTTTTTCCCCAATGATCATCTCGCATCATGTTGACACCAAGGCATCAACAGGCAGGAATTTTTATTTGAAAACCATCAGTATGCCATACGATTCCCTCCGAAGAAATTTTCATCTACTATCTACTATTTTCTTAAGAATCTTTTTCTTCCTTACTAACCTCAATCACTGCGTGGAAGATTGAAAAACATATTATTGTGTTGGCCAAAGAGTTTGTTCAGGTCTTTCTATACCATCTAATGGAAAAACCCAAACGAACCTTTTGGCCAAGTCAATATTACTAATAGTTGTATGTGTGTGTGTTAAGTCGCTTCAGTCATGTCTGACTCTTTGTGACCCCATGGACCGTGGCCCATCAGGCTCCTCTGTCCATGGGGATTCTCCAGGCAAGAATACTAGAGTGGGTTGCCATGCCCTCCTCCAGGATATCTTCCCAACCCAGGGATCAAACTTGCATCTCTTCTGTCTCCTACGTTGGCAGGTGGGTTCTTAGCACTAGCGCCACCTGGGAAGCCCACTAATAATTGAGTGAGGATTTATTGAGTGACAAGGCACTAGAGAAATTACATTGTTAGAAATGACTGATGAATGCTAATAGTTTGACTACATTTTTCTGGGCATTGAAAGGAAGTGAGGATGCTGCTATGATTTTCCCAGATGCCGAGAAGTTGCACACTCAGTTTGCTGTAATATTATTCCTTTGGTGAAGTTCCTTTTTGATGAAAGTCCTGAACTTAATGAAAACCACATCCTCTTATAAATGAGTCCTAAACGTTTTGTAACTGATGTCACTGTCTTTCTCCATCTCTTTCACTTAGAGTTGCTTAACAAGGATATGCCCTTCTTTCTTTTGCCTTTTTCACATTTAGGCTGAAAGCTTAACTAACTTCATTCAGATCTAAAGAAAGGAGCAATGTGTTTTTGTCCTTCATAAGAGCAACTGTTCTGTGTGTAAGGAACAGCTTTCTGTGGAGTTTTAAGAGAAACATGCCTCCCCAGCCCCCATCTCTTTGTGCACCTGCTTTCATAAGGAGCATCTCTGCGCGTTCCTTGCCACACTACAAGGAAGAGAAGGAGGAAGTTCAGTTCTAGTTAAAAAAGAAAGTGTCCTTGTTTCTAGTGAAAGAAGTCAGAAGGAACTAAGTAGTGGTAAAAATAATGTATTCAGGCATATTGCCCAGCCCCTTTCTCTGTGCTTTTTAGAAAAGGAACCACGTCAAGGAAAAAAAGCAAGTCTGGTCCCAGATCTTCTGAGTTCTGAGTTACAAAGAGTCATAAAGATAGTGATTTAATGCTGGTTTTCTACCCACATAGAGCGTAGACCCACAGCTCTGGTCCCTGTGTTAATGCCAAGCTAATTCGTAGCCTTAGAAGGGCTAACTTAGTTTTATCATTTTGTGTCATTTGAATGAGTTCGTTAACTCCTTCATTTACTGCTCACAGTCGGGTCTAAAAGGGTGTCAACCCTCAGGTGTGCATCTCAGGAAACCGAGGCAATTAAGGAGGTTGTCCTAACTGAGGACCCGTTCCATACTCAGGGGAGCATACTGAATTGCATTGCTGGCAATCAGTTAAATGCTCTGGGTACTTCCCTGGTGGTCCAGTGGCTACGACTCCTTGCTCCCAATGCAAGGAATATGTGTTCGATCTCTGGGCAGAAAACTAGATCCCGCATGCTGTGACCAAGAGTTTGTATGTTGCAACTAAAAGACCCTGCATGATGCAATGAAGATCGAGGAACCCACACGCCATAACTAAGACCCAATGCAGCCAAATACACAAATATTTTTAAAAGAAATGCTCTGTTTCATCATTAGTTTATTAATACATCTGTAGGCTCTACAAAGCACTCATACCGAACTTGGAAGCTCTCAATCATGCAAGCATTGATCCTGACTCACAGTTGTCCAACTCTTTAAACAGATGAAATTAATGCTTTGTCCTTTAACAACTAAAAATTGGTAGAATAGAAACCTTTAGTATGAAGAGTTCTTAAGAATAGATGCAATGAAATGTAAGGAAAATGTTGAGATTCATTACTTTGAGCTATTTGTTTTAAAAGATGCCTTTTATTTAAAAGTGAGTTTGTAATGTGTATATGAGAATGGAGTGTAGAACACAGGAAGTTTATATTAGTTATATTAAAGAACAAGGAACTGCATATATTTAATTTATTTATCCATTTATAGAATGGATTCAAAAATATGTATTGAATTACTCAGAGCCTTCCCAGATAGCTCAGTGCTAAAGAATCCACCTGACAAGCAGGGAGCATGGTTTCGATCCCTGGGTTGGGAAGGTACCCTGGAGAAGGAAATGGCAGTCCACTCTGGTATTCTTGCCTGGGAAATCCCATGGACAGAAGAGCCTGGTGAGCTACAGTCCATAGGGTCACAAAAAGTTGGACACAATTTAGTGACTAAACAATGATAACAACCTGAAATGTGGCATTTTCAGAAACTTCTGAAGCTCAGATTCCTTTTGTATTGTTTGCTAAGATGAAGTCCAGAGAAAGACAAATATCTTATGCTATCACTTATTATTACTTATATGTGGAATCTTAAAAATGCTAACGTATCTCCATATTGAATCATAATAATTGATGCATGAAAAGACTCCAGGCAAAAACACACTTCATTATTGATGTTCATTCATTCATTCATTCACTCTCACTAAATATGCCAGATGCATTAACCCAGTACAGCATTCTGGAAAAATGCATTCTTGAACTCCTCTGTCCTTGTTTTTTTTAACTTTTTATTTTATATTGGAGTATAGCCAATTAACAATGTTGTAATAGTTTCAGGTACACAGTAGAGCAACTCAGCCATAGATTTACATGTATCCCTTCTCCCCCAAGTCCCCTCCCATCCAGGGTGCCACATGACACTGTTGAGCTCCACCATCCTTAACACAAAATCTAAGTTAGGGACATGCTCAGGCAACTTGCTCCCCACTGGTTTTCCTTGGCTTTCTTCTCCGATTCCCATTTGGCATTTGGAATAGCAACTTAACTTTTCTAGGCTCCACCTTACTGTGCTAGTTTCAAAACTGGGAAAGGTAGAAAGGACAGAGAAAACGTCTTCTAAATCAGATAGATGAGAATCTGATTTCCAGTTTAATTTTAAATATGTGATTTCTTTTCTTACTCAGAAAAGATATCTATTACAATGGTCCATTTGTAAGTCCCTGAAGATTTCATGTGGACTGACTCTATGTGGGTGTGCAGAGGGGAGAGTAGAATGCTCTAGACCCAACGAGTCAGTCATTTTTCTAGGATTTACTAATAATTGACATGCTCATAATATAATAACCTGGATAAACTGGTTTAAGCTGGACTTTTAATGGCAAATTTTAATATTGGAAAAATGGTTTTCAGATTCTACTTTGCTCATTAAATGTCAAAGTTAAATATATTCTAAATATTCCTGATTGTAGGTAGATACAGTGAGAGAGTGGATTTCCTACAGTGTAAGTATATGAACTTGAGCTTGTTGGAAGCTCAACAGACAATAATGAGACTGCCTAAAAAAAAAGATGCCATCTGTTTTTAATATAAAATTACACATGTGCAGGAGAAGACTATCTGGTGGTTGGAGGGGTGGGTAGGGAAAGATCATTAAATTTGGTTTGAATTTTGTTGGTATGAACTGTTAAATGCTACGAGAGGGCACTAAAAAACTGATATAATAAACAGATACTGTTATTCTATGGGCAGAAATTTCCTTATTTGCAAAATGAAGATAATAGTAATGTCTGCTTCAAGAGTTGTGAGGATTGAACGGATTGATAAAAATAATGATGATGATAATAGTAATAGTAATGTGTTAGCACTGTGTCTAACATACAGGAGTTGCCAAATTACTGCTGGTCATTGTCACTGTTGTTCTATTTATTATTATTATTGCAGAGAAAATAAGATGATATTCTACAGTAGAATTAGATGTCTACTAGAACTCAACCTTAATGGTAAAGATTTCTTGGTAAAGTTAGGAAGGAAATCAGGACAGAATCTGAAGAGGAAAAATATCCCCACTAAATATGCTGATAGAGTTTGGTGACTCAGATCAGGGAAATAGAGTTAGTATGTCCATAATCAGCTGAAAAATTATCCAAGTATTTCCTGGGGGCAAAAACAGGGCCATTAGTGAGCCCAGGACAAGGACAGTCCTTTGAACCAATGAAAAGTTGGTCCAGTGAGAATCAAATAGTTTGATTTAATTCTTCAGGGAACCAAAGCACAAAATGAGAGAGCCAGGCCTGAGCCAGGGAGTGGAAATGAAGTCATTTCTACCTTGTAAGTTGCTGCTGCTGCTAAGTTGCATCAGTTGTGTCCGACTCTTAGCAACCCCGTGGACTGCAGCCTACCAGGCTCCTCTGTCCATGGGATTTTTCCAGGCAAGAGGACTGGAGTGGGGTGCCATTGCCTTCTCTGCCTTGTAAGTTACGCAGTGAAAAATGATCACCATATGGACAACTTCCTGGAGAGGAACTGGCTGTCTCTTAGAAAGAGAGAAAACAAGAGAGAGGAGCCTTATTGTTTCGGGAAAATGTTTGGCACAGAGTAGATACTCAAATAATACCTGTTGATTGAATGACCAGCTGACTGACTGACTGGATGAATGAATGAGTTGCTGTCAGCTCAAGAGCATAGTTTTTTTTTTTTTTTTTTTTTTTATTGTTGGAGTGTGTGCGTGCATGCTAAGCAGATTGAGCTGTGCCTGATTCTGTGCGCCCCTACAGACTGCAGCCCTCCAGGGTCCTCTGTCCATGGGATTTTCCTGGCAAGAATATGGGAGTGAGTTGCGGTGCTTCCCTCCAGGGGACCTTCCCTACTCAGGGAGGGAGCCTGCATCTCTTACATCTTCCTGCATGGGCAGGTGGGTTCTTTACCACTACCGCCACTTGGGAAGCCCATTATTGGAGAATGTGTTGATGCCGATGCGCTCAGTCGTGGCCAACATTTTGTGATCCCATGGACTGTAGCCTGCCAGGTTCCTCTGTCCATGGAATTTTCCTGGCAAGAATATGGGAGTGGTTGCCATTCCTTTGTAATGTATTTGTTTCTGCTGTACAACAAAGTGAATCAGCTTTATGTATACATATATCCCTTCTCTCTTGAGTCTCCCTCCCTAGCCCAGCCCTCTAGGTCATCACAGAGCATATAAAGAGCATGGGTCTTAGACATGATCTCACCCCACCTCTTGCTGCATGTGGAAACAAAGAGTTCAAATCAGTGTGATTATTTAGGATTCAAAATTACAATAGATCTTATTTTTAAAAAAAAGCAGAGTTTCATTAATTTTGTGCCAGAGGTGTTAAAATGCCTGAAAAGCAGACTAAGGTTTGAATTGAAAGATAAATCTGACATTCCCTGTGAGTGGCATTGAGCAAGTTACTCCATTCCTGGTGATCTGGGTTTCCTGATCCATCAAATATGGGAAATGAAGGAGTTACCCCAGAGTCTCCTCCAGTTCTGACATTCTCTGACTCCAAGAAAGAGGCCTGGCACCTGTTTTCAATTTCATCTCAAACATGAGTTTCCTTATTCTTTAAACCTGCCTTTCTAGTAAGCTGCCACATTTATGACCGGGCTTGTAGTCATTTCCTTTTATTCTAAAGAGAATATATATTCAATTTTTCAGTTCTAGCTTTTCCACATTATAACCTCATTGTGCTGAAACCATTTGGGGAGAACAGCTGCTGGAATCATCTTTGGACTTGAAACGTGGTCATGGTTTTGAGGCTACAGTGGCTCAGGCTCCCTTTGGAATGCTAATCCTGAAACGGTGGTTTCCCTACTCTGATGAGAATTCAAAGTGATGTGTTGTACCATTGGAAGCTGTTTTAACTTATCTGGAGCAAGAAGGAAAGCCTCGTGACACCCCTTATGCTGGACTTCATTACTTCTGCCTTCAGCTTCCTAACTCTCACTGTCCCAGTAGATGTCTTATTGAGGGACCCAAATGATCTGTTTTTCATTACTCACTTGCTCCTTTTTTGCTTCTTTTCTCTGTATTCCATCACGGCAGGATTGACTATCATCATTAACATCCAAACTGGTTCATGCTTTCAGCCAGGCACCTAAGAAAGATGGGGACTGGCTTAGAGGAAAAATAGCATCAGGCCTCAAAGCAGTCTAATTGGATTGGGCACAGTGATGCTGTGACCCTCACTTTACACAGTAAAGAGATGCTTCTTCGTGGGTCAGGAAAAAGGGTGTACCCTGAGGTATCCACAACTCTTTGCTGACCTGTTTAGGTGGAAACTACATTGTGATATTCACTAGGGAAGTCTTCTCTTTGTGGCTTCTGGATATACTTGACTCTCTAATGGATTGAAATATCAAAAAAGACTTCATGATGGGGCAGGCCTGTCTTTGGGATGTCTGATTTATAGACCCTTCCCCAGGTCCCTTAAACAACCTGATCTATCAATGCATCATGCTAGGAAGACATGAGAGCATTCAGAGAGAATGGTTCTCATCTTAGGCATTTACTCAGACCACCCACTCACTCATCCACTGAACCCATGACTCCCTCTTCTTTGGTGCCTTCCAGATCCCTGTGTCTGCTGCAGACTGCCTCATTGCTTTGGCACCTTTTGAGGTCTTGGCTCTGGTTTTGTGTGTAGGGTCCTTCTAGAGGATAATATTCATAATATTGAACGACGCATAGAGCAGGGGCACTGACCAAACAGGATGCTGGCTGTAAACAACCAGAACAGCAATTCAAAGTGTTTTATCTCTTCTACGATATCCTGATTCAGTCTTCTCCTTGGCTTCCTACAGAAAAAGTCCTTCTGTGCTTGACCATCATAGGATAGCCACGAAGTACCTTCATCTCCCCTGCCAACCTTCCCTGCCCCATTTCCATGCCTCAACCAGAGATGACAGGTAAGATAGTTCCTGCAACAAGAACTGAAGATAGTGTTATAATAAGTTATCATATTTGTAGCTTAAGTTACATTAAGTTACCATATTTGTAGCTTTACTTGTTTGGGAAAGGTTCATCTTCTTACACGAAGAGATGCTAAGCAGATGCAATTGAAGCCCATTCATGTGCCTTCAGGTATCACTGTTTTCATGCTAACAAGTTTGACTTCAGCAATGATCTCTGAGGATTTCTGAGGATGGAATCTACTTTGACCTGTACATGTCGCAGAAGGGAAGTGACAGAATTAATGCCCCTTCTAAAACTTGGTGGATAAAGACACCAGCTCCCTAGGTGGGATCACTTTGAGGTGATCATGACACCCAAAATAGTATGCCACTTTGACATATTGATGATTTTGAGCAGAGGGGCAATGTTCAAAAGAGTAGATGTATGATGTTTTCTCTGACCTCCCCTTTCTACCTAAAAGCAGGACATAAATTTCCCAGGGGAAAGGTGTACTTCTTGCAACGGGAAGAAGAGAACAGTCTTATCACCAGAAACAGGGAGTTGATGCCAAGATTAAACAGAGCAAACAAACCTACTAAGCAACCCTTATCTTTCATTAGTTTCCCCTGTATATTTCCTAGTCATTTTCCCACAGTTCCCTGGCCCCCAGCCCAAACCCCCTTTGCCTTTGTCTCATCACATCTCCAATACTGATCATTTTTTGTTAAAATGGTAGCACAAGTTTTTAGGCCTAAGGCTCTTGTGCCATGTAAAAATAGTAACCCTAAAGGAAACTGGTATGCTTTTCTCCTGTTCATCTGTCATTGGTCAGTTTAGTTCTCAGGCCCATCTACAGAATGGAAAAGGGTAGAGAAAAAAATCTTTCTTCCCTTACAGAAGTATATGGTCTTCACCAAGTCCCAGGTGTCCCCAAGGAGCTAAAACTAGTTACCTGCAGTATAACTAGAGGGTTTGAAAGCATACCCTTAGGAGTTCCCTGATGGTCCAGTGGGTAAGAATCTGCCTTGCAATGAAAAAGGGACATGGGTTCAATCCCTGGTTGGGGAAGTAAGATTCCACGTGCCTCGGAGTAACTAAGCCCATGTACCACAACTAGAAAGTCCATGCAGGGCATGATGCGATGAAGATCTCACATACTGCACCTACAACCTGAGGAACCCAAAGACATAAATTTAAAAAAAAAGAAAGAAGAAAGAAAACATACCCCTCACTGGCTGCTTTCCTTCCTCTGTCTTACTTCCCCATGCCACTAGCACTGTGTACTGGGATCTCCTTCCAAATTACCTGCTTGTCTCTGAATTGTTGGTTAGAATCTGCTTCTGGGAGAGCCTGAACTAGAATAGAAAGGGTGCTTTTATTCATTCATTCAGATCTTCATGGTGTGCCCACTTGATGCCAGGTATTATTTAAGGATACAGGAGTGAACACATCAGACAAAAACTCTACCCTCTTAGACACTTCATTATATACAATAATGAAGTCATTATACATGGACTGTCAAATGGTGATAAGTGCCGAAGAGAAAAATAAGCCAGGATGAAGGGGTTAGGAAGGGGGTGGGGTACAGGTGTGGGTTACACATCTGAACGGGATAATCAGGGTGGATGTCACGGAGAAAGGGACATTTAACCAGACACTCGAGGGAGATGAGAGAGCCAGTCACTTGGATATTGGAGACGAACCTTTGCAGCTTGAGGAAACAAACAGTAAGAGTACCCTGAGGTGAAAATGTGTCTGGGATATCTGACGAATCGCAAGAAGGCTGTTTTGGGGGGGAAAACAGTGAGTGAGCAGGTGGCTGGTAAGAGAGGAGATCTGAGAGGTGACTGGCTGGATGACAGAAGGCTTCCAGCCCCTTGTGAGGACTGAGTCAGTGGAGAAACTTGTGAGGGTTTTGAGCAGAGGGGTGGCAGGAGCTGACTTTACTTTGACAGGGCGATGCGGACTGCTGTTGAGAAGGTGTAGGCAAGGCTGCTGTGTACTGTTGCTGAGGTTGTATTCCCTGTGAGGACATTCAACCCCGTGGGCCGTACCATCAGCCCTGGTGTGAGACTGCATCTGCCTGAAGAAAGGACCACCTTTTTCTGATTCTCATGAAGGTGCTATGTAAGCCAGCAGTGGCGGCCGAGGGGCTGAGGCAGAGGCAGGAGAATGGAGAACAGTGGACCAAAATGGTTGGCAGTCTTTTGACATTATGCAGAGCAGAGACGGTGAAGGCTAATGGGTGGTAGCTGGGAAAGTGTTGAAAAGTGGTTCCAGTCTGGACATATTGAAACTCAAGCTAACAAGATGTCACCTCAGATTGGACATGGGTACATTAGTTCTTTTTTTCATAATAAAAAAATAGTTTATTGCATTATGATTTCTATACCGCACAGTTCACTTGCTTTAGTTACACAATTCAGTGATATTTTTGTATATTTACAGAATTGTGTAAGCATCACCACAAGCATAGAGTTTTTTGGGGTTTGTTTCTTTATTAAAAAAATTTGTTTTTCCAAGCAGCATGTGGGATCCTGTGGCCCCTGCATTGGAAGCACAGAGCACTAACCACTGAACAACCAGGGAAGTCCCAGTACTTTAGTTCTTTTTCAATGCTACTCCAAAGCACCACAAACTTCAAACAACATAAACTTATCTGATAATCCTGGAGGTCAGAAGTCTGAAATCAGTTTATTGGGCTAAAGTTAAGGTGTTGCTGGGGGCTTTCCCAGTGGCTCAGCGGTAAAGACTCCATCTTCAATGCAGAAGACACAGGAGATGCAGATTGGATCCATGGGTCAGGAAGATCCCCTGGAGGGAGGCGTCACAACCCCCTCCAGTATTCTTGCCTGGAGAATCCCCATAAACAGAGGAGCCTGGTGGGCTACAGTCCATGGGGGTCACAGAGTCAGACACGACTGAAGCAACTTAGCATGCCCAAAGTGTTGCTAAGGCTGGTGCTTCTGGAGGCTGAGGAGGGAATCCGTCCCTGGGCTTTTCCAGCTGCTAAAACCTGCCTGTAGCCCCTCTATCTTTCTTTAAAGCCTGTCACTTTGATGCTTGCTTCCCTAGGCATGTTGCCTCCTTCTCCTCCTTTGTTCCTCCTCTGACTCCCCCGGGTCTCTGTTATAAGGACAGTTGTAATTGCATTGGTCACCCTGGAAACCCAGAATAATCTCCCCATCTCAAGATTCTTAATTTAGTCACATCTACTAAAGTCCCTTTTGCCATAAACGGTTCTGGGGATGAGTACAGGGGCATAGTTGGGATGCCGATATTTAACCTACCGCATGGAGTATGTGTCCTGAACAGCTGAAGGGTGGTGTTGCCATGGCAGGGGCAGCCGGGGGAAGGCAGAACTGGAGTTCAGTACAGAAATGCTAATTCTGATTAGATGCTTGTGATGGTCTCTTGGTATAAACTTGGCTAGGCTGTAGCCCCCAGTTATTCTAGCAAATATGTGTCTAAGGGTAGTTGTGAGGGTATTTGGTAGATGTGAGTCAAGCCTATGCCTGATAGGCTTTAATAAGAAAGGTTGCTCTAGGTAGGCCTGAATTCCATCAGTTGAAAGTCCTTAAGAACAGAGTCAAGGACTTCGCTGGTGGATAAGAATCTACCTGCCCATGCAGGGGACATGGGTTTGATCCCTGGTCCAGGAAGATTCTTCATGCCACAGAGCAACTAAGCCCGTGCGCCACAACTGCTAAGCATGCACTTTAGAGTCCTCCAGCCGCAACTACCAAGACCGAGCTCAGTGCTGCAACCACTGAAGCCCAGGCCCGCACGCCTAGAGCCTGTTCTCCTGTTAAGGAGAAGGCCCATGCACCACCATGAAGAATGGGCTCCCACTTCCTGCAACTAGAGAAAGCCCATGCAAAACAATGAAGACCTAGTGCAGCCATAAGTAAATAAAATAAATAAAAATTATTTTAAAAAGAAGAACAGAGCTGAAATCTCCTTTATGAAGAATTCTATCCTTCAGCTTCAGCCCATGGAAGAGAGTCCCAGCCTGCCCTTCCTGGAAGTCCATTCTGTGTTTTAAAGACTTCCCTAGCCAGTCCCCACAATCATGTAAACCAATTCTTATAGTTTTTTTCTTTTAAAGCTTTCCTCCTCATATTCATTTTATACGTTAATCTTTTGGCTACACCACGTAGCAAATAGGATCTTAGTTTCCCAACCAAGGATCAAGCCTTGCATGGCAACACAGTCTTAGCCACTGGACTGACCACCAGGGAAGTCCTTAAGCCAATTCTTTGTAAAAGGCCTCTTAATATCTGACTCCTGGTTCTGCTTCTCTGGTTGAATCCCAACTGATACAGTGTTCAGGTGGTGATGTTGAGGATAAATTGGAATAGATGAGTCTGGATTTTAGAGAGAAGGTTTGGGTTGGATAAACATTATTTTAGCATAATGAGCATTATTTTAGCATAATGATGCAGAACCAAACTGTGCCCTCTGTGGTGAGTACTAAGAGCAAAGGAGACGTGTGTAGGAGCTTCATTCATAAAATGGTAAGAGTATAGAGCAAAAACGTTTCGTTGGCTTTGGCCATGAAGATAAAAATGGCTCTCTGGCTTCTGGCTTTTTCCAGCAAAGTAAGGTATGGGATGAGGGTGGAAGGCTAGAATGACAAGGGAGGGAAAGGAAGGAAGGAAGGAGACTTAGCGGGGAACACTTCTAGGTGTCAATAGGGAGAAGCCTTCACGCGGGCCAAAAAGAGGTCCCATGGGAAGAGTAAGGAAATGTTTTCTACTTCCTCTAAATTCAGACCATATGCATTATTAGCTTTGAGAAAGATGAGATTATTTCCTGTGATCACCGAAACCTGTGTTATCTCCATGTCATGAAGTGCAGTGGCGTGTTGTATTAATACTTAAATGCTCCTCAGGAGTAGAGTCTGGGTGAGGAAAAATGGAGGTTTGAACTATGGGGTGGGAAAAAAACCCACATTTTATTTGTAGGGTTCCCAGGTGGCTCAGTGGGTAAGAAATCCACCTGCAACGCAGGAGACATGGGTTTGATCCCTGGGCCAGGAAGATCGCCTGGAAGGTGGTGTGGGGGAATGGCAACCCACTCCGGTGTTATTGCCCGGAGAATCCCATGAACAGAGAAGCCTGGCAGGGCTACAGTCCGTGGGGTCCCAAAGAGCAGTCACGACTAAAGCACTGAGCATGCACACATACCTCTTTTCTGTACACCTGAAATTAACACAAGGTTGTAAACAAACTATATTCAATTAAAAAGTTTAAAACATTTTTTAATTTAAAAAAATTTTAAAAAGAAGCATCTAAGGGCTGGAATTTAAAATAAATTGAGGGGGACAGCACACAGATGAAGCAGAGCAGAGGGCAAGCTGGGTGTGTGCTGGCGGCTGGCAGGCAGTTAGCAGGGCTCTGTTGGTTGGTTAGCAACATGGGCTGCACTGAGCCCTCTGCAAAAGGCTCTCTGCTGGCAAGGGCAGACTTGACCTGCCAGGCCGACATGCATGAGCCACTGGAAATAGGCTGCCAGGAGGGGAACAATGAGTTTGTTTTTACAAACATTCTGTTTGAGGACACCCACATGCTGTCTGGCGGGGAGACAGAAATCTGGGAGACTCAAGATCAAGGGGAGTGATCATCTCCACATCCCAGCTTCCAAGAGACAAGGGATATACTTCTCAGGGTCATTTGATTGAATATGTACAATTTCCACTGCATCAACAAGTGAAAACCCTTTATATCTAGTGCCATCTGATAGAAAAAGTGGGAACCCGAGAGGCAGAAAATGTAGCTCATCATCCAGTTGTGTGAGTGCTCAGTTATGTCCAGCTCTTTGGACTGTAGCCTGCCAGGCTCCTCTGTCCATGGGATGTTCCAGGCGAGAATACTGGAGTGGATTGCCATTTCCTACTCCAGGGAACCTTCCTAATGCAGGGATCAAACCAGCATCTCCTGGGTCTTCTGCATTGGCAGGCATGTTCTTTACCACTATTATCACCCAGACTCTGTCACAAATAAGCTGTGGGAGCTTGTTCTTGGCATTGATATTTGGGGCCAAAGTTTCCTCATTTATTTCCTCCTTCACAGAAGATTGTACTCAGGATCAAACAAAAAAAGGTAAAGTTAGAAAATGAAGTGCAGAAGTCAAGGATGATTTTTGTTACTCTTTCTCTGTCTGGTTTGTCCCATCATGTCAGGGGTGGGGTGGGGAAAGAACCACATCTTATAAACAGAACAAAACACACAACAAGGAAAGTTATGTGGGATCCAATTTTCAAATGAGGTCCCTAACTGAATAACTGTATTGAGTAATGACTCTAGGACCCCACTGGGCGAGCACTGTTTAGAAAATCAAATCCCAGGTTTGACACAGTGGTAACAACTCCGTGTAGTCCATTCTCCTCTTTTTCTTTTAGCTTTTCCCCTAGTTGGTGGGTGGGCTAACTAAACGGAGGCCTTTTCCATGCTGCTTTGCTATTTTCTAAACAGAGCTGCTATGCATGCTGTCTGGTTTATATACAATGTATTGTTGTTTTTGAAAGCAAAGCACCCTTATAAATACCGTATTTCAAAGATGAATCTTTGCAGGAAATAATTGTATAAGATATTTTGCATTTGCATGAAAGTTTCTAGGATTGCTCATTTGTATTTCCATATGTTTTTTTTTTAAATAGCTATGCTTAGGCTCTAAAATTGTAACAGATTTATTTATTTTTTCTCTTATGGATGAAAAGTTTGTGAAAATGGAGGAATCTGCTTTGTGTGCATTAAATACATCTCAAGACCTTATTGTTTTAGAAAGTTTCAATGAATTCTCAAAGCAGAAAATCAAAATGACATGATTTATCTGGAATAAATAAGACAACTCTCCTATTTAGATCATAAAACAATAAAGGTTCATTTTCTCCCCAGGATCTACATTTCTTAAGCTGAGAATTTTGTTGCTTGTTTATTGCCATTATGGACCACAAATAGAGGAGAAAGGAGATGGTAACATTCAAAGATCATGTGTGAAAGTCACTCAGATGTGCCTGACTGACTCCTGGCCACTCCATGGACTGCAGCCCTCCAGGCTCCTCCATCTCTGGGATTTTCCAGGCAAGAATACTGAAGTGGGTTGCCATTACCTTCTCCAAGGGATCTTCTCAACTAACTCAGTGATCGCAGCTGAGTCTCCCGCATTGCAAGCAGACTCTTTACTGTCTGAGCCACCTGGGATCATAATCCCTCTTAAAATTCTATAGTTAATGACCAAGTCTCATGCAAAACAAATTCATTCTTTCAAAGACCATTAAATCTTGCCTATGTATATGTACGAAAAAAAAAGTGCATATTAGTCTCAGTCATGTCCAACTCTTTGTGACCCTATGGACTGTAGCCTGCCAGGGTCCTCCGTCCAGGCAAGAATATGAATTCTCCAAGCAGTAATAGTGGGTTAAGTAGCCATTCTCTTCTCCAGAGGATCTTTCCAATCCAGGAATTGAACCCAGGTCTCCAGCATTGCAGGGAGATTCTTTACCATCTGGCTACCAGGGAAGCCCATATCTAGGTATAGCCTTCGCCTTATTATATGACAGATTTAAAACTACCCGCTCCCTCACACCAAATCATGATATGGTTCAGTTTTGCCAAAATTAAAAGGTGTCTCATAGGAAAGTTTAAAATACTGGAACCCTAGAACTGGAAAGAATGTGGTTCAGAAAGCAACCTAATCTGTAAAGTTCTACTTGAAACTGAAAGCCTTTGGAAGAAATTTGGTTCAAAATGTTTTTTAGTAAGCAGTTAAGGTTTAGATTATACACTCATTTGGAAAGGGTTTCATTTTTACAGTGTAAATAATTTTCATTTTGTCTTAACAATATGAACATTAAAGCAACTTTATTTCATGACACTCTGATGTCTTGGAGTTTGACTTCAATTTCCCAAATTAAACATATGATACAAAAAGAGACCTGGCTTGACTGTGTAGCTAATATAAATACATGTGCTTACAACCAAGGAACACTCAGATGAGACTATGAAAACACAAAAAGAGAGAGTCTTGGTCTGCACTTAGAGAGGTGCAGCATCTAGGAATTAGCCGATGACCAGAATTCTGTGTGTGTGTGTTAGTCACTCAGTCATGTCCGACTCTTTGCGACCCCATGGACTGTAGCCAGCCAGGCTCCTCTGTCCATGGGATTCTCCAGGCAAGAACACTGGAGTGGGTTGCCACTTCCTACTCCAGGGGATCTTCCCTACACAGGGATCAAACCCAAGTCTCCTTCATTACAGGCAGATTCGTTACCATCTGAGCCACCAGGGAAGCCTTTCCACCAGGAAGCCACCAGGGAAGACCAGAATTCTACCATATTCTAAATGCACTCGAAGTGCCGTGTCTGCTTTCTTGATGCCACCTTTTGAGATATTCAGAAGAGCTGAACTATATCTAGAAGCAAATGGTGTAAATCAGTGGAAAGAGTTCTGTATTTGATGGAGGTAAGTACACCCTCCCCTCTGCTGTTCAGAATCTCTGTAGTCTTAAGAGAAAATCATTGATTCTGTCTGGCTCTCACTTTACACAGGACATCCATAAAGCAGAAGTGTGGACTTGATGAATAATTTTTAAGGATTTTGTTCAGTTTTAAAATTCCAACATTTTTGGCAGGACATTTTGGAGTAATAATTAAGGTTTGTCTTTCCAGTGTTTTTTTTTTTTTTTTTTAGCCTCCCCATGGAGCCACTTGTTTTCATTATTTAGGACAAGGGTAGAGGCAGTAAACAATGAAGTCATTTAAATTTTTATTGTTGTTTTTAAACTCATGTTAGCCACAATAATCTTGAAATCCAAGGCATTTGATTGCAAGTGTGAAGTTATTTGATAGAGGGCTCCAAAAGCATTCTTTTTAAAAATAGGAGAGCCAAATTTTAAACGGTGTTTATGTAAATAATGTGAAATGATTTAAGAGCCAGTTCTTTAGCAAAGAGATACAATTAACTTTCTGGGAAGGAGAAATAAGAGGGGATGTGACTAAATCACCTTAACAGTGATGAATTCTTGAATAGAAGCCCAGTGCTCATCTCCTCAGGCAAGTGCTAGGAGCGGGGAGAAATAATAAAAACTTCAAATTATTTTGAGGGTGTCCCAGGCCACAGAGAACCATTGGCTCACTTCCCAAGGAGGTTGCAAGCCTTATAGAAGTACCCAACATTCATCATGCCTCCTGAGCTGTAGAGCAGCAATGGTAGAATGAGTTTTCTAAGCAAAACGCCTGCAGGCAGCTTCACAACATCTTAAATCCCCTAGAAAGATGGAAACAGGGGACTATATTCCCAGTGGGAATCCAGAAGTGGCCAAGAGAGGGAGAAGAGTAGAGATCTTTCCCTGGCAGAGAGAAGAGAACAGAAAATGACTTGTTCTTGGACAAATCAGGAAAATATATTCATTCTGATTTGGATGCAGTGGAGCGAGATGTACACAACCAAAAACATGCAAGGACTGTGTATCTGGAAGTCAATGGCAATGGACCAGATGTTTTTCATTTCATGATAACAAGAATCATAAGGATTGTGCCCCCCAAATTATCATCCACATGGTATGGGCTGAATTGTGTCTCTCCAAAAATGCATGTGTTGAAGTCCTAATCCACAATGTTATAGTATTTGGAGATAGAGCCTTTGGGAGGTTATTGTTACTATATTTAGATGAGGTTACAAGGGTGGGACCCTCATGATACGATTAATGGTCATATAAGAAGAGGCCAGAGAGCGTGTTCTCTCTCCCCAAGTATGGAGATCCATGGCTTTCTGAAAGCCAGAAAGAGAACTCTCATCAGAACCCAGAACCTCACCTTAATCTCAAACTTCTCTGCTCCAGAAATGTCTGTTGTATAAACCACCCAGTCTGTGACATTTTGTTATAGCAGCCTGAGCAGAAAAGACACCAGGTCAAGACACTTTTGAGTGTGAAAGGGACATTAAGATTAATTAGAAATATATTTTTGAAATATTTATTCATTGAACTTCCAACTGACTTTTTTGTACTAATCAAGTAAAATAATTTTTTGTCAAAATTATTTTCAAAAATAAAATTATTAGTAAAAAATAAATTGTGTTCTTATAGATTAAACCAAAATAAAAAATTGCCCTGATTAATATTTTTCTGGAGAATGTATTATTATTTCAGTAAGGTCTTAGTTTCAAAGATAGTTTGCGATTTTCAGTTACATTTTATATGAATATTTTTGAAAAGTATACATATTTAGTTTTATCTTTAGACTTCTCTTTAAATAGTATTTTAATTGATAAACTATTAAGAGGTACTGAGTTACTGAGTAAGTGTACAAAATTCTACTAAGTAGAGGATATTCTCAATTCTAATTTTTATGAAATACGTAGCTCTATCAGCTCAAATATTCTTATAGGTACTGTTTTTTGGCCTCAGACTGTCTCTTTCCTATAAGTATCTTATAAGGCAAAGCTCAGAAAATAAATTTTATATTCACCATTCTTTTTAGTGTTTTGCCGAATAGATGCTGCAAAATCATCTTTTTGAAGCAAAATGAGGTCCTTTCAATTTCCTTCCATTCCAGGAAAAAATATAATCCAATTAGAAAAATGAAATTTGATCAAAGATTTTTTTCTGCAAGTCATTCCAAAGGCGTTTACAGAATTTTAAAATTAAATCTTGTACACTGTTTGAGTTCTCATTATTTAATTTGTTCATCTCCCTGCTTTTGTAGGGATAAATTTCCCTTTGTAATTATTGCAAAATCTGAAGTTTTATTGCTTCCAAATCACTGGATATTTTGATAAAAGATTTCCCACCATTTTAAAAAAATGAGACTTATTAAAGAAAGCATGCAATGCCACTATTGGACTAGGAGGTTAATTAGAAAAGTAGTTCTCCTGAAAGGTGAAACATTTCTAAAATCTGATTGAAAGTATACAGCAAGAGAGAAAGCATATACAGCTTTGCAAATGCATTTTATACATTAAGATAAGCTTCATCAAAAAATGTATAGTACAGTTACTTTAATGTTTATAAATTTTGATATCTACAGTTTCTACTTCAAACAGCAGTCTATTGTATTTTGTTGGATGAAGGTATTATAACTTATTTGCCTACCAAATTCAATTCTATGAGTACATTTCTCTATAAGTTTCATTTTTTAGTATAGCAAAAACCCTCTTCCAACAACACAAGAGAAGACTCTACACATGGACATCACCAGATGGTCAATACCAAATCCAGATTGATTATATTCTTTGCAACCGAAGATGGAGAAGCTCTATACAGTCAGCAAAAACAAGACCGGGAGCTGACTGTGGCTAGATAATGAACTCCTTATTGCCAAATTCAGACTGAAATTGAAGAAAGTAGAGAAAACCACTAGACCATTAAGGTATGACCTAAATCAAATCCCTTATGATTATACAATGGAAGTGAGAAACAGATTTAAGGGACTAGATCTGATAGACAGAGTGTCTGATGAACTATGGACAGAGATTCGTAACATTGTACAGGAGACAGGGATCAAGACCATCCCCAAGAAAAAGAAATGCAAAAAGGCAAAATGGCTGTTTGAGGAGGCCTTACACATAGCTGTGAAAAGAAGAGTAGTGAAAAGCAAAGAGGAAAAGGAAAGATATACTCATTTGAATGTAGAGTTCCAAAGAATAGCAAGGAGAGATAGGAAAGCCTTTCTCAGTGATCAGTGCAAAGAAATAGAGGAAAACAATAAAATGGGAAAGACTAGAGATCTCCTCAAGAAAATTAGAGATTTTAACAGAACATTTCATGCAAAGATGGGCTCAAAAAAGGAAAGAAATGGTATGGACCTAATAAAAGCAGAAGCTATCAAGAAGAGGTGGCAAGAATACACAGAAGAACTGTACAAAAAAGATCTTCATAACCCAGATAATCATGATGGTGTGATCACTCACTTAGAGCCAGACATCCTGGAATGTGAAGTCAAGTGGGCCATCACTACAAACAAAGCTAGTGGAGGTGATGGAATTCCAGTTGAGCTATTTCAAATCCTAAAAGATGATGCTGTTAAAGTGATGCACTCAACATGCCAGCAAATTTGGAAAATTCAGCAATGGTCATAGGACTAGAAAAGGTCAGTTTTCATTCTAACCCCAAAGAAAGGCAATGCCAAAGAATGCTCGAACTACTGCACAATTGCACTCATCTCACATGCTAGTAAAGTAATGCTCAAAATTCTCCAAGCCAGGCTTCAGCAATACGTGAACTATGAACTTCCAGATGTTCAAGCTAGATTTAGAAAAGGCAGAGGAAGCAGGGGTCAAATTGCCAACATCTGTTGGCTCATCAAAAAAGCAAGGGAGTTCCAGAAAAACATCTATTTTTGATTTATTGATTATGCCTTTGACTGTGTGAATCACTATAAACTGTGGAAAATTCTGAATGAGATGGGAATACCACACCACCTGACCTGCCTCTTGAGAAACCTGTCTGCAGGTCAGGAAGCAACAGTTAGAACTGGACATGGAACAACAGACTGGTTCCAAATAGCAAAAGGAGTATGTCAAAGCTATATATTGTCACCCTGCTTATTTAACTTATATGTAGAGTACATCATGAGAAACACTGGGCTGGATGAAGCACAAGCTGGAATCAAGATTGCCGGGAGAAATATCAATAACCTCAGATATGCAGATGACACCACCCTTATGGCAGAAAGTGAAGAACTAAAGAGCCTCTTGATGAAAGTAAAAGAGGAAAGTGAAAAAGTTGGCTTATAGCCCAACATTCGGAAAACTAAGATCATGGCATCTGGTCTCATCACTTCATTGGAAATAGATGGGGAAACAGTGGCTGACTTTATTGTTTTGGGCTCCAAAATCACTGCAGATGGTGACTGCAGCCATGAAATTAAAAGACACTTACTCCTTGGAAGAAAAGCTATGACCCACTTAGACAGCATATTAAAAAGCAGAGACATTACTTTGCCAACAAAGGTCCATCTAGTCACAGCTATGGTTTTTCCAGTGGTCATGTATGGATGTGAGAGTTGGACTATAAAGAAAGCTGAGTGCAGAAGAATCAATGCTTTTGAACTGTGGTGTTGGAGAAGACTCTTGAGAGTCCCTTGGACTGCAAAGAGATCCAACCAGTCCATCCTAAAGGAGATCAGTCCTGGGTGTTCATTGGAAGGACTGATGTTGAAGCTGAAGCTCCAGTACTTTGGCCACCTCATGCAAAGAGCTGACTCATTGGAAAAGACCCTGATGTTGGGAAAGATTGAAGGCAGGAGGAGAAGGGGATGACAGAGGATGAGATGGTTAGATGGCATCACCAACTCAATGGACACGAGTTTGGGTAAACTCTGGGAGTTGGTCATGGACAGGGAGGCCTGACCTGCTCCACAAGTAAGTGCACTGAACTGAGCGACTGAACTGAACTGAACTGAACTGAAAGGCATTATTCTATCCATGAAGTGCTGTGCATGTGTGTGAATGCTAAGTCGCTTCCATCATGTCCGACTCTTTGCAACCCTATGGACCATAGCCAGCCATGGGATTCTCCTCTGTCCATAGGATTCTCTAGGCAAAAATACTGGGGTGGGTTGCCATGCCTTCTTTCAGGGATCTTCCCAATCCAGGGATCAAACCCACATTTATTACATCTCCTACATTGACAGGGACCACCTGGGAAGCCCCATGATGTACTATGCTCTGCCAAATTTGCACCCATAGAAATACTGCAAAACACATAATTTAAATTTTTAATAGAACCTTTAAACTGAAGCTACAATAGGTTCATCTTCAAATATTAACCTTCTTAAATCATTACTTTATTATATGCTGCTGCTGCTGCTAAGTTGCTTCAGTTGTGTCCGACTCTGTGCAACCTTATAGATGGCAGCCCACCAGGCTCCCCCGTCCCTGGGATTCTCCAGGCAAGAACACTGGAGTGGGTTGCCATTGCCTTCTCCAATGCATGAAAGGAAAAGTGAAAGTGAAGTCACTCAGTCATGTCCAACTCCCATCAACCCCAAGGACTACAACCTACCAGGCTCCTCCATCCATGGGATTTTCCAGGTGAGCGTACTGGAGTGGGTTGCCATTGCCTTCTCTGACTTTATTATATGAATTTGATGAAAAAAATTCAATCATAAATACTTAAATCCTACATGAAGCATGAGATTAAACTTTTACAAAATGGCATCCTTTAACTGTTTACAGATTTTTTTTGCAATAAAATGTACATATTACAATTAGAATTTCACTTTCCATGGGTGTGTTGGAAATCAGTTTAGAAGGATAATCATTTGATCTCAGTGAAAAGTCATGTTTTGGAGTTACCTGTAAACACACTTTCTGCAGATGCCCCTGTAAAGCTGATATATTTTGACACCGTTTTCTAAAAGTAATCAATTAAATAGGTGCTGCTATCTTCAGAGCATTTGTTTTTCCAGCTTTTATGTGCTGAGTGGTATCTCCAAAGCCTCTGTGAAGTCAAAACCATTTTGTGCAGTTTCCATATTTGCCATCAACTCTCTTGAGAAATGGAAATTTAGTATCTAATTATACATTAAGCATACATTACTATATTGGTGCTAAAAAGGCTTATTACAAAAGAAAAGAAAAAGTGTTTACTGAATATGCCAGTTTTCACAAAATTTTATTTTCAGCTTCAAATCCACTGTTCTAGATTCTGCTCTGTGATGCTGATGATGAAATTTGCAAATTCAAATTTTGACAGGTACTTGCTACACTCTGATAAGAAGGGGAGTAAGAGGAAGACCACTGGTTTGAAAGATAAAGAAGGGAGCCGCCCTTTTCTGTTTATTTCTGGTGGATTCCTGTGTAACTTGGGGGGAGGGCTTTATTGAGGTGGGGCTTCCCAGGTTGCGCTAGTGGTAAAGAACCCACCTGCCAATACAGGAGACCCAGGACATGCAGATTCAATCCTTGGGTCAGGAAGATCCCCTGAAGGAGGAAATAGCAACCCACTCCAGTATTCTTGCCGGGAGAATCCCATGGACAGAGGAGGCTGACGGGCCAAAGTAGGGTCTCAGAGTCAGACACAACTGAAGCAACTTAGCACACACACACTTTATTGAGATATAATTGACCTGCAAAATTTAAGATATTTGAAGTGTGTATCATGGTGATTTGATATACATATACATTGTGAAGGGGTTCCCCCAATGTGGCTAATTAACACATCCATCACCTCACATGTTAAAATATTTATTTTGTGAGAGCGTTTAAGTTATACTGCCTTAGAAGATTTCTTTTACATAATACAGTGTTATGAACTATCATCCCCTTATTTTACATTAGGGTCTAACTTATTCATCTCACAGCTGAAAGTTTGTACCTGTATGCTTTCCTAAACATTTGTTCACTTATTTATTTATTTTTGGCTGTTCTGGGTCTTTGTTGCTGTCCTCTGGCTTTCTCTAGGTGGGTGAGTGGGGGCTACTCTAGTCGTGTTGTGGGGGCTTCTCATTGTGGCGATTTGCCTCGTGGGGCCCAGGCTCTGGAGCATGCATTGGGCAGTAGTGGTCATGGGCTTAGTTGCTATGTGGCGTGTGAGATCTCCCCGGACCAGGGTCTGAACCCAAGTTCCCTGCATTGGAAAGTGGACTCTTAACCACTGGACCACCAGGCAAGTCCCACCTGTATGATTTGATTGTCTGTACACATTTCTGCAACAAGGCACCTTCATTTCATGTAGAGCAGGGCCTTCCCACAGCCACAGGTGAAAGTTTTCCCAACATCTTTCAGAACCGTATTCATTTCTCTGCCCTCAAGGTAGCAGCTGCTTCTTTTAGATTTTATTTCCATGATTCTTAAGAGGTTCTTTTGGCTATTTAGTAACCTTAGAGTTCTCTTTCTCCCTAGTCAATGACTCACTTAATATCCTCTACCTAGTTACAGACTCTTTATGTTAAATTCTCTGTTCAAATAATTGATGTGATTTTTGTCTCTTTACTGGACCCTGGCTGGCATCACAATTACTAGGAGAGGTAGACTCTGGAAGCAGGCCCTTGAAGCTGGGATTTGCTAAATGGTCTGGCTGTGTTTTGAGACTTGAATGAAGTCTTGAGCTCTTGCCAATGTGAAATGAGATGATATGAATTCATTACATGCAGTGGCATTATAATTAATCAAATTAATTGACCTGTGGTTAGTTATAATAATATTCTTTCTCAAGTAAGTATTTAGGGGGAAAATGACTACTTTACTTGACCGTTATGGCAATTAATGATGATGACTCTAAGGTCTTTGGCTTACAATGGATTCTTCTGATTACAGAGAAGTACTCATAAAAAGAGCTCAGGTAGCCCTCGCCTTGTTTCTGAAACTCTAAAGGCTCTATTTTATTGCAAATCTCTCTCTCTCTCTCTCTCTCTCTCTTTTAATAGCAACTTCGCCTATCTATCTGGAAAAGTAGGTCCAACATTTAATTGTGTGCATTGCAGAATTACAATGTCCATTGAATCCACAGCTTTTCCCAATGCATCATGAGAAAGTTAAGGTATTGATCTGGCAGAAGTGGGACCCTGGAACTGGGAATAGGAACTACTGATTGGACTCAGACAAAGGTGAGAAATTGGGGTCCCTGAGTCACATTGTCTTTCTTGTCAGTGGAAACAGCTTGTCTCCCATGTCTGAGGATAATATCCTTCTCTCTGTTTGAAGAGACTGTAATGACTTCATTTGTCATACAAGGAGAAGTTTAATCTCCTTAAGGCCCATCCAAATATCCTTTGGCCTCGATGCTCACATTTACAGTCAGATCTCACTGTGCTCCCAGGAAGAAATTACACATTTTGACCTAAGAGGAAACAGCTTATACTCCAAGAGAACTGGAAGATTTATATTGGCATAAACCTAGGGAATGTAGTCTGCCCTCCACATCTGCAGGATTTTCATCCATGTTTTCTACCAACTGCAGGTTGAAAATATTTGAAAAAATATTACAGAAAGTTCCAAAAGCAAAACTTGAATGTGCCACATGCTAACAACTATTTACATAAAATTTACATTGTTTGGGTATCATAAGTAATCTAAAGATGATTTAAATTACACAGAAGAATGTGTGTAGGTTATGTACAAACATTATCATTTTCCATAAAGGACTTGAGCACCCATGGATTTTGGTATCTGGGCTGTCCTGAAACTAATCCCCAACAAATACCAAAGGCTGACTGTATTTCTGGGGATAAATCCTCAAGGTGCTAGACCAAGCAGGACAGAATATAGCACTACATCATGCTGAATTTACTGACATAGGTTTATCTACCAATGATTCCAGGTTAAACGCACTAGCACTTTCTGGAAGAATTATATACTGCATTAACTAAGCTAGAGCAACATTTATCAGAATTCCTTCCCATGAATAGATCTAGGTTAGTGTGGGCCACAAGAGACGAGTTACCTGAGCTTTGTAAAGCAGAAGTGAAGTAGTGGCCATGTTTTCTTTGTGCTGGGAAGCTGGTACAGACCCCTGGGTGTTATGGAAGCCCCTTCATACTGTCCCTGATCTGCTGGGTCCTTTTGCTGGTATTGGGAACATTAGTTTGGCCACAGCTCCTCTCCTTTCTTCTTTTCCCTTGGCTCCTCTAAATTCTGGGCCAGGTGCTGTTACAAACAGTGTCCACTTTTTCTGCAGACCACATGGTCACAGTTGGAGGCTTGGAAGTGATGAGAGGTTGTATTATTTTTGTATTGTTGCAGTCACAAATTGCCACAAACAAGTGACTTAAAATGACACAGATGTGCGGTCTTATAGTTCTGTAAGGTCAGATATCTGACATAGCATTGGTTGGATCACAGTCCTTTCTGAAGGCTCTAGAGAGACTCCATTTCCTTACTCATTCAGGCTGTTGGCATAGTTCATTCCTAGCTATTGTAACAAGGAGGTCATCATTTTCTTGCAACTGCCAGTTGAGGGCCATTCCCAGCTTCCAAAAGCTTTCCTCATTCCTCAACTCTTTCCTCACCCCCCACCCTCCATCTTTAAAGCTAAACATGGTGGGTCAAGTTGTTCTCACTCCTTGTCCCTCCTGCCTTTCTCCCATTCCACCGCCCTGCCTTCATATCAGCTTGCCTAATAACATGAATTCCATCCAGAAACTCAATTTTCTTTTGTCGTGTAATGTCACATGGTTATAGGTTCTGGGTGTTAGGATGTGCACATCTTTGTGGTGCCTACAGTGAAAACCAACATGAGTTTTAGCTCATTCTTACAGCTTCCAATTTTTTCTACACTTCCTTGCTTCAGCATTAACCTTTGCTTTCCACTTCCTGCCCTACTGACCTCAGGCCCAGCACCAGATGCAGAAGCTTCATTCACATATAAACTGTTTAATTAGCTCCCACAAGTGCATGAGGTCAAGGTTCTATAATAAATCTCATAGTCTATATCATCTGTACTGGTTCTGTTTCTCTTACTGAAGCCTGCCTGTTACACTAATGCATATGGAAATGACTTTAGCCATTTATCTGGCAAGTTGACAAAACAATAGACTCAAAAGTGGCCGATGCCAGAACTTCCCTGCCATGGCATTGATAAAGAATTCAAAGGCTTAGGAAGATAAAAATTTTTGAGTGAATTCAGTATGTGCCATCTGTACGCCCACTCCTGAATTCCATCCTAAGAGAAGGCCCACAGGCTGCCCTTTTCCCTAAAACTTGAAGAAATAAATTAGTACGGAGGACATCTGCACCTCTGAAAATATCTCTGATGTGAGTCCTCTGTTGGGCAAATGTGGTAGGGAGGGGGGATGCTGCCATTGAGAATGGCAGCCTGATTTCAGTCCCAGAGTAGCCAAGGTCAAGAGCTCTTAAAAGTCAAGAACAATGAAGGGCAGCAGGGATAAAGGATAATCAAATCTTTTGACCTACAGGCATCTTTGGGAGGAACTTATCTGTCATCATTCCCCTGGGAATGATATAGATGAGTAGCTTTCTAAAATCTTTCTTCATGTATATACTAAGGAAGAGGCTCCAGATCTAGCCTTTAAAATCTGACCTGAGTCACTGCAGGGGAGATTTGTGGTCCTTACCCACTTTCTAGACCTAAGCCAGCTGAAAGACACAGAGCTTTCTCTTTGATGGGGAAGGTCCTTACTCTTGAGGAAGGAACCTTCAGCATTGCCACAACTGTATGCTATCATCCTCTTCCAAGGAAACTGTAGCTATTTACTTGAATGACTACGAAAGCAGATAGGTATATTTAAATCTATTCTCACATCTATTTATCTTACTGATTGCTATATGTACATTAATCGCTCAGTCATGTCCAACTCTTTGCAACCCCATGGACTGTAGCCCGCTAGGCTCCTCTGTCCATGGAATTCTCCAGGCAAGAATACTGGAGTGGGTTGCCATGCCCTCCTTTAGTGCAGTAGTAGCTGTTTACTAGAATGACTATTAAAGAAAATATGTATATATAAACCTGTTTTCATATTTTTATTTATTTTGTTGATTGCTATAAACCAACTCTGAAATAATGATAATTTTCTTAAAGCCCCATACAGTCCATTAGTTTCAATGGGGGTTTATGGTGGCCTAGAAATTAAATGAAGTTTTAGACCAGATGTAAATCATACTAGTCTCAGTAGGTCCTCAGAACCACTTTGTGGTTATTTCACCAGTTTCTGGATTTGTAATAGGAACAGAATTTCTCTATTAGCTCTCTGACCTACAAAGTACCAAATGAACCCTTGAACTTCCTCTCCCTACCAGGATAGTAAATAAGAAATGATATCACATCCCTTGGGGAAGTGTAAAGATTAGTATCACCATCTAAGACTCCAAAGATGCAATGTGGTGATGTCCATAATAACCTCATTTTGGTTACTTATCCTTTTTAGGAAGAGGACAGGTGAAGCTTGGATAATGTCTGTGGATTACTGTAAACCTATTTAGGTAGTAAAGTCAGACGCAGTTCCACTGCTGAGCTACTGTCTTTACTGGAGCAAATCAGTACAGTCTCTGGAAACTGCTATGAAGCTATTTCATAGAAAACACTTTTTCCTTCCATACTGGTATGCAAGAACCTCAAGAAGCAGTTTGTTGTCGTTTTTTTTTTTTGATGGCATGACTAACAGTATACCTTCCCATTATTACCCCTCAGGGCTATATCAACTCTGTCATAATGTAGTCTACAGGGATCTTGACCACCTTTGCCATCTGCATGGGCCCAGTACAGTGATGACATTCTTCTCATTGCCTCTGATTAGAAGGAAGTGAAAAGCACTCTCTGTGCCTTTGTGAGACAGACATAATACAGAGCATGGGAAGCAACTCTAAGCAAATCACACAGCTGTCGACCTCAGTGCAACCTGTGGGAGCCTGGGAGTCTGATCAAGTGGAGACCCAGCGAGGCAGAATATAGCACTACAAATTTACTAATCCAGGTTTACTTACCACTGATTCCAGATTGAACACACTAGCTCTTTCTGGAAGATTTATGCTATATTAACTAAGCTGGAGCAACGTTTATCAGAACTCCTTTCATCATGAACGAATGCATTTCAATTCTCAATGCTTCCACCTCTTTCTATCCTCAAACTTACCTTATGCTTTTGTCTATAGAACTACTTGTCATTCTCTGATCTTCCTATGCTCCTTCCTTCTTCATGTTCAGGCCCTTACTCATCCTCCTCCCTATGCCAAGAATACTCCTTTCCTCCTGGCAAGAGTGTCTATTTGTCTATCAAGGTTTGACTCAAAGACTTTACAAAGTTTTTGATCCTCTATGGATAAATGGACTACAGATAAACACGGAATGTGCTGCCTCCTAGACTATGTTATTGGTGTTAAGAATTAATGTTAACAAATTGCAGAGATGATTGAATAGGTTGTTAATTTAAGTTTCTCCATTATCTTAGATTTTAGGAAATTGAACATCCGCACATTATCTAAGAATCACAATTAAAATGGAATGAGAGAAGGTATGGTCTAGACAAGTAGAAAATCCTTTATAAATGTTTTAGGATGTTTAACACTAATATAGATAACCACTTTAGTGCACAAACCTATAAAAATAATCCTGTAAGAAATTAACAGAACATAAAAGTAAATAAACTTGAAATTAAAAAATCATTCTCCAGTTGCCAGAATAAATAATACATTTCAAATGAAGATTTCAGCCACACATACAAACATTGAATACTATTTTTTGTTTGGTTTTAACAAACTTCAGGAAAAGGGAGATGTAATTTTAAGTTTTAGAAAGGTAGGGAGCTAGAATTAAGTCCTCTGTACAAATCAAAATTGATCAGACTGTGATAAATACAAAGTTTTCCCACTTCCCAGGAATAAAGTGAACTATCTGCAATAGTGGGTAAGGAAAAAAATACCCAAAACACAGTACCTGTAAGAAATCAAATGCAGCACTCAGCAAAGCTTTGGGTTTGGGGATGATACTGCTCTAATTGTGGGCACTTTAGATAAGAAATGAATATAGATACGTTTTAAAAGAAATAACAAAAAATCCAACATATAAGAAATTAAGATAAAATATGAAATCATCAGGTTCCACGTAAAAGAAAAGTTGAAACCAATCTCTAAGGTTATTCATACCACCCAAAGTGTAGGACTTCTCACAGATTTATGAGAGAGAGAAACAGAGAGGGAGAGAGAGAGAGAGAGCTCATTATAAACATGTTTTAAACTGAAGAAAGACATTAATTACTGAGGGATAATAAGCATATTCAATAGACAAGAAGATCAGTTTCCCAAGAACTAGAGGTAATAGAATAATCTGAAAAGAATGATAAGATAATAGTTTAATGACAATCAAAGTAAAATATAAATAGAACTCATGATAAAATAACAAGTCTGTATTAAAAATGAATAGTCAGATTTGAAATAACTACAAATGGAGCATTTGAAAACTTTTTAAAAAAGTACATAGTCATTAAAATTAAAAATTTATCAGATGAATAAAGTAATTGAAACATAGCCAAAAAGAGAATAAATGAACTAGAAGATAGCTCATAGGAAATTACACAGACTAAATAGCCCAAGGAAACAAAAAGAAAATATGAGAAGCTAATAAACATAAATAAAAGAATTATAAAATCCAATACATGTTTAACAAAAATTTTAATTTATTTTTTACTTTGATCATCACTACAATTATTTTAATTATTTATTTATTGTTTTATTTTCAGATTTTCTATTACCTCTAGCTCTTGAGAATATAGAGAACTGGAGAAAACAATATTCAAAAAGATAATGGATAAGCATGCTGCTGCTGCTAAGTTGCTTCAGTCGTGTCTGACTTTGTGCAACCCCACAGATGGCAGCCCACCAGGCTCCTCTGTCCCTGGGATTCTTCAGGCAAGAATACTGGAGCGGGTTGGGATAAGCATGATACAGAGTTGGAAAAGAAATCAAAGAGAAAAGGTAAATTACCTGCAAAGGAATTGTCCTTTTGTTTGATAGCAGACTTCATATTAAAGAATACAATGTAATCATATCTTCTCAGAGAAAATAATTTCCAATTACGGGTTTAACTTCAAAAAATTATGACTCCATGATGAGGGTGAAATAAAGGCATTTTTAGATAAGCAGTAAGAATATTTATCACTCCTAGACAGCTTCTCACTAAGGCAACAACAAACAAACACTAAGAAATATATTTCAGAACAAGAAAGATGGATCTCAGAAAATGAGAATGGAATGCAGATGTAATAAACTTATGTCAAGTGTGCATGCTAAAAATTTGATAGTAACCATTTAAAAAATAGATGTCAAATGTTTAACTTCTCAAATGCTTCTATAAACATTTCTAGGGGCAGGGTGGAATGTGTAAAATGGCAGAAATATATCTGGGCTGAATTACTAGTTATAAGACTTTAAGTATTAAATTACTTTTTCTGCAAAATGAGAAGATGGTGTTAAATGTATAATTAGCTGTCCTAAAGCCTTGTGATTTTATTATCTATGATATCTGATTATTGGCTTAGGATTTATGTTTGTGAAAAAAAGAATACTTTAGAATCATAGATACTCAGAATTGTAAAGAATCTTAAAAGGTCATGTAGTCTAAACTATGATTAATATTTTAATCCCTTTTTTCAGTAGAAAACTATTCACCTTGAATAACTTACTTGCCATAGCCCATATTTTAATCTCATTTTTTAACTTACTTATGATTATTACTGATTAGAGGAGTGGTGGGAAGGAGAAGGAATCACTTGAGACTTTTCCCCAAGTGAAAGAAATAGATTTACCTCCAAAGGTTAAACAAGGAAATCTGCAAGTGGATGAGGCTATAGGTTGGCAAATTCACTGTAAGTATGCAACAAATAGCTTTCACATCTGTAAGATTTTGTTGTAATAAAATTGAATCTATTAATTTATTGTTTGTTTTTTAAAAAAAGATGCTTGTGATGGAAGAAGATGCCCACTCTCAAAAGCCTAGGGAAAGGAAAATCCCAAAGGCATACACTGTTGTCTAAGCTCTAGAGCATTCTGACAAAATCCACAGACTTCCAGAAAGTATTAGTGCTGTAATATGAGAGCTAAAACCTTAATTCTCTAAGACCCTGAGAGAGGAAGATCCAGGGCAGGTGAATTTTAATAGTGACAAGCAATTTAGAAAAGACTAGGCATAAGGGAGACTAGATGGGGGTCATGGTGGGAAAGGAAACAGCAGAATAGACTTTGCACAAAGATTCTGCTCCAGAATCAGCTGTCTTACACATGGGAAGGAGAGAACCCGATGGCTCTACCCAAGCTTTACTTCTACACATTTTAAGACACTAGGGATTCTCCCCTGGTGGTCTAGTGGGTAAGACTCTAAGCTCCCAGGGCAGGGGCCCAGGGTTTGATCTCTGGCCAGGGAACTAGATCCCCCATGCTGCCACTAAAGATCCAACATGTCACAACTAAGACCCAGTGAAGCCAAATAAATAAAAATATAATTATTTTAAAAAATAGTTTTAAAGAGAGGGGAAAAAAGCAATGCAGGGAGTTTTTAATAACAAGTAACAGCTTGCAAAGGTTGTGTAGAATGGAGAAAAGGGGTTAGAAGCAGAATGTTTTTCTTGAGTGATTACAAATGGTGGAAATTTTGATTCTGCTGCTGCTGCTGCTAAGTCGCTTCAGTCGTGTCCGACTCTGTGTGACCCCGTGGACGGACGGCAGCCCACCAGGCTCCCCTGTCCCTGGGATTCTCCAGGCAAGAACACTGGAGTGGGTTGCCACTTCCTTCTCCAATGCATGAAAGTGAAAAGTGAAAGTGAAGTTGCTCCGTCGTGTCCGATTCCTAGCAACCCCATGGACTGCAGCCTACCAGGCTCCTCTGTCCATGGGATTTTCCAGGCAAGAGTACTAGAGTGGGGTGCCATCACCTTCTACAAATTTTGATTCAACTACCAAATATTTTGAATGAATGGAAGAATATAATGGGAATTAAAAGACGATGCAAAGATCTGAAACAAGTAGGTATATTTGAAAGAAAGCACTTTGAATATATAAAAATATTTATACTCAGACAATTACTTTGTATTTTTTACTGAAGTGATCTAGATTTTTCTCTAACTTTTCTTACAGACTAGAAGAAGCATGAATCATTGTAATAAAACTTTGGCTTTCTCCTGTGATCTCATAGAGCCACTCAATCAGACTTTTGTTAGCACTTCCCCCAAATAGGAAACTCAGTTATCTGTGTTTGAGTATAGAATTGGGCTTCCCTGGTGGCTCAGACTGTAAAGAATATCTACCTGCAATGTGGGAGACCGAGGACAGAATTGGGTTTAAATATATTATTTTCCACTCATAATGAAATTATTCTTTTTAACTCTTGCATCTATCTTGAACTGAATTGATTCACACAGCTTTGATTGTAAAAGAAAATTAGGAATCTTCTAACAGCCAGGAAAATGGCAGCATATATACTATAAAAGGAATTTATTCAAAGACAGAGTCATTTAGGAGCAACCTCCAGTAAAGAAATCAGTAATAGACATACAAAAAAACACAAAGAAACACTAATCTCTTTTCCCCAAATTATTCTATGAAAAGACCTATGAACTGGTTTAAATCTAGATTTGGTTTGCTATGGAATTACAAATGTTAACTTGTTCTTTACTGAATCAATGATATAAAATGTCTAAATGAAAGGCTTTTGTGTATTTTCAAAAGAAATCATCCCTGAAAATTTGTTGTGAACTTGGTACAATCCTGGTGGTTTGGTTATGAACTTTTAATCTGAGGGACCACAGGTTAACTAAAATAGCATAGCCTATTGTTTTCCGATTCAGTTTTTCTTTTTTTTCCTTTTTTAAAAAATATATTTACTTTTTAATTAAAAGATAATTACTTTATAGAATTTTTGTTGTTTTCTGTCAAACCTCAATATGAATCAGCCATAGCACATATATCCCCTCCCTTTTAAACCTCTCTCCCATCTCCCTCCCCACCCCGCCCCTCTAGGTTGATACAGAGCCCCTGTTTGAGTTTCCTGAGACATAGAGCAAATTCCCATTGGCTATCTATTTTACACATGGTCATGTAAGTTTCCATGTTACTCTCTCCATACAGCTCACCCTCTCCTCCCCTCTCCCCATGTCCATAAATCTATTCTTTATGTCTGTTTCTCCATTGCTGCCCTGTAAATAAATTCTTCAGTACCGTTTTTCTAGATTCTGTATATATATTTTAGAGTACTATATTTATCTTTCTCTTTCTGGCTTACTTCACTCTGTATAATAAGCTCTAGGTTCATCTTCCTCATTAGAACTGACTCAAATGCATTCCTTTTTATGGCTGAGTAATATTCCATTGTGTACATGTACCACAACTTCTTTATCCATTCATCTGTCGATGGACATCTAGGTTGCTTCCATGTTCTAGCTATTGTAAATAGTGCTGCAGTGAACAATCGGATATATGTATTGCTTTCAATTTTGGTTTCCTCAGGGTATATGCCTAGGAGTGGGATTGCTGGGTCATATGGTGATTTTATTCTTAATTTTTAAGGGAATTTCCATACTGTCTTCCACAGTGGCTGTATCAATTTACATTCCCTCCAAGAGTGCAAGAGCGTTCCCTTTTCTCCACACCCTCTCCAGCATTTATTGTTTGTAGACTTTTTGATGAGGGCCATTCTGACTGGTGTGAGGTGATATCTCATTGTAGTTTTTATTTGCATTTCTCTAATAATGGGTGATGTTGAGCATCTTTTCATCTGCATGTCTTCTCTGGAGAATTGTCTGTTTAGGTCTTTTTCCCTCTTTTTGATTGGGTTGTTTGTTTTTCTGGTACTGAGTTGTATGAGCTGCTTGTATATTTTGGAAATTAATCCTTTGATAGTTGTTTCATTTGCTATTATTTTCTCCCATTCTGAGGGCTGTCTTTTCACCTTGCTTATAGTTTCCTTTGCTGTGCAAAAGCTTTTAAGTTTAATCAGGTCCCACTTTTTACTTTTGTTTTTATTTCCATTACTCTAGGAGGAGGATCATAGAGGATCTTGCTTTGATTTAGGTCATTGAGTGTTCTGCCTGTTTTCCTCGAAAAGTTTTATAGTTTCTGGTCTTACATTTAGACCATTTTGAGTTTAATCCATTTTGAGTTTCTCTTTGTGTATGGTGTTAGGAAGTATTCTGATTTTATTCTTTTACATGTAGCTGTCCAGTTTCCTCAGCACCCTGAAGAAGCTGTCTTTGCCCCATTATATATTCTTGCCTCCTTTGTAAAAAATAAGGTACCCTTAGGTGCATCGGTTTATTTCTGGGTTTTCTATCTTGTTCCATTTGTCTATATTTTTGTTTTTGTGCCAATACAGTCTTGAAGATTGTAGCTTTGTAATATAATCTGAAGTCAGGAAGGTTGATTCCTCCACCTCCATTTTTCTTTCTCAAGACTGCTTTGGCTATTCGGGGTCTTTTCTATTTCTGTATGAACTGTGAAATTTTTTGTTCTAGTTCTGTGGAAAATGTCATTGGTAATTTGATAGGGATTGCATTGAATCTGTAGATTGCATTTGAATCACAATATTGATTCTTCCTACCCAGGAACATGGAATATTTCTCCGTCTGTTTATGTCAACTTTGATTTCTTTCATCAATGTCTTATAATTTTCTGTATACAGTTCTTTTGTCTCTTTAGATATGTTTATTCCTAAATATTTTATTCTTTTTGTTGCAATGGTGAATCAGTTTTCATACTTAAGAATACTGATGGTTTGGAATTTCAAAGCTGTTTTTCCCTCCTTTGTCTGCCTATGAACAATGAAAAGTGTCTATGAGTACTTTGCGATTGCGTTTCACTGTTTTTCTTTTTTCCAGCTTTTTTTAGGTTTGCCAAAATTAAGTTGGTCACATTTATTCAGTTCTCCAAAGTGAGTTAGCCAACCTGCATCTCACTGCAATAATCATGATCCTGCTTAATCATTCAGTCGTGTCTGACTCTGCAATCCCATGGACTACAGCCTACCAGGCTCCCCTGTCCGTGGGATTTTTTTCCAGACAAGAATACTGAGGTGGGTTGTCATTTCCTCCAGGGAATCTTTCCAACCCAGGGATTGAACCCAAATATTCTGCATCTCCTGCATTGCAGATGGATTCTTGATCGCTGAGTCTGCTAGATAATACTGGCCCTCAGATGTAGCTTACCCCCTGGTTAATTTACAACTAAAAAAAATTTTTACATCCCAGCAAAGGCTTTCTTTTAATCTCCTTCTCTCCTAGTATATTATAATAAATGGACTCAACTTACAGAGACAAGAGAAGTATTACCACTTGAGATTCACTCACTGTAACCATAAGAAATACTTAACATCAAGCAAATGAAATTCAGGATCGTTGTCAGTGTTACTAAAATGATTATCAGTTTGTAGCTGATGTAATAGATAGCATATAAGAAGAGATGTCATTTCTGTCCTCATGTGTCATTCCTGTCCTCACATATTCACATAATATGGAAATGATTGGTGACATAAACGTTTTGGAGCCATTTCATGTTGGGGGGAGTTCTTTTCAGAACTTTTGAAACTGTGATCAAGATTGACAGGCACTTTAAGCATCATTATTTGCAGCATTTCACATAAAAGTGTCACTAATTTGGGAAAGGTACATGAGAAGTGCACTTTGATGTTTTTTCCCTTCGATCTGTTTTCTCCTTAAATCTTAATCTCTTATGGGAGGAAAAATGATAGCCCTTTAGTCACAGCATCATTTTTCAACCATCAGATAAAGTAATATCCAGTCAAGAGTTTGGGGGGTGGATTCTTTTTCCTAAGACATGATATAAAAATGTATGGAGAATGATATCAAGTTTATTTTTGCAGGTGGAGGGAGTTTTTTTTTCTCCATCAGTTGAAAAACGATGCCATGACTAATATAACATCATTTGCTCCTCCACGAAGTTAGCTTTCCTACCAACATAGGAGGCCACTGTGCGAGAAGCAAAAATCTTTCTAACCATTCCTAGGAAGCATATTTTTGTCCATGAAAAGTATCTACAGTGAAGAGAGTTGGGAGAGGATGTTCAAACCAGCAATATATGAGGGCCACACATCATGGTAATAGATGAGAACTTCATAAGTTGAGGGCTTCCCTGGTGTTTCAGTGGAAGGAATGCATCTATAATGAAAGAGATGCTGGAGATGTGGGTTTGATCCCTGGGTTGGGAAGATCCCTGGAGGAGGGCATGGCAACTCACTCCAGTTTTTTTGGCCTGAAGAATCCCATGGACAGAGGAGCCTGGCGGGCTACAGTGCATAGAGTCACAAAGAGTCATACACGACTGAAGCAACTGAACATACATGTGTGCTATAAATTGAACGTGAAGGCCAAGAACTGACTTGTTTTTTAGTGTTTTGTGCACCAATGCCAACAGTTGGCCAGAGAATCTGGTGGTAGCTGCTTCACATCAGCCCTGGCAAACACCAAAACCAATGGGATGACATTCTTCCATGGGTCTCAGTTCAGACACTGTTTATCATGCTCAGCCTTTCTTCCTGACTCTTAAATTTCTATAAATGAATATTTTCACTCTTTTTCTACCATCCACACTAGTTCTAGCCAAAGAAGGAATTTAACTGTGACTTAGGAGCAGGGAAAGGATACTTCTGCCCATAAGCAAACAGTTGGACCCAACCCACCCCTGAGAATGCTTTAAGGGCTAGATTAGGATGCGTACTTAAACCGTGACATGAACTGATGCTTCTGGCAGGCCCAGCTCCCTCTACGTTCCTTTATCATAGCTTTTCCCAGGGATCTGAGAAAATCTGTTTACTTTGTAGAATCCTTCCATGTTTCTTTCTGTTAATTTACCGTGGTCCTTGAACCCGAGGGAAGACCTCTATCCCAGTTCAGTTTGCACCCTTCCTGAGGGTAGGCTGGGGACTGAGGCTTCAGCCTCACCACTTAGCAGCTCTGGTGAGGAAGAAGAATGAAATTCATGAGTAAGACAAGGCTTGAGAATTCACAAAGGACATCCATTAGCCATGCTCCTGCTGCCCCAGTCACTGTGGATAAGCAGCAGTTGACCTGAGTCACATTGCTTCCTGGGGTCTGAGGAGGACCAGAGCAGTCAGGGGTCAGAGGGGCTGTCTAAGTGCTTTCTCATGCCTATCAAATTACCCTAAGGATTCATTTCCACCCCCTCTGTATTTCGGGGCAGGAATGTCTTCATATGCATATTTTCTGGAAGAAGTGTGAGGGCTAAAATTTCACCATTTTCTCCCCAGTAAAATTCACCTAATCTCAGGGTAGGTCCGGTCCTGCCATTTCTTCCTGAGTAGCAGATGGTTTGTGTTTCCCTCTTAATTTAAAGAATTTCTATCACTAGATTTGTACCTAGGAGGAGGAGGCTGGGTCTAGGAGGATAATAAATGAATCGACAACCACTGAGGCAGGCTCTGCATAGGCAGGGTCAGGGCTGGGTGCCCAGGAGGCCCAAAGACATAGAGGAAAAGATGAAGGCTGCTGGGTGGCCTAGTGAGTGATCCAGGCGGGGAGAATGACTTGGGGCAGTCCTGCTCTGAACATGGCAGCATTGTTCTCTCTGAATGGCTCTGGCATTGTCATTGCAAATGGCCCTTAAACATTTTAAACTTATTTGTGTTAGTTAGGTTAACGCCAACATGGGTCAATCCCAAAAGTCGTTTAAGCAGATCATGTCAATTCTCTTGCAGGCAAGACTGATCTGGGGTGGTCTCAGCCCAGCCAGAGATTGAGGCTGGGCCACAGCCGCGACAGAACCAGATCCTAGCCACTAGACCAGTGGTCACTGACAAGGGACCTGACCATTTGCAGAAAAGAATTTCCATGAAAAGATGGAAAGTAGTGAAAACAACTAAGTATTTACTAGGAGAAAAAGAGTATGGTACTTGTTGATAGACACGGGGGAAGACTCAGAGGGAGAGTTCCTAAGTTTCACCCCCGTGAAAGTTTGAATTACTTTTATGGGGCATTTCTTCCAGGTTTCCTTTGGCCAATCATTTTGATTTGCCTGATTCAAAGTCCATAGTTGATATATCTCAGGATCCTCCCCTGTGCAACATGCATCTTTCAGCCAAGATGGACTCTACTGCGAAAGCCTATGGGTAGAACATCGCTTGACAATACTACACTTTTCACCTCCCAGAAGCCTTTCTGTGCATGTGTGGTCAGGGAGGTATCCTGATTTTTAGAATGAGAAATCTGTGGACTAAGAAGGGCCCAGCCTCCTTCCTCAATTGTCCAGCTATTCTTGTCTTGGAGTTTCAGTCCACAGGGAATGAATCTCCAATTGCTTTACCATGGCTGGGGGCGGTGGGAGGGCATCTACCTCCTTCCTCAAGACCATCATGCCAGATGGAGTTTCCAAAGGCCACAGAGAGACCTTGATGTTCAGACGCCCTTGGGGCTGACTGCCTTTGGAGTCTCAGAGCAATGGAGTGGCATCTTTGTAGTCAGAGGATTTTGCTTGCAAACTTGGTGCTTGAGTGCTGCATTCAGATAGCAACTGTAGGGTGACACTCTTACCTACCGGAGGTAGGTAGGGAGTCCTAGGGGCTGGGGAGGAACTCATTAAGGCCCTTATCTTGTTACTCTAAAACTTGTTTCTTAACTGAGAAAGTTTTCTAAGGACCAGATGAAACTCATCATTGTCGACAACCAACTTTTCTTGTATTCCCACTGTGATTGAGGCATGGCTAGGTGCTGCAGATGGCAATATGTCAGGTAGTCCAATCCTCAAGAAAGTCGCAATCAGGGACTTCCCTGGTGGTCCAGTGGCTAAGACTCTGCGCTTCCAATGCAGGCTGTGTGGGGTCCATCCCTGGTCAGGGAGCTAAGATCACACATACCTTGGGGCCAAAAAAACCCACAAAACATTAAACAAAAGCAATATTGTAACAAATTCAAGAAAGATTTTAAAAATGGCCCACATCAAAGAATCTTTTTAAAAAGTCACAATCAAATAGAAGAAAAGACATATTTATATAACATACTATATATATTAATAATAAATATGTAAAGGCAGTATATACATATCCATATATGAATATATATATATGTATGTTTTTATATGGGCTTCCCACATGGTGCTAGTGGTAAACAACCTGCCTGCCAATGCAGGTAGACTTAAGAGACTTGGGTTTGGTCCCTGGGTTGGGAAAATCCCCTGAAGAAGGAAATGGCAACCCACTCCAGTTTTCTTGCCTGGAGAATCCCATGGACAGAGGAGCCTGGCTGGCTGCAGCCCATAGGGTCACATAGAGTTGGATATGACTGAAATGACTTTGCACGCATGCATATATATATATATATTTGGGCTTCTGTGGTGGCTCAGATGGTAAAGAATCTGCCTGCAATGCAGGAGATGCAGGTTTGATTTCTGAGTTGGGAAGATTCCCTGGAGAAGGGAATGGCTACCCACTCCAGTATTCTTGCCTGGAGAATTCCATGGACAGAGGAGCATAGGGTCATAAAGAGTCAGACATGATTGAGCAACTAACACATGAATGTGCATGCACGCACACACACACACACACACACACACACACACACACACACACACACACA
>ML663008.1:19106966-19244671 GCA_007570785.1 Antilocapra americana | reverse complement strand
GGACCCTCCAGGCAAGAATACTGGAGTGGGTTGCCATTTCCTTCTCCCTAGAAAAGCATCTACTTTTGCTTTATTGATATATATACTTCCCTGGTGGCTCAGATGGTAAAGCATCTGCCTACAATGCAGGAGACCTGGGTTCGATCCCTGGCTTGGGAAGATCCTCTAGAGAAGGAAATGGCAACCCACTCCAGTATTCTTGCCTGGGAAACCCCATGGACAGAGGAGCATGGTAGGCTACAGTCCATGGGGTTGCAAAGAGTTGGATACGACTGAGTGACTTTACTTTCACTTTCATATATATATTTATACACACACAAATTAAATTAACCAGGTAATTCACACTGCAGAAAGGATTTGTCACTTCACAAAAAGGATCATTAATACTCTATCAAGTGTTTAAATATCCTGCTTGTACTTAACTTTTCAGGAGCACATCTATTATGAAAATAATGTAAACTTGACTTTCTCTATTTCCTTTATCTAAGTAAAAACTATTTTACAAAACATACCATTTGTATGCAAAATTTTCAAAAGTAATATATATTTGCTATTGCCATAATGATAGGAGTATCTTTCATTTTGAAAGTATTTATCTACTTTTTATTCTTCTTTTCAGAAGTGCTGATTTCACTGTGAATCAGGAACAACATATAATTAGCATTTTGAATATTCCATTACACATCAGATTCAATTGCTTCCTACCTATTTTCAAATAATATTGATACAACCTTATACACTAACCTTTAAACAAAAGTGAGGTGGCCCTTTCCTGGTGGTCCAGTGGTTAGTATCTGCCTGCCAATGCAGGGAACACAGGCTTGATCCCTGGTCCAGAATTCCACATGCTGCAGACAGCTAAGCTCGTGGAGCACAACCTCGGAGCCTGTGCCCTAGAGATCGTGCTCTGCAAGAGAAGCTGCCTCAATGAGAAACCGATGAGCTGCAACTAGAGCTTCGTCCCTGCTCACCACAACTAGAAAAAGCCCATGCGCAGCAACAGAGACCCGACACAGCCCAAAATTAAATAAATAAAAAAAGTTTAAAGTGAAGTGAATTGATATTTAACACTCTAAAATCCCTATCTAAAAAAATAGGGATTTTTTTTTTAGTTGAAATTGAAAAGGATCTATAATAAAAGAAAATAAGTGGTTCAACAGCAAGTACCTACAGAACCCTTAATAAGAATTTAATATTTATAAGTGCTTTCCTAATAATGACTCATTTAATCTTTACTACAACTCTGTGAAGTACTTACAGTGTTCATGCCTTTTATAGAAGAGGCTACAGAGGCTGAGGGAAGTTAAATTCCTCACCCAAGTTCACAGAGGCAGTAGCAAGGGGCAGATGAGTCTTGTCCTGGCATCCATGCTCTTAGCCACTTTTGTTCTCCCTCTGGTAGTTTAGGTTGGTTTGTTTGATCTTGTTTTTTGTAAGATAACCAGATATTTATTAAACAGTCACATGACTCGAGGTTTGTTCCTTATGGGGGCAAGTGTCATTATCTTGTCCTTTAACATAGAGAATGACTTGCTAGTTTTCTCACGGTTTTTTGGTACTGAACCAGTGTGTTTCTTCCATAGTACTTTCAGTTCTATGACATCTTCTAGCATGTCTAGCATGTCTCTAGCATGTCTTCTAGCATGTCTCTGTTTGTTTCACCCTATTAAAGAAAATGGGGCTTCCCAGGTGGCACAGTGGTAAAGGATCTTCCTGCCAATCCTAGAGACACAGCAGGTGTGGGTTTGATCTCTGGGTCAGGAAGATCCCCTGGAGGAGGGCACGGGAACTCACTCCTGTATTCTTGCCTGGAAAAATTCCACCGAGTTGCATGGTGGGCTAGAGTCCACGAAAATGCAAAGAGTCAGACATGACTGAGCACACACACACACACCTTAAATAAAATGACTAGAAATTCAGGCAGGACTGAAACAAATGAAGTCTAGTTCCTTATTTTTTCTTTTCTGGTTGCTCCCAATGTTTCCTGTATCCAAACAGATCTGCTTTGAGAGAAGTATAGAGGCATTGCTCCTGTGGCATGTCCTTTAGCTTGATTTTTAAGAAGTCTCCTCCATCGCTGCATTGTTTACAATAGCCAGGACATGGAAGCAACCTAGATGCCCATCAACTGATGAATGGATAAGAAAGCTGTGGTACATATACACAATGGAATATTACTCAGCATTAAAAAAAAAATTCATTTGAATCAGTTCTACACAGGTGGATGGAACTGGAGCCTATTATCCAGAGTGAAGTAAGCCAGAAGGAAAAACAACAATACAGTATACTAACACGTATATATGGAATTTAGAAAGATGGCAGCGAGAACCCAGCATGCGAGACAGCAAAAAGAACGCAGATGTATAGAACAGACTCGTGGACTCTGTGGAAGAGGGCAAGGGTGGGATGATATGGGAGAATGGCATTGAAACATGGTAATTATCATATGTGAAATCAATCGCCAGCCCAGGTTTGATGCTCAGGGCTGATGCACCGGGATGACCCAGAGGGAGGGAATCGGGAGGGAGGAGGGAGGGGGTTTCTGGAGGGGGAGCATATGTAAACCCATGGCGGTTTCATGTCATTGTATGGCAAAACCAACACAATAAAGTAAAGAAAATTAAAAAAAAAAAGTGTCCTCCATCCCATAGGCAGAATTCCATATGGCTGATCAGAAGGAGAACTCACAGTCTCTGGCAGGTAGAGGCGCCTCTGTGCTGTGCTTAACAGCTCGGTCCTGTCTGACTCTTTGCTACCCATGGATTGTAGCCCTCCAGGCTCTTCTGTCCCTGGGGCTTCTCCAGGCAAGAATACTGGAATGGGTTCCCATGCCCTCTTCCAGGCGATCTTCCCAACCCAGGAATCGAACTGGAGTCTCCTGCATTGCAGGTGGATTCTTTACCAGCTGAGTTATCATGGAAGCCCAGAGGAGCCTCTACTGTCTATCAACTAGGCAAGCTCATGCAAGTCCTCTTTGGGCTGTCAAGAGTTTTCTCTGCATTCCTTCCTGAGAACGACATAGGCACTGCATAAAGGTTGCTAATGTTCCATGAGTCCTCCTTCCCAGGACACTGGCTACCATTGATTGCATGTAGAACTCGGTCAACAATTCTTTTCTTTCCCCTGCTCTCTAATTTAGCCCACTGCCAAGGGAATAATAAAGAGATATTGTGTGGCAGGAAAATCAGCTTCAAGGATGTTGTTTGTGTCAGTACTATCAGTACTGACACAGCCCTTACCCTAATCCCTGCCCTGGCAACTTCTATGTTTTGCAGCGTTTCTTACCCATCTTCTTTCTTTACTTGGCAAAAAATGGGAAGCTATCTGCTGTGAATTTTCATTATCTTCTTACTCTGTCAGTTCAAATTCAAATTTAGTTCTTATGATTTACAAGGCTCTTCTTCCTGTGAGCCATCAGTTAGTTTAATCTGTACCTCACTTGCCATTTTTAAAATTTAACTTCTGCCTTGTTTTTCTTAGAAGAAAAAAATGACATGGGATTATGTATGTAAGCAGAATATGTTCCCTTATCATGCATGCCTACTGACAAAATTAAAGAGTAGGCAACTTGCAAGGATAGAGAACAGAACAGAACTGAGACTCTTGAAATAAACTGTTATACCTATAATCAGCTGATTTTCAACAAAAGTGCCAAAGTAATAGCAATAGGAGAGGATTAATCTTTTCAACAAATGACACTAGGGCATTGAATAGTCACATGTAAAAGGATGAACTTAGATTCTTATGCCATACCATATACAGAAATTAACTCAAAGTGAATTCAATTTAGAAATAAACTCATACATTTACAGTCAATTAATTTTAGATGAGATAAGACAATTAATAGAGAAAGAATAGTCTTTTCAGTAAATGAAGATAAACAATTGATTTTGTGGTTGTTCAGTCACCAAGTCATGTTCAAGTCTTTGCAATCCCATGGACGGCAGCACACCAGGCTCCTCTGTCCGCCACTATATCCCAGAGTGCTCAAATTCATGTCCATTGAGCTGGTGATGCCATCCAAGCCCCCTTCTCCTTTGTCTTCAATCTTTCCCAGTATCTGGGTATTCTCCAAATAGCCACATGCAAAAGAATGAAGTTGGACCCCAATCTCACACAAAATATAAAAAATAACTCAAAATGGATCAAACACTTAGATGTAATAGTTAAAATTATAAAACCTTAGAGGAAAAATCTGAGTAAATCTTTGTGATCTTGGATTCAGCACTGGTTTCTTAGACATGACACCTAAAATATAGATAAATTAGGCTTTTTCAAAATTAAAAGTGTCTTTCAAAGAACAAAAAAATTAAAAGATGGCCCATACAATGTGAGGAAATATCTCCAAATAAGGACTTCCCTGGTGGTACAGTGGATAAGAATCCACCTGTCAATGCAGGGAACTCAGTTCAATCCCTGGCCCAGGAAGATTCCACCTGCCATGGAGCAACTAAGACCACCACAACTGCCAAGCCCATGCTTTGCAGCAAGAGAAGCCACCACACAGAGAAGCCTGTGCACAACAGCAAAGAGTAGGCCCTGCTCACTGCAACTAGAGAAATCCTGCTCAACCACAAAGACCCAGTGCAACCAAACATAAAATTAAGTAAATAATAGACACATGAGATATACATATATATGCATATATAGATAATATTTCTAAATAATATATCTGATAAGGATCTAGTATATAGAATATATAAATAACCCTTACAACTCAATAATAGAAAGGCTCATTTGCATCTTTTTAGATGGGCAAAGGATACGAATAGACATTTCTCCAAAGATGTGCAAATGACCACTAAGCACATGATGAGATGCTCAACATCATAGTTATTAGAAAAATGCAAGTTAAAACCAGAATGACAGACTACTTCACACTTACAGTTGTAATTTTTCATAAGGGACAGTGGTAGCAGGTGTTGGTGAGAAGGTCAAGAAATTGCAACGCTTATCCACTGCTGGTGGAGATGTAAAGAGGTGCAACCATTCTAGAAAATAAGGTAGATTTTTCTTTAAAAAAGCTAAAAATTGATTTATGATATGACTCAGCAATTCTACACATGAGTACATACATAAAAGAACTGAGACTACATACTTACACAAGTCCTTGTACATGAATTTTCATAGCTGTGTTATTCATAATAGCCAAAGAGTGAAAACAGTCCAAATGTCCACCAACTGATGAATGATTAAACCAAAGGTGGTATATCCACACAGTGAAATATTATTCACCCATAAGAAAGATGAAGTACTGATGCATGATACAATATGGATTACATTGGAAACATTATTCAACATAAAAGAAGCCAGGCATACAAGGCCCTGTACAGCATAGTTACATTTACATGAAATGTCCAGAATAGGCAAATTAATTTTAGAGATAGAAAGTAAAGTAAGGTGTGCTGGGGCTCATGGGGAGCGTTGATTAGGATGTGGCTAAGTTCTGCCACCTAGAGAATTTTGCTTGTGTCTCAAAAAATCCTCCCAAATAAGAGCTCGTATTATGAACCATCCATCAAATGCTTCATTTAACCTAACAAAATTAACATGAAATGGTCATCCTTTTAAACCATTTCCATTGTTTTCAGTTTCCTCACTAAACAAAGGGAGATTGAATCATTTACCAAACACCACTCATTTCACAAGCAGTGTTCTAATACATGGCAATCTGATTTCAGAACCACCCTCTTAACCTTTCCAAGATGAGACAGTTTCATGGTTTTTCAGAAAACCTTGCCTTGAATTTATCAGGCAAACATAGTACATGGCTTAAACAGTTATGTGATGATGGACTCACCAAGCACTTCCAGGGGGAGATTACGTTTCAGGGGAATTGGACTGTTGTCTAAACCATTAAAAGATAATCATAAAAATTATTTTGAAAAAATTAAATATTATGTACAACAGAACCAGTAGCTTAGCAGAAAGCAAGTTAGGTGGGACAAAGCATAACGTCTAGATTTATACTTTCCATTCTGACCTACTCACGATCTTTATCTCACACTGTGTGTTTCAGACAGACTGCCTTGGCTTCGGCTGTGTCTCTGTGCCTCTGGCTAGGTTCTGAACAGCACCATACAGCCTAAGTTCAGGCTACATCCATGGTCCTCATTCTCCTTCATGTTTAGCTTTGGGCCAAAGACTGCATTCAAAGCAGGCAGGTGACAAATATATCCATAGTGACCTCCAAATGACTAAAGTGGCTAAGAGGCCACAGAGGGCCCAAGGCTCCTGATCACCCTTCCCAAACACTCAACCACAGGTCCCTGGATTCCCTGAAGGGATCTGAGAGAAGAGAGAAAAGTCACTGAGATTCTTTGAACTTGTTAATTCATATGCAAGGTAGAGATGATAATAACTTTCTCCAATCTAACAGATTTTTTGAGCATCAAAATGGATAACCAATGGGACAGGCTTTGAAAGCTATAAAGCACTGTAACAACCAAGTCATACTTATGAATGTGTAATGCATTTTGTGAATCTAATTTGATTTTATTCTGGACTCCTACTAAACACAGATGTCCCTTTTAAGATAAGCTTACATTCTCCCATCATCTTGTGTGTGTGTTCAGTTCCTCAGTCGTGTCTGACTCTTTGAAACCACCATGGACTGTTGCCTGCCAGGCTCCTCTGTCCATGGAATTTTCCAGGCAAGAATATTAGAGTGGGTTGCCATTTCCTGCTCCAGGGGAATTTCCTGACCCAGAGATCGAACCTACGTTTCCTGCGTCTCCTGCATTGGCAGGTGAATCCTTTAACACTGTGCCACCTGGGAAGCCCTCCCATCCTTTTACTGAACATCACTTTTATAAAATCAGACATAGCCCAAAATGTTGCAGTCAGCATTGAATGATTTACAGCATTGGAAAAAGGGAACACTAGAGGGCTTCCCTGGTGGCTCAGTGGTAATTTGCCTGCTGGTACAAGAGACATGGGTTTGATCCCTGGTCCAGGAATATCCCACATGCCGAGGAATACCTAAGCTCCTGAGCCACAACTAATAAGCCTGTGCTCTAGAGCCCAGGAGCCACAAATTCCGCAGCCCATGTGCCCTAGAGGTCATGCTCTGAAACAAGAGAAGTCATTGCAATGAGAAGGCCACGTATTGAAACTGGAGGGAGAGTAGGCCCCACTTGCCACAACTAGAGAAGAACTCATGAAGCCACAAAGACTCAGGACAGCCAAAAATTAAAAAAAAAAAAAATCAATCAATTAATTAATTGATAAAATTTTTTTTAAAAAGTGAACACTAGATCCCCCATCAAAGTTATATCATTTGTCCACCTAACAAAGGATACAATTACTTACAAATGAGTACTTCTTAACCTGGTATTCATTTTTCTTTAAAGGTAAAGAAATTAATATTCCCATATCAAAAGGAAAACTGAATGTCCCTTAAATCCTAATAGCTCAGATAAGCTTTTTGTTGATTGTCTTTGTCTTTTTAGGATGTACCTCTGTTTTTAATGGCCAAGTTTTACGAGGCTTTTATTAGTAAGATTAAGATGACTTTATTTGTCTTTTGTTTCTGGATTAAAAAAAAAATACCAAGTTCATATGCTGGTATCTGGAGAGTTTCAGACCTCATTCTTTGATTTTTGTTTTCCTTCCCTACAGACCAGTCTGTCTCCCTGTGCCTTCTTAACCCCCTTTCCGAGGACTCCCTATGTGAGCTCACAAGTGTTAGAACTTGTGTGGCTGCCCCTACTTCAGATTATTTAGTGCACATTGCAGAACCAACGAGTGTATTTTTCTTGACCATGGGTCATTTCCTTGCCACATACCTAAGCAGCTGGAAAGAACTGACACTCGGTGTTGGGAATTCATTCTATGTGATGTTTGCATTTGTGTCTTTTTTAGTAATGCAAAGGCTGGTTTGGGGGTGAATGTCAATTTTCTAAACTTCTCTTCAGCTAAATTTAATTTGATTTATCTGCTGCTTAATATATTTGGCTTATCTTTACTTTTCCAGCACTCATTACAAAGAAATATTCTTGTTAAAATAAATATAGCTTACTATGCATGTTTTAACTGAAAAATTCTAAGAACCTTGTAGTAAGTGATAGATTAGGGGACAAAGTTACATATAAGGGGAAAAGGTCAATTTCTATTAAATAAATAAATTGTTTTGATACTATGTATTCATCTTTATGGGCAGTAGAGTAGTCCATCTCTTCAACAAGTTTAGGAGCAATGAGAAAAGCACATTGAAAGATTTTAAGATGAAGTCTATTTACGCAAAGCAACATAAAGCAGGAAAAGAAAATAAAAAGCTTTCTACTGAATGAGCCCTTTCTTAACGTGTAATGGTGTAATCACCATCATCATTTTACTTTTTGTTCCAACTGATGGATCATTCTTTGATTTGACTTCTATGCAATGTCCCTGAGGGTAAGCCGTTGATAGAGCATCAAGTAAACCATCACCTCAGTTGCTGTCTGGCTCTGCCTCCCTAGCCAACACTTTGGGTCCTCTTAGACTAAGTAAAGGTCAATTCAGTTAAATTATTTAACTTATTCTTCACTAAACTGGTGAGCTTACATTTCTTTCTTTTCTTGAAAGACAGTTACCTCATTCAACTAAGTTGACCCAATGGATCACACAGCCTAGAGCATAACTCATAACACTGAAATATTTTTGGAGGGAGCTACTTATGGGGATTAGGTCTAAGTGACATGCTGCCTCCTTGGAAAACAGCTTGGAGTTTCTGGTCCTCCAAGTGTCTGTTCTCACTCCAATTCCAGTTTCTGGGAGGCACAGATTCTAGACAAACTTATTTGGCTAATGTCACCCTATTATTAGATGGGGCAAGCATGATTTCACTTGTACACAAATCTATGTTTTCAACTTTACCCTCAATTAGAATACCTCCTGTTTAAAGTTTCAAATCAGCCTAAAAAATCTGGCTGAATTATTTACCAACCTCACACACATTTTCTTCAGCAAGTTGTCTTTGATTCTTTGGCTTGCAACGTTATGCTGTGCCAAATCTGAGAAGCATTCTGGAAAGTTTATTCACAGGCCAAGCAATCAAAGCCGTGCCTTTTTAGTTTTGAGTGGTTTTTGTTTTTTGGAACTGCCACAATTTGATCATAAAAACAATTTCAAACAGAGCTGTTTTGCAGTCAAATCGACTGTTGTGCCCACATACATGTACAGGTAATTACCAGGGTTAACCGGTAATGTTACTTAAGTAATCATTTTTATATTGTATAATTATGTAATTGTGATTCCATGCGGTGTATTATTATAGAGGTTTCCAAAAGCACATGGCTTTTTAGCATAGATAGATAAATTCAAGCATAGCAAAGTAATTGGAATCATCCGAATTCATGTGATCTAGACTCTCAGAGGACTTCTATTTTCTTTCTTTTATTTTCTCAAGTTCCTACAAGTCAGAGTAAACATGTCTGCATAATGTACCCTTAACTCAAAAAGAGAAGAGAGATTCTGGTTCTTCTGTGTTTTCAATGACATATAACATAAAAATTAGCAGGATATATATATGATCTGAAAAATGCTTCTAGACACTTTTCTTTTCCACGTTACAAACTTAGAAACAAAAGCTTAGACATCAACAATGTCAGAATAGATAACGAAGGTTGAAGGGAAACATAATCATAGATGCTTAAGCTATATTTATCCTCCTATATTTATCCTCCATGTCTTTAGCCAGGAGGGTGATTCTCACTCCCATCCTTAAAAAGTTCCTATCCTAGCAATACTTTCTGTCATCTGGGTGTTTTCACACTAGATTTATGTTTCTTCTGCTCTAAGATGCAATGAAAAAGACTCCCTCTAAGTTCTTTAAAAAAAAAAAATACAGAATTTTACTAAACATATAAGTTTCCTTGACACGTGGAGGAAGCATTTGAAAAGGATAGATTGATTTGATAAATGGTTGACACATCCTTTAGTTAATTTCTTTTCCTATAAATATTTCTATTTTATTATAGATTTTCAAAGAAAACATAGTCTTTGAAATTTTTTTAGGAATGTGCTGAAAATAGCACCTCATGCTGGTGTTTAAGTTAATTTATCAGTTTCAAGTACTAATTTTTCACTAAACAATAAACATTTTCAGTTTAAATAAATGTGCTATAAGACACAAATTTCTAATCATTGCAACACCTAAGATTCTTTAAATTCCTATAGTGTGGTTTCCATAAACTTTCAGGCTCTTGTCCAAACTTCTGCTCCAGCAATAATTTTATTGTATCAACTTTAATAAGAAAAAATTAACTCTTGCAAAACTGAAACTTCAGGATCTAAGAAGTGGATTAACGAAAGCTCTTGATTTATCTCCCTCCGAAGCTAGCTTTGCATTTATTTTTGCCTATGAGAATATAACACTCTATGGCCTAAGAACTGAGGTCTGTGTTTAAGTCTTAACCTAAAATCTTACCAGTCTCGGGCAAAACTTTTACATCTCTTGGCTTCCATTTCTTCCCCAGCATATGGGCATACTTGTTCAACCCTGCTTTTCCTATGTGCGGGAGGATTAAATGTCAAAGAGTAGAAAGTGGTCAACACCACACCTTAAAGGTTGCTGTTCAGTCGCTCAGTTGTGTCTGACTCTTTGTGACCCCATGGACTGCAGCACGCCAGGCTTCCCTGTCTTTCACCATCTCCCAGAGTTTACTGAAACCCATGTTCATTGAGTCGGTGAGGCTATTCAATCATTTCATCCTCTGTTGTCCCCTTCTCCTCCTGCCTTCAATCTTTCCCAGCATCAAGGTCTTTTCTAATGAGTCAGTTCTTCACAACAGGTGGCCAAAATACTGGAAATTCAGTTTCGGCATCAGTCTTTCTAATGAATAGTCAGGACTGATTTCCTTTAGGATTGACTGGTTTGATCTCCTTGCAGTTCAAGGGACTCACAAGAGTCTTCTCCAGCATCACAGTTCAAAAGCATCAATTTTTTGGTGCTCAGCCTTCTTTATAGTCCAACTCTCACATCCATACATGACTACTGGGAAAAAACATAGCTTTGCTAGACAGACCTTTGTCAGCCAAGTAATGTCTCTGCTTTTTAATATGTAGGTTTGTCATAGTTTTTCTACCAAGGAGCAAATGTCTTTTAATTTCATGGCTGCAGTCACCATCTGCCATGATTATGGAGCCCAAGAAAATAAAGTCTGTCACTGTTTCCATTGTTTCCCCATCTATTTGCCATGAAGTGATGAGACTGGATGCCATCATCTTCATTTTTTTATCTTAAAGGTTTGTTGGTTTTTAATACATGTCTGTATAGTGAAAGCTATGGTTTTTCCAGTTGTTATGTATGGATGTGAGTGTTGGACCATGAAAAAGGCCGAGGGCTGAAGAATTGATGTTTTCAAATTGTGGTGCTGGAGAAGACTCTTGAGAGTTCCTTGGACTGCAAGAAGATCAAACCAGTCAATCCAACAGGAAATTGACCTTGAATATTCATTGGAAGAACTGTTGCTAATGCCTCAATAGTTTGGCCACATGCTGCAAAGTCCTGGCTCATTGCAAGAGACCTGATGCTAGGAAAGATTGAAGGCAAAAGGTGAAGGGAGCAGCAGAGAATGAGGTGGTTAGATAGTATCACCAACTCAACAGATATGAGTTTGAGCCAACTCTGGGAGACAGTGGAGGATAGAGAAGCCTGACATGCTACAGTCTGTAGGGTCACAAAGAGTTGGACACAGCTTAGTGACAAGAGTGAACAACAACAAAAAGCTTTATAATAATGACATTTTAACAAGGTGATCTTTTTCCTATTTAATTCTTGACCCATACTTAAAGTCTAGGTCATGGATTTTATGGCAGGGCACCAATCAACAAATGCCTCCTGATTTGGCCGTTCATTTCTCCCTGCTCTCCTTCAGAGTATCATTGTGTGCATGATCTTTTTTATTCCAAGTCTGTACACTTCCCTAAGTACTCCCCCCTGTCTTTCTCCAAACCTGTTTGACCCTTTTTTATTTGGAAAGATGATTTATTTCTTAGTTGCTCTGTGAAGTCTTTCCAATAGGTAAAAGTTAGTTTCTACCTAATTCTTTGTTATCTGTTTTAGGTATAATGAGGTGTATATGTTAATCCCTAATTCCAAACCACAGTTTTAGAAATTCTATGATGGTGTAGTGTCCTTGTATATTCTGTTTACTGCTTTTTTTTTTTCTCCTTATTTCACAGCTGTTTCTTTCTAGCTTCTGCCTCTTTTTAACTTCAAAAACCATCATGGGTTCAATTTGTCTCCTAAATTTTTCCCATGCATCAACATCAGTGGCCTTGATGCAGTGACTCCATTATTCTCTATTTTCTAGCGCAAATTCTGAGAGTCCTAGACAGGTGTAGCTCATCTTTGCAGAACTATTTGCATCCCTGTTGCTGTTACTATTGCTAGGCTGTGAGTTCAGGGCATCTCTCTAGCACACTGGGGGATGGACAGGGACCTAGTTATTTGCTATTGAACAGTGATGCCTGGGCGATGAGGCTTGGAGATTCTTTGAAAGCCTGTTGTTCTCACTTGTGCATTGATTGGATTGTCCTGGACAGTGTTTTCCACACACTGTTCATCACCAGAATCAACACAGAACCTTGAGGGTTTTGGTTCTGTCCCCCTAAATTCTACATAAGTTTGGGGGAGGGTCAGATTTTGAGAATTTTATTTTTTAATGGCATCCAAGGAAAACTTAATAATCAATTTGGCTTGAGTACCTCTGGGTTAAGCCATCTCTGACCTTTTATAACCTAAAAACATTGGTTCTTTAGTCACCTTTACAACAGCAATATTAACCCCCTCTCTGAAAGGAGTGATCACAGCACCCCCCTTTTTTTTTTAAATCTGCAGAATGCTATTTCCAAGAAATATTAATTTGTGCTTGGGTAACAAAGGGAAGCTTTGAATATTAAATCCTCTTTTGTATTAACAAATATTAGATTTGTGTTAGAAGATTAGATTCTCTGAGAAGGCTTATTGTAAAAAGAAATCTGTATCTTAACCATTGAACTAACTTATTTGCAAAAGTAACAACTTTGTCTCCCGAAGCCTGTTAATCTTCCTTAAAGTAGTTTTTCCTTAACAGAGTTTGGAGGCTGCAAGTCTGCACAATATTCTCTATGTAGTGAATTCTCAAAGAATGCTACTGATTGACAAATGGCCAGTAAAAAAAGGCAAAAGCTGAAATTCAGATTCATCAATCTTGTTAATTCTTAGCAGCTTGGGTAAAAGTTTTGATAAAGAGGTCAGAACTAATGGTTTCAATGAGGTTTTTAGTGTTAACTAAGGTTTCATTCATCCTAGCTGCCAGTGTGTTTGATTAATCTACCTGAGTACCTCCTCCCACCCAGAGAAAATTGTAATTTTGCTTCTATACCATATGGTGGAGGAATAAGAACAGGACCTACAAATGTGGACTCTAAGCCATTCATCATCCTCTTAAACCTCACTTGCACTTCTGAGTTTCACAGGCAGTAAAATTAATATCCATCCTTTAAAAATACTGTCTAACCAGTGCCATAAATGGTACCCAACACATGTTTGTTAAATGAGTCACAGATAATTCTTGCATCTTTGCTCTCTGGATTTTCTTTTCAATCACACTTAGGGCAGATACTACAAACAAATAGGTGAATTTGCATTACTGATATAAGGAAGAGGGAACAAGTGTTGGCCAGAAGTTGATCTTTGTCTCGGGTGGATTAATCACAGCTGAGGTCAAGAAGAATAAATCTATGTTCCAGAATGTCCCAGTTACAGTTCAAGACTAAAAGAAAACAAAGGAAGTTAGAGGGTAGAAAGAGGAAGGAAGTGAAGACTCTCCAAAAGAAAATACAGATGTTCTAAGAGACTCATTATTGTTATTATTTGACTTTGTAAAAAGTCCAGTCCAACTCAATGATGTTTGGTCTTAGCCAACAACATGCGGTATTGTGTCAATCCCATCAACAAAAAAGAAAATATCATGGGGCCAATGTTACTGAAAGTTCCATTAATATTCAAAAAAGGAATGTATATTTTTAATGCTGTTTAATTAAAAGTAATATATATTATCTGTGCCCATATGCATACATACAACACATACACTCAAAGAATTTGCTCTCTCCTACAGAAAACATAGCCAAATATTTTCCTTTGAAATTTTCCATGCTATTACTATTCAAAATAAACAAGGATTGTGAATAGCTATATCTTTACAAAAGTCACTGGTTTAGGTAAAAAACAGTTTAAACAGCTAGATGCCTGCAAATGCACTTAGAGTATGTTTATAATATAGAATATTCATTTCCAGTGGTGTTCCACTGAAGCAATTGCTTACATTTTTGGAAATGGGGAAATTGTTGCCACTTGGGTCAATCCATTTTCGTCTCTGACTACCCAGAGCATGTGTGCCTATTAACCCTTCCAGAGCCGGCCCAGACACATCGTCCATGGATTTCAATGAAACCAAGCAAGAAATTTTCCTTGTTGAAAAGCTTCTCAGCTGGGTGTCTAGATAGCATGGTGATAAGCATCGTATAAACAGAGAGGGATGGAATTCAAGTTACCTTTATCTATGCCTCCTTTCATATACAGTATGTGTCATAGACAGACATCAGTGTCTCATTACATGACCACCCACAGAACATTACCCAATGTGACATTCTTCAGGGGAAATTAACAGAAATGTTTTACCACATCAGTCTCTTCCAAGAACAATGATTCAATAATAGTACTTAAAAAGTGACCAGATGCCCATGGAAGCTTCCCTCGTCTACTGTTTTGGCCTGGGGGCATAATAAATACCTCAAATTCTAAAGCTACTTAAAACAGAATGGTACAGAAAAAAACAAACTCACACACACAAACTCATGGATACACACATGAGCGTATGAATGGATGGATGTCAACTTATCATCTAGTTGGTATTTCTATATTTCTAATATTCCCTTACAATAGGCATGTAGCCATTCCTTCTGTTAGTCTCCAAATTTTTCTACTACTAGCTATACATAACCATAGTAAGCACATAGAGAATGATTCCCTTTCCTTTAAAATAAATTTCAAAAAGTCACAAGGCTCATTAGATTTTAAAGAGCAAACGATGGTTACAAACAAAGCCTCAGACTAGAAATATTCAAGCATATAATTAGTATTTGAAATCTTAGAAATCTGGATATTTATTTCCTGATATTTCTCTAGGAGTCACACTATATGAAATATATCTGTGTGTGCATTTCATAATAGTATTTTTTTTTAATAAAGAGAACCTGGTGTAGATTTTGATACACACTGTTTTCCCAGAGAAACAGAACTGACCTGAGGGTTGACCTGTTAACTGGAAGGTCCATGGCAGAAATGGAAGATTTCTACACCATAAATTTCAATTTGCTTTTACATAGGTCGTATATTTTTGTCTGAGAAGGAAATTATACCATCAGTGTTTTTCAATAGAGGTTAGAGAATTTAGTGATTTGGAAGGATTAAAAAAGAATGTGTGTGTGTGAAGTTGCTTCAGTTGTGTCTGATTCTTTGCAACCCCATGGACATTAGGTAATACCAAGAATGGTTCTGGGAAGAGGACAGGCCTGGCTGGAAAAAAAGCAATTTTGAGGAGTCAGATATGCAGGACCATCATTTATTAGACATGAGTTAAGTGCAGACCATGAATAGTGTGTGTGCGTGTTTCGTGTATATTAGAAGATGACAAAAATTACAATGTTTCCTGTTTTCCACCTGCATGAGATACTCAGTTACTGCAATTTGTAAGACTTGGTAAAACAAGCTAAACTATGCAATACCACACAGAGGTGAGTTCAGTTGACTTGAACTACGAAGACCCTTGAAAGCCCATTTGGATGAAGAGTTTCAGTGCAATCTCTTCCCCAGATAAAGTTATAATTACAGTCTCAGCTTGGGGACTATCACTTGTGTGTGTTGTCAGTTACCTTTTCACTAAAGTGAAAAGCAAGGGAAAAATAGGAACTATAAAGACCATTTTTATTTTTGGCTTGGGGTTATCAGTGGATTTTAAAATTATCCATAATGTCATGGAATCTAGTCTGTAATTATTTCTAATTCTTCAAAATTGAAAATTCCTCAGGGTTCGTTGCTTTCTTAGGGGGAGTCAGAGGTCTTAAAACTCACTCCTTTGGGGGTAGGAGTATGCTAGAGAGAAACTATTTTGACCGTTTGTTTGAAGGCATTCTCTCCATGTAAGTTAAGTAATCTTTAGAAGAACAGGAGGTGCTGATAGAATAATTGTGTTTACTCTTCCCACTTCATGATTTCTCTCTTATAAACATTGTTTTGCATTATTGGGCTCCACGTTCCTTTTTCTCATCTGATGTTTTACAAATATTTTTCTAATTGCCTGAGACAGTGTGGTCCAATAAAGTTAAATTGACTTTGGGTTGAACTTGTTTGTCTGATGTCTTGCCAGAGGTTATAGTCACCCACTTGAGCTGACTTTCACTCTGTTTCTTGGTCTCTGCCGCTCTCTCTCCCTTTTATGCTCTTTTGTGCTTGTTATCCCCCCCGCCCCCCCCTCATGTTCTCCTAATATACAACTCCAGAATTAATTCTCAGGACTTCACAAACAAATTATTGAGAAAGTTAGATCACTGATATATCCTATCCTATTTATCTATGGATCTATCATATATCTATCCATCTATCTAAACTATCCATCCATCCATCCATCTATCCATCCACCTTCCATTTATATACTTTAAACCACCTAAATCAACAGATTCTAGTTTCAACCCAATTTGAGAGAGAAGGTGCACTCAATGCTTAGAAAACAAGAGTGCTTGGAATAACCCATTTGTTTGACGTCTGGAAACACTTTGCAAACAACCTCCAGGAAAATAACAAAGCAAATAGCACTGGTCTACCACAGTGGAACAGATATGGTGTGTGATCAGTTAGCTGCAACCCACAAATAAACACAGACAGGCAATCTAGCAAGCAAAAACAGAAACCACATTACTGTCCATCACAGACTGCAGAGTTTAGAATAAACTTACAGCCTCCTATGTGTGACTTCTAGACTCTGAAAAGAAGGTTAAAAGCTTCAAGGACTCTTCCTGGTTTTGGACAGTAAGCTCCCGAGTTTCTCTGTAACCCCGAAGATCAACATTTATTTTAACATCTACCCGCTCTGACCAAAGCCCAGGTCTTGGGTGTTCTCATTCCTGGTGCTGTCTGCTTTAGAAGGATGGAGCTGCACAGCACTGCAGCCTTGGCCTCTTATGGTGCAGTGATGGCTTCCTTGTCATTTTTCCAGCAGCGACACCTAGAATGGTCCACCAAGATGGAGTAAAGAATTAAGGTTTCCCTTTTATATAGAGGAATCTCACAGGATTTTTGGAGAAATTTAAATCCACCAGTAGTATAGATGTAGGCATATACATTTCACTGAGAAAAAGTAAAGAATCTTCTTTATGATTGTTAATCTTTCAGGCTTCCTGGTTCAATGCAAGTGAAAAATCCAAATTTGCTATAAATTTAGTTTCACTGTGTTGTCATGTCCTTCTGTGATTTCACTTTCTGTGGAGGGCAAACATTTATGTTTTACAGTCCACAGTCTTATGCTGGTAGACGTAGCAGGGACCAACAGCAGTGGGTGATACGTACAACTTGGGTCAGTTACCTTTTATTGTATAACAAGCCTGTCTAAAACAAACCAGTTTAAAACAAGAGTTGGCTGAAGGAGCTTCAGCCCAACTCCTGTTGTCTCTGAAAACCCCCAAAAGCCACTCCAAGTAAGCACACGAGAAAAATACTGTTCCTGCTCAGCGACTGTCACTAAGAGACCCATATTCTAAGTCCTCTTCCCATTTCCACCCTCTTATCAGATTTCCTTCTCTAAGCCTCTTCAGGACAGACATTCTGAAGCTGCTTGTGGGTTGGGAGTAAAGGAGTATGCTCCACGTTCTTCTTGGGCTCCAGCAGGGAAGGGGTGAAGGGGTTTTGGCCCCTCGGCAGAGTTATGACAACAAGTCACAAATGTGATTAGCTTCAGTGGAGACACCCACTTCCTTTTAAACAGTCCAAAATGATACGAGAGATTCAAAGAGACCAACCTTCTGATCACTTAATATTTAATATCTACTCTACATCTACATCCAGTGTGAAGCTGTATGCTGGAGCTAGAAAACTTCTGGCCTCAGAGAGCTTACAGCACAAGACAGAGAGCCAGAATACATAAAGCAGTAAGTGTGTGACAGTAAATCACTGTAACAGATACTGCCTCAGTGAAAGAATGGAGGGATGAGGTACTCAAAAAGCTTCTTAAAGGAGACTACATTCTGGTTGTATGTGCTAAGTTGCTTTAGTCCTGTCCGACTCTTTGTGACCCTGAGGACTGCACCCCACTAAGCACCTCTGTCCTCGGTATGGCAGGTACTGAAAACAGTAGACTCAGATAGCATTAGCTTCTGATAACTGCTATTTTCAGGATTCAGCTGAGGAGACAAGAAGGATGAGCATTCATTAGACGTTGATCTATGGAGGGAAGGAGTAATCCCATTAATTCTAATGGCTCCTACTGGGGCAAGTCTATGTGGGTCAAAGGAATACTCACCCAAGCAGTTATCTTTGAGATGCATATTTAGGATATTTTTAAAGAGAAGAAAGGGAATATTCCATTATGTGGAGTCCATTCCTTGAACCCATAGATAATTTTACATTTTAGGATGTACGAACCTGATTTAGGTAACCTGAACATCTTTACCGAATTTCCTCTAATTCCTAATAATCAGTAACACAGATGCTTAAGTAAAATGGATTCAGGAATAATTTTACTACCTTATTTAATTACAATAGATGTGCCATGAATTAAATCCTTGATAACCTGAAGCATAAAGAAAATATGAGGTAAACATATTAAGATGTATAAAGAATATTCCTGATTGAATTTCTCTGATTACTGTTCAGAGCCATCTGTCATCATTTGCATCAAAAAATTGAGCACTGGCAAAGAATTTAAATATTCTTAAAAATTTATCCTTTTAATAAAAGAGTACAATATTATTATCACAGATTCACTGTAATGTCATTTTTAAATCAAATCATTTTTACTATTAAATTAGAATGATTTATTCAAAATGTCTTTTAGGCTAAAAATGGAAATTTGAAGTAGCTTTCCTGTCTTTCTTCTAACCATCATCCTTCTGCTTGGTGTTATATTTTATGTTTTTTTATATAAACAGATATGTTCTTAGATCAAGGGTCAGAAGACTATGGCCTGTGCGGTATCCAGCCCATTGTCTGTTTTTGCGGCCCATGAGGTAAAAGTGATTTTTCTATTTTTAAATGGTTAAAATATAAATAAAAAAGAATCATATTTTGTGACACATGGAAGTTGTATGAAATTCGAATTTCAGAGTCTGCAAATAAAGAATGAGTTCATCTCATTCATTTGTTGGCATATTTTCTGACTGCTTTCCTGCTCCAAGAGCAGAGCTGAGTAGTTAACTGTTACTAAACTAAAGCTAATTTGCAAAGTTGTGTTAGTTTCAGGTGTACAGTAAAAGTGATTCAGTTTTACATATGTATTCTTACATTCTCTTCCATTATAGGTTAGTACAGGATATTGAGTATAGTTCCCAGCTGAGTAATTTCAAAAGAGCCTGTATGATCCATGAAACCATATGTTTACTGTCTGGCTCTTTGCAGAAAGTTTGACCCTTATTTTATATAATAGTTTGGAATGCATTGCCCAAATATTGCATTATATAGCCCTTATGCTTACTATTTTTAGCTATCAGGCTCAGTAGTGAAGAATCCACCTGCAATGCAGGAGACACAGGAAATTCTGGTTCAATCCCTGGGTCAGGAAGATCCCCTGGAGGAGGAAATGGCAACCCACTCCAGTATCTTGCCTGGAGAATTCCATGGACAGAGGAGCCTGGTGGGCTACAGTCCATGGGTTTACAAAGAGTCAGACATGACTGAGCACATACACACACACTTTAGTTAAATCTTGAAAGTGTTACCCTTTTTACTAGTTTCAGAAAAGGGAGAACTGGAAGTACAAGAAAAGAAGATTTTAGATCAAATATTTGAACTTATACTTTCTGGTAGGACATTATCCACTGGTTTTGAATCAAAAAGTTTTCATCTATGCCTATAGAGAACATTTTTGATGATTTTAATATGTGCTGAAAGTGTATGCCTATGGAGTACGCTGTGTGGTCACTCCTAAAACCAACCGAATATAAATATAGAGGGTTACAGTGTCTGAAATCCTAGAGTGCAGCAGATGAGGTATAATCTGAATTGTTTTGGCATTGCTGGCCTCATTGAAACCCTTCATGCACTTTGCACATCTGTGTCTGCAACAAGAAGGGATCATTGTTCGGCTCTGCTATTGCTGTTTATGAATCAGAAGAACAAAAAGGCAACAGAATAAGCAAAATGTCATGTTCATACAAATCTTGATTAGGGTAAAATCATCTGGCTGGCATTGCCTGCATACAACATCACCAACAGGGCTGCCAGCTCGTGAGGGGAGCCTCCCAGGTCCCGTGTCTTGGATCTTCAAAGCTTGGAACAGCTTATTTGAAGGTTTACATGAAAGCTAAATCTACTCAAAATAGTTAAGATCTAGTCTCTGAGTCTTTGCTATTATTAACCAACTTGTCTTTAAGAATCACTAAAGTCCTAGGAGATGTCTGCATAACTGCAGCATCTGTAATGGATGGTACTTTGGTTAGGGTACTTACTTAAATAGGCTTGCCTAAAATCTTCAAGCAGGGTTTCTCAACTCCAGCTCCATGGACATCTGGGGCCAGGTCATTCTTTTGGTGATTCCTGTGCACTGTAAAATGTTTAGCAGTGTCCCCAGCCTCATCCCACTAGCTGACAACACTCTCCCAGTTGTGACAACATCAAATGTCTCCAGGCTTTTCCAAAGTTCCCTAACCCAGTTGAGAACCACTGTGTCAGAAGATTATGAAAATTTGCCTCATTCCACAGTGTCATCAAGGGATCTCTGAGGAGTATTAGACCCTGAGAACAGAAATAGGTTAAAAAGACTCAGAATCTGAGTTGATGGACATAAAATAATTATCTAAAAAGTGAAAATCTGATTATGTATACAGATTTCCAAAACACACTTATGTTTTTGCTTATCTTGGAGATAAAAACAAAATTCTGAGAAAATTTCCCTCACTTTTAAAAAGTGGTCATGGGAAAAACTGAAACAGAATGGGACCCTATGGTCCTTACCTGCCCACCCCACAATGTTGTCTCCCTGCCTTTTGTCGGTGGAACTTTTTAGTCAAGTAGAAAGACAGTAATGAGAACCCAACATGGGAGACAACAAAAGGAACGCAGATGTATAAAATAGTCTTGTGGACTTTGTGGATGAGGGTAAGGGTGGGATGAGATGGGAGAAGGGCATTGAAGCATGTTAATTGTCATGTGTCTAATCAATCGCCAGCCCAGGATTGATGCTCGGGACTGGTGCAGCGAGATTTCCCGGGGGGGAGGGAGGAGGGAGGGGGGACCCGGAGGGGAAGCATATGTAAACCCATGGTGATATCATAACAATGTATGGCTAAAACAATAATAAAAAATAAAAAAAAAAAAAAAAAAACCTTAAAACGAAAAAAAAAAAAAAAGAGTAAGTTTAATCAGAGAAGTGAGAAATGCAGAAACAAAGGGAAACAGTCAAAGGAGACCAAATATTAATAATGTAGTCATTAAACATAGTCATGGACATTTAATTCTTTCTTAAGAGCTAAAGATAATATCCTGAGCCATATCCTGTGCCATGTCTTACAGATACTGAAACCCCCACCAGATTGAGACATTAACTACATGATGACGAGACTGTAGCCATGATATAAGCTGACACGATTCTAAGAACTGGCCTCAAAGTAACGGAAACAAACTGATCTTGGAGCTGAAGATTGACTGTACCTAAGACAACCAAGATGATGCCAGTCAGACCACTGATGACCAGTCTGAAGACGACTGTCAGAGCTGACTGTACCATAACTGCACGCAGCCCTCTCCTTCTGTCTATAAAAGCTGTTGCTCATTGACCATCAGTAGTAAGGGGGAGTCGGCCTTTGGGCAGACGTCCACCTTCTGCCTCTGGATGCTGGCATCAGAAATAAAGCAAACTATTCTTTCCACCAACCTGGCTTGTTTATTGGCGCAAGCAGCCAGACCCCACACATGTCTTTAGGTAACAAAATAACTGTTTTCCCTCCAAGATGCTGTTATATCTGGATATTTCATCTGGAAAGGCTTCAGCCCTCTTCTTTCAAGCCTAAGGGTGAAGTCAACACATGGAAAAGGAAAGAGATAAGAAACTTCAGTTTACAAAGACTTAGCCGATGTGCCCAGGGTGTACCTCCTCAGAACTTCTTGTTTAATTAGATAATAAACTGCTTTAAAAAAAAAAAAAAACCCAGTTTCGATTCTCTGTCACTTGCAACCAAAGCACCCTAACTCATACAACATTCCAGGATCTGCTCAGTCCTTCCTGCGTCATCCTCTAAACCCAGTCAACTTGTCCATCTTTATTTCATTTCTAATATTTTAGCATAATTCTATCTATTCACTGGAGAAGGAAATGCCAACTCACTTCAGTATTTGTGCCTAGGAAATCCCATGGACAGAACAGCCTGACAGGGTACAGTCAATGAGGTCACAAACGAATTTGTCACGACTTAGAGACTAAACACACAACAACATCCATTTGTTGGGACAGATTAAGCTTCTGTATAAGTAAACTCAAATATGTAACTGCTAAAACTGCATAGAAACTAATTTCTTATTCATTTAATGTGCAAAGATGTTTCTATGATGTAATAAATCAAAAAACTAAACTTCTTCCATCTTGGCAGTCCACTGTTCTTAGAGTTTTGACACTTCCACTGGCCTTGCAGCCTGCAGGAGGAGAGCTCAAAGAAAAAAAGCACTCCCTCCTGAAAAGTTGTGGCTCAGAAACATGTATCACTGCTGCTCAATCTACCCACCCACCAATGAAGAAGATGTAAGAGACACAGCTTTGATCCCTACCTTCCCTGGGTAGGGAAGATCCTCTGGAGAAGGAAATGGCAACCCACTCCAGTATTCTTGCCTGGAGAATTCCATGCACAGAGAAACAGTGAGCTACAGTCCCTGGGGACGCAAAGTGTCAGACACGACTGAAGTGACTTAGTACTCACACACTGCCACCTTTTTAACTGACGTCTCTCTCAAATGTTTCACTTATTTGCACTTGTTTAAGACCCATCTTACCAAAATAGAGAAACCTGAATAGATATCTTTTGACCTTGCTTCTTTTCTAAAAAGCATAGTTGTATTTAAAAAGGACAGGACTTTTCCGGTTGCGGCGCCGCGCGGTGAGGATCTCTTTTCTAAGTTTGCTGCCATGCCGTCCAAGGGCCCTCTGCAGTCCGTGCAAGTCTTCGGACGCAAGAAGACGGCCACGGCTGTGGCGCACTGTAAACGCGGTAACGGCCTCATCAAGGTGAACGGACGACCCCTGGAAATGATCGAACCGCGCACGCTGCAATACAAGCTACTGGAACCTGTTCTGCTTCTGGGCAAGGAGCGATTTGCTGGTGTGGACATCCCCGTCCGAGTGAAGGGTGGTGGTCACGTAGCCCAGATTTATGCCATCCGCCAGTCCATCTCCAAAGCTTTGGTGGCCTATTACCAGAAATATGTGGATGAGGCTTCCAAGAAGGAGATCAAAGACATCCTCATCCAGTATGACCGCACCCTGCTGGTAGCCGATCCCCGTCGCTGCGAATCCAAAAAAGTTTGGAGGTCCTGGTGCCCGTGCCCGCTACCAGAAATCCTACCGATAAGCCCGTCATGAAGATCAGGGTTCCCCTTTATAGCACCTTTATAATAAATGTTGTGGGAGTTAAGGTTTCAGGAAAAAAAATAATAATAATAAAAAGGACAGGAGGAATTTTTAAACTCCATTTTGAAAAGAGACTTCAGTTAAAAGGTGATAATCTAATTTCAAAACTCCTCAAATTTGTCCTGGGGCAAGGAAAAGAAAATACTAACAAAATTATGAGAAAAATGATTCTTTTGGATCTTTGTTATTTCTCATAAGTACAGCATTTCCAAAAGGAAAAAATGACATATCCTTTGAAGTGACGGAGAATTTTGGTTAAAATTAATGTTTTTCAAGTATAAACTCATTATAGTCTTACCTCATATAAGAATATATTCTCTTTGAAAAAGTAACTGTATCCCTGAATCCGTAATTTTCTTTTTAAAATAATAAAGACATTTTTGGTCTGTCCAAACATTGATGAAATTCTAGCAAGTTGATGCCTTCCTTATATTTTCTGGAAGACACTGAGTAAAATAGTAAGAGATTTTTGTCAGATGAGTTGCTGTGTCACAGGAAATTGTGATAGAAGCTCATTCACTGGAGTCATTTCAAATTCAAATTGGTGTTTCGCATGTACTCAGTTGCTTTCTAGTAGCTTCTGGACTACAAAACCTTTTAAACTTAGAAAAGACACAAACATATTTCATCAGTTTCCTTGTCCTAATTTACTCACTTATTCAGTAGATAATTAACAAGTAATTATCTAATACATGCTAAGTATTAGTGCTAAATAACAACTGGTAAGAAAGTAAAACCATCTTGACCTCAACTCAGAGAGATTTCAGAATAATTAAGAATAAGGATGAGGATGAGGAAACAGAATATCAAATAAGGAAACAGTTATATGTTAAATTTCAACTGAGATTTCTGCTACTAGACTTACCTATTCTATACCTCAAGAGTGATACTTGATTGAGTCTCAGAGATTCAGACAGATTTTGTATTGTAAAGATCAGAGTGGAGGGGTCCCAGAGAGGCTGTAAATAGTGCATTTAAAAACATATTGCAGTATGCAGAGTACATCATGAGAAACGCTGGGCTGGAAGAAGCACAAGCTGGAATCAAGATTGTCAGGAGAAATATCAATAACCTCAGATATGCAGATGATACCACCTTTATGGCAGAAAGTGAAGAGGAACTAAAAAGCCTCTTGATGAAAGTGAAAGAGGAGAGTGAAAAAGTTGGCTTAAAGCTCAACATTCAGAAAACTAAGATTATGGTCCCATCACTTCATGGGAAATGGATGGGGAAACAGTGACAGATTTTATTTTGGGAGACTCCAAAATCACTGCAGATGGTGACTGCAGCCATGAAATTAAAAGACACTTGCTCCTTGGAAGGAAGGCTATGTCCAACCTAGATAGCATACTGAAAATCAGAGACATTACTATGCCAACAAAGGTCATCTAGTCAAGGCTATGATTTTTCCAGTTGTCATGTGAGAGTTGGATGGTGAAGAAAGCTGAGTGCCGAAGAATAGATGCTTTTGAACTGTGGTGTTGGAGACTCTTGAGAGTCCCTTGGACTGCAAGATCCAACCAGTCCATCCTAAAGAAGATCAGTCCTGGGTGTTCATTGGAAGGACTGATGTTGAAACTGAAACTCCAATACTTGGATACCTCATGCAAAGAGTTGACTCATTGGAAAAGACCCTGATGCCGGGAAGGATTGGGGGCAGGAGGAGAAGGGGACGACAGAGGATGAGATGGCTGGATGGCATCACCGACTCGATGGACATGGGTTTGGGTGGACTCCAGGAGTTGGTGACGGACAGGGAGGCCTGGCATGCTGCGATTCATGGGGTCACAAAGAGTTGGACATGACTGAGTGACTGAACTGAACTGAACTGAAGAAAGAGATTATTCTATTCTTTTCTCCAGAAAATAGAGTGATCATACTATTAAACTTGTAACCTGCTCATGAGATGGCAGTTTGTTTTGGGTTCACGGCTAAAGAAGCAGATGTATGTCTTTTGTATTTATTTGTTAGGGGGAGACTCAAATGGATCTTATCCTACACGTTCACTTTTAAAAATAATTCTAGTTCAGTTCAGTCGCTCAGTAGTGTCCAGCTCTTTGCGACCCCATGGACTAGCACAAGCCAGGCTTCCCTGTCCATCACCAACTCCTGGAGCTTACTCAAGTTCATGTCAATCAATTCCATTATGCCATCCAACCATCTCATCCTCTGTCATCCCCTTCCCCTCCCCTCTTCAATCTTTCCCAGCATCAGGGTCTTTTCCAATGAGTCAGCTCTTCTCTCAGGTAGCCAAACTATTACAGTTTCAGCTTCAGCATCAGTCCTTCCAATGAATATTCAGGACAGATTACCTTTAGGATGGACTGTTTGGATCTCCTTGTAGTCCAAGGGATTCTCAAGAGTCTTCTCCAACACCACAATTCAAAAGTATCAGTTCTTTGGCATTAGCTTTCTTTATAGTCCAACTCTCACATCCATACGTGACTACTGGAAAAACCATAGCTTTGACTGGACAGACTTAAGGTGGGAGAGTAATGTCTCTGCTTTTTAATATGCTGTTTAGTTTAGACATAGCTTTTCTTCCAAGGAGCTAGTGTCTTTTAATTTCATGGCTGCAGTCACCATCTGCAGTGATTTTGGAGCACAAGAAAATAAAGTCTGTCACTGTTTCCACTGTTTTCCCATCTATTTGCCATGAAGTGATGGAACCAGATGCCATGATCTTAGTTTTCTGAATGTTGAGTTTTAAGCCAACTTTTTCACTCTCCTCTTTCACTTTCGTCAAGAGGCACTTTGGTTCTTAACTTTCTGCCATAAAGGTAGTGTCATTTGCATATCAAAGGTTATCGATATCTCTCCCAGCAAGCTTGATTCCAGCTTGTGCTTCATTCAGCCTGGCATTTCACATGATATGCTCTGCTTATGAGTTAAATAAGCACGCCTTGACGTACTCCTTTCCTGGTTTGAAACAAGCCTGTTTTTCCATGTCCAGTTCTGACTGTTGCTTCTTGACCTGCACACAGATTTCTCAAGAGGCAGATAAGGTGGTCTGGTACTCCCATCTCTTTCAGAATTTCCCACAGTTTGTTGTGATCTACACAGTCAAAGGCTTTGTTGTAGTCAATAAAGCAGAAGTAAATGCTTTTCTGGAACTCTCTTGCATTTTGATGATCCAATGGATGTTGGCAACATGATCTCTGGTTCCTCTGCCTTTTCTAAATCCAGTTTGAACATCTGGAAGTTCACATATTGTTGAAGCCTGGCTTGGAGAATTTTGAGCATTATTTTGCTAGCGTGTAAGATGAGTGCAATTGTGAAGTAGTCTGAACATTCTTAGGCATTGCCTTTCTTTGGGATTGGAATGAAAGCTGAACTTTTCCAGTCTTGTGATCACTGCTGAGTTTTCCAAATTTGCTGGCATATGGTGTGCAGTGCTTTAACAGCATCATCTTTTAGGATTTGAAATAGCTCAATTAGAATTCCATCACCTTCACTAGATTTGTTCATAGTGATGCTTCCTAAGGCCCACTTGACTTTGCATCCCAGGATGTTTGGCCCTAGGTGAGTGATCACACCATCGTGGTTGTCCGGGTCATGAAGATCTTTTTTGTATAGTTCTTCTTGTATTCTTGCCATTTCTTCTTAATATCTTCTGCTTCTGTTAGGTCCATACCATTTCTGTCCTTTATTGTGTCCCATTTATTGTGTGGGACAAAGATTTCTGTCCCATCTTTGCATGAAATGTTCCCTTAGTATCTCTGATTTTCTTGAAGAGATCTCTAGGCTTTCCCATTCTATTGTTTTCCTCTATTTCTTTGCACTGATCACTGAAGAAGGCTTTCTTATCTCTCCTTGCTATTCTTTGGAACTCTGCATTCAAATGGGTATATCTTTCCTTTTCTCCTTTGCCTTTAGCTTATCTTCTTTTCTCAGCTATTTGTAAGCCTCCCAAGACAACCATTTTGCCTTTTTGTATTTCTTTTTCTTGGGGATGGTCTTGTTCACTGCCTCCTGTACAATGTCACAAACCTCTGTCCATAGTTCTTCAGACACTCTGTCTATCAGATCTAATCCCTTGAATGTATTTGTCACTTCTACTGTATAAATCATAAGGGATCTGATTTAGGTCATACCTTAATGATCTAATGGTTTTCCCTACTTTCTTCAATTTAAGTCTGAATTTGGCAATAAGGAGTTCATGATCTGAGCCACAATCAGATCCTAGTATTGTTTTTACTGACTGTATAGAGCTTTTCCATCTTTGGCTGCAAAGAATATAATCAATCTGATTTTGGTATTGACCATTTGGTGATGTTCATGTGTAGAGTCTTCTCTTCTGTTGTTGGAAGAGGGTATTTGCTATGACCAGTGCATACTCTTGGCAAAATTCTGTTAGCCTTTGCCCTGCTTCATTCTGTACTCCAAGATTAAATTTTCCTGTTACTCTAGGTATCTCTTAACTTCCTACTTTTTCATTCCAGTCCCCTGTAGTAAAATGGACACCTTTTTTGGGTGTTAGTCTTAAAAGGTCTTGTAGGTCTTGGTAGAACCATTCAACTTCAGCTTCTTCAGCATTACTGGTTGGGGCATAGACTTGGATTACTGTGATACTGAATGGTCTACCTTGGAAACGAACAGAGATCATTCTGTTGTTTTTGAGATTTCATTCAAGGTCTGCGTTTCAGATTCTTTTCTTGACTATGAGGGCTACTCCATTTCTTCTAAGGATTCTTGCCCACAGTAGTAGATATAATGGTCATCTGAGTTAAATTCACCCATTCTAGTGCGTTTTAGTTCACTGATTCTTTAAATGTTGATGTTCACTTTTACCATATCCTGTTTGACCACTTCCAATTTCCCTTGACTCACGGACCTAACATTCAAGGTTCCTATGCAATTTTGTTCTTTATAGCCTCAAACTTGACTTCCATCACAAGTGATATTCACAACTGGTTGTTGTTTTTGCTTTGGCTCCGTGTCTTCATTATTTCTGGAGTTATTTCTCCACTGTTCTCCAGTAGCATATTGGGCACCTACTGACATGGGGAGTTCATCTTACAATGTCATATCTTTTTGCCTTTTCATACTGTTTATGGAGTTCTTTATAATTATGTGTTATTTATTCAAAGGTAAAAATTGCAATAAACAGAGGGGAAAATTCAGGCACAGGAGCTTTAAAGGAATATCTTTTAGTCTCTAAATATATTGCCCTGCTATTCATAGAGTATATGAATTTCACATGGACTGGGTTCTCAGAGAATCTTCATATCTTGAACTTGTCTTCAGAATAAGGTTTTATGAAATCATTTTGAATCATGGATTCCCCTTGACAACTCTCTAGGAAACTCTCCTTAGTCTTATAGCTTTGACAGTGGTTCAACTGAACTCCATACATGGAAACAGGTACACAAGGTTGTTTTTTTCAACCTCATTTATAAGTTTCATCACAAGTTTCATCTCTTAACCTTCAAACAGCAGAATGAAGAAACTTTGTGACCAGTGTTGAGACCATGTGAATTTTAGAGAAGGAGATGGGCAGGACCAGCTGCTGGGGAAGAGCTGGGCAGAGCAAGTGGCAATGCTGGAGAGGAAAGCACGTGTCAGTGTGACATCTGCTTACTTGCTTCCCACTCAGCATCTATTTTATGTAATGCTCATCGCAAAACATTCAGGAAAGAAACAGGTCCTAATGGAATGCCTCATTGAATGCTTAAAAGAAAACGTGTACCTTCATGCTACATATCTGCTTTTTGATTATTATTGGAGTATAGTTGCTTTGCAACATTGTGTTAGTTTCTGCTGTACAACAAAGAAAATCAGCTACGTTTATACACATATCCCTTCCTTCCTGAGCCTCCCTCCCACACCTGCTCTCAACCCTTTAGGTCATTACAAAGCACCAAGTTGAGCTCCCTGTGCTATAACCAGGGTTTCCACTACCTATCTCTTTTATACATGGTAGTATATATATATATGTATCAGTGCTACTTTCTCGGTTTGTCCCACCCTACAGATGAATGGATAAAGAAGATTTGGTATGTATATACAATGAGATATTACTCAGGAATGAAAAGGTGCTCTGTATCTCTCCACCCAATGTGGAGTGTGGGTCCCGGATTGTTAAGGAAAAAGATTCTGAAAAGAGAATTTTTTTCCTGCATTCTTAGGCACACCCAGTTGCAATAGGTTCCAGATATCATATGCCAATTATGGTTCTCATTTTATTTATTTATTATTTTATTTTATTTTTTTCTTTACATTATCGTGTTGGTTTTGCCATACATTGACATGAATCCAACATGGGTATACATGTGTTCCCCTTCCAGAATCCCCCCTCCCACCACCCTCCTGATTCCAGCCCTCTGGGTCATCCCGGTGCACCAGCCCTGAGCACCCTGTATCATGCATCAAACCTGGGCTGGCGATTCATTTCACATATGATAATTTACATGTTTCAATGCCGTTATCCCATCATCCCACCCTTGCCCTCTCCCATAGAGTCCAAAAGACTGTTCTATACATCTGCGTCTCTTTTGTTGTCTCGTATACAGGGTTATCGTTACCATCTTTCTAAATTCCATATATATATGCATTAGTATATATATTGTTGTTTTTCCTTCTGGCTTACTTCTCAGTTTAAAAACTTTTTACTCTGTTGCTTTGAAGCTTCTGAGACAGACCTCAGCTTGAACTCTCCACTCACTATTTGATCCTGAGCAGGATATTTAATCCTTTCAACTTCATCTCTTAAGCAGCTAAAAATGAAGAAAGACCCCTATCTTATAGGGTTGTTTAAAGAATTAAATGAGATAATTATGAAGGAAGATTCTTTACAATAATGAGCACTATAAATTAATAATAATGACAAAAATAATCTGGACCTTAATAATTCAAGTATTAGAAAACACATTTTATCACTAAAAATTGCTCCACAACAAAGGAAACTAAAAGCAAGGTGAAAAGGCAGCCTTCAGAATGGGAGAAAATAAGAGCCAATGAAGCAATGGACAAACAATTAATCTCAAAAATATACAAGCAACTCCTGCAGCTCAATTCCAGAAAAATAAATGATCCAATCAAAAAGTGGGCCAAAGAACTAAACAGACATTTCTCCAAAGAAGACATAAAAATGGCTAACAAACACATGAAAAGATGCTCAACATCACTCATTATCAGAGAAATGCAAATCAAAACCAAAATGAGGTACCAATTTTCACCAGTCCGAATGGCTTCCATCCAAAAGTCTACAAGCAATAAATGCTGGAGAGGATGTGGAGAAAAGGGAACCCTCTTACACTGTTGGTGGGAATGCAAACTAGTACAGCCACTATGGAGAACAGTGTGGCGATTCCTTAAAAAACTGGAAATAGAATTGCCATATGACCCAGCAATCCCACTGCTGGGCACACACACCTAGGAAACCAGAAGTGAAAGAGACACATGTACCCCAATGTTCATCGCCACACTGTTTACAATAGTCAGGGTATGGAAGCAACCTAGATGTCCATCAGCAGATGAATGGATCAGAAAGCTGTGGTACATATACACAATGGAATATTACTCAGCATTAAAAAAAAATTCATTTGAAGCAATTCTACTCAGATGGACGAAACTGGAGCCCATTATCCAGAGTGAAGTAAGCCAGAAGCAAAAACAACAATACAGTATATTAACACATATATATGGAATTTAGAAAGACAGTAACGAGAACCCAACATGGGAGACAACAAAAGGAACGCAGATGTATAGAATAGACTCGTGGACTTTGTGGATGAGGGTAAGGGTGGGATGATATGGGAGAAGGGCATTGAAGCATGTTAATTGTCATGTGTCTAATCAATCGCCAGCCCAGGATTGATGCTCGGGACTGGTGCAGCGAGATTTCCCGGGGGGGGAGGGAGGAGGGAGGGGGGTTCCGGAGGGGAAGCATATGTAAACCCATGGTGATATCATGACAATGTATGGCAAAAACAATAATAATAAAAAAAAAAAGAATACATCTGAATCAGTTCTACTGAGGTGGACGAAACTGGAGCCTATTATACAGAGTGAAGTAAGCCAGAAGGAAAAACAACAATACAATATACTAACCCATATACAAGGGATTTAGAAAGATGGTAATGATAACCCTGTATATGAGACAGCAAAAGAGACACAGATGTATAGAACAGTCTTTTGGACTCTATGGGAGAGGGCAAGGGTGGGGTGATATGGGAGAACAGCATTGAAACATGTAAATTATCATATGTGAAATGAATCGCCAGCCCAGGTTTGATGCATGATACAGGGTGCTCAGGGCTGGTGCACCGGGATGACCCAGAGGCCTGGAATCGGAAGGGCGGTGGGAGGGGGGGTTCTGGAAGGAGAACACACGTATACCCATGTTGGATTCATGTCAATGTATGGCAAAACCAACACGATAATGTAAAAAATAAAGAAATAAATTTATTAAAAAACATAAAAATTACTCCAGTATAACTTCTGATCAAGAATATAACCACTATGAAATAGATATCAACAGGACCTACTTTATAGCACTAACACTCTATAAAAATCTACATGGGAAAAGAGAACAGATATATGTATTTATGTATAACTAAACCACTTTGTTGTATACCGGAAACTAACACAGCATTGTAAATCAGCTGTGTGTGCGTACATGCTAAGACATTTCAGTCGTGTCTGACTCTTTGTGATCCCATGGACTGTAGTCCTCCAGGCTCCTCAGTCCATGGGATTTCCCAGGTGAGAATACTGGATTGGGTTGCCATGTCCTCTTCCAGGGGATCTTCCCAACACAGGGATAGAACCTGTGTCTCTTATATCTCTTGCATTGGCAGGCACATTCTTTACTGCTATTGCTCCCTGGGCTGACTTTTCATTCAAAATGATAGAGTATAAGCATTATTTCTGCTTTTCTCCCTATTGAAAATTCTTCAAGAGATGGAAATACCAGATCACCTTACGTGTCTCCTGAGAAATCTGCATGCAGGTCAAGGAGCAACAGTTAAAACTGGACATGGAACAATGGAATGGTTCCAAATTGGAAAAGTAGTACGTCAAGGATGTATATTGTCACTGTGCCTATTTAACTTATATGCAGAGTACATCATGCGAAATGCCAGGCTGGATGAAGCACAAGCTGGAATCAAGATTGCCAGGAGAAATATCAATAACCTCAGATATATAGATGACACTACCCTTATGGTAGAAAGTGAAGAGGAATTAAGTAGACTATTGATGAAAGTGAAAGAGGAGAGTGAAAAAGTTGGCTTAAAACTCAGCATTCAAAAATGAAGAGCATGGCATCCGGTCCCATCACTTCAAGGCAAATAGATGGGGAAACAATGGAAATAGTAAGAGGCTTTGTTTTCTTGGGCTCCAAAATCACTGCAAATGGTGATGGCAGCCATGAAATTAAAAGACTCTTGCTCCTTGGAAGAAAAGCTATGACCAACCTAGACAGCATATTAAAAAGCAGAGACATTACTTTTTCAACAAATGTTCATCTAGTTAAAGCTATGGTTTTTCCAGTAGTGATGTGATGTGAGATAACCTAAGTAGTGATGTGGTATGTTCTGTGAGGGTATTGATATGGATGTGAGAGTTGGACCATAAGGAAAGCTGAGCGCTGAAGAACTGATGCTTACGAACTGTGGTGTCGGAGAAGACTCTCGAGAGTTCCTTGAACTTCAAGCAGATCAGACTAGTCAATTCTAAAGGTGATTAGACCTGAATATTCATTGGAAGGACTGATGCTAAGGCTGAAACTCCAATGCTTTGGCCACCTGATTCAAAAAGCTGAGTCACTGGAAAAGACCCTGATGCTGGGAAAGATTAAAGGTAGGAGAAGAAGGGGACAACAGAGGATGAGATGGTTGGATGGCATCATCGACTTGATGAACCTGAGTTTGAGCCAGCTCTGGGAGTTGGTGATGGACAGGGAAGCCTGGCGTGCTACAGTCCATGGGGTCACGAAGAGTCAGACATGACTGAGTGACTGAACTGAACTGAATTCCCTATTGAATCCTCGGTGAATAATACAGTACTCATAATAAATTACATACTCACTAAATTGTTTCTGAAAAGTTAATGAACTGCCCAAGCTGAAAGAAATCTTGTTTTATAACAAGGCAGCATCCATCCCCGTAGCAAACTATTGATCAACAGCAGAGCACAGAAGCATTGTAAATATAATCTAGTAGTCAGAAGCTATAAGATTTCCTCAAATGAATTTATAATAACATTTAATTAAGCAAATATTTAATACAGAATTGGATAGAAGCGCTGATCAACCATTTATAACTTTAAACCACTCTTCTAATGGGTATCATTTCTTTGGTAGGTTAAATGTGAATAAAGGTCCTCTGATTTCTATTTCTAGGTCAAAATTTTAGCAATATTAGACTGATAAGAGAAACAAACAAAAAAAAACTCCTACTTTCCACATTTGATTGTTGTATTGTATTTATTTACAGCAGTTGACCATTCTGTTGTCTTTATAATGCATTGTACATCAGACCTGCAGACCATCAGTGCAGGCAGGATTCTCTGCAGTGGTTAGAATAATCTGCTTCTGTGATGGAGATTATCACAGGGTCCACAGTGGACTCTAGGGCTCACTTCCACGTTACCCTCATCTTGCTTCAACATGGAGGGCTCCAACTCACTTCAAGACCATCCCATGTATAGAAAGACTCTGATGGAGTGAAACAGAACTCATTGTGAGTTTGAAGTTCATAGGAGTGTTAATAAGAAGAGATCATGATTATCACTACATAAAAAAAAAAAAAGAAAATCTCTTGCTTTAGTCATACATATAATTTTTCATTATTTGTCACAGACATATTCATCCAAGATCGGCAGGGCAAACAAACACAACTCAGTAAGGTACTTTCTAGATTTATTCACAGTGAAAACCACCACAAATTAATGATAAGCATTCTTTAATTAAGGGAAGAGTTTGTAACTTATTCTTTGTTTTCCATTTAAAACACATTTGTTTTCCATTATGAATTTATTTGTAAAAAGCACTGAACCTGAAGTTTAATTGCAAGCAAAATGTGCTTTCACCTTCGTGCAGCACTGTTTGATAAAGTGTGTTTCACAGGCAATTGTACCTATTATTTCCAGAGTACAGAAGAATGCCCCCTCCCGTCTGGTTTCCCCTAAGGAATCTGCCTTCTGTGGAAGGGAGTATACAGAGTAACATGAGTTCTGCAAGAGTTTGTGAAACATTAAGAACACAGATATCAAACATACCAAATACATCCTTTAAGTTAGAATATTTATAACAGGATATATATTGGACACTTGTTGACCCTGTATTTGGTGCTGTTTGGAGCTACTAATAGCACAGAACATAGATTAAGTGTGTTTCTTTTTCAGCCCAAAGACGATGGTAATGTCTATTGACATATGTAAAGTAGCTTTTTTCATTTCAAAACAGGTTTTAATCTCTGGGCTTTGAGATGATTCGAAGACAAGTTAACCTACCAACATGAGCCTTGGGAGCACAGTGATGAGGATGTACTAGAAAGGACTGGAGACTAGGACAAGTATAGCAAGCCCTGAGGTCCCTTCTTGGGTCACTTACTACTCCCTGCTCCGGGACAGGTTGCTTAATCTCTCTAATTATTCATCTCTCTGGTTATAAGAGAAGAGAGACTATAAATTAAAGTGTATTGAAAGAAATATAACTATTATTTTCACCAAGAAATTTTGCCCTCAGAGCAACCCATAAGCTTTCTCGTAAATGTGTAATTTGGGCCTAGAGAGTCGTCTTATCCCTTAAAGAACTGGAAAGATAATATGGGGTATAACTTGAAATCTTGTTAGCATAATTATTCACAAAAGTATTTAATGTGAAAGTTTGTCCTGAACATGCACTTCTTGGAATGAAATTTGTCCAGAAAAAGAGTACACACAATTGAAAAGGATAGTAACACGATTGCAGAAGTTTTGAACTAAATTGGAATTTAGACAATTAAAGAAAGAAAAAGCCATGAGAAAGTAAAAAGAAGCAAAATAGTTATTAAACATTCACTCTTTGCAAGGCTCTGGAGTCAAAAAGATTCAGGTTCAAATCTTTTTCTGCCGTTGTCTCTATAACTTTATAGACAAGTTATTTAAACTCTCTTAGCTTTAGTTTCCTTTTTGGTCATAGGTGAAGAACCTCTGTGAGATTTCAGCCAGATGTCATATATGAAGTGCTTAGTTCAGTAGCTATTATACAGTAAACATTCAACGAATAAAGCTGCTGGGTTGTGCTGTTCTAAACAGTAAGTTCTCAGAGTGGTAACTGACCATGATGGATAAATGCCTTATAATAGGATCTACATGAAAAAAAGTTAAATGAAGGTATCACCAAATGGCAAGCTGAACTATCAGAAAGAAAAGAATTAAAAGGTCAAATCACAGGAAGATGTTGATTAAAAGTCATCAAAGAAAGCACAAGAAAAATTAAACTGAGGGTAAAAGGGGCATCAATTACTTTTGTCCTATTTATTCTTCATGGAAAGAGGGGCTTAAATTCTCATCATCATTAATATAGAAAATCTTTGAATTTAGAAATTTTAAAATGGCAACCCACTCCAGTATTCTTGCCTGGGAAATTCCATAGACAGAGAAGCCTGCAGGCTACAGTCCTTGGGGTCTCAGAGAGTTAGACACAACTGAGCAACTAGCAACAACAACAAATGGACAACAGAGAGAAGGATCAGTACTTTTAACTCTATAAGAAAAACTTTATAATCATGTAGCCACTTCTAAATAATTTTGTTTTTAATTTATATTGGGTACATGATCTATACGCAGTCATGATCAGCATGTTTACCTACCACCATGTTGTGAGTTTCCCCAAGGGCAGGAACTGTTTCCTGTTCATCTTTCTATGCCCAGTGCCTTGCTCATTCTCGAGGGGTATCCCTGAAATGGACAATGCCAGATTTGCAAAGAAAGACATATTCAAAAATGTTATAGAAGGAAAGAACTGTATCTACAGCCACAAGGGAAATGCCAATTAGAATGATGATGAATACCACTATATCCATATCAGAGTGGCTAAAATAAAGAATACTGACAATACCTAGAGGTGACAAGAGGAGTAGGGAACTCGCATATGTCGCTGGTGAAAATGCAAAATGCTATAGGCATTCTGGCAAATGATTTGGCAGTTTCTTACAAATTTAAACATATGCTTCCAATATGACCTAGCAAGCCTATTTTGATGTATTTCCCTAAAAGAAATGAAAACTTGCAGTTAAACAAACACCTATATGCAAATGTTCATAGTAATTCTATTTATAACAGTTACTGATAAAATGTGGAAATGAACCAAATGTCTTTCATGGATAAATGGATAAAACAGTGGTATGTCTTCTGTGATAAACCATAATGAAAAAGAATTTTTTAAAAAAGGATGTGTATGTTTTTCTATAACTGAATCACTTTGCTGTATAGCAGAAATGAATACAACATTGTAAATCAACTATACTTCAATTTTAAAGAAAAACAGTGGTATGTCCATAATAGAATCCTATTCAGCAATAAAAAAATCAAACCACTGATCCCTTCAAAAACTTGGATGAATCTCAAAGGTATTCTGCTGAGTGAAAGAGTCAGTCTCAAAAGAACACATACTGCATCATTCCATTTGTATGACATTTTCGAAAAGACAGACCTATATGACAGATCAGTGGTGCCCAGGGTTGGGCTGGGTGGAGGAGTATAAAGACTTAGCAAGTTGAAGGGTGACAGAACTACTCTGTGACCTGATTATGCTGCTGATAACACAAATCTATACATGTGTTAAAGATTCATACAACTCTACACCAAAAATAGAGTTCAATTTTACTCCATGTTGATTTAAAAATAACAGTAAGGTAACACTGTTAGGGAACTTAACACAGTAAGGGAACCCCAGCAGGCTTCCCTGTCCATGGGATTTTCCAGGCAAGAATACTAGAGTGGGTTTATGTGGCTGTACTACGTCTTAGCTGTGGCATGAGAGACGTTTCAGCTGTGGCATGCGAGGTCTAGTTTCCTGACCAGGGATGGAACCCAGAACCCTTGCATCGGGAGTGTCAAATCTTAGCCATTGAACCACCAAGGAAGACCCAACAAAAATAATAAAATTTCAAACACCAAAGAAATGTAGAGCATTTGTAACTAGCACTGGAAGTATAAGCTAGACACCTCCAATCAGACTGCAGCTCCTGGGGGACTGCTTACTATAGGAAGATCATGTTAAGTCACTTCAGTCGTGTCCAACTCTTTGTGACTCCATGGACTGTAGCCCGCCAGGCTCCTCCATCCATGGGATTCTCCAGGCAAGAATACTGGAGTGGGTTGCCAGCCCTTCCTCCAGGGGATCTTCCCTACCCAGGGATCGAACCGCATCTCCTGCTACTCTTGCCTTGCAGATGGATTCTTTACTGCTGAGCCACGAGGGAAGCCCTAGATCATTAATCTTCACACTGTATCTCTTCCACTCACAACAAACCCAGAAATGTGCCCAGACAGATCATTTTAAACTTTCCACTGAGTCTATGTGTTAGTCTCTGTGAGCACCATTTCTTATATACTCCCAATGCTGACTGGCTGCTGATAAAGCCTAATCTAAGAGCGAACTGGTATTACTTATCAGCAAGTCCCCCACGTGTCATTTGCATCATGGATGGCCATCTTGTGCAGATCATATTACTTATGTAAGTTTTGTTTTTCTTACTTTGGATCTAGAGTTGGACTCTAATGAACAGTATGAATGCATGTGTTTCTCTGAGAGCTGTGTGTGCATGAGCCTGCATGGTGTCTGTGGAGTGTACGTATTTGCTGAATAACTAGACAAATTCATCTTTCAGCACCTACAACTGCTCTGGGGCAGTTTAAAGAAAACAAGACCTGACATGTCAAAGCTGACACTGCACCATCTCGCTGTAGGAAGCCACCATTCTTCCGACCCACATCCTCCCAAGGAGCCTTACCTGCTGTACTCTTATTTCAGAAACTAAAAATGTTCTTCTGGGGACACTGTGTCTTCAGGAGTCTAGATAAATGGAGAGCAGTCATCAGGTCACAGCTATGAGAGAGATGTGGATGTTCCCTAAAAAAAATAGAGCCCTGGGCAGGGAAGCAACCTAAATGTCCACCAGCAGAGGAATGGATAACTAAGATGTGGCACATATATACAATGGAATATTACTCAGCCATCAAAAAGAATGAAATAATGCCATTGGTGGCAACAAAAATGGACCTAGAGATTGTCATACTGAGTGAAGTAAGTCAGAGATGGAGAAACATCATATGACATCCTATATATGCAGAAATACAGAAAGAAATTATACAAATGAACTTATTTACAAAAAAAAGAAATGGATTCAACAGAGTTAGATAATGAACTTATTGTTGCCAGAGGGGAAGAATCGGGGGGAGGGATAGTTGGAGAGTTGGGAATCGACATTATACACTTCTATATTTAAAACAGATAACCAACAAGGTCTTACTGTATAGCACAGGGAATACTGCTAAGGTTATGTGGCAGCCTGGATGGGCAGGATGTCTAGGGGAAAATGGATACTTATATCATGGCTGAGTCCCCTTGCTGCCTACCTGAAACTATCACAATATTGTTAATCGGCTCTACTCCAATATGAAATAAGAATTTTTTTTAAAGAGTCTTGGCACATTTGGAGGAAGTCTGCAAAAGAGAGGGACTAGGAGCCAGACTCTGTCTACAAGGGTACCCTGGAGAGAGTTAATTTTGATGAGCATTCTTTTTTCTTGAGAAAGGGATACTGGGCATCTTATAAACAGTTAAGTTTTGCCTGTAGCTGCTGTGTATTAGCTTCTCTTGGTGGACCCCAGCCATTCATTGAAGCCTGAGACTGTTCCTACATTAGCATTATGTGACAAGGGAAAAAAGACACAAGAGTGGGCAGCAAGGCAATGCAAGAATAATTCCACACTCAGCCTTGCAAGGAAGCCACATAGAGACCTGGGGACTTAGACTTTAGCTGCAGATTCCTAGGCCTTACTTCAGACAGGCTGATTCAGAATATTTGAAGGTGGAACACAGAAACCTGCCTTTCAAAAATACAGGTCCTAGACAATTCTCATGTGGCATATATTTTAAGATTTTATTGTCAAGGTGACCCTTGAAAGTGAGTGGGCAGGCTGACCCTTGGCCATCTCTTCCTCTCTGTCCTCTTCCTATTTTTTCCTCCTTTCTTCTTCTCCCCTCATTATTATTGTGATTTTTATTACCATCGTTATCTTACCAGAGGAATGAGAAGGGTGGGGTTGTCTCTACCACAGGCTAGTTTACTTATGAGTCAAAGATTTTAAAAGAACTATGAAAAGTGACATTGCCCAGGATCCTCCTTCTGCCCTAAGTAGGGAGGAAGAATTACTGTGCTGCCTGTCACAGAAAAACTGAAATTACTGCCTCTGCCTTTACAGATGCTGCCACCACCAAAGCACACTTGTGTTTACAGAGCTACAAAGAAAGTTTCTCTCCTGGTAGAAAAGGGAACCATCTTCACTGTTGGTGGGAATGTAAATTAATACAGTCACTATGGAGAACAGTATGGAGGGTCCTCAAAACAGCAAAACTAGAACTACCATATGACCCAGCAACCCCACTCTTGCCCATATACCGGGAGAAGACCATAATTCCAAAAGATATATGCACCCTAATGTTCAGCACTATGCACAGTAGACAGAACAAGGAAGCAACCTAAATGTCCACCAACAGAGGATGAGTAAAGAACACGTGGTACACGTGTGGGCTCAGTCGCTCAGTTGGGTCCAACTCTTTGGGCCCCATGGACTGTAGCCCGCCAGGCTCCTCTGTCCATGGGGATTGTCTAGGCGAGAATCCTGGAGCGGGTTGCCATGCCCTCCTCCAGGGCGGTACATACATACAATGGAATATTACGCAGTCATGAAAAGGAATGAAATTGTGCCATCTGTAGAGATGTAGGTGGATCTAGAGACTGTTACAGAGTGAAGTAACTCAGAAAGAGAAAGACAGATATCATATATTAATGCACATATACAGAATCTAAAAAATGGTGCAGATGAACCTATTTGCAAAGTAGAAATAGAGCCAGAGCACAAGCGTACGGCCACCAAGAGGGGGATGAAGGAGTGGGATGAATTGGGAGACAACGATTGATATATACATATACATATATATATATATATGTATGCACATACTAATGATACTAGCTATAAAATAAATAACTAATGAGAAGCTACTGTATAACACTGGGAACTCAACTCAATACTCTGTGGTGACCTACCTGGGAAGAAAACCCAAACAAGAGGGGATGTATGTATACACACAGCTGATTCACTTTGCTGTATAGTAGAAACCAACACAATATTGTACAGCAGCTATACTCCAATAAAATATTTTTAGGAAAAGAAAAGCAAGTTTCTCCACTGGTGAAGAAGATAGACATTGGTTATCGCTGTTTAGTCACTATGAACTAATAAAGGCATCTGTCAACAAGAAGAACAGGAAGGATTCAGGTTACGTGTATTTTTGTGGGCAGTCACTTTCAAAAATTGTTTCATGCCTTAATTATATGGTTATAATGTATGAATATTTCGTATTCTGGAACATTTTCCAAATATGGTGGATAGATAATACCACTTTTTTGACATTGCAAAACCCATCTTTACTCTTCTTTTCTGAATGTTCAGGGTAGTTTTACACGTTTTAAAAATTTGGCGTTTTATGCTTTTTATGGTTAAAATGTACCCTTGGTCTTGACAGGGAAAAAGTAATAAAAATATGAAACAATTGAACTCAGGAAAGGAAAAGTCCATCTCTTCTAAATATGCAGGAGTTTCCTAAGTCAGCTTTGAAAGTCCTCATTACTAAAATATGCTCTATTTATAAGCATGTGAGTCATTGTGTTCAGTTCAATTAGAAATCTAGTATATGATAGAAAGCTTTTCAAAACCACTTGGGGAGAAATTTTTTTTTACTTTAAAATAATATCCTCCTATGTTAAAAACCTATTAGTTTAGAGACATTTGTTTGACTTTGAAACAACATCCTTATGTGTTAGAATATGGACATATTTGTTGACTGCCTCTACGTCCTCCATAAAAAATAATGAGTGGGTGATAATAATGAGTGGGTGACAGTTTTTAGACAATTAAAAAAGCTCTGCATATACCAAAAGCCAGGCACTGAATATAAGATAACTCTTCCCATGATACCCTAATATTCTACTTATTCCCATTTACAGATAAAAATACCGATATTCAAAGCCAGTATTTGATGTTAAACAAATGCCCAAACTCCCATAACCAGGGAGGGAAGCAGATGGATCACAAGCTCAGGTCTGCTTGACTTCAAAGCCTTTATTCTTCCCAATGTGCCAGGGACTGCTCAACTGCAGGAAAAAATAATGCTGAAGCAAATAGGCCTATTCCACGGCAGATGCACTTCAATGCATCATTTTGAAACAAATTTCTGAAGTTTCAAAATAATTTTTTTAAATCGATAAGTACTCTATCATGGCAATTGAAAACTGATGGAAATACCACTTACTGTATTTCATGGCTACCACTCAGGAGAAAGAGTCAAGAATAAATGCACAAGTGGTCTCTTCCTTAGCCTTTCTTAAGTTCTTTTTAAATGTCCTCTAATTTTTATAGTATTTTACATTTTTCAAATATAAGAATAATTTTAATAAATATTTTATAAATTTAAGAATTTCAGCCTTCAAATAATACTTAAGAGCAGAAGAACTAATTTGGAAGAATACAGTCTTTCTGAACATCGAGTTAGTCTCACTCTGACTTTCTGGCCTTCTGAAAGTATTTTATTAGTAATTATTGCAATGTTACTTCTAGTAGCAAAAATGATGGTTATGGGGACAGTTTCATTTTAATACAGTTTTATCATATGATTTTAAGTTTATAAGATTATTTTCAAAGATAAAACATTCACACTGAAGTGGGTCTCGCAGTGGATCCCTTCTTCTATAAGAAGAGGAAGACTGACCTTGAGGAAGGTGGGACCCGCCCAGATGTAACTCTTGGAGATCAGCCCTGGAGACAGTGAGGATCCTCTCCCTACCTAATTCCCCTCCTCCTCAGATCCCTCCTGTGTGAGAACCAAAGCAACACGAAGATGAACATATGACTTGAGACTTCAGAGTATCTGTTTCCTGCCCAAAGTCATTCCTGTTTCTAACAAAAAAAATCTTTAATGTTTTGATTTTACTTACCAATTTCCAATCATGTTTGTATACTTTTAAAGAAATAAAATGAAGTAACTAAAAGGTGGGTGCATAGCAAGTGAGTGGTAGAGTTAGGATTTTGTTTTTGCAGTTTGTCCAGTTGCAGAGTCTGTTCATTTCAAGGTAGCGTCTCTACTTCTGTGACTACTTCTGGCCTTTGCATTCTATGATCTTACTAAATCCAGGGCATATTCTGAAGTTGTCATTTTTGTCTAATAAATATATGGCATCAGTTTGTTGCCTATGATTGGCCTCTTGCTCTGAAATGCCAAGTAATGAAAAATAATCAGTTAAGTAAAGATTCCAGACTCAATAACCAACTTTTAAAGCATATTAAATAATAAAATAATTTACATGAGCTGATAGAGTGTAGAAATGCAGAAATATTTTAAAATTTGTTTAAAGCATCAACTCCTTTTATTTCAACCCAGAAATGTTGGATTTCAAATTACAGTGTAAAATTCTTTGGTCCATTTAGGCTTTACGTAGGTTAGTTTTTTACATTTTCCTTTATTGGATTGTTTGTTTACAAAGAGTAGAATTCATAAGTTCTGCCCCGAGGTAGGGTTTTGCCATAAGATTATATAAAAATAATTTCCTTTATAAAAAACTGTTTTTTTTTTAAATCTTTTCAGTTCCTTACATTCTAAAGTTTAAGAAATCTAGAAGTAAGATTATTTATTTCCACATGGAGAACGAGTTCTTGCAATAGAAAAAAGAATGTACCCCATTGAAATGTGTATAATAATATAGGGAAGAGAGAGGTTATGGGAAGATCTCAGACAAAGGCTACAGTCTGCTGACAAGATCGGAACCAACTTCAAAATGGGGGCCGTCAACCAGGTTGCTTCTGGCTGAGGCAGTTTTACATTTCTTTTTAACTAGAAAAGTCGAGTAATTCCGAACAATATGTCTCAATAAATCTATGAATGCCACAAGTTTCATAATTTTTTTTAAACACTGTGTTCTGGTGTTCATTTCTCTTTTACTATCTGTGTTTATGTCTCATTAGACTTTACAGGAAATCTGCTACTTGTTTATATTGCTGGACTTTGGCAAAAGACAGAGACAACATCTTTTCTAAAACAATTTCACATTTTTCAGTCTCATAACTCCCTAAAAAATTATCTTTGTACAAGATTTTTAAAAGTTCCATCACTTCAAAAGAATGGTCATTAACCCAATTTGAATCTCTTTTTAAAAATCTAATTGAAAGAACCAAAGCCATATTGTAGAGTTTCACTTAACTTTGTAATAAATTTGGAAAATAGTCTACACTTTTTTGGGGGGGAAATTATAGCAGGAGTCCAAAAAAAAGAAAAGTAAAATCCAGGACAAGTAATTTTTCTGATTAATTAGATATTTGTTAAAACATCTTTCATCTAAAGCAGTGCTCTCTCTTTCTGTGATACAGAAGTTCCTTTTTCCTAGTAACTGCCTGTTACCCTCCCAGTTTGCTTCTTGGCTCCAGTCATTTTAGCCTATCAACAAACCTAAAAAACAGCCATATTTGGCATGTGTATATATGCTTTTCTGTGTTTATGCATTCACATTTTTTCACTTTTTCTTTATTTACTTCTGTGTTTATCCTCTTTTCATGTATTCTATACTCTCTGATGAAAGGCTTCAGCTTTGAATGACCTTAAAATTTTCAGCTTAAAAACTTGTCTACATATGGTATTCTTTGCATCCCTTTACTGACTGATTAAAAAAAATAAAAACATAATCCATAGTATTCTTCAACTAGAAGAAGTCAAGCAAGGAAAATGTCAACCACCTTATCACAAGAGACTTTACTGTCACCTTTAATCACTTGACTACATCCTTATTTTTCCCTTACTAGGTTAATGTTGGGGTAGTCTTCAAAGTAAGAAGTCCCAATTACTATTATAGGTGCAAGCTATTTTAAAGCAAATATAAATTAAAAGATAGAATTACATTTAAAATCTATACAAATTCTAATTTCACATACACACTTGTGAACACACACACATAAAGTGTTGTCAGTCATGTGAGCTTATGTAATATAAATCCTGCTAAAATTCAATTTGTTCTCTTTAAGATGAATAATGTGTTAGCAATATAATAGAGGGATTTTGTGCTACATAAACCAAGAATTTAGAATACAAACCATTGGACCCACAGAATAGGTTTGTTTTATCTGAGCTTGGAAGAAAAGGACCTAGGAAAACAAACCAATTTGCTTCCAATCCAAATTATCAACTGGAGAGATTCTTCAACAGAATACCAGAAACAGATGTGAATGCCTTTTCTTCATGACAGCAGGCCAGTAAATGATTTCTTGCCATTTCATCCCTTCATGATAAAACCTCAAGCTCCCATCCACACCAGGAGAGAGGAAAACCCCAGAAGAAATATGATATCATTTGGCTCAACTCTTTTTTTCATCTTCCCTGTAGATGCTGGATGTGTTACCAGGTCCCTTGACTATAGAGTTCACAGTCAAGTAGACAGTATTTTTAAGATATTGCCTCATTAGGACTTATTTTCTTCATTCTACAAATGGGACTTGCTTTCTGAGTTTTGGAGAATTGACACATGAAGCATCTTTCCACTTTTGAAAGGGAGTGTATGCATGTAGTAATGACATGATGTACAAAAATGACTGAATTTTTCTTAGAATGATTTATTATTCTGGAGTGTATTTTCCAGGGAGAGTGAGAATGCTAGCTTTTGAAACTTTGGAAGCATGAGTTCAAATTTGGCCTGTATTAAGCAACAAGCAACAATGTTTGGCCTGGTCTCAAACTATTCTCTGGGTTTCTACATCATCATACCCCACGCACAACTCAACAACAGTAACACAACTGGAAACATCTGCTGGACAAAAATTCCAGATTTGGGAAGAGAGGGTAGTCAAATACACTCAATACCTCATTATTAGGAAGGCAAAGCTTAACTGCTGGTGTTCAAAAACAAAGTCAAGAGGATATTTGAGGGTCACATAGATTATGAGGAGCTAACCAAAGGGTTCTAGAATTCTTTAGGGAAATCTGGATTTAAAAAAATTTTTTTAACTGCATTGTTTACTTACATTTACAACTATTTACTTACCTGGGTGGGCCCCCCTTTGAGGCTCAATTTGTGGAGCAGTATCTCCTCAGAAAACAAATAGGCTGTGGGTTTCAAAAGGGTGCAAAATGTCCAAAGTCCTTAGGAACTTAACCACAGATGTTCTGGAAGGTGGAAAAGGGTTGTGCTTTAAAACACCTGAGGATAGAATGGTCACAGTTTAAAGCTACAGGGAATTATTTTCAGCACCTCTGCTATCTCATTTTTAGCAACCCACTTTCCTCTGCATCCTTGATCCTTGAAAAATGAAAGAAAAATAAATAAATAAACTTAAGAAAAGGTTCTGGGTAGCAGACAGAGGACATTTAAGTTAAATATTAAACCTAAAATCATTTCCTGAGAGTATTTTTTTGAGCCTCATATTTGTCTTAGGTATGGCGTTCATCATCTTACATGAGAGCAAGTATATATATATATATGGTCTCCTACCCAATTCCCACTACTCGGTGGCAAGCCCAGGGGCAAGACTGAGCCCAGCCACCACCAGGCTGGTGCGGAAGCCCGAGAGGCAAAGGAAAGGGAAAAGTCCAAACTTGTAGCTTTAAACTCCAAAAGCCAAAGAGTTACAGGGATGGAAACTACTGCGCTTGTCTTCTAGCTTATTGCTCAAGCATACAATCAGCTCCTGAATCTAGTCCCCATCTCCCAGTTCAGCTGTTTCCCACACCGTGTCCTGCTTGTATGAGTAAATGGATGTTGAATGGACCACACCAGTGGCGATCCTGGGAAGCCTCTGGCTAGTGCATGATGGACCTCACGTGGGTCAGTGCCTTCAAGTTTCAAACCAACGTGGGGCCTTAAAGCTCTCGTCTGCTTAGTCTGGTTTCCTTTGTTTGGTGCTGAATGGTGCCTGTTTTTGAAGCTTGAGGAAGCTAATAAAAATTGTAGTTTAAGAAAGAAAAACGCATAAAGAATGCTGGGAAAGGAAAAGCCATTTTCCCCAAAAAATAGTTTCTCAAAAATTAATCTGCTAATGGTGAGTTTGCTAAATAATCCTTAAATACTTTTGAGCCTGAGTTAGTCTCCGGCTATTGCAAAGTGACAACTGAATGAAACATTTACTCTGTGAGAATTTCTACCTATTTCACATGGATGGTCAGGGAAACTACTCTTGTGTAGTTAGGTACCTCTCAAATGCAAAGAAATTAAAGAGAAGCTTAAATTATCTATCTCCTTAATTACATAAATCAAAGAATAATAGGTACAGAAAAATGCTAAAACTCTTCCCTAGTTTAATGAAGCTTTCACTAAAATAAGGCAAAGTAAGAAAGTACAGTGAGTTTTTGCAAAAAGATGAGTTTTTCCTCATTTCAAACATCTTATGTCTGGGCAGCAAATGTTATTTCATTTATGAAATATGGAAGATAACAGTAGACTTATTTTTAATGTTATACTAAGCAAAATAGTAACATGTGCAATGAATGCTAATATAACTTCTCTGATTTTCTTTTATTTTTGTTTTATTTATTTTATTTTTGGCCGTGTCTTTCAGCATGTGGAATCTCAGTTCCCTGACCAGGAATTGAACCTGTGCTCCCTGCAGTGAAAGCAAGGTCTTCACTGCTGAACTGCAAGGAAAGTTCCACTTCTCTGACTTTTAATTTCCTTATTTATAAGGGCAATAATAATCATTATGTTAATATAAATGTTACTATAAATAGAGGTTTTGTGAGGATCAATAAAATAATGACTATAAGAGTAATGTAAATGAATTTATGCATTTAAGTATTTATTGCCAATTATCATAATTATAATGGCAACCGATTAATTGTGTACTGTAAGCAAGGGAAGCAATGGAAAATTTCTAGTTGAGATGATGAATAGAAATTTACTCTGTGGTGTAGAATAGATTTAATTTCATTGGGAGAATAAATGCTGTCAGGCATTTTTAGTTAAAGGTCATCTGGAAAAGTGTCATGGATATTATGAGTTCTGGAAATGTTTTAAATTTGAGGCAGGTGGTTTTCCGTTGAGAGAAACTCAAATGTAAAGATAAAGAGACAGAAATAACCAGACTTACAGTGGGGGGATGAAGAAAGATCGGTCCACCTGAAGGGGGAAGTTCAATTTCAAGAGAGATGAAAGAAAGATAAATTTCAGTACATGCGGTGAAGCCAGTTGATTATCAGCAATGAAATCCAAACTCAGACATTGGTGCTGGCCCTGAAAAACAATAAGGGGTCATTGGCAATTCTAATGTTGGAGAGGAAAGAAGTGGCATGCAGAAACTGATGCCTATGTGCATAAGTATCACATAAGACATGGAGTTTCCTAAATTAAGAGAGTAGATGAACAACACGTGAAGACCTCAAGGGGTATCACCTTCAGGAGATAAAATGAAAGATATATACAGCAAAAGTGTCTCCTAAGGATCTAAGAATTAACTGACCCAGAAATACAGTGGAAGGAAAGAACTCAAAATGATCTTCAGTTCAGTTCATTCAGTTGGTCATTGTGTCCGACTCTGTGACCCCATGGATTGTGGCATGCGAGGCTTTCCTGTCCATCACCAACTTCTGGAGCTTGCTCAAACTCATGTCCATTGAGTTTGTGATACCATCCAAACATCTCATTCTCTGTTGTCCCCTTCTCCCTCTGCTTTCAATCTTTCCCAGCATCAGAGTCTTTTCTAATGAATCGGCTCTTCGCATCAGCTTTTCGCCAAAGTATTGGAGTTCCAGCTTCAGCATCAGTCTTTCCAGTGAATAGTCAATATTGATTTCCTTCACAACTGACTGGTTTGATCTCCTTTCAGTCCAAGGGACTCTCAAGAGTCTTCTCCAACACCACAGTTCAAAAGCATCAATCCTTCTGTGCTCAGCCTTCTTTATAGTCCAACTCTCACATCCATACATGAGTAGTGGAAAAATCATAGCTTTGACTAGATGGACCTTTGTGGCAAAGTAATGCCTCCACTTTTTAATATGCTGCCTAGGGTGGTCATAGGTTTTCTTCCAAGGAACAAGCACCTTGTAATTTCCTGGCTACCATCACCATTTGCAGTGATTTTGGAGCCCAAGAAAATAGAGTCTCACTGTTCCCACTGTTTCCCCATCTATTTCCCTTGCAGTGATAGGACAGATGCTGTGATCTTAGTTTTCTGAATTTTGAGCTTTAAGCCAACTTTTTCACTCTCCTCTTTCACTTTCATCAAGAGGCTCTTTAGTTCCTGTTTGCTTTCTGCCATGAGCATTGTATCATTTGCATATCTGAGGTTGTTGATATTTCTCCTGGCAATCTTGATTCCGATTTGATCTCTGGTTCCTCTGCCTTTTATAAATCCAGCTTGAACATCTGGAAATTCTCAGCTCATGTACTGTTGAAGCCTGACTTGGAGAATTTTGAGCAATACTTTGCTAGCGTGTGAGATGAGTGCAATTGTGCGGTAGTCTGAACCTTCTTTGGCATTGCCTTTCTTTGGGATTGGAATGAAAACTGACCTTTTCCAGTCCTGTGGCCACTGCTGAGTTTTCCAAATTTGCTGGCATATTCAGTGTAGCACTTTCACAGCATCAGCTCTTAGACCAGGTTATGTAAGAATGTTTTAAGCTCTCCCGCCACTGCCGTGGGAATGGAAACATCTACCCCAAGTACCGGAAGCCAGGTCGCGCAGACGGCGGGGCGCCACTCCGCGTCCCCCCGCGGCGAAGCCCCGTGGGTGTCATCACAAGACGAGCTCCCCGAAACGGCAGCCGCCAGTCAAGGAAACTTTGAGGGAAAGTTTGAGTCACTGGACCTTGCAGAACTTGCTAAAAAGCAGCCATGGTGGTGCACGCTGTTTGGGCAGGAATCTGGGCCTTCAGCCGAAAAGTATAGTGTGGCAACCCAGCTGTTAATTGGAGGTGTCACTGGATGGTGCACGGGTTTCATATTCCAGAAGGTTGGAAAGCTGGCTGCAACGGCTGTGGGAGGTGGATTTTTTCTGCTTCAGCTTGCCAACCATACTGGCTACATCAAAGTGGACTGGCAGTGAGTAGAGAAGGACATGAAGAAGGCCAAGGAACAGCTGAAGATCCGCAAGAGCAACCAGATACCTACAGAGGTCAAGAGCAAAGCAGAGGAGGTGGTGTCATTTGTGAAGAAGAACGTTCTAGTCACTGGTGGCTTTTTCGGAGGCTTTCTGCTGGGTATGGCATCCTAAAGGGGCTGACTTCACCACAGTTAGTCCTAGCTTTGCCAACCAGCAGCCTCTTTTCTCCACCCTAGGACAGCAGACTTCTCGTCCTCTTCCTCCTCCCTGCCATGGTATATCTGAGTGCCTTCTGTAGGCATCTGGTGGTTCAAGTTGGGAACGGCCCCACTGTGAGCTTGACGGCAATGGAAGAGACCATAGACGTTAGCGCTTGCCTAGCACACTCCCCCGGGACTAATCTGTAGGTCAGCAAGTATATTCCTTTCTCGCCTAAGATACTTACCAGAACATAGGACAAGATGACACACCGAGTGGATCTTCAAAGGTTACCCCACACTTGATTTGGAAAAGACATCGCAAGCATATAAGATACCTGATTAAGTTCTGCATGGAAAGGAACTGAATATACTGGCCTTTAAGCCTGAAAGATTTTGCTATTGTGGTGTCTACTTTCTCTTGTTGTAGATTTTAGATTACAGAAAGAGAACTACTCTTAGTGCACAACCGTTGAAAAAATCCAAATATGGAATGAACTTGTCCTAAAGTGACATACGATGAGCTGAAGCTGTGTTTGGTGGGAAGGCATTTGGGGAAACCAGCCAGTCGGTAACATTTAAAATGGTCAGACTTAGTGAATCATTTAAAGGCATTCAGATATTATCTAGGGATGTTTTCCACCACGCAAGAGTAGTGCATATCATGACTGTTTCCAAAGGGTTTAGTGATGGTAAAATAACTTTAGGTGTAAGAGGGAAGAAGCTCTTGGATTTTTATTTACTAGAAAGGGTTTTAAGCTAATGTGAACTTTTCTTTACCTACTGTCAAAACGTCAGGGGTAGCCCATAGCTCCTCTGTGGCAATTCTATTTCTTTATCCAGAGTTTTAAAATGGTGGCATTTCCAAGCATTAAAAATTCAGAACAGTAGCATCAAAGGTATCTACTGTCTCATGATGACCCCAACTCTTTGAATTTATCTTTAAAATTCGAATTTATACACACATCCATCCTTAGAAACAAGACATTTTTCTGTAATGGCCTTTTACCATGTCTGGAATATCCAGTACAGAAAGGCAAGGCTGTGTCTTCACCATTTTATACATGGAATCAAGCACTTAGTAGATACTCAGTCTGTTGAATATATGAGGAATGAGGTCATAGAAAAGTATGTGGAAAATCGAGTGATCTGCAGGATTTTTGAGACTTGATCAGTTCTGAGAATGCAGAAAACTTGGAATTACTTCTTAAACTTGCAAGTGATCCCTTGCAAAATGTATGTTTTCAATGCCTTCCTTTTAAAATGTTTGCTTTTAACTTGAATTTGGAAATTGTACTACTAGTGGATGTGTGGATTTTTTTAGAGCTCATCCATTTGCATTTTTCTCCTTACTGTAATATTTTAAGGCAACATTAAGTAGTTTTGCTTATAACATATGTGGATTATATACAAATCATAATGGTATGAGCCATATTCTCCTATATTTTTGTATAAGAACTCAAAATTGTTTCACTTTTTATTATGCTCAGACATATGTAAACATAGAAATGTTCAAATATATATAAGTACAGTGACCCCCATGGACCTACCACCCACCTATAATGATCATCAAAATACAGGTTGTTTTATCAGTGGCTTTGGAACAAAACAAAACAAAAAAGTCACTAGAACTTTCACAACCTTTTCCTAGATACAAATTCTATGTCTTTTTCTAGACACAAATGCTTTGCCTAGTCCTCATACACAAGCCAAAACAACAAACTCTTGATATTTAACTACTTTGGTGTATTTTTCCAACAAATACATTCTCCAAAACAGCATTTATTTACTCAGATAAACAAATGAATATGTAAATATTGCTAGTATATTCCTTAATAGAAGAAGATTCAGAAAAAAAAAACACTGAAAAACTATATTTTTAATTTTCTTATCTTTTCATCTCATTGAACCCTTTAGCTTCCAAGTAATGAGAAATAGCACGTACACCAGCAAAAGCTCCAAGTTGGAAGCCAGAATATCTAAGTTTCCATCCTAGTTCTGCTACTGATTAGCTGAGAGGGCAATCATTTAATCTCTCCATGTTAGTTTCCTCCTTTTCAAAATTATAAGGTTAAACAAGTTAATCTCCAAAGTTTATTTTTAAATTATTGGGTTAAATAAGTTAATCTCTGAGATTTTTTCCAGCTTTAACATTCCCTGATTTTAATTTCTTAGGCCTATAACATTGGAGTCTACCCAGTTACCAGATAAAGACAGTCATGGATAGAAGTACTTTGGGGAAAAAAAATGAAGCCGTCTATAAAACGCTGGGAAACAGAATCTGTTTTTTCTCTTTGGTATAAAATTATTTTTACTGAATGGTTTTAAGATTATTCAGGAGATGAAACCCATGGAATTGTCTATTCTCAAGAAGATAATGTACTAAATCTCATTTGAATCTATGGAGCAAAAATTCTAAAGGAAAGGAAGAATATTTAAAATAAGATAAATGCGACTTATAATCTCTCACCACTGTGAAACCTATAGAGTTCTTGTTTCCATAAATTTTGTTTAGAGAATATTTTCCCATTAAGGATTGTATACATATACGTATGAGTGTGAATATATATATAGGTTGCACATGTGCAGAAACTGAACCCATACCAGTGTGTGTGTGCTTGTGAAAAGGAGAGAAACCATGACATGCACATATTATAGGCAATAAAGTTGAATAGGACGCCCTTTATTCTTTGGACATATGAGGCCCCACTAACTACTGAATAAAGAAAGAATTACGTTCAGTAATAGGTTTCACTCTACTCAGAAATGTAAAGCTCTATTTTTAGGTTTTTAAGGAACCTCTGTAACATTCTTCACGAGGGCTACTCAGGTGGCTTAGTGGTAAGGAGTCTGCCTGCTAGTGAAGGGGATGCTGGGGATGCAGGTTCAACCCCGGGGTCAGGGTGATCCCTTGGTGTAGGAAATGACAACCCACTGCAGTGTTTGTGCCTGAGAAATCCCGTGGACAGAGGAGCCTGGTGGGCTACAGTCCATGGGGTCATAAAGTGCCACATAACAGTCACAGAGAGCACAACACGTACCACCCTCCATAGAAGCTGTAACAATTTACATTCCCACCAACAGTGTAGGAGGGTCTTTTATTCTCTATACCCTTTCCAGCATTTATTGTTTGTAGATTTTTTGATGATGGCCATCCTCATCGCTGTTTTGATTTGCATTTCTGTAATAATTAGTGATGTTGAACATCTTTTCCTATGCTTTTTTGGCCATCCATAGGTCTTCTTTAGAGAAAATCCTATTTAGATCTTCTGCCCATTTTGTGATTGGATTGCTTGATTTTTTGATATTGAGTGGCATAAGCTGTTTGTAAATTTTGGATGGGTTGTGCAATTTAGATTAGCACAGGTGATTCATTTGGATTCAGAGGAAAGAGCTGCAAACATCTGTGGAGAAAATGGAAATACAGATTGGGAGCCAGAACTTTTCATTCTTCAGCCACGGCACACTCAGATGTCACAGTTCATGGGCTCTCTGGGATATTGATCACCTCAATCTCCTGGAGGTGGTTGTGCCTGGATTCTTCCAATAGGTCAGCCGGTCACCTCATCCTCAAACAGCTCCATCTACCTGCCCTGATGTACTATACAGATATGATTGTTTTCTATTTCTCCCATCTGCAAGGCATTGGGAAGTACTGGTTTAGTTTATCCTTGAGAAAAACAGAGGACTATCTAGAAGCCCATATTCAGAAGAGAAGCAAAAAATACCATTAAAATCAACACCTTGCTTTACCTCTTTCCTAACACCTGAACATTCTGAACATCTATTGAAATCAGGTAAGTGTGCATTTGGATTAGCTCCTGGGTACCCAGTCACCAAGTATTATGGAGTAAATAATGGGACCAGTGGCTTTCATCACTCCATTGTACAGAAACAGTAGACTCATCACCCCAGTGTTTTTTTGCAAACCCACACAAAGACATCAAATAAAGCACAGTCTTAGACTCTATCCTATGAGAAAAATTTTTTAAAATATTTGCACTGAAATCTTGCCTTTTTGTACTCCAAGAAAGCTGTGATCTGGAATCCACCCTTGCTTGTTCTTTGGGAGGGCTGCACGACTCATCAGCTAATAATTGGAACTTGGATAGGGAGGTGTTGGAGTAGTAGTTAGAAGGGTGAAGCTTCAAGTTGTTTTCTAGTTACAAACTAGTATCCTGAGAATGTAGGACACTTGTTAATAGTGATTACTTTACAAGAGTGCAGTTTTCCATTTCTAAATCATAAAGATTTATGAAGCTGTGTAGTCATGCCTTGTAGCTGATGTTTCTAATGAAAAATAATGTAATTTCCCAGTGCAAATCACACTGATGTGACCTAGAGACATTTCTGTTTTGTCACAACACCATTTAATTGGAACTGAAATTAGCCAGAATTACACCATGTTCCTGGCGAACAGTATGATCCAAAAATATCACCATAGTAACATGTGTATTCTATCAACAAGTCCCCTTTCATATTTTTTAAGGTCTCATTCTATCAATAATTCTGAAACACATTAAAAAATTGTTTGGGAACCCTCAGCGTTTGCTCTAAGGTATTTGTAACTCAATTTAAATGGCATATTGAATTTAAAAAATACATATTTCCCTTTATTTAAGGAAACATTTGCTTGCTCATTAGGCCAGATCAACTTTGCAGATGTAGTGAGAGCTTCCAGAGATGTTTTATATGACCAAGTGCTGAAATTCATTTTCTTTTTACTGTTTCTTTCATCACCTTCTAAGAAATTATATGTTCATTCCAAGGAGTTAGGTCTCAACTGACCATGGAAAGGTAACTTTTTAAAGTTTGCTTCTTTAAGCTATGAGAAATCATAGAGGAAACGGAAAGTTCATATTCTCAAAGAGGTTTTAGTTCTCACTTCAGCAATTGCAAGAGAAATCTATTTTGGTTATATATAGATGAAATGGTTATAATTGGCCCTTCCTAGGTTTAAAGCAGTTCATTTCCTCCCTTCATCAGCTAGGTTTGTTAAGTGTTTATAGAAGTAAAAATTTGTACAAGGATGAATTTGAAAAATGATCGTTAAATGTATTAGGATGCCCCAGCTTGATGTGTGAGTAGTTAAAAGGGAGGAAGGGAGGTAAATGGGAAGATGGAGGCAAGGAGGAGAGAAGAGATAATATTTTAAGGCCTTTGACTGTTACACAAATGACACTGTGTAAGTAGTAATTGAATTTTAAAGAGAAATAAACCAGATCCTTCTGAAAAAAAGGGTAAGAGTTACATAATGCTGAAAAGCAGTGTTTGTGGGTGAAAAACACAAATAATGAAAGAGGATGGGAAATTATTCTAGGAAGCTATAGCTTGTAAAAGTTTGAAATGCTCTCATCTTAATGGCCTTTTTTTTTTTTAATCTTTCTGAACTGCACCTAGCAGCAGTGGGATCTTAGTTCCCTGACCAGGGATTGAACCTGCGTCCTCTGCAGTGGAAGTACAGAGTCTTAACTACTGGACCACTAGGGAGGTCCTTGAGTGGTCTATTGTGTGAAGATCATGTGTGAACATTTCAGCTTTTCTGTGTATGAGAACCTTCAGCATATGATGTGTGTGCTCATTTGCTCAGGTGTGTACCACTCTTTGCGATCCCATGGACTATAGCTTGCTAGGCTCCACTATCCTTGGAATTTTCCAGGCAAGAATACTAAAGTGGGTTAACGTGTCCTCCCCTAGGGGATCTTCCCAACTCAGGGATCGAATCTGCCTCTCTTGAGTCTCCTGCATTGGCAGGCTGATTCTTTACCACTGCGCCACCTGGGAAGTTCAGATTGATACCATTAGGAACGAAAAAAGGATTGTTTTGTAGAAAGATCACCTTAGGTTCATCATGCTCAGAATATGGTAGACAAAGCAATGAACTTTTTGAAGATGTTTGCTTTATGTTTGTTTTGTCAGTGTGGATAGATTAATGATCCAGAAAGCAAAACATTACACATAAAGTCATTCGTTTTTTGGTTTAACTTGAACTCCTTAACTGTATCACAGCTCTACATGGACATTTTCATCTAGAACAACATGCTTCGTGAGCTCAATGGCCTCATTTGAAATATCTTCTTGTTTGTTTCTATTTGTGTTTGTTATCTTTCTGGTTGCTTGTATCTTGTTCAATTCAGTTTATAGCAATGAGGACAGTGACCCAGATTTTATTTCCTTTAGCAGAATTCTTCTTTATTCTTTGATAAACAGTCATTCATATCTCATGGGAAATTTTGACATAGAGAGACAGGACCACTTTTTGTTTAAACTATGAAGGAAGGGAGACTTTCTTTGGTAAAGCATTCATTTACTCAACAACTGTTTAGCTAATAACTATGCTATGCTAAGTATTGTGTGTGTCAGTGGATAGACATGTGTGAGCAAAATTTGCAACATTCTGCCCACTGAGATGGATGTCAAACAAACACAGAACAACATTGCTAATGATAAATGACAATAACAGTCATAAACTTGGGAATGATCTGGAAATTAAGAGAACAGGACCAAATTGGGGAGTTAGTCAAGGTTGCCCTAAAATTTAATCTGATAACTGATGTTTAGGCAAAGTTGGTTAAAAAAAAAATAGATGTGATGGTGGTGGTGGAGAGGGTATGTAAGGAGGGAGAGATAGAAACTGTACCATAAGAAATGAACAGCTACACACAATTAAATATAAAATTGATAACCAACATGGACCTACTATAATGGCACAGGGAATTGTACTCAATATTTTATAATAACATATGTGGGGGAAGAATCTGTAAAAGAATGGATAGATGTATAACTGAATCACTTTGCTGTATACCTGACATTATCACAACACTGTAAATCAACTATATATCAATATAAAATAAAATAAAAATTTAAAATTACTACATAAAATAGATAAGCACCAGGGTCCTACTGTACAGCACTGGGAACTATGTTCAATCTATATTCAGTATCTTATAATAAACTATAATGGGAAAAAAATCTATAAAAGAATGTATATATGGCTTCCCAGGTGGCTCAAGTGGTAAAGAACACATCTGTCAATGAAGGAGACACAAGAGATGCAGGTTTCATCCCTGGGTTGAGAAGATCCCCTGAAGAAGGAAACAGCAACTCCCCAGTATTCTTGCCTGGAAAATTCCATGGACAGAAGAGCCTGGTGGGCTATAGTCCATGGGGCTGCAAAGAATCTGACATGACTGAGTACAGCACGCACATACACCTCACAAAAAAATTTACTCTGGCTACTCTGAGGAAAAAATTCGAAGGAAGCATGAGTAAAGACAAAAAAAATCCAGCTAGAAGACTATAGTGCAAGCAAGATATTATACTGGACTTGCTTGGAGACACAGCAGTGAAGAGAGAGAGGAAATCAACAGATTTGAGATATGTTTTGAAGGTAAATCAAGTCTTGAGACAATAAATCTAGGAAGAAGAAAGATAGATGATCTCTCTCAGGTTTCGTGCAGTAGGCAGCAGGGTCCCTCATGGGCCTTAATTTTCCTTACCTCCTGGTAATCACACCCCGTGTTACTGCCTTCCACACCTAATAGGGTTGGTCTGTGTGACCAGTGGAATATGGTAGACACTGTGACTGCCAAGGTAAGGTCATAAACAACGTTGTAGCTTCTACCTTGTTCCTGCCCCCATGGGTCAGTTACTCTGGGCAAAGCAGCCCCATGAAGGGGCCCAGGTGACAGGAAACTGAGGCTTCCTGCCAACAGCTGTCGAGGAACTAAGACTTCTTGCTAAGATCCACATGAGAGGCACAGCTTGGAAGAGAGTCTCCCAGAGCTAGCTGAGCCTTGCAATAACTGCAGACCACACCAACACCTTGCCTGCAATGTCATGACCCCAAGCCAAATCACCAGGCTAAGCTGCTTCTGAATCCCTTATGCATAGAAACAGCGCTGAATCATTCTTTTAAACCACTAAATTTTGTGGTAATGTGTTACACAGCAAAAAATAAGTAAAGCATTTGCTTAAGCAATTGGAAATACTATTTACTAAGCCACTGAAGATGAGAGAAGGCAGAGATTGATAGGGAAAGATCGAGAGTTACTTTTACACATACATGTATTCCTTGAAATATTCTAGAGTTGATGCCTTTACATAAAATCAAATAAATGAATATGGAATTCAGAAATGTGATCTGAGCTTATGATACACATTTGGGAATAGCATATTTATAGATGATCATTTCAGCTTTAAGAATTGATGCGATCACTTCAGAAAGAGTAAAATATAGTAAGAGAGAAGAGGATCTAGGAATCTCAGTATCTAGATATCTATATATTTACACTAGATTTGCCCCACTTTAGTTCACTTCACCTCTTGCTTATTCCAGCCACTGTCATGGCTACTGGTGCCTTGCTCCCTACCTCAGGATTTGCACAGGTGCGAGCTGACACAATCTCTTAGCAGCCCACACTGGATCTTCCCTGTTGTGCTGCCTGGAACACTCTCAGGAACCACACAGGACACTTTAAACCTGAAAGTCAAGAGCACCTATTGCCCATAGGATCTCCAACAGGAAATCAGGAGGTGATGCATAAAAGCTTCCCCATCACATCCCCAGGTAGTTCCGAGATGCCTTTTATAAAGTTCCTCAAAAGCTTCTGCAGGATCTAGGATTAATTTCCCAAAGTGGTGCCCTACTCATTTTGGCACCAGCTTTCCTTGTTTGCCTTCTGCACTCAACCTGTTTCTCAACCTTGCTCCTTAAGATTGCTGCCCAAATAAACCATCGACCTGCAAGCTTTTATCTCTTTTCAGAGAAACTCTGGCTAGAATGATTTGGTAGGAAAGGATCCTCTAAACCAGATTAGCAGATGTTAAAGGAGAAGTCAAAGTAGTAGAAGGAAACCTGAAAACGAGCGTTAGGACTTCTAAGAGAAAATGAGAGGTCAACGGTGTGAAATGGTATTTAGAGGACAAGTTACAGGACTTCACAGGACTAGTGAAGAAATTTGCACAACACTTTCCTTTTCATCAAATGTTCACATCACCAGACCTTCCAAGCAGTCATATGTTGCTGCTGCTGCTAAGCCGCTTCAGTCGTGTCCAACAGTCTGCAACCCCATAGACGGCAGCCCACCAGGCTCCCCCGTCCCTGGGACTCTCCAGGCAAGAACACTGGAGTGGGTTGCCATTTCCTTCTCCAATGCATGAAAGTGAAAAGTGAAAGGGAAGTCGCTCAGTCATGTCTGACTCCTAGCGACCCCATGGACTGCAGCCTACCAGGCTCCTCCATCCATGGGATTTTCCAGGCAAGAGTACTAGAGTGGGGTGTCAGTGCCTTGAGGCAGGCAAATTGACATTATTTTTCTCAAGGTCCAGGTAGGATGAATACATCCAGAAAAGTGAAGTGATGGGTCCAAGCCCATACAATAAGGGTCCACATATTTTAACTTCAGTTCATTTACTTCACAAAACATTGCTTATCCCATGGTTATTGGAAATCAGCTTCACTGAGTATGAGTAAACCCAATCATTTATACTCAGTGAAGTTGATTTCCAATAACCATGGGATAAGCAATTGTTTGTGAAGTAAATGAATTAGAGTTAAAACATGTGGACCCAATCATTGATAGGGGCTTTTCTGGTTGCTCAAATGGTAAAGATCTGCAGGGTCAGAAAGATCCCCTGGAGAAGGGATAGGCTACCCACTCCAGTATTCTTGGGCTTCTCTGGTGGCTCAGATGGGAAAGAATCTGCCTGCCATGCAGGAGACCTGGGTTCAGTCCCTGGGTTGGGAAGATGCCATGGAGGAAGACATGGTAACCCACTCTAGTATTCTTGCCTAGGAAATCCCATGGACAGAGGAGCCTGGCGGGGTACAGTCCATGGGGTTACAAAGAGTCAGACATAACTGAGAGACTAACACTAATCATTTATAAGCATTTAATTGCAGAGAGACACAGATAATATACAAATAGTTTAATTCTAGAATTTTTCTGAGAAATTTTATATTGTAGAAAATTGGATATTTTTTAAAGGGCTTAATTCTGACAAAATAATCATAAAGTTTTACAAACTGCAACTATTTTATAGCCACTAAAATGTCACCTAATAAAAGTGATAAGGAAGCAAAAGGAAACACTTCCAGATTCTTACTAAAAATTCAGGCCCTGTAGACCTGAGAATTAGTGCAAAACTCCATTATTTGAGAAAATCTCCAGGCCAAGGAAACTGGTGGGATAACTTGAAATTTTGGATTACAGCTATTCACATAATTGTCAGGATTTGAAGGTGCCCAGTTGAAGATGCCCCTTTTCCTTGCCTGAGTTCTGAACAATTACCTGAATTCTGAAGATTTGAAAGAGGAGTCAGTCAGTTGGAGATGAACTTTAAGTGAGAGCTAGGTTAGAGGATGTGGCTTAGATATGTAATCATGTTTGGTTTGTTTATTTGATCGTTTATTCATTTCATCATTTATGCCCTGCTACCCTGAATTTCAGCTTTGTGAAAATATAGATCCATATTATCTAGTATTGGAGAAGGCGATGGCAGCCCACTCCAGTACTCTTGCCTGGAAAATCCCATGGACGGAGGAGCCTGGCGGGCTGCAGTCCATGGAGTCACTAAGAGTTGAATTTGACTGAGCCACTTCCCTTTCACTTTTCACTTTCATGCATTGGAGAAGGCAATGGCAACCCACTCCAGTGTTCTTGCCTGGAGAATCCCAGGGACGGGGGAGCCTGGGGGGCTGCTGTCTATGGGGTCGCACAGAGTCGGACACGACTGAAGCGACTGAGCAGCAGCAGCAGCAGCAGTATCTAGTATTGCTACACTGGAATGTTTGGATAGGGAATAAAAGAAAGGAAATACCCAGTACAGCCAGCTTTTTAATAGGCTTGCCATTTACTTTTTATTTACTTATTTGGCCATACCATGTGCAGCATGTGAGATCAACATGTGGAATCTTAATTTCCAGACCAGGGACTGAACTTGCATCCCTGCACTGGAAGCAAGAATCTTCACCATTGGATCACCAGGGAAGTCCCTAGGCGTTTTCATTTAAGGCATGTTGATTAAAAGATGCCGTGTGCCAATCAAAGGGAGGAATGGACTGGGAGGAGGAGTGTGAAAGGGCTGGGGCAAGAAGCCAGGAGTGCTGTTCTGTTGAATGTCATTCCTCTCCAGACTATTCTAATGACAATGTAGCCCAGGCTGGTTGCCTGGTGCTCTATTCTGCCATGAGACGGTTAGGTTAGGAGGAAACATGTGGACACATAAAGATGGCTGGCATGAAGAGTATGAGACGGCCTCTAAAGGAAGCATGGTTTGGATGCTCACAAGTGCACATATGATGATATGGGAGCCTCCTGGGAACTGCCTATGTCACCCGCTACCTGGTGGCTAGCCAGCAAGCTGAGTGCCCAGGGCTTTGCTTCCTTCACATCAAACATCACCAGGACATGCTTACATCTGATACTTTTAGTATCACAAAACACATCAGCTTGAAAGAACAATGTTCGTAAAACTCTTCTTTCTGATATTCCAAAACAGACACTGCTAAACCTTTGTTTATTAGAATAAGACCTTTCTTAAAAAACAAAGCTTTTTAGTTTTTCAAAACAAATTGTCTTTTACCTGATTTTAACAACTGCACGATATTCCTTCCAACAAAGGCAATATAACATTGCCATAAAAAGAGACTAAGATAGATGAAAATATCTGGGAAATATCAGAATACTTGAAATATAGAAAAATCATGTGAAAGAAATCCACTCTTTACCTTTCATAGTAAACAATAAAGCCAATGATCATTGAGTATCATTTTATCCAGGCAATGGAACACAATCCAAGCAAAGACTTTCTTCCTCTAGAATTTACAGTGTTGTCCCTTAAATATCTGGAGCAAAATTTCAGCTCCAAAGAATACATGCTCTTGGTGATCATCTCTGAAGAGAACAACATATTCAAGTTCCCCAAATTACTAATAACATTTGGAATAAGTTTGATAGTCTTACCTTTTCTTTCTCTGGCTACATTCCAAGACAACCTGTGTAGACTGTGCAGATTATTTTATTAATAGTTAAAAGACTAGAATAAAACATACACTTGGATTGTTGTTGTTATTTAGTCACTAAATTGTGTCCAACTATTTTGCAATCCCATGGACTAGCTCACTAGGCTCCTCTGTCCATGTGGGATTTCCCAGGAGGAATACTGGAGTGGGTTGCCATTTCCTTCTACAGAGGATTTTCCTACCCCACGGATTGAATCTGTGTATCCTGTGTTACAGGAAGATTCCTTAGCTCTGAGCCACCAGGGAAGTCTGATGCCTAAATACAATTGAGGGAAAAATGTCAAGATAATTCTCCAAACCAGTAAAAATCTTGATTATGGTTAAGAATTAGTCCTGGGATTTTTCCATCCTTTTGAATTTTAACACTCAGAAATAGAATCCATGTATTTCAAATCTGCCATAGTTTGTGGATGAAAGACATGAACTATTCATAAATCTGTGTTGACTAACTTCATTATGTTTAAACGCAAAACTTTCCAGACACATAAACACCCAAAGACTTGGTTTTCTGCTGCTTGTGGTTGATGCGTGCTGCTCTTGCTCCCCCTTTTTGCACCCTTGATGACTGTCTTTTGGTGGGTATCTGATGAGAAAAGCTGTATCTCTTGGGGTATTACCATTGCCAGATAGTCTAATAAATAATTAGGAATCAAAGATGATGAGCAAGAACATTTAATTTACACTGTTTTGAAGAAGACTTTGTGCATCAACTGAGCGATTCTTTCTGAGCATTTCTGACAGCTTGCACTTGATTTCAAGGCAGAGTCTTGCATACAGGTTATAGTAGCTGAGGGCCCACCAAAGACCTGGTTCTGTTCTCAGTGGTCAGGGTGCCCTAGGCTAAAGACATGATGTAGTTAACGGTGCTGTGCGTTGAGTGGGCTTTCAGTCACTGCTTCCTGAAGACTACTTATGCTGCCTTTCTCAGCATGCAGGTGCGAAATTCCCAACTGAGTTCTAGTCATAGATATGACTTTATACCTTGCTCTGGTTTCAAACCAATCAAAAACTCTATTCATTCTCCCCAGGGACTCTACATTTGGCTCAGTTGTGAAGGAGATCTGAAAACCCTTTCAAACATAGCTCCTGACTTAAAAAACAATCTACCATCCAGTTTTTGGAGAAAAGGTCTTTTTTTTTTTCTCATCTTGCACCATTTTTAATTACATCGTAAATGCTTGTTATATGACCTATTAATTAAGAAAAATCTTAAGCTTTGGAGAAATATATAAATTTCCACCCAAGACAAAAAGACTTGAATAAAGCACAGAGCAACAGAATTGCTATACTTCTATATATATTGTATTGATATTAATAATAATTGCATAATCTTACTAAGCAGTTTTTATGGACTCTATGCTAAATGCTTTATATACTGTATCTCATTTCATCTTCATAATGACTCTTGAGTCTCTGAGGTAGGTTTTATTATTGTCACCCTTGCGCAGGTGAGCAACTCAGATTCCTAGGAACAACTCTGTCTGGAGTCATTCCATTGATAAACACAGAGCAAAGACCAGAATCTGAGCTTCTCTGACTCTTCTGCCCATACTCTCAGCTACTGGAGGAAAGAGAACCACAGGGCAGAGGAAGAAGCTGCTGGGTCTTAGGTAAGCAAAATCAGTAGAGATTTAAGACTCAAAGTCAAAACTCATCATTGGGATGGGAGAGGCAAGGGCAGGGCCAGGCCCGTGTGAATTGAGGCCTAATTCAGAGTTGCTAGGAAAGCCCCAATGGCCCAAGAGGTAAAGAATTTGCCTGTAATGCAGGAGACCCAGGTTTGATCCCTGGGTCGAGAAGATCCCCTGAAGAAGGAAATGGCAACCCACTCCAGTATTCTTGCCTGGAAACTCCGATGGACAAAGGAGACTAAGGGGCTACAGTCCTTAGAGTCACAAAGAGTCAGACATGGCTAAGCATACACGAGTACATACGTATATCTGAGTTGTTAGGTTAAAAAGACTTAACTCCTGAGAAGGCAATACAGTAAGTCCCCTATATATGAACCGATTCTCTTCTGAGAGTTGGTTCCTAAGTCCAATTTTTTCATAAGTCTAACAAACTTAGCCTAGGTACCCAACTAACACAATCAACTAAATAGTACTGTACTGTAATCATTTTATACTACTTTTCACACAAATAATACATAAAAAAATAAACACAAAAGACAAAGAAAACATTTTTAATCTTGCAGTACAGTAATCTCACAGATAAATGAACTAATTTACACATCTGAAAGTGTGAACGCACATTCACATCTCTGAAAGTTTTCAACTTGAAGTTTTGTATGCAGGGGACTTACTATATTGAGCCTGTCAGAAGGATCAGTTGGCCCTGAATGTGTGGAAAGGAAGGAGAGAGCATCCAGGAGGAGTCCAGGTCTGACACACTGAGCCATCTTCTCAAGATGCTCAGGCTCTGGAAGCAATAGGCTAGTGCGAGCCTGGTATTAATATTATTGCCAGAAGAACCTAATGACTGAATATCCTTTCAATGAAATAGAGAGTTGTTGGAATCCTACATGGTGACCATTTGAGGTCAGGACTCTACGTCTCTCAGCTGTGGAGCAGGTATAAATGTATTCCATACAAAAAAAAAGATGAAGTGGAGGCTTTTCATATGTGATGTGAGCTCCTTTTCATAACTGAAGGTTTCTTAGGCTTCCCTTGTTGCTCAGCTGGTAAAGAATCCACCTGCAATGCGGGAGACCTGGATTCGATCCCTGGAGAAGGGAAAGGCTACTCACTCCAGTATTCTGGCCTGGAGAATTCCAGGAACTGTATAGTCCATGGGGTCACAAAGAGTGGGACACGATTGAGTGACTTTCACTTTAGGATAGGAGCTAGGCTTTTCAAGGCCCAGTGAAAGCGAACCATCTTTGTAAACTGCTCTGAAGGAAATTACACTGGGAATCATGGATCTCGGACCTATTGCCTCTCTTTACTACCATTGCCCTGAGTACATCAGAAACTTGCCTTGCTGTGTCTTGTTTTGCATTAGAGACTAGCTGAAAGATTAAATTTTCTTTTTACATGGCCATCTCTCTTACCACTAAACTTTCTTTCTGAAAGCTGTAGCTAGTTTGCAAAGTAATGCTTCCATCATTCTGAGGTTTGACCTTATTACATAATGTAAAATCAGTCAGATCATTTAGACTAATGCGTTTAAGCCACTAATCCAAGTGATGCTCCTGTGAGCATGTTCAGGGTTTTAGGAGTTACTGGTTCATTGCAAGGAATTATGTGTTTCTGTCCTGTGCTTGCTTGTAGAATGTACTTCAGAGATGCCGAGACAGGTGGGGTCCACAAGGAAAGCCTTCCTGAATGCTAGAAATACCAGGTGGGAGCTATAGAGTCAGAAGCACTTATCTGTGGGTGGCACTGACAGTGGAAGCCCTTTCATCAGACACAGCCAGATTTACTGCTACATTCTGGAAGACACGGAAGAAGAGAGAGAGAGAGAGTGCTAGCCTAGGAGTCAAGGGATACGCAGACCATTCCTAGCCTACTGACTCAGTGTTTGACTGGTGACAAGTGGCTTAGCTGTACTCAGATTCCTCAACTCTAAAAGTCAGATGAAAATAGCCATTAACATATTTCCGTGCCTTGGACATCCTGTCTAATAAGTGAGTCTCTTTCTGACCTAAAGAAGTGAAGTGACTTGTCCAAGGACAAAAGTTCCTTAATGCCTCAGGGGGAGGGCTTCCAGTGCTCAGTGTACTGGATGGTTACAGTAGCGCTGCTGCCAGCCCTGCTTGCAAGACAAGTTTTTAAAGCAGTTTAAGTTTGCTTTTGCTGAGTATTCAACTCAGCATTTCACGAAGTTATAGACCAATGTTTCTTTTTAAAGCAAATGTTAAAAATATATAAATAAGCGGCTTGCAAGTAAGCTTTGTAAACTTGAATTTCATCTTTGTTTAGAAGCTGACTCAGACTGGATTTTATTCAAACTCCTGTTCTAGCTCCAAAGAAAAATGGCTCCCAAATGTTAGCCTCTCAACACTGGTGCTTCACACTTGCCAAAAGGGCCTGGTATTTCAAAGATCCATTCAGCTCTGAAGCAAAGAACAGGGCCCACATATATGAAAGCTCACGTTCAATTCTCAAAGACCATTTGTCTATTTGTTTGTAGTTCTATTTGTAAGCCCAAATTGTCTAAGATAGATTTAAGTATGTAGCCAGCGGTGTATATGTATTTGCACCAAATAGGAGTAAGAATCCATCTTTAGTATCTTTAGACTAGGTACACTTTCTCCTTTCTGCTGATGTAGAATCTAGCAGGCATCATTTTCCCAAGAGCCTAGTATTGTCTACATCAACAATTCACTTTTCCTGTGGGTAATCTCTACAAGCTGGCAGGCAACTCTTTGGCCATTTTGGAGTCTATGCTGGCTGCCTTGCCCTTTACCCTGATGTTGTACAGAGTCTAATCACCATCACTCAACATGTTTATTCCTTCACTCTTTGAGCCAGTGCTTAGCCATCTGTTGAATAAATGTTAGGCTCATAGGTACATGCCATTGGTACTAACCCACTGGCTACGTGCTTCAGGTTTTCTGCTTTTTGGCTTTCTTTTTTTTTTTTATTGTTTGCAATGAATATGGTTGATTATATCTACTCCTCATTTCTTCCTCCATGACAGAGTCTTACTTGTCTCCAGCTATTCACCCCTATGTTATGCAGCCAAGTATCTTCCAGGAAGCAAACCCCTTTTCTCACCCCTGCCAGCTCAGTTTCAAGAATGGGAGTGATTAATAGATTCAAATTCTCCAGTTGCCATAACCAACTCAGAAATAGACATGGGCATAAAGTACAAACATTATAGGCCAATGAATAGCTCAGAAATCAAGAATGAAATAGCTACACAACTGCTAACAACATCTGTTTTGATCAATATTAACATTTTATTTTTCTAGAGAAGCTTTTTTTCCTGACTTGAAAGATCCCAAGAAAAAAACCTCTACATGTTGTCCTTAGCCTATCAATGAGTTTTTATGGAGAGTTTAAAGAATTTAGATCCTTGGATAACTCACTTTACCCAAATAGGTTTATAATTCTGATCTGTGTAGTGAAAAGGATGAAAAGCTGAACTATATTCAGATTACATATGGTATGAGATCAGCAGGAGTGTTTTCACCATAAACTCTGATATACTTTAAAGGTTAGGAATCCCTATACCTTTGACTTGCTGGAATATTCCTAGAATATTAGGCTCATTAAATTGGACAAAATAACCTTTCAAAATGTAACTGTAGAAAAAGTTAAAAATAAAGAGAGAGACTAAATTATACCCATAGAAAGAGGCCATTCCAAATGGGAATAGTGATATTATTTAGCAAAATTATAAGACAAGTACGTATTTTTGTGTATTTGTTGCAGGTTTGGTGGAATAACATTTAAATGTTAAACACATAAAAGAAAATTCCATTCAATAATATGAACTGTTTTTTTCCCCCCTCACAGTATTTCCCTTATCCCTCTGCTCCTCCACCTTTTCTAGTAGTTAGATTTATCTGTAAGACTTTCTACCTCAGGGAAGGACTGCAACAACAAAAGGCAGAGTGTTCTTTCTGCCTCTTTCTGGCTTTTGAGTTTCAAAACATTCAGGCTGTCGGTGAATGGAAAGGACTCATAGCGTGGATAAAATATTTTGAAGAAGACATCATGAGTCAGAGCAAATATTCCTCATCCCTTATTTCTCACCCCACCCTGGGCCTCAGACTAATGACAAACAAAGTCCTCAGGCTGAAAAGGAGACATGAACATTAGAGATAAGCTATGAGAAAAAAGTTGGATAGTTTTCAAGCATGGTTCCAAAATCCTTTGACACTTCTCCCGTTGAGAGGTAGAGGTCTATGTCCCCTCTTCTTGAATCTGTATGGCCTTCTGATTTTTTTAGCAGTAGGGTATGGCAGGAGTGACTTACTTGTGTGACTCTTAAGGCTGGGCCGTAAGTGGTAATGCAGCTTCAGGTCTTCCCTGACAGTCCAGTGGTTAAGACTCTGTATTTCCAGTGCAATGAATATGGGTTTGATACCTGGCCAGAGAACTAGGGTCCCACATGTCATGTGGAATGGCCAAAAACAAATTAATTAATTAATTTTAAAAAGCCAACTAGGAATTTTAAAAAAAAAGCAATGCAGCTTCTATCTTATTTTCTAGAACACTGGCTTTTGGTGCCAGAAACTGCCAACTCCGAGGCAGCCACGCTGCGGGGAAGCCAGGCCACACAGAGAGGTAAGAGTGTAGACACTCCAGGCGGCAGTCCTCATTTTCAAGCCATCCCAGCCCAGGCTCAGGAGTGAATGCGTCTTTAGATGATTTCAGCCCAAAGCCATTGGGTCTCCCCAGTTGAAGACTAGAAATCAGGGAGCAGTGCCTACTGGGCCCTCTCTGAATTCTTGACCCACCAGATTCAATGAAATGATAAAAAGTAGTTGAAGTTGCTACATTTTAAGCTGATTTATGTTGAAGCAATAGTAATTGGAACAGAAGAGATTGCTTCCCTGTCTCTGAGCAACCTCTCACAGAAGATAAGCCTCGTGGGTCTGTCTGAAGAATCTGGCTTTTGTGGTGACGTGGCTATGGTAATTTGCAATGACTCTGCAGATACAAGGCATCTTCACAATTACTTTGGTCTCTTTTTAGAGGAATATCAAGAACAAAGCCTCAAAATAAGGACGGACTAATCCTCAGTTTCAGCGTCTTCATCTAGTGGTGATTGGGATTATGGCACACAGTAATTTTATACACGCTCTAAGGCTCTTTGCTAACTTAAACAGAGCTAACTGATGCGGGGAAAGATTGAAAGCAGGAGGAACAATGTACAACAGAGGATGAGATGGTTGGATGGCATCACCGACTCAATGGACATAAATTTGAGCAAGCTCCAGGAGACAGTGAAGGACAGGCAAGCCTGGAGTCCTGCAGTCCATGGGGTGGCAAAGAGCTGGACATGACTGAGTGACTGAACAAAAACAACACATGCCCAGGAATGAGATTTCTGTTGCTGTTGCTGCTGCTGCTGCTGCGTCACTTCAGTCGTGTTTGACTCTGTGCGATTCCATAGATGGCAGCCCACCAGGCTCCCCCGTCCCTGGGATTCTCCAGGCAAGAACACTGGAGTGGGTTGCCATTTCCTTCTCCAGTGCATGAAACTGAAAAGTGAAAGGGAAGCCACTCAGTCGTGTCCGACTCTTAGCGACCCTATGGACTGCAACCTACCAGGCTCCTCCATCCAGGGGCTTTTCCAGGCAAGAGTACTGGAGTGGGGGACCGTTTCTCTTTCTGTGCTGCATGCTAAATCGCTTCAGTTGTGTCCTACCTTTGTGACTCCATGGACTGTAGTCTGCCAGACTCTCTGTCCATGGGATTCTCCAGGCCAGAATATTAGAGTGGGTTTACAGTTTTCTTCTCCAGGGGATCTTCCTAACCCAGGGGTTGAATCTATGTCTCTTATGTCTCCTGCATTGTCAGGCAGGTTCTTTACCACTAGCACCATCTTGGAAGCCCCCCAAGAGATGCTGAGTCCTGTCCAAATTGCCAACACACAGTACAGTGTTTGTCCTAAGCCACTAATTATGGTGTTGTTATACGTATGGCAAAACTGGCATCGTTGCCTAACTGCTCTAACAAACAGTTAATGCATCTTAGTGACTTAACACAATGAAATTTACTGTTTTCTTGAGTCATAGTCCAGTGTAGGTTTATGGTGATGGAAAGAACCTGTTTTACTTAGCTGCTCAGGAACCCAAGCTCCTATTTTCTTGTGACCCCCCTCTCTCTGTTAGGTCCTTCGCGTCCTCTCCATGTATGTGACAGATGAGACAGAGAAAGATGAGGGAATCATATGAGGAATATGTTTATAGAGCTGGCCTGAAAGGGGCACATAACACTTTTACATTCATTCTGTTGGCCAGAACATGGTAGTGTAAACTGCAAAGTACAGTCTAGTTGTGTGCCTTGACAAAAGAGGAGGATACAAACAATGCTGAGGATATAGTGGTCACTGCCCCAGGCATAAAAGCTCTGTTCCGCTTGGTATGTTTCTCAGTGCCTAGCATGATATCTGGCTTATAATAAATACTTCATAAATGCTTATGAAATGAATGAACGAATGAATGAAATAGGCGGTGATGCTGTAGTGCTGCATTTAGTTTAAGATCTGAGAGTTACTCATGGAAGGAACATTTGTCTCATCTAGGCTCATCTTCTGCTAAATCTTTGAATTCATTGTTAATTTTACAATAGCGCACTCATCAATTTAAAACCCAAGGATGGAATGGATATTGATGTTTTACTGTGGCTAGTTTCCTAATACTGAGATGATGACATAATAGCTTTTGCTTATCCTGAAATTTGTAAGCATATCAAATTTAAAAGAACAAATTGAAAGTATACTTAAAGTTAAGTCTCTGATTCCCCAAGACTTTAGGTATATATGTGTATCATTTATACTATTCAATCAAGTTACCAATAACAGAAGCACTTTGACATTAAATATGTTACAAATAGCCTGGTTTAAAAATTTACACAATATAATTTGTAGTGCAATACAGGATACCATATAAGCATCAAGAACTGAAAAGTCAGAGAGATTTAGATCCTAGTCTTCATTCTGTTATGAATCATTTAAATTTCTCTGGATTGAGTTCTTTAAGCCCCTACCAGCTATAAAATTCTGGAATTCTTTAATTCTCTATCATAAAACATAGAGGCAGCCTTCATTTTTCTCTACTAGTCAAATAAAATAAACATAGAGCAAGCTTGTTCAATCAAACTCCAAAGAATTTGGAGTTTTTTGTTTTATTTTACACTGAGAAATGGGAATGTGAGTAAATAGACTATAAAATATAATTTCTGAATACAAGGAATTCAGGTAGAGAAGACTAAATGGGCTCCAGGCAGCAATGGAGCAGTTATTCAACCATGGGGTAAGGCAGGAAGGGACGGCTGTCAGCCTTCTTTTATTCTTTATGTCATCTTCAACGTTTGCCAATTACTACTCACTTGTGAGTGTGTTTTCAGGCTTGGTCTTGCCATGCACTCTATTTTGAAAAAAAGGAAAAAACACCCTCAGAGGGTTTGTGTTTATCATTACCCCTTTGAACTGAGGATTTTTAAATGATCAAGTCCACCATTGTGGGAAGGGGAGAATGTTTTCATTTGGAAGAGTCTGCTTTGCAGGTTAGGATGCTATAGATGCTGAGAGCAAGAAGAAGATCCTGGGCACCAAAATAATGGTGCCGGGATCCCCATCTCCTGAGAAAATTCAGCAGCAAGGACCACTGTGGCAAGCAGAAGGATTGCACAGGTCACAGGCAAGCCAACCGGGCAAGGCCGAATGGAAACCGTCCTCTTGGTGGGTGTGGGGAGACTAACAGGAGGGTGCCGTCAGGCTCTCCCGCCCCACGCTCTCACACCCCCTCGCCCCATGTCCTGTAAACAAGGACCGCGTGGTTGTATAGCGGCTGAGATGACTCACAGTGCCGAGTGTGTGCGTCATGAGGCCCTTGCTTGGCCATAGGCCGTTTGTGCAGTAGGTCTGTGTGAGTTTTAGCATGAAAGCCCTGGCTGCTGCTGCATTGGGGCTACCCTGGGGTGGCATCATGGTCATGTTATGTGGGATTATGTTATGGTCATTGCTGCTACAGCTGTTGGATCAGCCAGGAGAGAATAAATGTGTCTGCCCTTCCTATGGCCCCTCGAGTCTCCTTCCAGCTTCTCAGCTCACGCCTTGCCTACCCTGGGTTCAGCAAACAGTGCAAAAAGTATGGCGCTGTGAGCAGGATTAGCAATATAGTTGGGAATAAGGCATCATGGAACAGAGACCAGAAAAGAAACCAAGAGTGGGTGAGGTTGGTCAAACTCATTCATTGACACACTTGTCCGTCAGTGCATATTCTAGATGTTTCTTCCTCAGTGTTGCCCTTAAACTATGTTAGGGTACACGCAGCTTAATTTTTGACCTGATCAATTCAGTGGAAAGCAAGTAACCCAGTTAACTCAGGGAGAAGAATAATTTACAGCATGGATATGTGGTTCACATCAAGTATTTACCTTTGGTTGGCCACATTGATGTGGTTATAAACAGTGACAATCTACCCCTGAAATGTTTGCCACTAGGAACTCTTTTGACTGGCATCACTTTGAAATTAGAGTCCAGCTGTTGTCTCCTCGCTACTCAATTCCTTTTCAAAAGGACGCTATAGAGCAGATTAACGGTGCATTGTTCTTCTGTAATTCTCTGGTTACTCTAACAGAGTCAGGGGAAATTGGAAGGGAAGAAATGCAAACCAGCCTGAGGCAGCACTGCCCAATTTGATCAAAACGCAATGCAACCATCGTGGGTTCGAGTTTGGTGGTCCAAAACATTGGAATGTTTCAAAGACATCTCAAATGCAACGCCAGTGTTGTTTTATTTGGTTTGGGGTTTGCTATCCCTTTATGTTAAACAGGAGTTTGGAAAAGTCACACAAAAGACTCACTGTCTGTTTTCATGGATGCCTACACACTAAGAAGCCAGTGTTACTGATAAAGGAAAACATCAAACATACTGAACAAAGTCTCCACTCACTTACCTCATGAACTTAGAGGAAGCAAAGGATGAATCAAATCTGATCTTTATTTAGCATCCTACCTCCCGGCAGCAAGTCCCTCAAAGCAATTGGATTCTGAGTCGTGGAACTGCACATAAACCGATATTCACCTGGATCTCCCTGCTGTGACCCATGTAAGACCCTTGGATGAATAACACCATCCAGATATTCTTAAGAAAGATACTGGAACCATCCACTGTCTTTGAGCCCTGGAGAAATATGAATATTACCCTCTAATCCAGGTTTGGAGGAGAGGAAGTTAAATTCAGAATCCAGAGCGGCCAATGATATCTACGTGATGCACCAAAACAGATCCTTCTAAAGTACTATTTTTCAAAGTTTTATTTTGTTTGTTTAGCCCAGATAGCAAAATACGGTGTTGTCAGTCAAGACAGACTTCAAACTGCCTGGGCCCGTTAGAAACGTTTCATTAATAACATGTGTTTACCATTGAGAGGAGTAGAGTTTGTGTGCTAAGATTTTGTTTGTCAGTCATTCACTGGAACCCCACTGTTAATAGCATACAATGGTTTGTGGTTATGCCACAATTTAACCCAGGTTTAAAAATACAAACCAGAGCCCTGGTGGTCTAGAAGGAACGGGGAGTGAGGGAAGATATTGGCTCAACCTGCTTTGTGGGCTGGTGGCTTGGAATGCTTTACAAACTAATCAAATTTATTGACTATGATCTCGAGGACAAAAAAAAGTCACATGTTGGGGTGTGCATCCTGGTTTGACAGCAGTTTGGTGAAGTTCTGAATGTCTGAAGGGGGAAACAAGGCAACTCTTTGGCATTCCTTTCCCCAAAGACAAATGAGAAACAGATATTACAGAATATGAGAGGGTTTTTTTTTCCAGCAGTCTAATAAGAAAAAGAGATTTTCCTCTACAGTTTTAATTCGACTGCATGTTAAAGATCAATCAACAGAATTAATACTGATCTAGGTTGAAGAGGCAGTGAAATTTCTATTAATTCAGTAGTTAGAGCAGCAAACATTCTAAATGTAGCACAGGGAAAATACCTGATTTTATATGTGTTATCAGTTTACCTCCATAGGGCTGACTGTAGGTTCACTGGGATCAAACAGTGCTCAATCTAGATGTACTTAGAGAAGATATATAACCTGAGGGGGTATATTTACACTTTGCCCAGATCTATGTGTAAAATATTCAACAAAACATATAGTTATCTACAGTAATGGGTAGAAAATACCTTTGTGTTTAATGAACCACCTCAGTGATGCAGAAAGATGCTAAACCATGAAGAGTTGTTATATGATGTGTTTATGAAATCTCATAGTCATGGAAATAGCACCATGACCCTCAACATTTGTGAAATCTTATATCACATGTGCTTAAAACCAATTTTCCAGTTGCTTACAATGTATCCTTTTAAAAATATTTGCATTTCAAAATAAAACACGATCACATTGAGAGAAAACTTAACCCATAAAAAATGAGAGGAGGCGGTCTTAAGTTGTCTGTTTACACATTCCTAGAAGAAAGATTCGGGACTTGAAAACGTTTTAATGTTTTGAGTTTCTTTCCCTTTCTTTTTATCACTTTTTCTTAAGCAAAAGAATAAATCTAGAGAGAAGGGTTACAACTAAAAGATCCATTTTCCAAGTTCTAGGTACATAGAAAATGAAGAAGCGATGACTTTAAATTCACACTTTACAGTTTCAAAAATCAAAGTCCACAAGTATACAGTGTGTGGACTTCACATGCAGCAATGTACTAGGAATCATGAAGGTTGGTAAAGATGAGTAAAACTGGATCTACTGTTGAGCCACTGACTATCTAGCCAAATGCACTAACATTTAAAGGTGGCTCTTGTGGTAAAGAACCCACTTGCTAATGCAGGAGGTTTAAGAGGCATGGGTTCAATTCATGGGTCGGGAATATTCCCTAGAGGAGGGCATGGCAACCTACTCCAGTATTCTTGCCTAGAGAACGCCATGGACAGAGGAGCCTGGTGGGCTGCAGTGCATATGGTGGCAAAGAGTCAGACACGACTGAAGTGACTTAGCACACACGCAATGGTTTGTTAAACAAATATTTCCATGTCTGGAAGCAAAACATTGCAATCTCTTATTTTTAGTCCTGTATAATTCTTGGAGATATTTCCTGTGACAATTTTGTTTGTCTGTTTATAGCACTTTGTTGTATAATAAACTTTTTCTGAAATTAACTGGGATGGAAATGTTAAAAAGGGACAAATATTATTTAGGGTACTTGGTCCTTTCTCCAGGGACTAGAGGAGACAGCAGATGTAGATGATGAACCTGGGGTTCCTCAAAGTGAAGAAGATTCCAGCTGCACAATCCTTGACATCAGACCAAAAGAAAAACTTTTAGAAACTCTGCTATAACTCTCAGTTCAGTTCACTTCAGTTCAGTTGCTCAGTTGTGTCTGACTCTTTGTAACCCCATGGACTGCAGCATGCTAGGCTTCTCTGTCCATCACCAACTCCCAAAGCTTGCTCAAACTCACGTCCATTGAGTCAGTGATGCCATCCAACCATCTCATCCTCTGTTGTCCCCTTCTCCTCCTGCCTTCAGTCTTTCCCAGCATCAGGGTCTTTTCCAACGAGTCAGTTCTTTGCACCCTGTGGCCAAAGTATTGGAGCCTCAGCTTCAGCATCAGTCCTTCCAATGAATGTTCAGGACTGATTTCCTTTAGGATTGACTGGTTTGATATCCTTGCAGTCCAAGGGACTCTCAAGAGTCTTCTCCAACACCACAGTTCAAAAGCATCAATTCTTCGACATTCAACTCAACTTTCTTTATAGACCAACTCTCACATCCATACATGACTACTGGAAAACCCCAGACTATAACACCACCGGCTTTGAATCTAAAGCTGGTCTGCCAGAAGACAGCATTTTGAAGTTATAAATATTTAACAATAAGACATTAATTTATTCATATGACAATATAAAAACCAAACAACTCAGTCAAAAGCTGGTTAGAGGACCTGAATTAACATTTTTCAAAAAAACATGGACAGATGGTCAACCAGCTCAAGAAAAAGATGGTCTATATTACTAAATACTAGAGAAATATAAATAAAAACCACAATGAGGTTTCACTTCACTTCTTTCAGAATGGCTATCATCAAAAAGTTTACAAATAACAAATGTTGGTGAGGATGTGGAGAAAAGGGAACCCTGGTACACTGTTGGTGATAATGTAAGTTGGTGTAGCCACTGCAGAAAATAATATGGAGTTTCCTCAAAAAACTAAAAATAGAACTACCATATGATCCAGCAACTCCATTCCTGGGTATATGTCTGAAACAAAGAAAACACTCATTCAAAAAGATACATGCACACTCAATGTTCATAGAAGCACTACTCATTGTATGGAATATTATATTCTATTCCATACAACAGCCAAGATATGGAAGCAACCTAAGTATTCGTAAACAGATAAATGGATAAGAAGATGTGATACATATATACAATGGAATATCAGCCATGATGAAGAAAGAAATAGAGCTTCCCAGGTGGCTCAGAGGTAAAGAATCTGTCTGCCAATGCAAGGGATACGTGTTTGATCCCTGATCTGGGAAAATCCCACATGCTGTGATGCAACCAAGCCCGTGCACCTAAACTACTGAGCCTGTGCTCTAGAGCCCAGGAGCCACAACTACCGAAGCCTACGTGCCCTAGAGCCTGTGCTCTGCAACAAGAGAAGTCACCGCAGGAAGAATTCCACACACAGTAATTAGAGATTAGCCCCTTCTTGTTGCAGCTAGAGAAAAGCCTGTGGACAACAATAAAAACTCAGCACAGTCAAAAATAAATTAATTGATTTTAAGAAAGAATGAAATAATGCCATTTGCAGCAACATGGATAGACCTAGGGAATATTATGCTTAGCGAAACAAATCAGACAGAGAAAAACAAATATTGCATGGTATCACTTACACTTGGAATCTAAAAAATAAAACAAATGAATATATATAGCAAAACTAGAAACAAACTCACAGATATGGATAAGAAACAAGAAACTAGGGCTTACCAGTGGGGAGAGAGAAGGGGAAATGAGCAAGGCAGGAGTAGGGGGTTAAAAGATACAAGCTACTGTGTGTGTAATAGATAAGCAATAAAGATATATTTTACAAAATGGAATAGTAGTCTTTATTTTGCAATACTTTCTAATGGAAGATAATTTATAAAAATAATGAATCACTATGCTGTATACCTGAAATTAATATAATATTGTAAATCAACCACACTTCAATAAAAATGTTTCAATAGAATTAAATTAAGCACTTTGGTTTATCAGAGGACAACATTAAGAGAGTAAAGGTTCAACCTACCAGGGAGGAAAAAGATAACTATTTAGAGACTATAAAGAACTCCAACAAGTCAATAAGAAAAATGTAGCCAACTCAGTAGAGAAATGGGTTAAAAGACTTGAATAGGTATTTCATAAAGGGGATATCAAAGTGGCCAATAAATTTATGGAAACATGCTCCAATATACATGGTTCATTAGTAACCAAGAAAATGCAAATTGAAGTACAATATAATACTGTTACACAGTCGACAAAGTGACTAAAGCAATAAAGGCATAAAATTCCAAACATCGGCAAAGATAGAAGCAACTCGAATCTTTCCACACTGCTCATAGTCGTGTGAATTTATGCAACCACTTTGTAAAACTCTTCAACACTCAACCAGTTCCTCTCTCTCTCTCTAAATATATATACATATATATATATTTATAGACACAAATACATATGTACTTGCTTTTGCCAAAAGACTTCTTCACTGGAATGCTCATAGCAGTGCTATTCATAGTAGTCCCAAACCAAACTGGATATCATCCAGATGTCTATCAGTGTACAAGTAAATTGTGACATATTTACTCCATGGAATTTTATACAGCATTGAGAATAAATGGCCTACAGGTATACACAATAGGGTAATTCTTACAAAAAAAAGTATTCAGCAAAATGTCAGATATAAAAAAAGTGCCTACTGTATGATTCCATTTGTATAAATTGCAAAAAAGAGGAAAACATAAGCCGTGCTGTTGGAATTCAGGATAATGACGTTATGACTAGATGGGAACGGGGGAAGGTGTTTAGGGGACTGGTTGTGTTTTATTTATTTACGGCCGCACTGTGTCCTCACTGCTTTGCACGGCTTTCTCTAGTCAAGCAGGGCCTACCCTTCGCTGCAGTGTGCGCGTCTCCCTGATGGCATCTCCTGTTGCACCAGCTCTAGGCACATGGACTGCAGTAGTTGTGACACCTAGACTCAGTAAATGTGGTGCACGGACTTGGTTGAGCCCCAGCGTGTGGAATCTTCCTGGACCAGGCATGAAACCCATGTCCGCTACATTGGCAGGTGGATCCTCAGCCACGGCATGACCAGGGAAGCCCTGGTAATGTTTGCTTTGGATCTGGGTGTTGATATCACAAGTCTTTCCAATTTGTGAAAAATATGCTTATGAGAAATATGCATTTTAGTATATGTATTTTAGATCAGTGAGAAGTTTTAAAAATGGCTTTGTCTCATTGGTTCGTATTGGATGGGTAAACAGCTGTGATAGATCTTCTATACGATCAAAGAATCATGAAAGATGAAGCTGATGGCTGACAAAATCAAACAAATGGACTTCTGGTTCATTTCTTCTCTAACCAGCTTCTGTTATCCTTTTTGTCTCCTTTGTTTTGTTTATTTACTTAATGACAGAGCCACATTAAACAAATTTTGCCTAGTTCTGAGAAACAAGTCTGTGCCAACTCTCTTATGTAGATCAGTGTCATTAGTTTGTCCTTAATTTACTAGCTGCTGTTACAAGTCAGGATGGAAGGTTAAGCTTTGTGGCCAGCCATAGGACAAAGAAACATATTTTCTACAAGCTGCTAAGGAGACCAGAACACCGCTGTCCCACACAGAGCCCTTCACACATTACACCGGGGGTTTCCTAGGTGCTTTCCCAATAAGCCTACTTAATCTGCACCAAGATGAGTAATAGTTGCTTTTTGCAAAAGGCAAGGCATGAGTATCAGAAAATTGTATACTTCTTTTCAAGGTTTATAACAGAAGTAGCAGCAAAACAAATTGGGCAACGCATCTGCTACACTATCTTTATTTAACCTGACAACCTGGTTCCAGGCTCGGTGTGTTAGCTGCTCAGTCATGTCTGACTCTTTGCAACCCCATGGACTATAGTCCACCAGGCTCCTCTGTCCATGAAATTCTCCAGGCAAGAATACTGGCGTGGATTGCCATTCCCTTTTCCAGGGGATCTTCCCGATCCAGGGAACAAACCTGGGTCTCCTGCATCGCAGGCAGATTTTTTACTGTCTGAGCAACCAGGGAAGCCATTGGTTCCCAGGGCTGGGGCACGGTGGTGGGGGGTGGTGATGGCAGAATCACAAACAGCTGAGCCCAGTGATTTCAATCACGATTCAGCGAAAGGCATTGATAGGTTCTGAAAACACAAGACAGTTGTATCATGGAGACTGAGTTGGTTTGGCTTGATTAGAGATTTCCTACTACCTATAAACGCCTTTATTCACAAATGCTTCTGTCTTGGCTTCTTGAGTGCATAAGTAGGGACCAGTTCATACACCAAAAAGGCAAAAAAGTAGTATTGATTTCTTTGAGAGTCCTCTTTTTAACAGTACTGCAAAACTAGACTTTGAAAATCGAGAAAGCAAGAAGAATCTTTGACATTTCTTCTAGCCCAAAATGACTACAAATCTGTTTCAGTATTTCCACAAAATCCTTGACACTTAAAATTTTACTCAATTCAGTTCAGTTGCTCAGTCGTGTCCAACTCTTTGTGACCCCATGAACTGCAGTGTGCCAGGCCTCCTGTCCATCACCAACTCCCGGAGTCCACCCAAACCCATGTCCATCGAGGTGGTGATGCCATCCAGCCATCTCATCCTCTGTCTTCCCCTTCTCCTCCTGCCCCCAATCCTCCCCAGCATCAGGGTCTTTTCCAATGAGTCAGCTCTTCGCATGAGGTGGCCAAAGTATTGGAGTTTCAGCTTCAACATCAGTCCTTCCAATGAACACCCAGGACTGATCTCCTTTAGGATGGACTTGTTGGATATCTTTGCAGTCCAAGGGACTTTCAAGAGTCTTCAGCTATTTACAAATGTAGGTAACACAGATGTTGAAACAAACCCAAAATTTGCAGTTTCTTAATCTAATAGATGTTTATTTTCTGTCATTTGAAATGTTGGTTTTCTACCTAGTGGGTGATTTTCCTCCACACCATAAATCAGAGACCACCATCCCTAAGATCTTAACACCATTATCCACATTTGAGCTAGAGGAAAGGGGAAAAGTGTAGAAAACACGTGCACATACTAAGTCACTTCAGTCGTGTCCGATTCTTTGACACGCTACGGCACTGTACCCCGCCAGATTCCTTTGTCCATGAGATTCTCCAGGCAAGAATATTGGAGTGGGTATCTCCTCCAGGGGATCTTCCTTACTCGGGGATCAAATCGGTGTCTCTTGTGTATCCTGCACTGGCAGGCAGGTTCTTTTCCACTAGCACCACCTAGAAAGTGTAACTCCTATTTATAAAGCCAACTCAGAAACAACTTTCAAACATATTCTGTCATGAGAATATAATATAATTGTATGGCCGCCCCAATATGCAAGAAAGTTTGGGGAACTGTTACTCTTGACTGAGCAGTTGCCTCTCAGCAATGATGCCTCATTGTGGAAGAGGAAATGTGGGTTTTGGTGGATGTGATCATCTTACTCTGTGTTCATTGTTCATTTTATTTAAGCTTAGAGGCAGGAGATGGTCCTTTGGAAAAGAGTTGGGGAAAGAGGAGACCAGTGGAGTTTTGTTTCTCAGACTCATCTTTATGGATTCTCCATCTGCCTTGTGATTTGACCATGGCCAAGAAGTTTCTGCATTCATTGGTACACTGATTTGGTTTGATTTAGCAGAAATATATGGAGAAGACAATGGCACCCCACTCCAGTACTCTTGCCTGGAAAATCCCATGGACAGAGGAGCCTTGTAGGCTGCAGTCCATGTGGTCACTAGGAGTCAGACATGACTGAGCGACTTCACTTTCAATTTTCACTTTCATGCATTGGAGAAGGAAATGGCAACCCACTCCAGTGTTCTTGCCTGGAGAATCCCAGGGACGGGGGAGCCTGGTGGGCTGCCGTCTATGGGGTCACACAGAGTCGGACACGACTGAAGCGACTGAGCAGCAGCAGCAGAAATATATATCTAGAAGCCTACTGTGCTTGCATTGGAACAGATGTGTTTTAGTCCACAAACATCAATCTTAACTACTTTGTGTGTATTGTTTTCCACGTTATTTTGAGAGTTCAGTTCCCCTCTTTTTTAAGCATGTGTTATCATCACAGTGTGTGTGTGAGCATTTAGTCACTCAGTCATATCCAGCTCTTCGAGAGTCCCTGTGTACTGCAACTGGCCAGTCTCCTCTGTCCATGGAATTCTCAAGTCAAGAATACTGGAGTGGGTTGTCATTTTCTCCTCCAGGGGATCTTCCTGACCTGGGGATCGAACCCGCATCTCCTGCATTGCAGATAGATTCTTTACCCCTGAGCCACTGGGGAAGCCACTATCACTGCAGTGTAAATATGGACTTCTAAATTTGTCTCTTTGACTTAGTTGTTTGACAGCAATGGCCTCAAGGCATTTCTCCCCTCTAGTAAGTCTGTATCTCCCTGGAGGTAGATATCAGTGCTTCTCATCTTCAAGAAAGCACCTTGTTACCCTCCAGAGTGCAATAAACCACAGGTTATTAAACATTTAACTATTTATTTGCACTCGTCATCACTTACATTACTTACTAGTCGTGATCATGAATCCCGTTTTCACAATGGCATAGCTTTATCATTTGAGTAGCACTTTCGGATATGTTTATAGAGCTTTGTTGACTAGATTTTGTCAACTCATTCATTTATTTGCTGGGGGTCAAAACGAGTCTTCTTTTTTTCTCTGGACCTTCCTATCTCCAGGATTCCTGTTTCTCAGACACTCCTATTTCTGAAACATGTTTTAGTGGCTTAATTTTTTAGGACACTCACCAACTGAAACGCACTGAATTGTGATCTCAGGACCTCAATAAGACAAACAGGACAACAAAGAATATCATGATAACGAGGATGTTTTCATTTTGAAACATTGAAAGCAGTTTAGAACATCTCTGGCCTCTGTAACAGCAAGATCTCAGTCTCATAAAAAAGGAAGTATAAGCATTTCCTAGAGAAAACCTTATGTGACTGGAGCTTGGAAAGCTCTGGCCAGCTGTCTTCCTTGCTCCAACACCTCCCTCCAAGCTTTGCCCCCTTCTCTCAGCATCTTGCTTCAAGTACATCCACGCAAAGATGCTTTCACGAACATCTGTACTCTTCCATGTGGGAAGACAAGCAGAGTGGATATCCTACAGAAGGAAATAGCAGTAAACATTAAAACACCAGGGAAGACTTTGGTTGGGGTATCTACAGACACTTCTCAGGACTAAATAAGCCCACAAATATGCCCTACTTCATGTAGCAAGCCATTGAAACTCTGTAAATGCTAAAGAAAATTTCTCTATTCCTTTACATCTCCAAATGCCAACTTCTGGTGTGTTGAGGCAAGGCCTAGATTTCAAGGTGCAAGTAAAAAAATAAACATTTGCCTCAACTTTTCTTTCCAAAAAACACCTTCAAATTCCTCATGAATGTTGGACTGCAGCACTGTTGGCTAAGAAAGCTCTGTGTCTTGTACTTATTTAAGTTTTTAACAAATAGCTGCTATAAATCAATGAATTTTAGAATTAAAAGTTTCCTTAGTGATTCTGTAGCCTAAGCACATAGTACTTTTGATGAAGTGGGAAAACTGAAAAGCAAAAACATCTTAAGGGTCATCAACCTAGAACCCAGTTATTATATCTGAATTTCTATAAATACTTATTCCAGGAAATATATGGTAGCTTTTCAAAAAGAAATCAAAGTAGAATCTCTTGATCCTAAGGTTAACTAACTAGTTGTACTACATTAGTAGAATATATCAATATCTTTGTTAGTCAATGACTTGTGCTTTATTGGAACAACTTTGAGTCTATATAAAAAGTTAACATTTAAAAAATCAATATAAAAAGGAATGAAACTAAAATTGGGTCATTTGTAAGAGATGTGGATGGGCCTAGAGGCTAGAGTTAAGTAAGTCAGAAAAAGAAAGACAAATATTGTATATTAATGTGTGTGTATGTGGAATCTAGAAAAATGGAATAGATGACCTTATTTGCAAAGCAGGATTAAGAGACACAGACGGTGAGAACACCAGGGGTTGGCAGGGCGGGGAGGTGTGGGGTGTGGAGAGGGGATGTGGGGTGAGTTGGGAGATTGGGATTGACATATATATACTACTGATGCTATGTGTAAAACAGATAACTAATGAGAACCTACTGTACAACGCAGGGAGCTCTACTCAATGCTCTGTGGTGACCTAAATGGGCAGGAAATCCAGAAAAAAGGGGCTATGTGTATATGTATGGCTGACTCACTCTGCTGTACAACAAAAACTAACAGAGCATTGTAAAGCAACCATATTCCAATAAAAATTAATTTAAAAAATAAAATCAAAACAGTATATTTTCTGAGGTTCTTTGGCATTTACGAAAAATATAATGAATAAAATACAGGCTAATTATTAAAAGCTTGTGATTACAGAGAAAAAAAAACTGTTTTAGTCCTGCAATAGAGCTATGCATAGTTAATATTCTGATATCTTCACATTATTGACTTTCATTTTTTGAGTAATTACATTCTCTTTAATATTCTTTATTGTGATCAGCTTCATCAGCATTGTCCTACTGTGGTAATTAGTCTTCAAGATGTCTCTCCTTGGTCCTTACCTACTGCATGCACACCCATGCACATACAGTCCCCGTTCACTCTACCAAGACTGGTCTGTGCCATCAACAGCGTATGACAGAAATGTCACTTCGGAAATTACGTTATAGATGACTTCAGGTTTCACACTGGGCGGGCTGCCTCTCTCTCTCTGTGTCTCCTCTCTCACTCTAGGGGAAGCTAGCTGCCATATTGTGAACAACATTATGACCGGTGAGGAACTGAGGCCTCCAGCCAACAGCCAGAAAGCCTACCCATAACCACATGCGTGAGTTTGGGAATGGCTTCTCCTGCCCCAGTCAGGCCTTGAAAACACTATCACCCTGGCCGACAGCCTGACTGAGCTCTCAGGAAGCACCCTGAGCCAGGGCCATCAGATAAACCACTTCTCAGTCAATCCTGGGAAACTGGATGAGGTAATTTATGTCTGAGGCTTCCCAGGTGGCCTCATTTATGTTTATATTTGGGCTTCCCTCATAGCTCAGTTGGTAAAGAATCTGCTTGTAATGCAGGAGACCCTGGTTCAATTACTGGGTTGGGAAGATCCTCTGGAGAAGTGATAGGCTACCCACCATGGGCTTCCCTTGTGGCTCAACTGGTAAAGAATCTTCCTTAAATGTGGGAGACCTGGGTTCAATCCCTGGGGTGGGAAGATCCCCTAGAGAAGGGAAAGGCTACCCATTCCAGTATTCTGGCCTGGAGAACCATGGAGTTGCAAAGAGTCAGACACGACTGAATGACTTTCACGTTCACTTCCACTTTCCTAGGTGGCGCTAGTGGTAAAGAAGCTGCCTTCCAATGCAGGAGACAAAGAGATAAGAGTTTGATTCCTGGATTGGGAGGATCCCCTGGAGGAGGGCATGGCAACTCACTCCAGTATTCTGGCCTGCAGAATCCCATGGACAGAGGAGCCTGGTGGGCTTACGGGCCATTGGGCTGCAAAGAGTCAGACATGCCTGAAGCAACTTAGCACACATACAGTATATGTCTGCTGTGTTAAGCTAATATGTTTTGATGTGCTCTGTGGTATAGCAAGAGGAAACTAATGCACCTACAATTTTAGAGTTTTCAAGACAACTGTTAATGGCTATCTAATATTCTGCCTTGTAGATGTATCATGATTTAATTTTTGGATTCTGAGGTTGACCTCAGTTTTTTGCTCCTTTAATTGTTGTTATTTAGTCACTTAGCTACATCTGACTCTTGCCACCCCATGGACTGTAGCCCACCAGGCTCCTCTGTCCATGGGGTTCTTCAGCGAGAATACCGGAGTGCACTGCCATTTCTTTCTCCAGGTGATCTTCCCAACCCAGCGATCCAACTCGCAGTTCCAGCTTCATCTCTTGCATTGCAGGCAGATTCCTTACCACTGAGCCACCATCAGTTCAGTTGCTCAGTTGTGTCCAACTCTTTGCGACCCATGGACTGCAGCATACCAGGCTTCCCTGTTCATCACCAACTCCCGGAACTTGCTCAGACTCATGTCCACTGAGTCGGTGATGCCATCCAACCATTTCATCTTTGGTCATCCCCTTCTCCTCCTGCCTTCACTCTTTCCCAGCATCAGGGTCTTTTCCATTGAGTCAGTTCTTCACATTAGGTGGCCAAAGTATTGGAGTTTTAGCTTCAGCGTCAGTCGTTCCAATGAATATTCGGACTGATTTCCTTCAGGATTGACTGGTTTGATCTTGCAGTCCAAGGGACTCTCAAGAGTCTTCTCCAAAACCACAATTCAAAAGCATCAGTTCTCCAGCACTCAGCTTTCATTAAGAGCCACTGTGGAAGTCTTAATGATTGCAGTTTGCGATTGTCTGTATCTGTGATTAGTTTTTTCTAGAACACAATTATTAAATAAAAATTTATAAAATTGTGTCTTACAAACACAATTATTAAATAAAAATATTGATATTTTCAATGCTTTAGATATTTATATATTATGTTCCAAATTGATTGTACTAATGAGTAGTCTCATCCATTTCAATTTTATTGACTCACAAGAGGCAGAACTGTGGCATGACTAAATTGTACCTGTTTATCACACTGATTGCTCTTGATGTATAATTTAGCTTTGTGTTAAATCACCTTTTATTTTAAATGGATATTTCCAAAAAATAGACCTCAATATCCATTTGAGTTTTGGTTATATTTGATGATTCAGCTAGCCAATGCAAGCACATTATCTTTTCCACCATACTTGTTCTCTTTCTGTTTTTTCTCATCTCAGAATGGATTCACCATTCTCACAGTCTACCAGTCTAGAAGCTGGAGAGACATCTTAAACTATTCCCTCTGTATCAGCCTTTACACACCCTCTACCCCTTCTCTTTACACCGCCCTCTCCTTTTGAGCTCCACAGCTACTCTCTTAGTGTAATCCTTCTTCAGCTCTCTCCAAGGCTGTTCCTTGCATCTTGATCTTCAAACTTATCTTAGCCATGGCTGTACTCTATAACAATGAACCTGTGGCTCTTGGAACTACTTTAATAATTTGATATAATTCCACCCTACTCTCTTACTATTATCTTCTACTTTGTGGCTGCATTATTGACAACTATATTGTTAATATTTTGTGTATAAAAGAGTATACTTATTTTCATGAAAAAAATCACCTAAACAAATCATACCTGCAGACTGTAACAAGGCATGGCTTTCTAGGACCATGTCAATGAATCACCCAAGAGGGTTTGAGGGTTGCAGACGGAAACTTCAGCAGTGCTGAGACAAAATCTGCCCCGAGTGATCCTCATTCCTTCTTCCACCTCTATAGAGCACTCACTCCAGAGGAAGACCACTACATGCAAACCTTCAAGTTGCAAACTTTCAAAGATGCAAATGTGCATTCACTGGTCCAATCAGAAAAGCTAATTCACATGTCTGAAGTATATTGTCATTTGCGTGCATCCTCTACAAGTGGGTTGTGCTTTTGTGTACTTTGCCATACAGAGCTGTATAGATTACAGTAGTAGAGTAGGTTTATTCTAAGCCAAGGATGTCTAGAAGCAAGCATAAAAGCAGTGGCATATAGCCTATTGGGTTAGTGGGTACCTAGGCTAACTTGGTTGGGCTTCTAAACACACTCTCAGAATGAAACTCATTCCTATGGAGGGGTCTTACTGTAGTTGGGGTTTTGTTCTCCTTCCTCTAAGAACTGCCTCCAGCCCTCCAGGTAGATTTCACAATTGATTTGGCATGGACCAAGGGCAATGCCAGACAACAATGAGGAAAAAGAAGATGCATCATTTTCCCCCTGTCTTTCAGCAGTTACTTACATTGGAGCATTTTAATGTTCAGAGGAAGAAAGATGGTCATTGTTTCAAATAATAAACTGAGTTTTTGTTAAATATTATATAATTTTTCTCCAAGAAAAAAATGAATATGGGCCATTTGACTTTGGATTATCTGGTACGGTTTCCATGTCTATTCTGGGTCATCTATTTTATTGGCCAAAATGACCAAAAAGACCTAAATGAAGATCAAGTACAAGTCTGAATATATTTTAGAGATACTTACTAGAATATAACACTTCTAATGTATCTCCTCTAGCTGACTAGTGTATAATAAAATACATTTTAAAATGATGCCTTCTCCAGATCTAAAAACAAATATATGCTTTCATTTCTATGGGCACAAATTTCCACAAAGACAATTTGCAAGTTCAAGAGATGCATCTTCTAGGTCGAGGCTGTTTCTACTTAGTCTAATGTAACTATTATCTGAAGAGACATTCAAAGGACATATTAGAATATGATTCCCATTTTGTTTGCGTCTTGTTATCTAAGCAGTCATTTTTCACTTTCAGTTAAAATTAGCACACAGCATTCTTCAGGACAGCCCCTACATTCCTCACATATTTCCACAAAGGGCCCTCGGTTGGAGGCCCTTACCCTCATGATAGAGTATTTTTGTCAGCATTTTATTAATATTATATTTTTCATAGTCGTAGCTACTTATCATTTGCTGGACGCAGTTAAACTCTGTGCATACATTTTCTCGTTTCATCCTCCCATCAGCACTGTCATGTATTTAAGATTATTATTATCTTCATCTTCTAAATGAAAACTTTGAAGCTTGTCATTGCGCACGTTGCCCAGAGTCACAAAGCAAGGGGCAGTGTCAGGCTGGCTTTGCTCCAGAGCAAGTTCCCTCAGCCTGATGCTGTTTCTTCTCCTCGAACTCTGCCTAGTCATTCCATATCAGATTGACCTATGACTTTGATTCTTCTAAGATATCTTCTAAGACTTTGAACAGGTCACTGTACATTAGGACCCTGATTTATGAAGCCATCCCACAGAGAATTAACTTGGATTGAACCAATTCCAATTGCTTCCTGCTCACAGGAGCAGCCTGTATATACTCTGTGTGCTAATGGCTTAAACATTCAGTTTTTATTTTCAGTGCCTGCTTGGGGGTAAAGAGTAGTTCTCCCAAGGCACTGCATCCTCCAGTTCTCACTCTCAAGTGGCATCAGCTTTTGCCAAGATGAGCCCATGATTTGCTTACAAAACTTTAGCTTTTCCTACACACACACACACACACACACACACACACACACACGGAAACTTCCAGAATAACTTGCTGCTCCTAGAAAGTCTCTCTTGAACCCCAAATCATCAGTCTTTCTCAGAACTATTTCGTGATATCTATTTACTGGTAGGTATCAACTACAAGTCTTTCAAAATAAACTGTATTTTAAAATGTTTTTCTGTTCCCTAAAGTTTTGGGTCAGCCAAAAATTTCATTTGGGTTTTTCTGTAAGATGTTACAGAAAAATCAGGATGAAATTTTTGGCCAACCCAATCATCAGGATCACAGGCTGTATTTGATCATCCCCTGGTAGAATGTTTCACTGCCCCTGTTCTTTCTCTTGTCTTTCTCGTACCCTCTTCACTCCACAGACCCTGGTGGCTCAGATGGTAAAGAATCCCCCTGCAGTGAAGGAGACCTGGGTTCGATCTTCAGGTAGGGAAGATCCTCTGAGGGAGGGCATGGCTACCCACTCCAGTATTCTTGCCTGGAGAATCCCATGAACAGAGGAGCCTGGAGGGCTACAGTCCACGGAGTCAAAGAGTTGGACATGACTGACCGAGTAACACTCCACTCCTACCCTTCATATTTTCTTACCTATTTCTGAAGCATTTTGATGTTCAGAAGAGGGGAAATGGTAGTTATTCCAAATAATCGACTTAGTTCCTTGTTAAATCATTATACAATTTTTCTTGGAAGGATGCAAATATTCTTTAAAATTTGGCTTTGGATTATATGGTAGAATTCCTACATCAATTTGAGGCCATATATTGTTGCCTGAAGTTCTCTCAAAGATATAAGTGCATATTAAATACAGGTTTAAAGTAACATTGATAATGGATGATGTGTGATTAGCACTTTGTAGTTTACAAAGCGTGTTTATAAATATTACATCATTTAACACCACAATTTTCAGTGGAAGGAAACAAAACTTTTCTTAAACATTGATCACAAGCTAGGCATTATATTAGACTCTCCCCTAATCTTCACAACAGTTTGTCAAGGCATGTATTATCTCTGTTTTAGAGATGACGAAATTGAGCTTCAAAGAGGTTAAATAACTTATTTATCATTCTTCACCTTTAGGATTCAAGCTGAATGTATTAAAGTGCAAAAGCCAGTGCCTGCCCTACTGGTGTTTCTGACATCCCAGCCTACTAAGGTAGTCCCCAGTCTTGCTCCAAAGAACACAGTCAAAGCCAAGTGGGGCCCTAGCATCTGTCGGATATCTTATTCCATAAACAGTTTTTATCTACAAGAAAGAGTGGAGAGGCTTATGCACCTTTATCCACATCACCTTTCTATCTCTACATTTTCTCCTTCAAAGTTTCTTCCCTCAAATTCTCACATACAGAAAAGTAAGTTAATTCCTTCCTGGCTTTCTTTCCTATATCCAGGAATGGGATCTCTTGCTTCTAGACACGTGAAGTTTTCACTCCACTTTAGAATGCTTCTCAAGCCCAGGGGTAACTCAATTGTGCCAAGTTCTTACGTGCATCACTATTCAGATTACATGTCCAGTAATGATCAGATTTGTAGTTTGGCAAGACCAGACTTACCCCAAAGAGAATTTAGTCCTTCTAGATGACCGAAAGGTGACTCATACCTTTTGCTAATTGCTGGAATAGAATTGAAATAGAAATATGAAATGTCCTCAGGACACTCTGCTAATGACCTGGTATAACATAAGTCTTCTGTTTTCTTTACTAGACCAAAGTTTCACTTTGAACAAAAGAGGAAGACTAGGTGAGTGAGGTGTTCCAGAAGAGAGGATAAATGGTACCCGGCTGGCCTGAATTTTGAAGTCTCTCAAAAAGAACATTTGTCTCTTAATTCCCTCTAAGACAAATTTTATAAACAATACATAACAGATTTTGTACCAAATCATGGTTGGCACAAATATGGTTTGCAAACACAAACAGAAATACATGTACATGTGTGTGATTGTGGATAGGTACTTCATTTCAAATAAAATTTGCCTTTATTACAATAAGAAAAATAGTCCCATGTATGTGAAGCATAATAAGAGTGAAATAAAATTAATTAGTGTTTTGAGGTATGGGTAATACCTCTGATAAATACACTTGATAAATACAAATGCAAACCTGAGTTCCTAGTAGACTTTAGAATACATGCTCTGCCAAATCCCATAAAAGACCAGCTTACAGACATAAGACCTCCAATATTAGAAATTCTATCTAAATATTTCCTATGAGTTGACAGCTCTTTCTTGGTAATAGTTTCTAGGGCACCACAAACTGCAGTCTGTAGTCTTGCATTTAACTAAACTCCTCACACGAATCATACAACAGGTTCCCAATACCATGTTTTTAAATGTGTCTCCTAAGATACAGTGGAAAATGTGACTTTTATTTACAGCTTAATAAATAACTCAGTGATGTGAAGTGTTTTAAGTACAGCAATGTGCTACTTTAAACAAAGTAGTGAAAATATATAACTGACTGTGTCTCGTTGTTTTCACTTCTTTTAAGGTTTAGATTTCCTTTGCCTGCCTGTCTGATTTAACTTTAAAAAAAAAAAAAAAAAAGCTTATGGAAAGTGGGAACCTTGGATACTTCAAAGTTAACCAAGATCAAAGTCAAATGAGGTCCACTGAATAAGGAACAAGCCTGCCTGCAAAATGTGTCACGTTGATATTGGCTTGAAGTCTCCTAGTTTATGGCTTGTACCAAAGATTTGACCTTGGATTTGTCAGTTATCTAAGCGCTGGGAGTTCTTATGGAAAAGAATGGTTTGCTTAGTTTTGCCGGGAGACCAAGTCAAACACAGACTCATCTGCACGACCAGGTAACTCATTTCTCTCTTGGTAATTGAAGCATTGAAAATATGAGAGTTTTCTCACCGATTACTACATCTCTGTCCACCATATGTAACTCCTGACAAGCATACACCTTCCACATGCTGCATCTTATTCAATTACAGAAACCTGGTCTTTTAGTATGAATTCTGCCTTCCTGAAATGGGAGCAGGCTGAGAAAGTTGATATTAGCTATTACATCTTGTTTTCTCTGCTTGATGAAGCCTTTGGAGTGAGACAGAGTTTCCTTGAGGGTTTGCAGGATTCTAAGGTAGTTTTTGAATCTTCCCTTCCTCTCTGTAGTTTTAGGGTCTGGGGATTTGGGCTTATGTTGAATTGAAAAAATGCAGGATCGTTACCATGTGAGAAGGTAGTGTGGTCTGTTATTCAAAAAGATGCCATGGGTGTTCTTGAATGTTCTGCTTCATTGAAGCCCTCCTACACCACACATGTTACCAGTAAAGGAGCAACGTTTTTTCCTTGAAACGGTCCATGGTGTTTCATCTGAAGCGGTATGTGCCTGCTGCTGGGTGTTCTGTGGTTCTGTCTCAACAACATGGCTCAGAACTCAATCAGCCAAGAGGCTCTTTGGTATCAGAGGGGGAAATAAATCACATTCTCCAGAAACACCCATCTGTTCTGAATAGTCCCATAGATAGATGGCTGTCTGTTTCAGGGAATATTTAATGTTAGAAAAAAACTAGTCCAAACAGTTTACTCTCCTTAAGTCTAAGCAGCAAGAGGTCTTCCAGTAAATGCTTCAAAACTGCCTAACAGAGAGGCCAGAAACATCCCTCTGTAACTCAAAATGAAAACGGAAAAGAAGAAAAAAAAGGGGGGGGGGCGGCTGATTATCTTTATGACCTTAGCGACCTCTAGTGACCAAAACTGAGAAGTGTTCCTTTTAAAACAGAAGGATCTTGCAAAGGTAGGAATTGTATATTTTGTTCTGCGATTTTTCTACTCATTCCATAAATAAAATAGATAATTCTTTTTCTTACTAGTAAACAACACTGTATTTTCATGACATGATATTTAATAAGCAAAAGGAGGGGGAAATATCCTTACTTGAGAGTATATTCTTTTAGTCTTGTTCTTTTACATTTATATACAGACACTCCAGCAACACACAAAAGTAGGTAATTCTCCACAAAAAAAGATCACACAGGACAATTATTTTGCAATTTGTATTTTTTACAATATACTAAACAGTTATTATACTATTTCAACTCGTATTTTCAACAATATATTGTGACTATTCATGTCTTTAAATGTTCCTCTACACATTCTTTTTACTGATCATAATATTTCATCATATTTTTAAAGCATGTCCCTATTACTGGCTATTTAGGTTGTTTTCAATTTGCTTGCATTCCTGGAGCTACAGCTTTGAACTCTTCCAGTCATCAGATACGGTCTTGGACATGTCATTTCTGGCTTAAGAAAATGTGCCAAACAGAATGGTTTTTCAATACAGAGTGTCCAACTGCCAGAGAATTCTAAGAAAAGACACTACCTAGACACGACAGTAGTGCCATCGAAAGGGGGCACATGAGGAACTTCTTGGCAGGAGGTTTCTGTGTAGACCTGCCACCCAAGCTTTCCTGGAAGGGCCTGTGGCTGCAGAAGGAAGCAAGAATAACCCAAAACGCTATGTGTGAGCTGTCTAATAGCACTCGTCCACGGGTGCAAAGTTATGCCACTTGGAGAAAGGGAATAAGTAGTGAGTTATCAGGTTCTGAGTAACGCTGTTTGGTAAACACACATAAACATAGGGTTCCCACATCAGCAAAAACCTTCAAATTTTACACAACGTATTCATTCACCAGCTATCAGCTAAAAGTTATATGCAGAGAGTAATTTGCTGAAGGCTTAATTTGTTTGAATGGTTTTCGCATTCACAGGGTAAATACAAAGTTCTCTTTTTTTCCTCTGTATAAGATAAATAAAGGGGAGTAAATTTTGCAGAAGCGTAAATGGGGAGCAAAGAATTTCTGAACATCTTTTTCGCAATGATCCACGTAAGGGTAGCACCTTATGAAATACCTTTCAAACGTATAAATTACGTTTCTTGGATATACTGCTTGAGTTTACACTGGCAAAAATGTGTGCTGTATTCGTGTACATCCCAAGGAGGATGTAATGAGTTGGCCAAAAAGTTCGTTCCTGTTTTTATATACGATGGTTCAGAAAAAATTGAACAAACTTTTTGGCCAACCTAATATTAGGCTGTGGTGTTGAAGAAGACTCTTGAGAGTCCCTTGGACTGCAAGGAGATCCAACCAGTCAGTCCATCCTAAAGGTGATCAGTCCTGAATGTTCATTGGAAGGACTGATGTTGAAGCTAAAACTCCAATACTTTGGCCACCTGATGTGAAGAGCTGACTCATTTGAAAAGACCCTGATGCTGGGAAAGATTGAGGGCAGGAGGAGAAGGGAATGACAGAGGATGAGATGGTTGGATGGCATCACCAACTCAATGGACATGAGTTTGAGTAAATTCCTGGAGTTGGTGATGGACAGGGAGGCCTGGCGTGCTGCTGTCCATGGGGTCTCAAAGAGTCGGCCACGACTGAGCGACTGAACTGAACTGAATATTACGCTATCATAGGGCTGTGTCATTTTTTAAAAGATATATACATGTCCCCTTTGTTTCTTAATACCAATTACAGAAAGTAAAAATCAATCTATCTTCTGGATTGATTAGAACTAAGGTGGGAGGGATGGGTAGTATGAGCTAGAAAGACAGAGGCATGACCTCAAAGCAATGGATGTGTATCAGGTCCCTGCCACAGAAGCATCACTCAGCGAAGCTGAAGGATGAGTTACAAGGCCCAGCCAAAGGCCTGTGCTCTCAAGCCACACTCTGAAGGCACTTCTGACCTCCTACTAGCTACAAATAGCCACCCTGGCTTTCCTCTAAGATCAAACAATAACAGCCAAAGCCCAGCCTCCACAGAGAGAGGGGCTTCTTAGGCTGTGTCATTGACCTGCTTCCAGCACAAGATACAGATGTCACAGAGCTACTGATGCTTTGATTAGAGGATCCAGGGAGAATTTGACATCCGGGGTCCCAGGTGTGGCGTGCCTCAGACTGTGAATTTCAGGCCCCTTCTGTTTGATGATGTCTGCCTTCTCCTACTCTGTTAGAGTTTCATGATTTCAAGCTGAATAAATCAAGGCTGGCTAATGAAGCCAAAAAACCAAAACGAAAAAATGAAATGAGTAGCTCAGCAGATACAGAAAAAAGTAATGAGGGTAGTCTCTTAGCCTAACTAGAAATAACCAACTCAAATCACATTCAGTGTTTGAGTCCCCCTACTCAAAATACCATGAGGAATATACCCAGATGTCTCCTCCACCCTGCTCATTCAAGGCAAAGACCCTATGTTGAGATGAAGTCAATTTTCTTTACTAACTGCTACCTACTATCAAAGTGAAACATTTATATTGTACTTGGTCTTCCCAGATAAGTAATGATGTCAGTTAGGTGTCTCACTGGCAGTCTTAAGCCTTTTCTGTGTTACTGTTGTTGAAGTGTATAGGTGATTTACAACATTTCAGGTGTACAGCAAAGTGATTCAGTTATATATAATATATATAAAGTGGAGTATATATTTATATATACACTATTTAAGAGTCTTTTCCACTATAGATTATTACAAGATGTTGACTATAGTTCCCTGTGCCATACAATAGGTCCTTCTTTTATTTTGCATATAGTAATCAATATCTGCTAACCCCAAATTCCTAATTTATCCCTCCCCTCTTGTCCTTTCCCCTTTAGAAACCATAAATTTGTTTACTATGTAAGTCTATTTCTGTTTTATAAAGTTTATTTGTGTCATTTTTTTAAAGTCTTGTGTCTTTTTAATGAATATCTTTTAGGTTATTTCTGGGTTCCAAATTTTTTACTAGCTATGGCAATTTGCAGAATCATTATAATCTATTACATTTAAACAACTAAATCCCTAAATCGCTATTGAAGATATTGAATAGCTATTGACAAAAACCTTGTTTTCTTTCTTATGACATTGTATTTTCTTGTATCAGTACATTCTTTTAAACCCCATCTAGTGCCATTCACAATTTTGGTAATGAAGACAGTGCATGAGAACATTTTTATATGACTCATTGGTTAAATCATACACACTGATAGATGTGAATATAGTATTTTTAACCTATAATAATTTTATTTATGTTAGAAATATGAAAGTTAACAGAATATTTAAAAATGCCTTCTCTCCTCACTTTTTATTCTGAGATATTTTATCCTGTAAAGATAGATATCAAAATTTTCCAGTAATTTCCTCTTTTACCCTACTCTGTCCAGGATCTGAGTAGAACACCCAAATAAAAAAAGATTCTAGCCTTCTGTACGGCCACATTCTATGAAGGGAAAAAACAACCCTGGTGATTTGGCTGAACCACATAAATGAGAAACAGATTTGTGCCATACGAGTTTGCTCCAAGCCGCAGAAGGCCAACACCATCCTTTGGCATATTTTTAAGTCTAAAAGGTAATTGAATCCCTTTTACACTAGACAGATAGTAAAAAAAAAAAAAAAAAGACTCAGCAGGGTTCGTCTGGAAGAGACAGTGCAGGCTCGCATCTCACTTCTGGGAGTGTCATGACAGGGCTAGGGGGCATATTTGGATCATGCTAAACATTCCCACATGATTAGCCATGCACAAAAGGGCCCTTCAGTCCTCTGCCACCCAGTGACGTGCAGTGACTTCCCAGAGTGTGCCCACCGCTGTCTTTCCCTCAAGTCTTAGGACTTATAAAGTCGTCTGTCTTGGTCCCCCGCCAGTTCATCTCAGCATCAGCTTTTGCTTTATTCTGTTAATGATTCCCTAGTTAGACACATCAAAGCCTGTCCTAATTAAGACTCTTTTGGTTACAAGTATCCCAAACCCACTTCAAAATAGCTTCATAGAACAAGAGAATTTCTTGGAAGGATGCTGGGCTACTTCACAAACTCCAGGCGTCACCAAGGGCGGGAACCCATGCAGTTCAATGAAGCTCAGGAAATTTTGGTTGATATTCACCCGAGAACTCCATCACTAACAGAGCTTAATTTCTAACTGCCCATCTTCTGTGTTTCTCAAGAAAATATCTTCCAGTGGGGAATCAGATGTACTCATGTGCTGTAAGGTATCATGGTCAAAATTAATGGTCACATAAGAAAATATATGTCTGCCATGAGCCCACCTCCGAATTCTTGACAAGTGACATCTTTATAAGGCTCCAGTTAGGTGCTACAGGAACCTGGAACTTAGTTAAAACAATATGGCTTAGGTCCCATCCATGTTTCCAGATCCCAAGGTGAGGCTTGGGACATTGTGGAAACAGTCCATCCAGCCTGAATACATTACAAGCTTCTCTACGTCCATCCATGCCTCTATCTCCAGTCCAGATTCCTCTTCCAAATGCCAAATTCAATCATTCATCTTCTTATTTGACCTCTCCACTAGGATCTTCCAGAGAAGCCTCAAATTCATAATTGCCAAATGAAGCTCGTGGTTTCCATCAAAAAACTGGTTTGCCGCCAGAGTTTCTCATCTCTGTAAATCGGACTACACTTTACCCAGTCATGCAAGCTGGAAAGATTGGAAGCAACCTTTTGCCTACCCCTCTCATTTCCCTTCTCCAGTTCAACACAAGACCATACAATATGAAGTTCTAAATAGTTCTTGAATCAGTTCAACTCACTCTGTAACAGTTACCTTATTCAATCACTGGGCTTCACTCTCGCATCAGTGTCTGCTAAGGCCTTCTTCTTGTTCTCCTTGTCAGCAGTACTACCTCCCTAAGATCTGTTCTCCACCCTATGGACAGCATGGTGTCACACTGCTAAACAGCTTTCAATGGTTTACCAGTCGTCCACAGGATAAACCCCCCCCAAACTCAAACATAGTTAGTGGTTTCCCTGACTACAGTCTTTAGTTACATCTCTTACCACTTCTTACTCTCTACTCCCCAGCCATAATGAGCCAAGTTCATTCTTCTGAACAGTACATATTTGTTTCATGGCAGAGAAGTCTTCATATAAAGATTCTTTACCTGCCCCTGCATGAAACTAAGAAACAATGCCCTTAGCGTAGTATTTGACCTTTCCCTGCTCCTCCAGACCATGCTAATTCCCTCTGTGGTCAGGCAGGAGGGAGTGTAGTGCTGAATATAAAACTGAGCCCTGGTGACACGCTGCTTGGATTCAAATTCTGGCTCTATTATATGCCAGAGGAATGGTACTTATGTTGTAGAATAATGATGAGGAGCAATACTTTACCCACAGGAAATAATGAGTAGAGAGACTGATACTTAGTTAGTATTCAATAACTTTTATTTTTAAATATTTTTATTGGCGTATAGTTGATTTATAAAGGTGTGTTAGTTTCAGGTGTACAGCAAAATGAACCAGTTATTCATATACACAGATCCACTCTTTTAATATCCTTTTCCTGTATAGGTCATTACAAAGTATTGCATAGAGTTCCCTGTACTGTACAGTAGGTCCTTTCTAGTTATCTGTTTTATATATAGTAGCATGTATATGTCAGTCCCAATTCTCCTATTTATCCCTCTCTCTACTTATACCCTGGTAACCATAAGCTTGTTTTCTACATCTGTAATTATATTTCTGATTTGTAGTTAAGTTCATTGTACCCTTATTTTACGTTCCACATATAAGCATTATCATATGATGTTTATCTTTCTCTGTTTCTGACTATTTCACTCAATATGACAGTTTCTAGGTCCATCCATGTTGCTGCAAATGGGATTATTTCTTTCTTTTTATGGCTGAGTAATATTCCATTGTGTATATCTACCATACCTTCTTTATTCATTCTCTGTTGATGGACATTTATGTTGCTTCCATGTCCTGTCTATTGTAAATAGTGCTGCAAGGAACATTGGGGTGTATGCATCTTTTAAAACTACAATTTTCTCAAGGCATATGCCCAACAGTAGTGTTGCTGGGTCATACAGTAGATTTCTTTCTAGTTTCTTAAGGGATCTCCATGCTGACTTCCATAGTGACTGTATCAATTTACATTTCCACCCACATGCTAGAGGGGTCCTTTTTCTCCACATCATCTCCAGCATTTATTGTTTATAGACTCTTTGATGATGATCATTCTGACTGGGTGAGGTGACACCTCATTGCAGTTTTTATTTGCATTTCTCTAATAATTAGTGATGTTAAGCGTCTTTTCATGTGCTTTGTAGCCATCGGTCTGTCTTCTTTGGAGAAATGTCCTTTCAGATCTTTTGCGATTTTTTGATTACTTTTTATATATGTTGAGAGTATTCAGTAAATCTTCATTAATATCATGGATTTGGTTAGAAGCAAGAATAACAGAGCCGACAGAGTCACAATGTAGTAGGCATCCCATGGTCCTATAGCCTGAAAACAAATCTATTGTTTTGGGTTCAGCTGGCTTCCAGGGCCTAAACAAGTTCGCTCAAGTTTCTGTCTTCTGACCCCAAGAGAGCAGCCAAGAAAGGGGAGATAGAAGAGATAGTGGGATCTAAAACCCCAGAATTTTACTTGAAAAACAAGCAAACATGTATTTCTTTGGATTAGTTTTTAAGAAATTGAAAGTCTGTCACTAAAAGTGACCCTTTGTTACTTGTTTATTGAACTTAGGACTTCCCTATTTGGTTAAGACAGTAAAGTGTCTGTCTACAATGCAGAAGACCCAGGTTCGATCCCTGGGTTGGGAAGATCCCCTGGAGAAGGAAATGGCAACCCACTCCTGTACTATTGCCTAGAAAATCCCATGGATGGAGGAGCCTGGTAGGTTACAGTCCAAGGAGTCTCAAAGAGTCGGACATGACTGAGCGACTTCACTTAATTGAACTTAAAACCTGTGATACAACTACTCCTCCAAATGTGGCATATTAGGGAAAGGAGGGACTATCATCAGAAAAATTCTGTTATTGGTATCATAATTAGGGGCAGATATGAGACATCGTAGGGGTTCCCATGGGCTTTCCAGGTGTCACTAGTGGTAAAGAACCCACCTGCCGATGCAGGAGATTCAAGAGACTCATGTTCAATCCCTGGGTTGGACAAATCCCTTGGAGTAGGAAGTGGCAACTCATTCCGGTATTCTTGCCTAGAAAATTCCATGGACAGAGGAGCCTGGCAGGCTACAGTCCATGGGGTCTCAAAGAGTCGGACATGACTGAGGACAAAGCACAAGCACAGGGGTCCACATAATCACATAGAGGGGATCTTTTCTTTCCCTGGGGAATTTACCTATTTGTTGATTTCTTCCATGGGGACGTTAGGTTGTGGAAGTGGAAGAAAAAACTATCAGAAACTTCAGTGGTTCATCAAGGCTGACATACAGATTAGGAACTAGAGGAGTCCAGCCACAAAGCTTGTTTTCTCCTCCAGAACACTTGCTGAGTTCTACAGTGGCACAGTAATCTGGGGAGCGAAACTGAAAATTAGAACAAAACATTTTACGAAAGGAAAGGGGCCTGCCACACACCATAATGACTCTCTTCCTTTAGACATCTCCATGGAAGCTGCATGGATAGGAAGTTTAAAAGTTAAGGTCAATGTCCTGCACAAAAGAAAAAATTACTGGGCATGCAAAGAAACAAGAAAACGTGGCCAATAATCAATATTTTAAAAAAACTAAAAGCTGATGATTGTAACAAAGCGAATACACCAAATGATGCCATTCGAATGTAGGCTTAAAATTGCTAAAAAGGTAAATTTTAAGTTAGGCATATTTTATCATAATGAACATAAATAAATAAAATAAAAGCTGACATACAGATTTCCAGATACTGCAGTCAACAGACAAGGAAAGGACATCAGAATAATTAAGATTAGTACGTTCAAGAAATAACAGTAAAAGTTACACAGAATGAATGAAAGTAAGTAGAATTTCAACCATGAATTGGAACCTATAAAAAAAAGAATTAAACATGCATTCAAATTAAAAATGCAAAATCAGCATCAAAGAACTCATAATACAGGACTACATATGTAACCAAATTTGGGCTTCCCTGGTAGCTCAATTGGTAAAGCATCTGCCTGCAAAGTGGAAGACCTGGGTTCGATCCCTGGGTCAGGAAGATCCCCTGGAGAAGGGAATGGCCACCCACTCCAGTGGTCTGGCCTGGGGAATCCCCATGGACAGAGGAGCCTGACGGGCTACAGTCCATGGCGATGCAAAGAGTCGGACATGACTGAGAAACTTTCATTACTACATAGGACTAAATTTAACAGCAAACGAGGCATCACAGATGAAGGATTATTAAAGGTTATTAAACCGAATTCAAACTGAAGTACAGTAAGAAAAAAAGGATTGGGGGGAAACCCATATGTGTGAGCAATAGTTAAGTCTAATGTACGTGTGCATGATCAAAATCTCAGAATGGAGAGAAAGGCAGTCTTTGAAAGGTAATGGTCAAGATTTTCCCAAACTGCTAAAAATACCAACTACAAATTTAAGAAACTCAGATCCCCCAAAAAATTACACACAGTCATATCATAATCAAACTCCTGAAAAATACAAGACCAAGAGAAAACCTGAAAAGCAGTCAGAGGACAAAAACGCATACTACTTTCAGTGAAAAAACAATGCATTGGGAAAAGATGGTCTTTTCAACAAAGGGTGCTGAAACAGTTGGATAACCACCATACGAAAGAACGGAGAAGGCAATGGCAACCCACTCCAGTGTTCTTGCCTGGAGAATCCCAGGGACAGAGGAGCCTGGTGGGCTGCCGTCTACGGGGTCTCACAGAGTCGGACACGACTGAAGTGACTCAGCAGCAACATACTAAAGAAAGATCTACTTGTCCACACAGAATCAACCTGAGTGAGTCTCTCAGTCTTTATGTTAAAGGTGCAAAAATCCAGATGCAAAAGAGTTCTAACTCATTCAATTTTTAGGACGTTCAAGAGCAGACAAAACCAACCAAAACTCTTAGAAGACACAGTTGCAATTGCCTCAATGTAGGATCGGTATTGTGGTCTTCCCTGCTGGCTCAGACAGTAAAGCATTTGCCTACAATGCTTACAATGCATTGAGACCCAGATTCAACCTCTGGGTCAGGAAGATCTCCTGGAAAAGGAAATGGCAATCCACTTCAGTACTCTTGCCTGGAAAATCCCATGGATGGTGGAAGCTGGTAAGCTATTGACTAGAAGGAGCAAAAAAGAAAATAGTGGGGATGTTGAAAAGTGTTGTATATCTCGATCTGACTGGTGATCACACACACACACATACACATGTATATGTGTGTATATATGTGTGTGTCTGTGTATCTATCACATTGCACCTGTGAAACCTGTGTGTTACAACTCAGTTTTGTTTTGTTTTTTAATTTTCTTTACTTTATTGTGTTAGTTTTGCCATACATTGACATGAATCTGCCATGGGTATACATATGTTCCCCTTCCAGAAGCCCCTCCCTTCAGTTTTTTTTAAATGTAAGAAATTGCTATATATTTGTCCTTTATTTCTTATTGCCATGCTTCCCCAGTATTTCCTCATGTAGAGAACCAGGGTCAAATTCCTGTTTACAAAGATAAGGGGCAGTATGGATTGACCTCCATACTGAAAAGCACAAATGCCCATACTTGCGGATAGAATTTCAAACAGTTGCACAGGCCATCACTGACGCTGTTTTCTCTGCCTGGAATGTGCCTTCTTCTCCCTTGATTTGGTCATTCATTCTCTAGGTGTCCTTCCTTGCTATGCAAAGCCTTTCCAAGCCCTAGGTTTGAGTTAAGAGCCTCCTTTATGTGCTCCCAGACTCATATCACAAATGCTGGCCACTCCATAATGCACTTGCCTTCTTTCTGGCTTGTCCCCCAGGTAGGCTCTAAGTTCCTGGAGGGGAACTTGGATTATGGAAGTTTGCACCTCCAGTGCTTGGGAAGAGCTCACTAATCGTTTATTGGACAGTTAAACGGATTCAGAACAAAATGCATCCATTAGTCCTCCACTGAAAGCTGATGCATGACGCCTGCCAGTAGAATAACACAACGGGATTAGAGGCGACCTGGAGCTGCTGTCCACTGCCTCCTCACCACACGAGAGTTCCTGGCCTCTAGGACGTGGTTGAGTACACCTCCAAAACACAGCACTTTGTAGTAAAACTGTAAAGAAAGGAAACTGGGACCTGGTTACAATCTTGTGTCTTTTGGACCTTGAATAGATCTCCTAATGATCTAAATTGGACTTGTAAAGCCAAATGCAGAAAGGAGCTAGACAGAGAGTATAAATGAACATGGTTGATTCTAGCAGTGTTCTCAATTATTCACTGCCCTGCCTATAAGTGTTTTAGATTTTCTCACCATTGCTGTACAATTTACAGGATTTGCCTTTGGAGCAAGGGTACTTCCTCGCCCCGTTGACGTCGCTTTGGCCTGTGCCTTCTTTTGGCCAATAGAACGTGAGCAGAAATGACTGCTGCTGTGTCTGAGCTGCAGCCTGAAAAGCCACTGCCCCACTGGAGCAGATCTTCTTTTCCCTCCGGAACAAGAATTCCAAAAGCGCGGCTGCTCCTTCAGTCTGGATCCTGGAATCTGAACTCTTCACAGACAAAAGCAACTGTGAGTAGGAAATGAAGCTGAGTTGCTGTAAGATGCTGAGGTTTTGAGATTTTATCAGATGAGAAGGCCGTCTAAGTTCACCGTGGCAAGCGTCAGGCAGAGGGCTTGGCTAACTCAAGGAAGCCTACCCGTCCCAAAGGTCAGCCCCAGTGCACCATCACTGGATGCGAATGCAAGCTCACCCCTGACAGACCTTCTGGGCTTTCAGAGTAGCCAGATTATTCATTAAATCCCCTCCTGTTGTTTCATTAAAATATACCTCCTTTTATTCTATTTATTTAAAAAAAAATTTAATTTCATACTCCGGTATAGCTGACTTACCAATGTTGCGTTATTTTCAGGTGTACAGCAAAATGACCAAGCTATACATATTCATATATCTATTCTTTATCACATTCTAATTGCAATATACCTTCTTTTAAATATCAGAAACTAAATTAATGTTTTAAAAAGCACTTACGGTCCAATCAAGTTAAGGGAATACATTTGCAATTTCTTATCCACCCCTTAGTTTTCTTATGTATAAGAGAATGATAATATCTGTTCTGCCTCTGTAACAGGGTTATTTTGAGTGTCAGATATGTCTAAATTTGTGTTTGTTTTATTTTAATTTTGAAATGATAAGATAACAAAAGAAGATCAAGGACACAAGTTAAACCACCCTGGGAAAGCAGGCTGGAGATTCCTAAGGTGACAAGATACCAAGGGGGCCCTTAGTGCCAGCTCCATGTCTCAACTTTCCGGGGCCTCCATATAAAACATGAAAAGCAGATTTCTCCACAGGCAGAGCAGACTAGCCCGTGACCATCTTCAGGAAGAAGGGGACTGTGAAATAGTTGGAGCATAAACAATTGACAAAAAGAAACAGTTCCCTCTCAAAAAACAAGTCTGAGCTAAGTTAATAGATCCAAGCTCACTTTCCTGGTTTGCAACATTATACATTATAATTCATAGTTTTCCTTGATGAATGACAATAAGGAAAAAAGAGCCTAAGGACATATACATATAGTCCTTAAAAATGGGATAAGATCCCCAGGTTTAAAGGTATAAACGTGATATTCTCCAATATAGGAGAATATCAGATAGGCAGATTTGCCTGATACCTTTGCACGATAGATCTCACAGGTAGGATTTGATGGTGATCCTGAACATGGTCGCTATAAGAATATAAAGAAGATTGGGGAAATGCCAGAAAGGAAAAGACGTAACCTAACGTCGTTTCTTTGCGTTTTCAGATTTCGCATTTTTCCTTCCATTACGCATATGCACCACTGGAGGGCACCATGCAGTCTCGCTTCCACACACCCTGTGTGTTGCGCAGGGTCCCACCTCCAGTTACTGCTCTGAGAGCTGCACGGGTTTGGTCTGTCTCCAATCAGACCGCGTAGTGTCAGCGGTCTGTCTGAAGCAAGCTGCAGACCCATCCTTGATCCAGGTCAGTTCCTGCTCCCCACGTCATTAGGAGCTATCTGATCCTTCCAGGTGACCAAGAGCAGAGCATCCATTCCTGTTCTGTGGCCTCCGGTTCATGTCCGGGCTACCTGTGTCGTCCAGTCGCCAGCACCGAGGACAATTTCTGGACTGCCCCTCAGCTCTGCAGCGTGTTCTGCCAGATGCTGGAACTAGCACGAAGGTCATAGGACCTACAGATGCAAGAAAAGGGATTGTGCAGGATAACAAATGATAACACTCCAGTGTGTGCCAGTGCTCCAGCAGCTTCAAGAATGATGAATGAAATGACTCTCCAAGAAAGTACAAGGTCTCATGAAGAAAAGCATTCTCAAGGCCAATCAGCTCAGACTGAATCAGGTAGGAAGTTGCACTTTAGGCTGTTTCCTTTTCTCCTCCCTGCCTTATTAGGGATCCCCATACAGGAGTTAACTGGAAGCTAAGATACAGTATAGGGGATATATCAGTTCAGTTCAGTCGCTCAGTCATGTCCAACTCTTGCGACCCCATGGACTGCAGCACCCCAGGCCTCCCTGTCCATCACCAACTCCTGGAGTTTACTCAAACTCATGTCCATAGGGTCGGTAATGTCATCCAGCCATCTCATCCTCTGTCGTCCCCTTCTCCTCCTGCCTTCAGTCTTTCCCAGCATCAGGGTCTTTTCAAATGAGTCAGCTCTTCGCATCAGGTGGCCAAAGTATTGGAGTTTCAGCCTCAGCATCAGTCCTACCAAGGAATATTCAGGACTGATCTCCTGGCTGATTTCTGTCTATCTCAATACATGCATGCCTGAATGCTCAGTCACTCAGTTGTGTCGACTCTTTGCAACTCCATGGACTGTAGCCCGCCAGGCTCCTCTGCCCATGGGATTCCCAGGCAAGAATACTGGAGTGAGTTGTTGTTGTCGTTTCCATCTCCAGGGAATCTTCCCAACCTAAAGAACAGTTGCCATGCCTCGAGACTCCTTGAGATTAGTTACTTTCTTCTGCATTACAATATTCATTTGTCATTGGCTAATTTGACAAGTACTCATTAGTATTATCAACTGTGTCCCAAACACTCAGCTGTAAATAAGACAGCCATAGGCAGGGCATGCCTGCTTCGGACTTACAGTCCACTGGGGACACAAAAATAATTACAATGCAATATGGTATGTCCTATAAAAAGAGAGAAACAAAGTACAGTGTGAGTACCTGGGACCCTTGATGCAGATGTCAGAAGTCAGGGAAGGCTTCCTGGAGGAGGAACTATCAAATTGATATCTTAAGCAGAGGAGAAGTAGGACATGTGAGAAGAGTATAAGTATGTTCCAGGCAAAAGTAACACAGCACAGAGGAAGAAAGGAATAAAACAGGATTTTAATTCTGTGTGTACAGTTTTTGAGGTTGCTCTTTTCCACTTCGCTGTTTTATCCTGAGTCTCTATATCAACTGTTTTTGAAAACATGATTTTAATAGCTGCTTAATAGTCTCTTGTCGGGATAGTAACTAATTTATATACCCATTTTCAAAGGGAAATAAGCATTTTAGAGCTCATGTTAATTGCTCTCCTCTTCAAAATGTAGTCTATCTGAAATAATCTTTAAAGCTCATATTAATTCCCCCTAAGGTCTCTTTGACTTGGTTATCTGTTGAGAAAAATTTCTGCAGCCCAATGTGGTATTAACCCAGCAGCAAGTAGTGAATTTAAGCAAGTTATTGGTTTGCTGAAGGTTGGTTATACCGGGTTTATTTGTAAACTTTCCTGCAGTTGTCTCGTGTGCATCGGTGGGGCCTTCAGAGGGGCGCCAGGATTCTGCGGCTTTCAGACTTTGCGCTGGCCTTCAGGTGCCCCTCTGTGCCCCTCAGCCTCCTGCATGTCTGCATCCCAACACTTCATCTATCCCCCAGTCTCAGGGAGCTTGGGATGTCAATGGATATCTATCTCCATCTTTCCCCAGTAAGTGTATTTTTCACGGTGGCTCCATGAAGCTGCAAATATCAGCTTCATAAATAGTTTTCTTTAGAACCATATGTGAGACTTCCGGGTTGCTCAGTGGTAAAAAGCCCTCCTGCCATTGCAGAACACACAGGCTGATCCCTGATCTGGGAAGATCCCGCTTGCCAGGGAACAACTAAGTATGTTTGCCACAACTAGTGAGCCTGTGCTCCATACTCCAGGAGCCACAACTACTGAAGCCCATGTGCCCTAAGCCCGTGCTTCACATCAAGGGAAGTCTCTGCAACGGGAAGTCAAGAACCACAGCTAGAGAGTAGCCCCCCCTCTCCACAACAGAGAAAAGCCCGCACAGCTACAAAGACCCAGCACAGCCAAAAAAATGAAAATTAAAATATGCGGGTAAAAATAGACATAGACTCCATTTAACCAGTTGCTGACCTAGCAAATTTATTTTCTGAGTCAAGCAGGAAGGACTTTCATAAACTCTTAGAGGAAGTTAGACATTTGTGATAGAGTATCCAAACACCTTCTTTGGGGGTGTTTCAGATCTAGTTCACGTTGTTTCTGTTCCACCTCTGTGTAAAACTGATCTTCTCTTTTTTGAATGACCATACCTCTCATTTTAATCTGCTTTGCAACAAGTTTTTTGGGTCATCCTTTTTGATTTGGAGTTTTCACATTTATTGTTTCATCATTCATTTAGGCTTCCCCATTTATTTTTTTTGCTAGCATGAAGTCTTTTTTATTTGAGATTGATACACATCTAAAGTGGCTTAGATTTTTTAAAATAATTTTTGTTGGAGTGTAATTCTTTTTATTATATTGTGATAGTCTCCACTAAAGTCAGTCAACTATAGGAGGAGGACACTACAACCCATTCCAGTGTTCTCAATGGGATAATCCCATGAACAGAGGAGCCTGGTGGGCTAAGTCCATGGCACACAAAGACTCGGACATGACTATGTGACTTGACCACCACCATATAACTTTCACAACACTGTGTTAGTCTCCACTGTACAGTAAAGTGAATCAGCTATACACATACATAGATCCCCTCTTTTTTGGATTTTCCTTCCCATTTAGAGCACCGAGTAGAGTTCTCTGAGCTCTCCAGGAAGTTCCCATTGGTTATCTATTTTATATCTGTCAATTCCAATCTCCTAGTTATCCACCATAGGCCTCCTTAATGAGGCATGTTTGGAGAGAGATGGTCTCACTGGTTTGGTGTGGGCCCTAGCTGTTCCATTCAAACTCTATTGTGAATTAAAGATTTCTTGCATCTCATGTATTATTACATTGCTATATGACTTGCCATGAGCTAGAGAGTTCTTCAAACCTCAGAGCACTCTTATAGTAATTCCAGTTCTCAAACATGCTTATTTCATGTAAGAAGCCATTTTCTCTGTGGCCCACAAGAATCTCCACATTAAAACAGTATCTTCCTGGCGACCTCAGCCTGACTCCAGCCCTCAGTCTCCGGCCTGCATGCCTGTGTGCTTAGTCGCTCAGTCGTGTCCAACTCTTTGTGACCGAATGGACTGTAGCCCTCCAGGCTCCTCTGTCCATGGGGTTCTCCAGGCAAAAATACTGGCGTGGGTGCCGTTCCCTCCTCCGGGGGATCTTCCCAACCCAGGGATCAAACCCAAGTCTCCAGCATTGTGGGCGGATTCTTTACCATCTGAGCCACCAGGGAAGCCCAAGAATACTGGAGGGGGTAGCCTATCGCTTCTCCAGGGGAACTTCCCAACCCAGGAATCCAACCGGGGTCTCCTGCATTGCAGGTAGATTCTTCAGCAGCTGAGCTATCGCGAAGCCCAGTTTCAGGCCTTCACAGTCTAATTCTCATTTGTCCAGTCGGGTGGCTCCTGACTGCTATTACCTTGAACTGCCCACTGAGTTTATGCAAAGTAATTTTGACATATATCTGCCAGTTCACCGAAGTGGAGACTCAACTGAAGGCTTTAATAATCCTGGTTAAGCAGATACCCACATATCTCTATGGACAGACAATGTACAACGTTGCACCATTTAAAAATGCCACCCAGCCTATCAACTGATGCCTGGAGAATGTGAGCCTGAAAGATAACAGTGTGTAGGCTGAGGCCACAGATGTCACATCAGTCATCCTTGGCGGTTTTCTTGCACTGACCTTGGGAAGCCAGCTTATGCTCTCAGGATGGACCAAAAAATGATCTTTGTATTACTATTGTCAGGTAGGTGGAATATTTTTTTTTAAGCAGGATGCTATTATATGGGACATAGGGTTATAGAAACAAGAAAAACTGTCTCATTTTAGCTGAATAACTGAATGAGCAGTGTTCAGATCCCAGTCTTGTGGTTTAGTCGTTCAGTCCCATCCGACTCTTTTGTGACCCTATGGACTGTAGCCTGCCAAGCTCCTCTGTCCATGGGAATTCCCAGGCAGGAATCCTGGAGTAGGTTGCCATTTCCTTCTCTAGGGGATCATCCCACCCCAGGGATCAAACCCACATCTCCTGCGTTGGCAGGTAGACTCTTTGCCACTGAGCCACCAGGACCCAGCCCAGTCTAGTGGATGGAATTTTTATTGAGAGTGGGTGGTAAGGTGGGGGAAGTTACCCATGGCTGGATCACCGTGAGAGGCGTGCCGTTCAGTTCTAAGCCTAGCCAGCCTTGAAACAATTTAATCAGTTCTCTGAAAAACAAGTCTGTGTGAAAGAATGTGTTGCTCTCTTGACATTTTCATGAGTTTAACTTCTAAATTAAAGACTCATTAATGAAGGTGATGTTGGGTCTATGTTCCTCATTTTTCAAAAAGTTTTCCCAAAACTTAAAATTTCATCCTTCTCCTGCCAAAAAATTACAAGCCACAGGTATGAACCCTGAATCCATGGCTGCGGAGTTAGGGGAGATAGTTATTTTCCACTTTGTGGTTCTTTACTGAGAAGTGATACTGGAAAAAAAAAAAAAAAGAAAGAAAACTCTTATTGGCTGAGGGATTATGTAGTTTAGGCAGAAATGGAAATAAATTCATTAAAATAAAAAGTAACATAGGCATATTATGAAGTGATATCAAATTAGCATTGTTTTTGGCCTCTACCTGAGAGTGTAAGGATTAAAAGTTCTTCTCAAATACAGCGTTTATGTGTCAGAAATACTAGTGCCCAGCACCTAGATAAGAAGCAGGCAATTATTTGAAATATGTTTAGCCCCCTGAGACGTGGTTGTAATTTGAGTTACAGCAAGTCTCAAGAATCAACTGAGCACTCTAGGAATTGGAGGAGGGATTCAGGAATTTCTCAGATCCTAGGCTGGCTAAAAAATTTGTTGGTTCATAAGATGTTATGGAAATATCTGAGCAAATTTCTTGCCTGACCCTACACTAGGGGATAAAGTTGTATAATGGTTAAAGCACAGACATGAAAGAACTAGTTTCAAACCTGGCTTCACATCTGAAAGCCAGAGAGCATTAACACAAGCTACTTTCCCTCCCCTGGCCTCAGTGTTTTTGTCTGTAAAACAGAAAATGTTGGTACCTGCCTACTGATGCCTACGAGTAGTCCCATAAACACTAAACAAAGCAATTACTGTAATGTCCTTACTCCAGTGTCTGGAAGTAGTGAATAGGTATTTAGCTATGATAATAATTATAAACTAGGAACGAAACCTGGGTATGGAGTGGTGATTTTTGAGAAGTGAAGGAGAACGGGGAAATTCCAGGAAACAGAAGACTAACAAAGTTATTTTCCTGGAGAAGAAAATGGGAGGCCATTCTGGTATTTTTGTCAGGAGAATCTCATGGACAGAGAAGCCTGGCTAGCTACAGTCCATCATGTCGTAAAGAGTCAGAAACAACTGAAGCAGCTTAGCAGGCACTAGTGGTAAAGAAGCCACATGCCAAAGCAACAGAAGTGAGAGACATGGCTTTGATCCCTGGGTCAGGAAGATTCCCCTGGAGGAGGGCATGGCAACCCACTCCAGGATCCTCACCTGGAGAATCCCATGGACAGAAGAGCCTAGCAGGCTACAGTCCATGGGGCTGCAGAGTTGAACACAACGAAGGGATTTAGCATGCACGCACAGAGTTACTCGAATTTTTGTAAATAACAAAGAATAAATACATTTAGCTTGAGGAATAGGAATACATGGCAGGAATATAGCATAATATTTAAATATATTCAAATATATGGAAATCTTTCAGACAGAGACGACCAGAGGTATTCACAGCGTGGTTCCTGCCGTGGGCAGAGTGGGGTTACTGCCCTGAAGCAGACACATTACCCATTTGGGGCAGGAGAGGGAGAATCTTTGGAAAGGACTCCTGTAAAAGAAAGAAATTCATGCTACAAATGCTCAGGCAGAGTGAGTTAAGACCTTAATGAGACTTCATGAGGTCAGCAAGTTTAAATGACTCCAAAGACTGCCTTGGGATCCAGTGCCAAGGCTGTCGTCAGCTTTGCATCTTCTGGAATCCCTCCAAAGAAACTCTCTTGATGTGACTACTTTATAGAATAATAGATGTTGGAAATGACTGCCATCACCCTCACTCATTATGAAGAGAACATGGAAAGTATGAGGAAATGGGGGAAAAAGAGTTTGTTTGCTTTCTCCAATAATCTAAAGGATAAAGCCAGTATTTCTAAGTGTATCAGAGGTCATCCTCCTGTGGAGAGTAATTTTTTCTAAATGATTTGCTGCCCAGTCCCTGAATCCCTTCACTCATTTGTGTATTCAGTAATTACCCATGAGGTACCCTGTATCAAGGCCATGACAGTGACACGAATGAGTTCCCAAGTTCATGTTCAGGGAGGGTGGGGGCAGGTAGAGGGAGGGAACAGAGCCATTCAGCAGAACACGAATTTAAATAAGAAAACAGTGAAAAATAGCACACAGAAATAAGCCAGGGAAGGTGATGAGCATCAGGCAGGAGGCCAACATAGGGAAGGGTAGGAGGACCTTTTTCTCTGAGTTTGTGACATTTCTGATGAAAGTTGAACAATGAGGAGAGGCCCAACTTGCAACACCTGGGGAAGTGTGGTGGAGGTAGAAGGGGGATGAAGGACGGAAGTTCTGAGGCAGAAGACAGAGTGTGTTCAAGGAAAAGCCAAAGCTCTGGTTGGAGTCTAGGGTCCTGATGCTAGCAAGCACTTGGAGAGAGCTCTGGGCCCATAGACCTTGGTTATCTGTGTGCATCTCACCACACACGCCTGCAGGCACACCATTAGCATGAGTAAACAAAGAAGCCAGGCTTCTCCTTTTCCTCCAATAATCTAGGAAGAGAACATTTCTCTCAATTTAATTGTTACAGGAATGAGTTCTGAATTGGGTTTCAGAGACCCCAGCACGCTAAATTTCTTAAAAGTCAAACCTGTGTCTTCATTTTTGTCTCCCCCACTCTGCTAGGCATATGTATGTGTTTAGTCTCTCAGTTGTGTCCTACTCTTTGCGACCCCATGACCTGTAGCCCGCCAGACTCCTCTGTCTATGGAATATTCCAGGCAAGAATACTGCAGTAGGTTGCCATTCCATTCTCCATGATATCTTCCTGACCCAGGGATGGAACCCACATCTCCTGTATTGCAGGCAGACTCTTTACCATCTGAGCCACAAGGGAAGCCTGCTAGGCATGTAGTAGGCACTCAATTAATAATAGTTGCAGAAACAACAAATGATTAGAATCTTGCTGCAGATTAGTTTAAGTGTGGAGAACTGATTCACTCCCATGGGTCTCACTTTTGTCCTACCTATCAAATAAAACACAAACCAGATGGCATCAAAACCCTTTTCATCTCTAAACTTCAGTGATGCCTCAAAGGTCAGCCTGAGATGATCCATAGGCTAGTTTCTGAATGTATAAATCTCTAGCTTGGGGTGAAATTGGATTTTTAGAAAGCAATGAACACTCTCACTCTGAACTCCTGGAGAAGGATTTCTAAGACGGGGAAAGAGGCACAGTATGTAATAATCAACTTGCCCTGGTTTTAAATTGGGAAGTTGGCCTTCGGCTCCGAACTGACCTGGAGAAGGGCAGTGTCATCTCTGCGGTGCTGCAGAGACCTCCACCCAAGACAGCTCCCCCTCCCCAGGCCTGTCCCCTCTTGCCCGCAAGTCCTCTCACCTCGTAGGCCTCTCAGATCTAATATCGTGGGGTGAGGTGAGAGCAGGCCTGGGGAGGGTGGTTACCACTGAGGAGCTGCAAGAGATGATGCTCGCTCTATCATCACGATCAAGATGATAGAGGTACTGACAACAACTGACTCTCAGAAACTGCTACACCAGCTGAATGCCCTGTTGGAACAGGAGTTGAGATGTCAGCGAAAGGTCTGCGGCTTGAGACTAATTGAATCTGCACGTGATAATGGCCTTAGAATGACTGCAAGACTGAGGGAGTTCGAAGTAAAAGATCTTCTTAGTCTAACTCAGTTCTTTGGCTTTGACATGGAGACATTTTCTCTAGCTGGGAATTTACTGGACAGATTCCTGTCTAAAATAAAGGTACAGCCCAAGCAGCTTGGCTGTGTTGAACTAAGCTGCTTCTATTTGGCTGTAAAATCAACAGAAGAGGAAAGGAATGTCCCATTGGCAACTGACTTGATCCGAATAAGCCAGTACAGGTTCACGGTTTCAGACTTGATGAGGATGGAGAAGATTGTTTTGGAGAAGGTGTGTTGGAAAGTCAAAGCTACTACTGCCTTTCAGTTTCTACAACTCTATTATTCACTCCCTCAAGAGAACGTGCCACATGAAAGGAGGAGTAGCCTTAATTTTGAAAGACTGGAAGCCCAACTTAAGGCATGCTACTGCAGAATCATATTTTCTAAAGCAAAGCTGTCTGTGTTGGCATTGTCTATCATCGCATTGGTGATCCAAGCACAGAAGTATATAGAGTTAACAGAAGGCATAGAACGTCTTCAGAAGCATTCCAAGATCAGTAGCAGAGATTTGACTTTTTGGCAAGAGCTTGTATCCAAGTGTTTAACCGAATATTCATCGAACAAGTGTGCCACACCAAATGTTCAGAAGTTGAAATGGATTGTTTCTGGGCATACTGCATGGCAACTGAGGCATAGTTACTACAGAATAACCCACCTTCCAACAATTCCCAAAATGGTCCCTTAATTGGATGATTACAGCAGCAAAAAACTTCTGAAGCCTTTCTCCACAATCCTGAGCTGTGGATTCCATAATATTATTTAAGCTGTGAAGCCTCAGAACACCACAACTAGGTTAGCATTGGTGTTCTCAGATTTGGGAAAACTGCCTAATTAACATTACCCTATAGTGGAATAACTCAAATTTGAATTCACCTATGAAAAATACAAATCAAAGTAACAGTATAAATGTGAAATGTTAATGACAAGCCTGGAAAGGTAAACTGTGAATCTTCATTTCTAACATTGATCCAAGTTTCTATACTGGGTCAATATATTGTATTTAGGTGGTGTTTAAAAAGGGTAACCTACTTAAATTTAAACTTTAAATTATGAGATTTCCGTCAAAATCACCATTTCACAAATGCACTTTTTAAGGCACAATCAGGGTCACTGTTCTAGGCAGTGAGAATAGTTAGTTTCTTGGCACCTATGATGCAAGTAATTATTAACCCAGAGATGTGGGCCTTATGGCCACATAGAAATCACATTTCAATTTGAGGGCATTTATGGAAAGCAAAACTACCAATCTGTTAACTTTGGCATGTTAAGTTATCTTTAATATTTTTCTAGAAAACAGGTGATGTTTATATCCATGATTTTAAAACTTTTATACAAAATTTACTGCCTCAGTCTAGTCCCATCAAGAAAATTAGTTTTCACTGTACTAGTAACTCAAATTAGCATCACTCCAAAACCTTTTTGATTTGACACTCCATCAGTTTTTGCTGAGGACTGTCTTAATAAAACTTGGTTCTAACTTGGAATTTTGCTTAAAAGGAAGAGAATGTACTTACATTAATTGCCCCTACTGTGTGCCAAAAGGAAGTATTGAGAGGTAAGTAGGCATCTTCATAAGGTTGCTGAGGTGTAGAGATCCTGCAGGGTTAAAGTGTTGCAGAGAATTACTCAATGGAGTGTGTAGCCTGAATTCATCCAGGATAGTTGTTCCCAATTTTGACATCATTTTATGGTTATGGAGGCATTAGAAAATGAACCAAAGAACCATAGTGTATCTTGTACTGTGGTAAACTATGTTTTATGGATAACTTTACAGTTTTCCCAAGATACTGATAAATGTAAATATTTTGAATACATCAGTGTTAATTTTGAGTTGCTAGAGGTAACCTAACCAGCTCCCACTATGTTTTGGTACTAAGGGATATACCTTTCAATAAAGTTACTGAAATGCAAAAAATAAAAACATAAATTGGGAAGTTGAATTTAACATTCATGTGATGAATTTCTTTGTACTTTGGCCTCTAGAGGATGACTGAAAACATCTATGAACCTATTGGGGAAGCCCATTTTAGATAATTTTCCCAAATGTCTTTCTAGGTTATATTTCCACAGAACCTGTTGCAACACAGCCTACAGAGGTAGCTGTCACTGTGAATTTATCAGGTATGTTACCAACCAAAGCAGACGGGTAATGGACTTCCAGCCATTAGTACCATCTCTATGTATTGAATAAGCACCTATCTGTGCGGTTTTCTGTGATACATGAGTCAAATTAAAGCAACAACACTGAAAGGAAACCTTTCATGTTTAACTCTGGCTATTGGAATTGGGGTAACTTTTTTCTGCTTTTTAATACTTTCTAAATTCTCTGCGAAAAGAATATAAAATATAATTAGGAAAAGGTTTAAAATTTTTCAGGTTAAGCCAAACACAAACAATCTCTGCTTTCTAAGCTCTCTCTATCATTAAGTAATGCTGATAAACATTAACAGAGAAAAACCTAGATATCAGCATGCTCATTTCATTGTCCTTATTTACTGCTCAAATAAACTTGGTTGTGATGTATACGGAAACTGATTTCAGGGATCTGATAGAGAAAAGACCAAGAATTGACAGTAGACATATGAGATAACCCGAAGTGAATATTTTCCCATTTTCTGTTTGTTTAATTGAAATATAATTGATTTGCAGTGTTATATTAATTTCAGGTGTGCAACATAGTGATTCAGTATTTTTATTAATTGTTACATTTAAAGTTTTATGAAATATTGACTATATTCCTTGTTCTCTACAATATAATCTTCTAGCTTATTTATTTTATACATAGTAGTTCATACCTCTTAATCCCTTACCCCTATTCTGCCCTTCCCGCCCCCACCTCCCTACTGGTAACCACTAGTTTGTTCTCTGTATCTGTGAGTCTATTTCTGTTTTGTTATGGTCTTTCATCTTATATTTTGGATTCCACATATAAATCATATAATAAAATATTTGTCTTCCTTTGTTTGATTTATTTCACTAAGCATAACACCTTTTAGGCCCATCCATGTTGTTCCGAGTGGCAGAGTTTCACTCTTTTTTGCAGCTGAATAATATTCCTCTGTGTGTGTGTATGTGTGGGTGTGGATGTGTGTGTTATACATCTTCTCTACCCTCTCATTTGTTGACGGACTCTTTGCTTGCTTTCATACTTTGGCTATTGTAAACAATGATGCTATGAACCTTGGGGTTCATATATTTTTTGGAAGTATTGTTTTCATTCTCTTTGTGTATATAGTGAGGAATGCAATTGCTGGATCACATAATAGCTCTATTTTTAATTTTTGGAGCAATCTCCATAGTATTTTCCATTATGGCTGCACCAATTTACATTCTCACCAGCAGTATACAAGGATTCTGTTTTCTCCACATCCTCGCCAATGTTTGTGAATTTTGCTGACAGTCATTCTGGCAGATGTGAGGTAATATCTCACTGTGGCTTTGATGTGCATTTCTCTGATGATTGGCCATGGTGAACGTCGTCTCGTGTGTCCGTTGGCCATATATACGTCTTCTTTGGAAAAGGCCCATTTTCTGTTTTTTGTAGGACTTGTTTCTTCCATGATACAGTAACTCATCCACAAGTCCCCAGCTGCCACACTCTGCTTGCTAAGAGTAGTGGGAAAGTGGCAGTTTATAGACTCTTAGGATGCTTTATTGACAGAGAGACTTCTACCTCATCTTGGGAGTCGGGCAATGTTCTGGCCATGTCTGTCTCAGAAAAGCAAATGACTCCAAAAATACTAAAAGCCCCAAGCCATGAAACAGTATATATTCTTTTCTTGATTCCAAAGCACCATACCAACCTCCAGTACATGGTGAAAGAGGAGAGTTCTGACCTCAGCTTGTATAGAGCCTTGTCTCCTTTGCTATTTTAGATCAGATTGTTCTTTCCTCATTTAATGGTCTTAACACCCTTGATGGAAGCCAGTTACCATGGATATAGGAGTTAATTTCTAGATTCTCAATTCTATTCTATTGATCCTTAGGGCACCACAATACTGTTTTGACTTCCATTGCTTTGTAGTAAATTTTGAAATTCTGAAATGTCAGTCATCCAGCTCTGTACTTTTTCAAGATGATTTTGCTATTTGTGGTCCCCACAAATTCCCTATGAGTTTTAAGACCAATTTTTCTGTTTGTATAAGCCTTTATATATCTGTGTATACTTAATCCATTTAACTAGCCAATAACTCTACATGATTGATAACTATTATGCACACTTTATAAATTATGAAAGCAAAGTACAAACTGGTTAAGCCTGCTGCCCCAGGTCTCAGCTAATAACTAGTGAAATTAGTTTGAACTCAGGCATTCGGGCTCTAGAGTCTGTGCATTTAACCCACACAAGATACTGCTTATTCATCATCCACATTGATGTTCTGAGCTTGGCCCTATCCTATCCTTTTTTTTCTTTTTAACTTTTTTTTTCTTTTTGGTTGCATCATTTGGCATGTAGGATCCTAATCCCTAGACCAAGGGTCAAACTCATGCCTCCTGCATTGAAAGTGAAGAGTGTTAACCAGGGAACTGTTGGGAAGTCCTGGCTCTTCATTCCTCTTGCAACACTGTCACTTAATGTTCTACTCATGCTTTCGCTTAAGTGAAGCCTGTAGTAAAGGCTAGTAGTCTGTCTTCTCCTTTTGGTATAGCTAATGAACCCTAATTTTATGACTATGATGGTTTTGACTTTTGCTCATTTTTATCTGGGCTAAGTGACCTTTTTATCTAGGGCTCTCCCTTTGATATTACTACCTATTTCTCCATCATGATGAAATAGAAAAGTCAAAAGGAAAGAAAAGAAATCCAAAGCACAAAAGGCGAACATAGTGCGTCTGTTGAAGGCAACCAGGAAGATGGACCATGGCAATGGCATTGTGTCTGCCCAGGAGAGGCGCTCAGTCACTAAGTCGTATCCAGCTCTTCTCAAGCACATCAGGCTACTATCCAATTGCTTTATAAATCTATTCCACACAAGATAAGGGTGATGTAAGACAGGGATCCCCAACCCTTGTTAGGAACCGGGTCACATAGCAGGAGTGAGCAAAGCATCATCTGTCTTTACAGCCGCTCCCCACCCCTCACATCACCACCTGAGCCCCACCTCCTGTCAGCTCGGCAGCAGCTTTAGATTCTCATAGGAGCATGAACCCTGCTGTGAACCGCACATGGAAGGTACCTAGGTTGTGTGCTCCTTATAAGAATCTAATGCCTGATGATCTGAGGTGCAAATAGAGATTGTCATTAGTAGAAAGGTTAATCACAATGCAATCATAATAGAAACAAAGTCCACAGTGAATGTAATGTGGTTGATTCATCCCCAAACCCTCTCCTCCCAACCCTTGACCATGGGAAAATTGTCTTCCATGAAACTGGTCCCTGGTGCCCGAAAGGTTGGGGACTACTGATATTAGAAACTTTGAAAATGTAAGAAAAGATCCTAACGATTAGGAAAATGAACTTTCTATATATTTGTCTAGTCTGGAGCAATATTCTTGAGGCAGGCAGTACATTAGACTCCAATGTCGGGGTTCAGAGATGATTCTCACACAGAGCGTCAAGAGTGAACATACTGATCTAGTTTCTATTTTCCAATTCATTATTGTCCAGCCAGTGATGAGGAATATCAGTGGTGTGAGAAGTTTGGGATAACATTTTCATTTTTAAATTAGAATTGTTCTCATCCAGTCTAACTTCCTTTATCCTATATCTAATATGTATTGGGAGTTTAGCTATAGAAATGCCAATATCTTAAAATAAAGCTGGCACATCTAAAATATGTGAAATCTTCTTTAGTTCTGAGGATTCATGGTAAGCAAGAGTAATTGGGCTGGAAGATGCTTAGCAGGAAAATAATGAGATTTCAGGTTATAAATTGTTACCAACCAGAAATACCTGATTTTCCATAAGCTGCATCTGACACTGGATGTCCTTCTACCTCTGTAGCTAAGGGGATAACCCTCCCATCCTCAGTTTCTGCACTCGGTAAATTATCATTTTTGCATCTTTTCAGATAGCCCTGATTTGCTAGAAGGGAAGGCTTACTTGAGAGTTAGTTGCATCATTTGGTGAGAATTTCATCTTCTTTTAATGACACTTATTTGGTGCTCTCAACCTTTTCATTTTGCATAGATTGTAACAGGGCTTCACAGACAGTTCTGCAGTCAAATAGGTGGGAATTCTAACTCTACCTCCACCATTTATCACCTTGATGACCCAAGGCAAGTTCGGCAGTGTTTCTGATCTTTGCTTTTTTTCCTCTATACATAATAATTAACACGTTACAATATACTCTCAGGTAATTGTTTAGAAGAGAAAAAGCCAAGAATGTAGTTAATACACAATGTTTTGAATATTACTGTCTCAGAAACATGAATGTCTATGATTTTAGAATAATGAAGTACCTTAGGCAGAAGTCAAGTAGTCAGAAAGTTAAAAGATTACTTTTAATTAAAGAAAGCCTGACATCTCATGTTAATAAATTTAGCGCTTTCCTCTGTTTGGGAAGATGGAAGATTCTGGACTTACTTTGATATACACCTTAACCATCTAGAGCCAGTAGCCTGCTTTTCTGCATCCTGAATCCCCTCAGGGTCTTCAGTCTGGGGTGACAGCAATGACTGAAAGCATGATGTCCGCAACACCCTTTGTTCACTCATATGGCAGAAAACTTTTTTTCATCAACACCATCGAGGCCTATGAAATACATCTGGATTTTAAACAGTCAATCATAAGATTTCATTTAGCTTTAACACACTATGCCAAACTCTGGGATCTTGTGGAGTTTTTAGCCTAAACCGAAGTAGGGGAGATCAGGGAAGACCTCCCAATAAAAATGGTGTTGAACTGGGACCTGAAAAGTGGATAGCTCGCCAAGATGGGGACCGTGGGAAGATATTTCAGCAAAGAGAAGACTAGGTACAAAGGTGTGGGCATGGAAAAGAATATGCTACATTTGAGGAACCAAGAGCTGTCCAGATGCCTAGACCCTAAGAGGAGGGTGAAGTCGCAAGCACTGATGAGAGGCAGGCAGAAGCTTGGGCATGCACGGTCTTGTAGGTGTTCAGAAAGAGGAGGGGGCACCATCCAATAGATGGAGCACGTCTCCCTAACTAACCACTGAAACTCCTGACTCCGACAGTGAGAAAGCCTGGAGGAGTGCAATCTTTGCACTCAGTCAAAACTCTAGATGGCTTCAGTTAAACTTTTAGGTGCCCAGTTGACACTAGTGGCAAAGAACTCCCCTGCCATGCAAGAAACAAGAGATTCAGGTTCGATTGCTGTGTCAGGAAGACCCCCTGGAGGAGGAAATGGCAAGCCATTCCAGTATTATTGCCTGAAGAATCCCATGAACAGATGAGCCTGGTGGGCTACAGTCCAGAGGGTCGCAAACAGTCGGACACAACTGAAGTGACTTAGCACGCATGCACTACTTAAGAACTTTAAAGTTGGTGTGGTTTTATTTTTTGTTTTTTACTTTGGGATTTTTTTTTCTTTTAGTTGTAAAATTGTGTGCTTGTTATCAAAACATCAAAAATATTGTGTCAGTCTGCTGTGGAGGCAGGTTTCCACTATTCTTACACTCATTCTGTGCATGCCCCTTTGCATGTGGCTTGTTTCATTCATCATTACTTTCATTTTAGGTGCAATCCAGACACTCACATGCCTCTCTATCCATAAGAACCTGGTCAAACAGTTAATTGCTATATGTCAGTTAAATCTCAAGAAAATGAGAAGGTCTTTTTAAAAAAGAAAGGAAATTGGCCAAACATTTACAACTGCTAGTATTTCACTGAATACCAGCTATGCACAGAGCCCTGTCCTAGGGTGGAAGAGATTCACAATGCGCCAGGCCTGGGATCTAGGAGCCCAGGGAAGCTTGTTTCAGGAAAGCTCATTGGTATCCACAGGGGTTATAAATGTGTGCCCTAAATATGAGTGAATTGCACTGAACTGAAAGGTGTAAAGGAAATTGTAATATTAACTAAGAGAGACAGATCATTTTTGTTCACTAGTTATTCTTTTTTATTTTTATGTACTTGCATTGGTTCCTAATGAAAATCTTTCTTTCCATAATTTTAATCTCAACAGTTGTTGAACCTCAACATTCCTATGATCTAGTTATTGTTTTAAAACACTTGTTCTTAACAGATGCACACTACTATATGTAAAATACATAAACAACCAGGACCTATTGTATAGCATAGGAAACCATATTCAGTGTTTAGTAATACCTTCAATGGAAAAGAACCTGAAAATATACATATATGTGTGTGTATGTATAACTGAATTAGTTTTGAATTATAGTAAGTCAACTATATTTCAATTGAGAAAAGCACTGGTTCTTACATTATATTTTAGGACTTCCCTGGTGGCTCAAATGGTAAAGCGTCTGCCTACAATGTGGGAGACCCAGGTTCGCTCCTTGAGTCAGGAAGATCCCCTGGAGAAGGAAATGGCAACCCACTCCAGTACTCTTGCCCAGAAAATCCCATGGACGGAGGAGTATGGTACGCTACAGTCCATGGGGTCGCAAAGAGTCATACACAACTAAGCGACTTCACTTTACATTATACTTTACACTTTTGCATCTGAATGATGAAGGATTACTTAGATATACTAGTCCTTTGTCGCACCATATACCTAATTTGTGTGACAATTGTCAATATACATGTAATGAACCAGATGGGGCTTCCCAGGTGGCTCAGTGGTCAAGAATCCACCTGCAATGCAGGAGATGCAAATTCAGGCCCTGAGTTGAGAAGATGCTCTGGAGAAGGAAATGGCAACTCGCTCCCATATTCTTGCCTGCAAAATCCCATGGACAGAGGAGCCTGGCAGGCTACAGTCTGCAGGGTTGCAGAAGAGTTGAACACAACTGAGCGACTCAACAACAACAATGAATCAGGTAGTAGGACAAGTCAAGGAACAAGGAATAGGGTCTGTAAGAGGGGAGAAGATATTTAAGTTTAGGGGCAATGAATCTTCTCTGAATTTTTTGGGTGAACTGAGTAGCTGGCAGCTGGTAGAAAGAGGAAAGCCTTGGAAACCTGTCATTGAATAGACCGAGCAGAAGTACCACCGACATTTTCAGTTCTTTGTGGATTCTCCAGGGATCCATGCCCATTTAGCTGAGGAGCCAAGGTGATGCTGTCCTGAGAAGTGAGGTCGTTCCACCCCCACAGCAACACACTTGATACTAGTTCCTTTACTAAAATGTCCTAAAAGAATGAGCAGAGATACATCACAAAGTTTAGTGCACTGATGTTTATCAGAGAATGGTATCAAATTTCATAAGAGTGAAAACACCATAAATGCTCAGAGATTGATTAAGTCCAATATTCATACAATGGCACAATATGCAGCCATTAAAAATCTTTTAATAGAAGAAGATTTGGGTCTGTGCTCATGGAATATATATATTATAAATGCTATTTACATATGTATACATATTTAAGCACAATTATTCCATATTTAGACACAATAGCTCTCAGTTCAGATAGCTATATACTAAGATGTTGAAAATGTCTATTACTGGGTGGTGGGATGATGGATGATTTCTGTATTGCCTCACCCCCTGCTATCTAGCTAGAAGAAAACTAAATTTAATGGTGTCTTTGTTTTCATTTCTAATGGGGAAGTAGGATTGTACCTTAGAGAAGGAGGCAGAGAGGCATGGAGCAGAATGGTGGTCTTTGTATAATTGCCATGGGTCTCCATCTTTGTTTACATGGACAGTTTTCCAAAGTTATGTAAAATGCTATGCAAAAGCAGCTTCAAGTCCCCAATTATAAGGACAAAAATAATAGCCGGTGTGAATGTAATGTTTATTGCCTGCCTGTACTATACTGAGGACTTCCCTGGTGGCTCAGATGGTAAAGAATCTGCCTGCAATGAGGAAGACCAGGGTTCAATCCCTGGGTGGGGAAGATACCCTGGAGGAGGACATGGCAACTCACTCCAGTATTCTTGCCTGAAAAATCCCATGGATAGAGGAGTCTCGTGGGCTACAGTCTACGAGTCACAAAGAGTCGGACATGACTGGGCGACTAAGTACACACTATACTAACTGAAGTGTGTATCTGAAGGCACACAAATTATATAGTAAACTAACTTCGTCCTCTCTATGACATTTGGAAGTAAGTATATCATTTTACAGATGGGAAATTAAGGCTCACCTTCTTACCTGTAAGGCCCTGCCACATGAAAATTTTGGAGCTGCCACTGGGAGAGATGTGGGATGAATTTGACTTTTGTGATGTTCTCTGTGGTCCACTCATTATCTCAACTTTAATTCCTTTCTCAACTTCTCTTTTGTACAGCTATGCCTTCTTCGACCAGTGCCTTTACTACTACACCTACAGAGTCACTCCATCCTGCGCCTGTTTCTGACACAACAACAGGAGGTTTGTTCATATTTTAAAATAGCTTTTCTCTGGAGTCACTGTTATGATGCAGCTCTACTTAATGGGACTTAGTACTGCAGCGAAACTGACAAAGACTGAGAAATGGAAGCAAAATAGACAAGGTCTCTCTGCTCTAGAGGAATTCTCCCTTCTGGAAGGTTGCACAGGAATAATACTGTAGAGGGAAGAAATTAAAACATTCTAGCAAAACACATAAATGATGAATGTGACCATGAAATGGTAGGCCAGTTAAAAGGGATCCAGTAGTGCAGTGGTGAGAGGGGGGCTTATGGTCGAACCTGACTGGACTCAGCCCTGAGCTTGGCCCAGGTGCTGACCCTGAGTAGATTGAACCCCAAGTTCTCCAAAGGGTCTCCGTCTTCTTAATTTTAAGATGGGGATCATTATACCTATCTCACAGTGTTTCTCTAAGGTTTAAACATGTGTAAAATTGCTTGACTGAGAGCCCAGTAGATCATAAGTGCCCAGTTATGTATAAGCCATGTGGGTGCTGAGATAAGAATGATCAAGCGGCATTCACTCTCTCTCTGATTATTCTTGGATGGAGACGAAGATGACTTTGAAAGAGCAGGTTGAAAGTAGAAAAGAAGAAGGTCTTTTGTAGGTGGGATTTAGGTAGGGTCCTCTGGATTTAAAATAAAGCCTCAAAGAAGACTTAGCCTAGCTACTGGATCATTAGCTAGTGGAAACACTGAGGTAAAGGGAAGCAATGGGTTTTCAGAAGGACAGAGACCAAGAGAGGAAAATGAGGCTAAGTGCTGAGACCAATTACTGGGCTTCTGGGTCCAGTTAAATAATCTACTTTTCAAAGTGATGTCAGTGTAAAGCCAACATAATAGTGTCAAATCAGAAAACATTCATGGGGCAACTGCAGACACACATAGCACCACATGCCAAGAACCCTATAAATAATGAATGGCTAAGGAATAAGCAAATATAATCAAGTCTTTGATGAGGTCATGTAATGTAGTGCAATATGTCATTTGTAGTAAATTCAAGAATTGACATAAAATGGCATTGGGAAATAGGAGAAGAAGAAATATTATTGTGGACTGATAAGAGGGGATTAACTCTAGGAGAGCATTCAGTTCAGTTCAGTTGCTCAGTCATGTCTAACTCCTGGTGAAACCATGGACTGCTGCACGCCAGACCTCCCTGTCCATTGCCAACTGCTGGAGTTTACTAACTCATGTCCATTGAGTTGATGATGTCATCAAATCACCTCATCTTCTGTCATTCCCTTTTCCTCATGCCCTCAGTCTTTCCCAGCATCACAGCCTTTCCAATAAGACAGTTCTAGCATCAGGTGGCCAAAGTACTGGAGTTTCAGCTTCAACATCAGACATCCCAAGGAATATTCAGGACTGATTTCCTTTAGGATGGACTGGTTGGATCTCCTTGCAGTCCAAGGGACTCTCAAGAGTCTTCTCCAACACCACAGTTCAAAAGCATCAATTCTTTGACGCTCAGCTTCCTTTCTAATCCAACTCTCACATCCATACATGACCACTGTAAAACCCATAGCCTTGACTAGACAGACATTTGTTGGCAAAGTAATGTCTTTTTTTTTTTAATATGCTGTCTAGTTTGGTCATAACTTTTCTTCCAAGGAATAAGCATCTTTTAATTTTCTGGCTGCAGTCACTATCTGCAGTGATTTTGGAGCTCAGAAAAATAAAGTCTTTCATTGTTTCCACTGTTTCCCTCTCTATTTCCTATGAAGTGATGGGACCAGAGGCCATAATCTTAGTTTTCTGAATGCTGAGTCTTAAGCCAACTTTTTCACTCTCCTCTTTCAGTTTCATCAAGAAGCTTTTTAGTTCCTCTTCACTTTCTGCCATAAGGATGATGTCATCTGTATAAGTGAGGTTATTGATATTTCTCCCAGCAATCTTGATTCCAGGTTGTGCTTCCTCCAGTCCAGTGTTTCTCATGATGTATTCTGCACATAAGTTAAACAATCAGGGTGACAATATACAGCCTTGATGTACTCTTTTTCCTATTTGGAACCAGCCTATTGTTCCATGTCCAGTTCTAATTGTTGCTTCCTGACCTGCATACAGGTTTCTCAAGAAGAAGGCCAAATGGTCTGGTATTATCATCTCCTGAAGAATTTTCCACAGTTTATTGTGATCCACACAGTCAAAGGCTTTGACATAGTCAATAAAGCAGAAATTGATGTTTTTCTGGAACTCTCTTGCTTTTTCAATGATCCAGCAAATGTCAGCAATTTGATCTCTGGTTCCTCTGCCTTTCTAAAACCAACTTGAACATCTGAAATTTCACGGTTCACATATTGCTAAAGAAAGCCTGGCTTGGAGAATTTTGAGCATTACTTTACTAGCGTGTGAGATGAGTGCAATTGTGTGGTAGTCTGAGCATTCTTTGACATTTTCTTTCTTTGGGATTGGAATGAAAACAGACCTTTTCCAGTCCTGTGGCCATTGCTGAGTTTTCCAAACTGACTGGCATATTGAGTGCAACACTTTCACAGCATCATCTTTTAGGATTTGAAATAGCTCAACTGGAATTCCATCACCTCCACTAGCTTTGTTCCTAGAGATGTTTCCTAAGGCCCACTTGACTTCACATTCCAGGATGTCTGGCTGTAGGTGAGTTATCACACCACCATGATTAACTGGGTTGTGAAGATCTCTTTCATACAGTTCTTCTGTGTATTCTTGCCACCTCTTCTTAATATCTTTTGCTTTTGTCAGGTCCATACCATTTCTGTCATTTACTGAGCCCATCTTTGCATGAAATATTCCTTTGGTATCTCTAATTTTCTTGAAGAGATCTCTAGTCTTTCCCATTCTATTGTTTTCCTCTATTTCTTTGCACTGTTCACTGAGGAAGGCTTTCTTATCTCTCCTTGCTATTCTTTGGACCTCTGCATTCAAATGGGTATATCTTTTCTTTTCTCCTTTGCTTTTTGCTTCTCTTCTTTTCACAGCTATTTGTAAGGCCTCCTCAGACAGCGATTTTGCTTTTTTGCATTTCTTTTCCATGGGGATGATCTTGATCCCTGTCTCCTGTACTATGTCACATACCTCTGTCCATAGTTCATCAGGCACTCTGTCTATCAAGTCTAGTCCCTTAAGTCTATTTCTCATTTCCACTGTATAATCATAAGGGATTTGATTTAGGTCATACCTGAATGATTCAGTGGTTTTCCTCACTTTCTTCAATTTAAGTCTGAATTTGGCAATAAGAAGTTCATGATCTGAGCCACAGTCGGCTCCTGGTCTTGTTTATGCTAAATGTATAGAGCTTCTCTATCTTTGGCTGCAAAGAATATAGTCAGTCTAATTTTGGTGTAGGCCATCTGATGATGTTCATGTGTAGAGTCTTCTATTGTGTTGTTGGAAGAGAGTGTTTGCTATGACCAGTGTGTTCTCTTGGCAGAACTCTGTTAGCCTTTGCCCTGCTTCATTCTGTACTCCAAGGCCAAAGTTGCCTGTTACTCCAGGTGTTTCCTGACTTCCTACTTTTACATACCAGTCCCCTATAATGAAAAGGACATCTTTTTGGGGTGTTAGTTCTAAGAGGTCTTGTAGGTCTTCATAGAACCTTCCAACTTCAGCTTCTTCAGAATTACTGGTCGGGGAATAGACTTGGATTACCGTGATAGTGAATGTTTGCCTTGGAAATGAACAGAGATCTTTCTGTCATTTTTGAGATTGCATCCAAGTACTGCAATCCTGCTCTCTAGTTGATTACGATGGCTACTTGATTTCTTCTAAGGCATTCCTGCCTGCAGTAGTAGATAAAATGGTCATCTGAGTTAAATTCACCAATTCCAGTCCATCTTAGTTCACTGACTCCTAGAATGTCGACATTCACTCTTGTTATCTCCTGTTTGACCACTTCCAATTTGCCTTGATTCATAGACCTAGCATTCCAGGTTCCTATGCAATATTGTTCTTTACAGCATCAGACCTTGCTTCTATCACCAGTCACATCAATAGCAGGGTGGTGTTTTTGCTTTGGCTCCATCCCTTCATTCTTTCTGGAGTTATTTCTCCACTGATCTACAGTATCATATTGGGCACCGACTGACCTGGGGAGTTCATCTTTCAGTGTCCTATCTTTTTGCCTTTTCACTGTTCATGGGGTTCTCAAGGCAAGAATACTGAAGTGGCTTGCCATTCCCTTCTCCAGTGGACTACATTCTATCAGACCTCTCCACTGTGACCCTTCTGTCTTGAGTGGCCCCACAGGCATGGCCTAGTTTCACTGAGTTAGACAAGGCTGTGGTCCATGTGATCAGATTGGCTAATTTTCTGTGATTGGGATTTCAGTCTGTCTGCCTTCTGATGCCCTCTCTCAGTGCCTACTGTCTTATTTGGGTTTCTCTTACCTTGGAAGTGGGGTATCTCTTCATGGCTGCTCCAGCAAAGGGAAGCCCCTGCTCCTTACCTTGGACTTGGAGTATGTCCTCATGGCCTCCGCTCCTCACCTTGGATGTGCGCTATCCCCTCTCCGCCACTTGCTGCTCCTGCGCCACGCAGCCGCCGCTGCCGCTTCTTTTAGGTCCATACCATTTAAGGCAACTATATTAGGAACGTTTGCAGAAACGAATCTAATGAGACTGCTGGCAAAAACTCAGCTGGTTCAAAGTAAGGGTTTGGAGTCTGATGGTGGAAAATGGATAGCAACATAACTGAACTTACGTCCAGTCATGTCCAACTCTTCTTGAGGATTAGACTGATGTTCATGTGGGATAACAGCTCAATATGTCTTTTTCTGACCACCATTTTTACGTTTTTTAAAAATGCACTGCTTCTTGTGGGAGTTCATAGATGGTTTTCCCAATAGTTTGTCATATGCTTCCCTTTAGTGCATGAGGTAGTTTACTAATTCCTGATGAACAGAAACTTGTTGGGTAGCCAAAAGTAGATATTGAGATTATTCCTGTTAAGACTGACACATTACCTCATACATTTTACTTGCTCACTGCTGTAAGTTGAACTATATAGTTCTTTAAACATAGTTAAGGAATAACAAAATCCCATTAGACAGTCTAATTCCAAAGGGGTATTTTTTAAACATGCCGTATGTTTTCTGACCTTATTTTGAAATATTGTCTTTTTAGCTCCATACTATGAACATCACCGTGGTTTCTCACAGTCAGGTATGTGAATATTTGACAAAGTATGATCATCATTCCATGTAAAATTTTGTTTTGTGAGTTTTACATGCCTTGGAACTAGAAGCATCAATTTTAATTTTAAGCTTATTTTCTTTCTGATTTTGCTTTAAAAAAATTTTAATTGAAGTATAGTTACTGTACATTATTGTTTATTCTAGGTGAAGAATATAATGATTCACAACTTTTAAAAGTTATACTTCCTTTCTAGTTGTTAGAAAATATAGCCATATTTTCTTCCTTGTGTGCTGTACAATATATGTGTTGTACTTAGTTATTCAGTTGTGTCTGACTCTTTGTGACACCATGGACTGTAGCCCACCAGGTTCCTCTGTCCATGGTATTCTCTAGGCGAGAATACTAGAGTAGATTGCCATTCCCTTCTACAGGGGATCTTCCCAACTTAGACATCAAACCCAGGTCTCCCGCTCCATAGGCAGATTCTTTACTGTCTGAGCCAGCGGAGAAGCCCTGTACAATAATATATCCTTGCAGCTTATTTTATACATGACAGCTTATACCTCTTATTCTTCTACTCCCATATTGCCTTTCCCTCAGCCCTCTCCCCACTGGTAACCACTAGCTAATTTTTAAAACAAGAGTGTTACTGATTTCAGTCACACAGATTGTAAAAACAAGTAAAATATGCTCTTTTCAGAATCAAAATAGGCATTTCCAATTACCTTAAACATTTTAGAAACAGTAGTATATAATCTGATCATCATTTTTATTTTAAGTTATACATCTTTAGCTTTCTAACCAACTGTGGGTACATCCAGAATAAATACAGATCCTTCCTGTCTTAGTCCAGATTCATTTTAGACCCTGTGCTACCAGTTCAGAGCTATCTTTCCAACACTATATTTGAGGACTATCACTTTCTCCTATAAAAAGGCAAAGTAATAGTGCCCTGATTTTGCCTGCTTTGTTTTACAAATGCTGTGTGGTCATTTACTTCACACTTTTGTAATTTTCTCCTCTGTTTTTCTCCTATAGTAATGGTAGTCATTATTTTTGCGGTGATTGCTGCTATCATTGGAATTATCGTCGGAAGTGCCAGCCTTATTACCCAACTGCTAAAGGTGAGGACTCAGTTTTTAATTTTGCTGTAAGTGCTGGTGTAAAGAGCTCCAGGAGGGTTTAACTCTCCAGGTTCAACTAAACTCCAAAGAAAAACAAAACTGCATGAAACTCCATCTTTTTCAACTGGGCACAGAGAAGTCACTGAGTTACTCTAGCAGAATTTTTTTTTTTTTTTTTTTGCATTTGCCTATAAAGAATCTGCAAATAGCAATCTACCTGTTTTCCAATGAAGCATCCTCCAAGGCTTCTAGCTTGATTTAATATATTTTGATGGATGTAGATGAAACAGTCAAATGTCTAATTATAGTATCTAGTTTAATTTGCATATGAAAAATCTTTAAAATAACATGATATATTTACTAGTGCTGAAAACATTTGCTTTTTTATTCTATTTCCTGGGACAGAGTTTTCAAATTCCACCTATGAATTTACAGCCATGAATGATGTTTTTCATCACTAAAGATACTTTTTAGTCTGTATGACAGCATTACACACATCACCTTTGCTATAACATCCTGTTTAAGGTAGTTCAGACACAACATTTGTGTGTGTGATTATAATGCTAGTAAATTGGAATTATAATCATAGGTCTTTAAGTACCTAGTCACAAAGGAGTGGAGCAACTGAGCCCTCATTCACCCTCTATTTTTATCTTTCTTTGTGATCTCCATACCACAGCCATTCTATATATGTATTTATTCTTTATAAAATGCTTGTTTTAGAGAGCTCACGAAACTGTAATGTCAGGGCTATAGCAACAAGATTGATAGTAAATCTACACAGAGTTCCCTTGCCCTTTTCTTTTTCAACTATTTTTGTTAGGTGACTTTGATAATCATTCAAATCTATGATTGATTAGCATTACTCCATGTAAATTTATCTTCTCTCAATAATATTTTTTAATAAAAGTAAAGTAATTAAGAGTATCTGCTCTAATATGAGAGATTCTGTAAAGACCTGAGTGGAAGATGTTTGCAGTTTAAATATTAGGAACAAAGTCATACCCTTGTTTTGGGGCACAGATGACCAATTTAGTTGTCTTCTCTCTCAGCTGATGATCTAAACCTGAAAAAGGCAATGACATACTTGGTTGGCAAAATTCAGAAAACATCTTCCATACAAATATAGTAGAATTGGGTCATGATTATATGACTAAAAGAATTATCTCTTTAAAAAAAAGTTTTCAATTCAGCTTTTCATTACAGCAAGGAAATATAGCACAGTCAATGTTTGGGGTAATAATTCACCTATGGAAATAACAAATACTATTTAGAAATACAAGTTTAAATCAAAGTTTGTAAATATCTATGAAATAATAACTTCTTCCACAAAAGGATTCTACAAAGTGAATTTTAATTGAAAGAAAACAAACTTTAGCCAAAAAAAATATACTTTTAACCTGCGGTATTTTTCTCATTGTGTCTAAGTTTATAAAATTGTAGCATTAACATTCTTCTGGTTTTTATTCATAGAGAAAACGAAAACCAACGAACACTTCTGAAACTCCTAAACAAATAGAAGAAACAGGTTAGTGCTAATATTTTTATTGCCTTTTGCCATTTTGGAAGGAAACTAAATTAATAACTTTTAAAAATGTCATTTATTTTCTTTACATTATTGTGTTGGTTTCACCATACATTGACATGAATCTGCCATGGGTATACATGTGAATAACTTACTTTTATACTCTTCAATAGTATAAAATTTCTTCAATGAAATTCTCTCTTTGGTGCACAGTATCAAAAATACTACACATAAAGCAAAAACCAAATTCTTTCCTGTACTTTTTATTTTCCAAACTACAAAGCTGAGTATAGGAGAACCTGTAGGGGGCTAGTTCAGTTGCCCCAAATCTGGAGCCAGACCTTGGTTTGAATCCATATTCCACCACTTAGCAGCTGTGTAACCCTAAACCAGCTATTCTTATAGAGATAACAACAGGGAGTGGACTGATAATTCAACATGGGCATAATGATGGTGCACACCTCACAGAGTTTCATGAGGACTGAATGAACTACAAGTAGTAGAGTACCTAGAACAGTTCTTCGCCAGAGTATGCAACCAATGCCTAGTAGCTGTTAAAATTTTTGCAGACTCCACACCCAATGATCTCTGCACAAATGGCCAGTCACTTGGCTCCCTGTTATCATTTCCACTCTCAGGTGGAAAGGGGATACATAAGCATGGCAAAAACAGCAGTTGTATCTTATTCACCCAGAGCAATATTGACTTAAGTAGTATTTTCCAAAAAGAGACTACCTGAAAAAGTGTGAAATTTTTACATTTACAAACATCCAGATATTAGTACTTTCTTGCAGGAAAAAAAAAAAGTAAACTCTAACAAGACTGGAATATCCATTACCAGCATGAGAGCAAGTTCATAAGAGCTGAGTAGTAGTTGTTGCCTCTACTATGTGTTTTAATACCTAACTAATTTTATTAATTATGACCTGTTACATAATCTCACTAATTGAGCATATAGTTCTATTAATATTAAACTTTGCCTGAGGTGTGAACCCAAATGACATGTGTTGGAGGAGATAATCACCAAACACAAGTTGCTATACAATGGGCTTTATATGCTCAAGCAAAAGGGAAATGATTCTGCTTTCTACAAAATTGAAGTTTTTCCCATAATTATCAAAAATCATGACAGATCTTAGGGGCTGCAAATTTCCAGATTCCAGTATTTAACCCTAGACCTAGCACTTATCTTCATAGGACTTGCTAGGTTTTTTAGATTTGGGGGTCATAAAAAACAGAGAATTTTAAATTCTCCAACCCAGCCACGTAACCTATATGCAGAACTAGGTTCATCACACTATCTTGTAGGTTCTTAAAGCTTAAAGATGATTAGTATATAATTGTTTAGTCCTAGAAGGTTCATGCTTGGTAGGGCGAATGGTGTACATGTCATTCTCGGCTAGCAGGATTAATAAAACCCCAATGTGCAGATACCTAAAACAACAAACATTTTGAGTCCTGAACCAGATTCACTTGTTTTAACTAAGGTTAAAACATTATAGGATTTTCAGCTAGGACAAATATGTGTTATTTCTTTTACCTACATTCTGCATTGTTTCAAAAAAAAATGTTTTGAAGCTGTTTTTAAAATGGAGCAATTACTAGCCAAGACCTGATGTTTGGTTACCTAAATTTCTATATACTTTTAACTACTGATTTATTTTGGTGACAATTTTAGTGTTAAATGTTTTGTCTGCTTTTTTTCCCCCATATAATCTTGAAACTTTCTGTGCAATAGCCCACAAAATTTGGGACAATTTAATCCATCAAATATCTTTGTAAGTTTAAGTGCAACAGACATTTTCCAAATGCTTCGTGTGGTTTGGGCACCTACACGCTTTTTAGATGTACCAACAGGAGTCTCTGTCCTCTAGAAGCTGAGCATCTATTGGGGGAAACAGACTGCAGTCATTGTAGGGAACAGGTTTTAAGGTAGCAGAGGCATTAGCATCTAAAAAGACCGAGGTGGGCATTAATAGCAAAGGCTTCTGCAGATGACATCACCTGAGGTCAGTCTTAAAGACATTTCTAGGAAAGAGTCAGTTCTAGACAAAAGCCCAGCTTGAAGAAAATCATAAAAGAAGACAGAATATGGTATAGTCAAGGAACTGTGTGCATTTCCACATTCAGTTGAGTCAGTTCAGTTCAATCGCTCAGTCATGTCTGACTCTTTGTGACCCCATGGACTGCAGCACACCAGGCCTCCCTGTCCATCACCAACTCCCGGAGTTTACTCATGTCCATTGAGTCAGTGATACCATCCAACCATCTCATCCTCTGTCGTCCCTTTCTCCTTCTGCCTTCAATCTTTCCCAGGATCAGGGTCTTTTCCAGTGAGTCAGCTCTTCACATCAGGTGGCCAAAGTATTGGAGTTTCAGCTTCAACATCAGTCCTTCCAATGAATATTAAGAACTGATTTCCTTTAGGATTGACTGGTTGGATCTCCTTGCAGTCCAAGGGACTCTCAAGAGACTTCTCCAACACCACAGTTCAAAAGCATCAATTCTTCTGCGCTCAGCTTTCTTTATAGTCCAGCTCTCACATCCATATGTGGCTAGTGCAAAAACCATAGCCTTGACTAGATGGACTTTGGTTGGCAAAGTAATGTCTCTGCTTTTTAATATGCTGTCTAGGTTGGTCATAACTTTTCTTCCAAGGAGTAAGCCTCTTTTAATTTTGTAGCTTCAGTCACCATCTGCAGTGATTTTGGATTTCCACATTAGCAAGATTAATGCCTCAGTTCTTCATTTATGTCTCAAATATACATAAAGGCAGTGGAAAGTGAAATGAATCAGATTTTAGGTTCAATTTATCTCTCCATATTTGTGCAAATGAAGTTATTAAATGTGTTTTAGTAGTTAGTGAAATTGTTACCAGAGAGTAAATTCTTGACAGAAAGAATTAGGAGATGAGACACATAAGTCAAGAAAATAAGTTTATTAAGTGATAGGATGTTCTCAGGGGGAGCATGAGTACAATCAGATGAGTAGCTGCTCTGAATTTCTTTAACAAACTGGTTATATGGGGTGTAAAAATGAGTGGGGAGAATGTTCATTGGGAGGGGAGAGGTTTGGAGTGACATTTCCTAATTTTCACCCCAGATCCACCTTTCTAAGAAAAGGAAGGATCTTTGTTCTTATTCAGTCTTAATCAGAAGTATCACAGCATCAGTACATGATGGAAACTTCTTATCTGCACAGCTAATTTTATTGTAATGAGAACATAATGAGCAAAAGGTTACATTTAGACAATGGAGATTCCACCTTTCCCTACCTTTCTTCACCTGCCTCCAGGACATTTGTTACCCCAAAATGTCTGAGTTCTTGTCAGTCCAGAGGTTTCCTATTTTCTGTCTGTCCAAGGACCTGCTTTGTTTATAAGATGTGGAGTTTCCTGCCATTTGGCCTGTGCCTCGCTTTGTCTGCTCATTTCTAGCTATCTGCCTGCTCTAACAAAATAGGTTATCAAATCAGACCCCACTTCACAGGAAATTTGGAAAAATACACAAGATTCCAAAAAGTGGGTAATCCCTACTTTTATAGAATAACTACACAAATAACTCTAAAATAACTCACAAGTCAAAGGCAATAAGAGAAGGGAGTGATCATGCCATCTCAACAAGAATAAGAGGTGTTAGGGTATAAAAAACGAATTGCTTTTACCTCCTTGAACTTGCACAGTTCATGGTTGGTGGGAAATGAGAATAAGTGACTCTGGCTTAGCTGCCCACAGTGATGACCACATGTGGCTTCTACCAGTCCATTTGTTATGGCAGAATTTGGGGGTGCACCATTGCTGTAACTCCCCAATAGAAGGAGACTGTGGGAAATGCTCTGCTTCCATAACTGCCAAGGTTCAGCCCATCTGTTTCACACAGTTTCTGGAAGTCAAATAAATACATAAATTTGGAAGTGGAATAAATAAATCTAGCCTACCAGCTAAGGAAAGTGGAACATCACACTTGATGGGGGAGGCTGGCCTTTCTTTCATATGCTAGAATCAGAGAGGAATCTAGCAGTGAGTTTCTGTACAGCCTTGCCTGTACTAATGTCTAAGAAAAAACAGTTACTTCTGAAAGAGATTACAAATTAGGAAGCTTGTCTTAAATTCAAACACATACGTGTAATTCCACTCACTTATTATTCACTGCTTTCCCACTCTTTTCCACCCCTTCACAAGTTCTTTATTAGTTTCTCATCTCTGTAGAAGTTAGGAAAAGAGCAGTTATGTTTGTTCCTTAAGTTCTAAGGCTTTTAGAATAGATTTTCTAAAAAATTCTGTTTCACTACACAGAACTCTAATAGAGCTAATCTGAAAAAAATTCCTTTCATTTCCTAACAGTTGTATTCAAGGACAACTCTGTAAGAATATAGAATCCTGAAATTTATTTTATGAATTAATTTCCCATTGTATTTAATATAACTGTGTTTTATATCACTGTTTTGTTTTTTCTCTAGGAGACTCAGCACAGTAATCGATGACAGTCATCTCACCAAATCAAGTTTTGGAAGAACTCAAAGACAAAACTTCAATCATGTGAAAAATAAACATGTATATTTTGGTCAAGTGAAAAATGAACATGTAAAAAAACCAATATGTTGTATACTTTCCCAAGTTGTACAACTTCAGGATAAAAATTTCATCATAATGAGTCCAGTGACAAATATTTTTTTCATGCTTGCTTTTGTATGTTAACATAATTTTTATAATTAAATGACTTAGAATTCTCATTCAAAACTTTAGTTGACTTCATCCACAGTTCTTTAAGACTGACATTCTATTCTTTGGCATTTTAATGATTATGCTTTCAAATGACAGGTTTGTAACATCTAGATAAAAATCTAAGTTTTCTTCTCATTCTAAACTTCTGAGTCTATTTTCATTATTTTGAATAAATTAAAAGGAGAGCAAAATGCTATTATTTCCTTCATTGCTGAGCAGGCAAGGTATGTATTACATTAAAGATGATGTTTTAAACACACTAATAAATCTTGTGCTTGGAAATGCCTTTCATACATATATACATACACATACGTACATATGCATAGATAAAGACATGGAATACATATAAATATATAAAATGACACACACATTCATCCTTTGATGCATAAATCAACACAAAAATTTTTTCCTATTAAAAGAAGTGGGATATTACACATGTATAAATGGCTCATTTACAATAACTTGTCTGAAAGTCTAAAGTGTTAACTCATTCAGGGCACAGACATGAACTGTGTTCCACTGGAATGTTTAATTATGCCAGTGGGCAGAGTATCCTGAGGAAAGGAATTAATGACTTTGCTTACAAGAAGAAAATTCTGAATAACTCTGTAAATGCAATAAGATATACAAATTTGACATGTAGTTGAATATATAAAAAGTTTACCCTGTATTTTCTATTAAATGCTTTAATCTGTCCAATCCTAGTTTGCATTTTTAATAACATTTTGGAAATTGGTTTAAATAACTTGAAAGAAATTTCTGAATCCTGGAGCCCAAGGTTTTGTGACTGTACAGTTATCACTCATTTGTAGTAAAACTTGAAAAGCAATGTAAAAACATTGTGCAATGTTGTGATATTCCATTTTAACATCCATATGGCCTTTCATTATTGCATAATAATTAAGTAAATAGTATTATGTACATATTTGAGCTTGACAACTTAGATTTACTCTTTTATATGTTAAAAAATCTAATTCTTAACCTACTTGCATGTTCAGAGAGTGTTGGTTTTACTAAATCGATTATAGAAAAATAAAGAATAAGAATAACATCTCTGTTGGTATATATATTTTGAAAATAGTTTTAACAATATTACTGTGTTAAATTAATCAAGTGAATGGTCCAAGCATCAAGACAACTTTAACTGTATTCTTTTCAATAAAAACAAAATGTTGAACCAAGAGAGAACATGTGACTAACTTCATCTCTAAAGCAATTTACAAGTCAGAGACAATGAGACATCAGATGGCCTAATTTAAAGTAATTAAAATAGGAATTACTTTAACCTAGAACTGTTTCTCAATTTCTCTGTACTTGTGTCAATGAATTTTTCACATTTAAATTTAATGTTTGTGGGAAGAAATGACCTTGACTCTTCTTATTTTTATAATTAAGTCATCATAAGATTATAGTAAAGAAATCTTACCTACGAAGCTAACATGACCCTATAATAGATAACTTGGAATTTCTTAAACTTTAAGACTAGAGCCTTGGGGTGTGAGTAAAGCTGATTAGAAAATGTTATCCTTCAGGCCTGGGTATTTTCTTGTGTGGGTTTGAGGAAAGGGTTTACAGCGGACAGAAAATGAATGGAGAACGGGCGAGACGCTGGAAGGCAGAACATGGAGAGGCAAGGAATGATGTGGTGAAAAGGGTATTGTAGTGTACACGTAATAGTAATTAAGGAAGAGTCTTCTGATTTATTCTAAGAATTTGTCTTATCAAATGTTGCAAATTTCACACAAGCAAATCCTAAGAGCACTTAGGCAAAAATTAGTACAAAATTCTACCCAGTATTAAGTACAGACTTTTTATTATGTTAATCCAGTGCTAATGTGTTGGTGCCCTTAGCTCTGTTTAGCTGGAATATGTCCACTGGAAAATGAAAAAGGACTTTAAGCCACTAGCTTTAAACAATGCATTTAAATTCTCATATGTTGCTTGTCCTATGATTTGAATTCCATCCCCTCCGTAATGGACTTCCTTCATGGCTCAGCCAGTAAGGAGTCTGCCTGCAATGCAGGAGACCCGGATTCAATCCTTGAGTTGGGAAAATTCCCTGGAGAAAGAAATAGCAACCCATTCCAGTATTCTTGCCTGGGATATCCCATGGACAGAGGAGCCTGGCAGGCTACAGTTCATGGGGTCACAAAGAGTCAGACACGACGGAGCAACTTCACTTCTCTCCCTCCTTAACTGGGTGTCATTGAAAGATGGGCCTTCCATTCATTTCGTAATTCCTCC